>CM029013.1:8243894-8917648 GCA_016801055.1 Panax notoginseng
TTTAGATCTCGGTACGGGCATTTGAATGATTCCTAGTCATGTCCTTTGGATTGACTAATATGCTGTCCTGCTGCATTCATGGATATGATGAACCGGGTATTCAAGGAAAATTTGGATCACTTTGTGGTCGTCTTTAATTGATGACAACTTTATTTATTCCAAAAGCCGTGAAGATCATGAGCAACACTGAGGCTGGTACTCCAAAAGCTTCGAGAATACAAGCTTTATGCCAGAGTTGAAGAAATGCGAGTTCTGGCTGAGGAGGTAGCATTCCTTGGGCACGTAGTGTAAGACCCCAACTTTTATAAATAAAGATGAATTTTCTATAAATAACACTTTTGAATATTATGGAGTTAATTTGAAATAATGTTATAGTTGTGGGTAATATTTATAAATTTTGCAAAGTACGCATGTAAGACCCCGAATTTTATGAAATAAAAGTATTCAATTTTTCTTATAATTACTATTCAGTAAATGGTTAAATTGATAAATGTTAAAGTTAAGGGATATATATTTTTTTCAAAATACACAAGTGGTTATAAAAATAATCATTGTTGTCGGGAATATTCGTTTGGTCGTGGAATATACTTTCTGTCGGGAATATTCGTACGACGGCGCAGCTATTTGTGGCCCCATAACTAATAACTGTCGGGTGAAGAAAACGACAAATTTGAGTTTTTACAAATAACGACATAGTTGTTACCGTTAACACTGTTGGAATACCCGGTGGTTAAAAATACAGTAATACGCGTTATTGCACAGTAGCACACGGTATTGCATAGTATTTTTGAAATTATTGATTCTTACGTAAGAAGGCACTACTCAATAATTGTTACAGGTAGTTACTGTTCAATATTTTATTTTATTGATTCAATAATTATTGCGTTGACATTTTATATATATTGTTGTTTCAATAATTGTTGTTGCACAGTATTTCCTTTATCAGATCAATAATTCATATTATTTATGAATAATATTATTAGATAACATTATTGGCAATGTCTAGAAAGTTCTGTCTAAGGAGAGGTTTGGTCATCTAATTACGCGCCAGTAAGGAAATTCTTATTGGAAAGCCCCCTCTTTCCTGGGAACGGCCTGGTTGTCATAAATGTGATTCTGTAATATTATTTGTGAATAATTAATTATTGATTCATATGATAAGAAAATATTTATTTTATGTGGATATAAATGAGGGATATATATTTTGTGGTTAAAAAATGAAGGAGTTAATGTTGAGATTTTATCCGTATTTTTGTCGGAATGGAGGTATTAAAAATCAGGATTTTTGAGATATTTTGCGGGGGTTATAATTTTTAATCCGACCGTTGGATCGTGGTAATTTTTGGATATTTATACATATATAAGTTGAGTATATGTCTACAATTTTGAACCGTTAAAAATTACAAATTTTGAACGTTGATTAATTATGAATTTTACGAGATGACTGGTTCAGAAATTGTTGAATTTTCGGAGTTTATCATTTTGGTGGAAAATTCTAGAATTGTGGGCTCCACTTGTGGTTGGTGAAGAAATGTGCGGAATTATATTTCAAATGTGGTGGGTGAGAATAGTAGCAGGTAAAGCCATCAGGTTACAGGTCAAACCTACCAAAATTTTCCTATAAATAGAGGGCTAAGTTAGAATTGAAAATCACACCAGAAACATAAGCTTTCTCTCTTTCTCTCTCTATATTATGAAGCATATTTTGTGAGTTTTTAGATACTTGGTAAGTTGCTATTTATCAGTGCAAGTTTCCTTCAGCATCATATCCGATATCCAGTCAGAAGTACTGCTCTTTTGAGGTAAGGGATAGTAAGGGATATAAAGGAATTTAAGGGTTGTTTATGATTTTCAGTTTCGTAATATTTCTGATCTTCAAAAATTCTGGAAAAATTTGAAATGATATTTTGATGATTTTCTTGATTGTGTCCAAAAATGGTGATTTTTGGATGTATAGATTGAGAGTTATGAATTTTATGAGAAAAGACTATTTTAGAAGTAACAGCTTATAATTCTTTGTGGTTAACTCCAAAATTGATGAAATTTTTATTGGGAGTACATATATGATAGAAGTATACTCTGTAATTTTCAGAATTTTTGGACAAAAGTATAATTTTGATAAATGTCTAAATATTCGGCTATTTTGGCCATATGAAAAATAGTAAATGACTTTTAAAAATTCTGAGAAAATATATTTTAACTATGGGACTATATTATGCTAAATCTCAGAAAAGAAATATTTTTAGAACTGATTTGGTATTTTTCATGAAAATGGTCTAGTTGTGAGTAAAATGAATTAAATATGTTATGTGAAGTAAGAAAATTGGAAAATAGGATTTTATGGCTTGAGAATCCTATATGAGGTATATGCAGATTTTTGATGAGGGTTTTGGTTATTGATGATGAAATTGTAAGAGTTGGCATTTTATGATGATTAAATGCATTAATTAGTAAAGTGTAAACAATTAAAATAAATTGTTTATAAATTTAAGTAATGTTATTCTTTCAATATCATTATACCGAAATATTGGTATGAATTTTATTGTAGAATTTCTATCTTTTGTGTCGGGGTTACTATTCATGAGTTTACGAATATTACTCTTGAGATTAAAACTATATGTTGATCATATATTTTTATCATCATATATAACATTTTTATAACCCTGATGTTGAAATTCTCTTTTCACTGGAGTGTAAAGATGTGTAGATTATTGGTATGATCATGACTAGGGTTCTCTTGGCCTGTAGTGCAAAGTTGAATTGTGACTGGTATGATCATGACCATTGAATTTATAATTGAATATCTTAAGCTTAAGTACAAAGGTGAATTGATCAACATGGTTATAATTATTGTTTATATAAATTCTGAAATGATTATATATTTCTTTGAGATATGAATATATTTGGCCTGTAGTGCAAATATGAATTGTTGATGAATATCTTTGGCATGTAGTGCAAAGATGGCCTGTTGATGAATATCTTTGGCCTGTAGTGCAAAGATGAACTGTTGTTGAATATCTTTGGCCCGTAGTGCAAAGATGGTTTGTTGATGAATATCTTTGGCCCGTATGCAAAGATGATTTGTTAGTATGATTATAAACAGGAACTGTGATTTGGTATAACCATGATCTTTGATGTTTCAGTAAAGACAGGTGATGAAAATATTCTTCGTCCTGGGTGCGAAGAAAAATTATAGTCACAATTATGATTATGAAGTTATTCATATGATTGTGGAAAGAACTGTTGATTGATGTTACATGGATAAAATATTGTTGGTGGATTTTTAACATGGAGAAGATAATAGACTTTATAGTCTATTTGACTCTTCTAATGGATTGCTCGTTCCGCTGCAACTATGGTTGAAATTTTTATCATTTACCATATGTTCTAAATCTCTGATTTATTGTTGATGAAGGCTATTGATAATTGAATTATCTTTAGTCATGATATTCTTTACTGAGCTAGTTGTGCTCACCCTTTGCTTCACAATTCCTTTCAGGTAATAAGAGTGTAGCTGGGTCGAGCGGGGGTAACAAGGGAATAGAACGGTGGTCATCATTTAGTAGTTATATTTGGTGAAGAAAATAGGGTGAGGCGAACCCAACGTTGGAAGGGTGTTTTGTCACTATCATACAAGATGTCTAATGACATACAACCTCGTGTCATCATAAGACAGGTTGTGCTCATCCACTTGCTGAGTATATCTATGGGCACTACCTATATAATCTTGGTGTTTGTTTGAAGTATAATTCTCAATTAGAGACAGTGGAGATAATGATAAGTCAAGAGAAGACTCACCATTGGGAAGAATATGATAGTAATCTTCTCGTTTTTCTTTGGGGTCTATTGGGTCAACCAAGGATAATTCTGTGGCCATATGATATCTATCATAACCTAGATGTGTGGCCTCCCATGTACGAAGGTTTCCTTGAGCACTTCCCAAAGATTCTAATTTCTAAAACAGTTTTTTGACTATACCTTTATGTAAGGTGTTATTGTGAGGTGATGTCACGGTTGGAACATGAGTCACATTTGGTATATATTTGTATCCAAACTCACAGCATATGTGTTGTTGTATTTTGCACGACAATTGTTGTAATAAAGTTGTAGTTGTTTTCTGTACCATGTATTTGACGACTCAGAATAGGGTGGGTGGAATGGACCTATTTTGGGGTTGTCACAGGTGGTATCAGAGCTATAAGTAAAGAGCCCCGAGCCTCTCGCTGGTGACTTCCTGTTGATGGGGGATGCACCGAAGCCAGACTCTCCGTAGGGGACGCCGTTCTGTGGTGGCAAACTGATAGGTATCAATGTAAGGTGCTGACATAGGTTGTGTCCAGAGTCACATTTGGTATCAGAGCTTAGGATATGATCTCTGGCGGAGATCGGGAAATATAACTAGGAGGGGAGAGATGAGTAAATCCTTCGCTAGTGTGTCCTACCTAAGCTTATTTGTTGGTCAGTCATAATATTGGGATATTATGTGATATGTTAATTTGTTCAATTAACCTTTATTTTGAAGCTGTATTCTAGAATGATATCTGAAATACAGGAGATGAGCAATGGAAAAATCATGATGATAGGAAAGATAGAATCTGAAATGAAAGCAAGGTATTCTCAACTCTTTGAAATACCAGGTACGTAAATTTCGGGGACGAAATTTCATAAGGAGGGGAGATTGTAAGACCCCGAATTTTATGAAATAAAAGTATTCAATTTTTCTTATAATTACTATTCAGTAAATGGTTAAATTGATAAATGTTAAAGTTAAGGGTGATATATGATTTTTTTCAAAATACACAAGTGGTTATAAAATAATCATTGTTGTCGGGAATATTCGTTTGGTCGTGGAATATTCTTTCTGTCGGGGAATATTCGTACGACGGCGCAGCTATTTGTGGGCCCCATAACGAATAACTGTCGGGTGAAGAAAACGACAAATTTGAGTTTTTACAAATAACGACGTAGTTGTTACCGTTAACACTGTTGGAATACCCGTGGTTAAAAAACAGTAATACGCGTTATTGCACAGTAGCACACGGTATTGCATAGTATTTTTGAAATTATTGATTCTTACGTAAGAAGGCACTACTCAATAATTGTTACAGTAATTACTGTTCAATATTTTATTTTATTGATTCAATAATTATGCGTTGATATTTTATATTATTGTTGTTTCAATAATTGTTGTTGCACACAGTATTTTCCATTATCAGATCAATAATTCATATTATTTGAATAATATTATTAGATAACATTATTGGCAATGTCTAGAAAGTTCTGTCTAAGGAGAGGTTTGGTCATCTAATTGCGCGCCAGTAAGGAGAAATCCTTATTGGAAAGCCCCCTCTTTCCTGGGAACGGCCTGGTTGTCATAAATGTGATTCTGTAATATTATTTGTGAATAATTAATTATTGATTCATATGATAAGAAATATTTATTTTATGTGGATATAAAATGAGGGATATATTTTTGTGGTTAAAAATGAAGGAGTTAATGTTGAGATTTTTATCCGTATTTTTGTCGGAATGGAGGTATTAAAAATCAGGATTTTTGAGATATTTTGCGGGGGTTATAATTTTTAATCCGACCGTTGGATCGTGGTAATTTTGGATATGTTATACATATATAAGTTGAGTATATGTCCACAAATTTTGAACCGTTAAAAATGAACGTATGATTTATTATGAATTTTACGAGATGACTGGTTCAGAAATTGTTGAATTTTCGGAGTTTATCATTTTGGTGGAAAATTCTAGAATTGGTGGCCCCACTTGTGTTGGTGAAGAAATGTGCTGATTATATTTCAAATGTGGTGGGTGAGAATAGTAGCAAGTAAAGCCATCAGGTTGCAGGTCAAACCTACCAAAATTTTCCTATAAATAGAGGGCTAAGTTAGAATTGAAAATCACACCACCAGAAACATAAGCTTTCTCTCTTTCTCTCTCTATATTATGAAGCATATTTTGTGAGTTTTTAGATACTTGGTGAGTTGCTATTCATCAGTGCAAGTTTCCTTCAGCATCATATCCGATATCCAGTCAGAAGTACTGCTCTTTTGAGGTAAGGGATATTAAGGGATTTAAAGGGTTGTTATGATTTTCAGTTTCGTAATTTTTCTGATCTTCAAAAATTCTGGAAAAATTTGAAATGATATTTTGATGAGTTTTCTTGATTGTGTCCAAAAATGGTGATTTTTGGATGTATAGATTGAGAGTTATGAATTTTATGAGAAAAGACTATTTTAAAAGTAACAGCTTATAATTCCTTGTGGTTAACTCCAAAATTGATGAAATTTTTATTGGGAGTACATGTATATGATAGAAGTATACTCTGTAAATTTCAGAATTTTTGGACAAAAGTATAATTTTTGATAAATGTCTAAATATTCGGCTGTTTTGGCCATATGAAAAATAGTAAATGACTTTTAAAAATTTTGAGAAAAATATATGTTCACTATGGGACTATATTATGCTAAATCTCAGAAAAGAAATATTTTTGAACTGATTTGGTATTTTTCATAAAAATGGTCTAGTTATGAGTAAATGAATTAAATATGTTATGTGAAGTAAGAAAATTGAAAAATAGGATTTTATGGCTTGAGAATCCTATATGAGGTATATGCAGATTTTTGATGAGGGTTTTGGTTATTGATGATGAAATTGTAAGAGTTGGCATTTTATGATGATTAAATGCATTAATTAGTAAAGTGTAAACAATTAAAATAAATTGTTTAAAATTTAAGTAAATGTATTCTTTCAATATCATTATACCGAAATAATGGTATTGAATTTTTATTTATGAATTTCTATCTTTTGTGTCGGGTTACTATTCATGAGTTACGAATATTACTCTTGAGATAAAACTATATGTTGATCATATTAAATTTTATCATCATATATAACATTTTTATAAACTCTGATGTTGAAATTCTCTTTCACTGGAGTGTAAAGATGGGTAGATTATTGGTATGATCATGACTAGGGTTCTCTTTGGCCTGTAGTGCAAAGTTGAATTGTGACTGGTATGATCATGACCATTGAATTTATAATTGAATATCTTAACTTAAGTGCAAAGGTGAATTGATCAACATGGTTATAATTATTGTTTATATAAATTCTGAAATGATTATATATTTCTTTGAGATATGAATATATTTGGCCTGTAGTGCAAATATGAATTTTGTTGATAATATCTTTGGCATGTAGTGCAAAGATGGCCTGTTGATGAATATCTTTGGCCTGTAGTGCAAAGATGAACTGTTGTTGAATATCTTTGGCCGTAGTAGTGCAAAGATGGTTTTGTTGATGAATATCTTTGGCCCGTAGTGCAAAGATGGATTTGTATTAGTATGATTATAAACAGGAACTGTGATTTGGTATAACCATGATCTTTGATGTTTCAGGTAAAGACAGGTGATGAAAAATCTTCGTCCTGGGAGCGAAGAAAAATTTAGAGTCACAATTATGATTATGAGTTATTCATATGATTGTGGAAAGGAACTGTTGAGTGATGTTACATGGATAAAACATTGTTGGTGGATTTTTAACATGGAGAAGATAATAGACTTTATAGTCTATTTGACTCTTCTAATGGATTGCTCGTTCCGCTGCAACTATGGTTGAAATTTTTATCATTTACCATATGTTCTAAATCTCTGATTTATTGTTGATGAAGGCTATTGATAATTGAATTATCTTTAGTCATGATATTCTTTACTGAGCTAGTTGTGCTCACCCTTTTGCTTCACAATTCCTTTCAGGTAATAAGAGTGTAGCTGGGTCGAGCGGGGGTAACAAGGAAATAGAACGGTGGTCATCATTTAGTAGTTATATTTGGTGAAGAAAATAGGGTGAGGCGAACCCAACGTTGGAAGGGTGTTTTGTCACTATCATACAAGATGTCTAATACATACAACCTCGTGTCATCATAAGACAGGGTGTGCTCATCCACTTGCTGAGTATATCTATGGGCACTACCTATATAATCTTGGTGTTTGTTTGAAGTATAATTCTCAATTAGAGACAGTGGAGATAATGATAAGTCAAGAGAAGACTCACCATTGGAAGAATATGATAGTAATCTTCTCGTTTTTCTTTGGGTCTATTGGGTCAACCAAGGATAATTCTGTGGCCATATGATATCTATCATAACCTAGATGCGTGGCCTCCCATGTACGAAGGTTTTCCTTGAGCACTTCCCAAAGATTCTAATTTCTAAAACAGTTTTGACTATACCTTTATGTAAGGTGTTATTGTGAGTGATGTTCACGGTTGGAACATGAGTCACATTTGGTATATATTTGTATCCAAACTCACAGCATATGTGTTGTTGTATTTTGCACGACAATTGTTGTAATAAAGTTGTAGTTTTTTTCTGTACCATATTTGAGACTCAAAATGGTTGGGTAGAAATGGACCTATTTTTGGGTTGTCAAAACGCAAGTTGTTATATAATATTCGATTGGTCGGGGAATATTCGTTTTAACAGGAAATATTCGTACAACGACACAATCATTGGTGGACCCCACAACGGAATTATTGTCGGATTGAGAAAACGACAAAAATATTTTATTAAAAATAACGGCGGAAGTTTTACCATTGTTACTGTTGAACTACTCGGTAGTAAAAGTACAGTAATACGTGTGGTTGCATAGTAGCACACGGTATTGATTATTAATGCTTATGTGAGAAGTC
Source organism: Panax notoginseng (assembly GCA_016801055.1). Taxonomy (NCBI): domain Eukaryota; kingdom Viridiplantae; phylum Streptophyta; class Magnoliopsida; order Apiales; family Araliaceae; genus Panax; species Panax notoginseng. Next base: position 8,252,592 of record CM029013.1, read on the forward strand.
ACTCAGTTTGATTCAATTATTGTCAGTTAATAATATGAATTATTTAGCGATAATGACGTTTTGTTTTATTCGTATTATTAACGTAATAAAACAGAAACATCTTTTTATATAAAACAAAATACTTTATTAAAGTTATTCTATAAATAGAATATATTATATTTTATTTAAAAGATTTTTCTTTAAATATGGACCGTCAGATTAAAGTAATCAATCTGGACCGTTCATGGATTAGTTACTATGCATTCTATTTTTCTATAAATAGCAGCTCATTCCTTCATTATTTCTTACGAATTCACTGAACTCTAGAGAGAGAAACTATAGAGAGAAACTATAGAGAGAGAAGAAGAAGAGTATTCTGCTACTTAACTACTTCCTTATTTCAGCTCTTCTTTAAAACGGTAAGGGGTGTTATTCTTTCTTATTCATGAAGAGAACTGTTGTTATTCCATTTCTTATTATTCTGTTGGAATAACCTGTATACGCGGTCTACCCTATACTTGGTGACATTCTTCTATTATTCTGTTGGAACATCCTGTCTGTGTGTTTTACACCGGACCTGGTTCCGTTTTTATTATTATTCTGTTGGAACATCCTGTCTGTGTGTTTTACACCGGACCTGGTTCCGTTTTTATTATTATTCTGTTGGAACATCCTGTCTGTGTGTTTTACACCGGACCTGGTTCCGTCTTTATTATTATTCTGTCGGAATATCCTGTCTGTGTGTTTTACACCGGACCTGGTTCCATTATTTATTATTCTGTCGGAATATCCTGTCTGTGCGTTTACGCCGGACCTGGTTCCATTATTTATTATTCTGTTGGAATAACCTGTCTGTGCGGTCTATCGCATGCATGGTGATTTCTTTTGTTATTCCATTCTTTATTATACTCAGTTGGTTAAGTTTTGACTTCTATACTCCATGAAATTTGTGGAATATCCTTGATAATTGCGTTTCATCCAGTATCTTTTCATGAAAATATTTTCTAATCATTCTTGAATTTTACTCCACAAAGCAGTATCATGTTGACAATTTGGACGTTGTTAATTCTTGGATAAATTAATTCTTGAACTTGTTTTATTGAATTCTTATATCATTGTCATCATCCTCATGTTTATAAAATGTTGAAAGTCATCTGTGGCCTGTAGTGCATAGATGGACTTGGTATGATTATGACCAGGGATTATTCGGTATAATCATGACCGTAATGTTACAAATGATGTGGTAAAAGTCCTCATTGGCCCGTAGTGCATTGATGGACAGTTGTTGGCATGATCATGACCATTAATGAATACACGAATATCCTTGGCCGTAGTGCAGGGGTGATTCGATGATGTGGATTATTTTATTAAGCTGAGTCTCAGCGATCACAGTGTTGAAAAATCTTTTAAATCATAAAAGATAGTAGAGTTTATTTTCTACTTGACTCTTTTAATGGATTGCTTGTTCCGCTGCAGTTAAACTTGATGTCTATTATATTTTATCAGTTTAACATTGTTGAAGGCTAATGATAATTTATTCTGCATTATCTTAGTCATAATATTTCTTACTGGGCTAGTTGAGCTCACCCTTTCTTTCACTGTTCTCTTCAGGAAATGAGAACGTAGCTGGGGCAAGTCGGGGAACGGAGTGATGGTCCGAATGATAGTATTAGTTAGTAGTCCTCACTATTCTATGTAATGGTGTGTTAATAAATGTAATGAGGACTCCTTTTGAGTATGAATACTCTCTAGAAGATAATATTTGTATTCAAACTCACAGTTTATGTTTTGTCGTATTGTACACGACAGTTGTATTAGTAAGTTGTATTTGTATTCTGTACTATGTATCTGACGACCCAAGATGGGTGATGTATACCTAATTTTGGGGGCGTCACAGTTGGTATCAGAGCTTAGGGATATGATCCCTGGCTAAGATGTGAGAATAGAACTAGGAGGGGAGAGACGGGGAATTCCTTCGCTAGTATGACCTACCTAAGTTTATTTGCATGGTATTTAATTGGTCGGTCATAATATAAGGATAATATATGACATATCAATTAACTTTTATTTTGTGGCAGTATCTGAAAATGGCATCTGAGAATGTTGAGAATAGCAATGGAGCACAGGCGACTGTTGATTCACCACATATCAATAATCAGGATAATGTGCATCAGGAAGGTGACAATCCTCATGCAAACAACAACACTGACCAGATGATGAATGATGGAATGTTCAGAGGTTTTATGCAATTCATGCAACAACAGGTGAAAGCGGCTCCTGTCCACAACGTAGGTGGAAATACTGGAAACTCTCAGGCGGTCACCGCTAAACAGTTTAAGGAGCTGGGACCACCGGAGTTTAAGGGAGAACCCAAACCACTTGTAGCTGAAACATGGATAAAGCAGATCACCAAGATATTTGATGTCTTGGGTTGCTCCGAGGAGCAAAAGGTTCCCTTTGCCGCCTTTATGTTGCGAGGAGAGGCAGATTACTGGTGGGAATCGATAAAGCGTACTCAACCTGCCGCACTGAAGATGTCTTGGGAGAAGTTCCAAGAGCTGTTTAACGACAAATACTTTCCCGAGAGTATTCGTCACATGAAGGAGGTGGAGTTCATCAAATTGGAGCAGAATAATATGACCGTGTCGCAGTACGAGGCAAAATTTGCGGAGTTATCCCGGTTTGCGTCCCACCTGGTGGATAATGAAGAAAGAATGACGCGGATGTTTTTAAGAGGTTTGAAGCCGGAGATACGTCAACATCTTGTTTCTCATAAACTGTGTTTGTATTCAGATGTTGTAAATAGGGCTCAGTTGGTGGAGCGCGATAACGAGACAACGCAACCAAAAGAGAGCAGCCGGCAAAATGATAATACCAGTGAGAGCAGTCATCGAAGCGGTGACAACAAGCGTGGAGGGAATCAACAGGCCAGAAATGGTAACCACTTCGGTGGTAATCAGGGCCAAAACAATAAGAATGGGCATTTCAAGAAGAGGAGATTCAACAATGATGGAAAGACGTCAGCACCAGCACCTGTCGTTAAGGAAGGAGAACGACCACCTATCATATGTTTCAAATGCGGAGGGGAGGGGCACATCAGTCCAAACTGCGCGATGCCGTCCAAAGCATGTTATAATTGTGGAAGAGAAGGTCATTTAGCCCGATTTTGTCGTTTACCGAAGACAAATTCAGCTAGGATGGAGGCACCAAAGGCCGTCCCAGAAAAGTCAAAACCGGTTGTGCAAGGGAGAGCGTTTGTTGTGAACTCCCAGAAAGCAAGGAACCCGAATGAGGTCATCACGGGTAAGCTTATCATAAACTCTAACGAAGTCTATACTTTATTTGATACCGGTTCTACCCATTCTTTTATTTCTCCTACTTGCGCTCATCGATTAAATTTGATTCCGGAGAAATTAGACTTTGACTTAGCAGTTGAAACTCCATTGGGAGAAACCTTCATTACATCCACGGTTTATAAGTCTTGTTTGGTTCAAGTTGGTACCCACACATTACCTGTCGATCTTATTTCATTAAAAATACTTGCATTTGACGTGATTCTAGGGATTGATTGGTTAACTACTCATCATGCAAAAATTGATTGTTTTCGTAAGGTTGTTAGCTTTCATATTCCTAATCGACCTATTATGCGAATTCAAGCAACCAAACCATTAAAATCAATCGCTGTCATCTCAAGCCATAAAGCTATTCGTTTATTGAAAAACGGATGTCAAGCTTTCTTAGCTCATGTCACAGATCTAAACAAAAATACGTCAGCTTTGAATGATATTTCTGTTGTTAATAAATTTCCTGACGTATTTCCCGAAGAACTTCCTGGCCTACCCCCAGAGCGTGAAATTGAATTTTGTATCGACCTTGAACCCGGTACAAAACCCATTTCCAAAGCCCCATATCGAATGGCTCCTATTGAACTTCAGGAGTTAAAGACTCAACTGCAGGAATTGTTAGACATTGGTTTTATTCGTCCTAGTACTTCTCCTTGGGGTGCTCCTGTTCTGTTCGTGAAGAAGAAAGATGGGAGTATGCGACTTTGTATTGATTATCGGGAGTTGAATCATGTCACCATCAAAAATAGGTACCCATTGCCACGTATTGATGACCTGTTTGACCAGTTGCAAGGAGCACAATTCTTTTCAAAGATCGATCTTCGTTCTGGATATCATCAGCTGAAGGTTAGAACTGAGGATATTCCAAAGACTGCCTTCAGAACTCGGTACGGGCATTATGAATTCTTAGTTATGTCTTTTGGATTGACTAATGCTCCTGCTGCCTTCATGGATATGATGAACAGGGTATTCAAGGAATATTTGGATCACTTTGTGGTCGTCTTTATCGATGACATCCTTGTTTATTCCAAAAGCCGTGAAGATCATGAGCAACACTTGAGGCTGGTACTCCAAAAGCTTCGTGAATACAAACTTTATGCCAAGTTGAAGAAATGCGAGTTCTGGCTGGAAGAGGTAGCATTCCTTGGGCACGTAGTATCAAGTCGTGGAATATCTGTTGACCCGGCAAAGATTGAAGCTATTCAAAGCTGGGAGCAACCTAAATCAGTGACCGAAGTACGTAGCTTTCTTGGTTTAGCTGGTTATTATCGGAGATTCGTGGAAGGATTTTCTCGAATCGCTACTCCATTAACTCAGCTGACTCGGAAAGATACAAAGTTCGGTTGGAGCGAAGAATGTGAGCAGAGTTTTCAAGAACTCAAGAGGAGACTCATTTCAGCACCTGTTCTAACAATACCATCTGGCTCGGAGGGATTTGTCATCTACAGTGATGCTTCGAGCAAAGGGTTGGGATGCGTTCTCATGCAACATGGAAAAGTCATAGCCTATGCATCAAGACAACTCAAGGAATATGAGAGGAATTATCCTACTCATGATCTAGAGTTGGCAGCTGTTGTCTTTGCACTTAAAATTTGGAGGCATTACTTGTATGGGGAGAAGGTGGAGATCTTTACGGATCATAAAAGCCTCAAATATTTCTTCACTCAAAAGGAACTCAACATGCGACAACGACGTTGGCTTGAACTGTTGAAAGATTATGATCATACCATTCAATACCATCCTGGAAAAGCGAACGTGGTAGCTGACGCATTGAGTAGAAGATCATATGCAAGTACGAGTGCGATATTGTCAACACAAAGGCCCATTTTGTGTGACTTGCAAAGGATGGAGATAGAGTTAAAGACTCCAGGGACCCATGTGATGATGGCGAATATACGAGTAGAACCGACTTTAATCGATAAAGTTAAAGCTGCTCAAGCTACAGACCTGGAGCTGATGCGTATGAGGAAGAAAGTGCAAGAAGGTGCTATGCCGGAAGCAAGAATCGATGAAGAAGGAATACTTCGAGTCAACTCCAGACTTTGTGTTCCTAACAACCCTGATTTAAAGTATGAAATCATGATGGAGGCGCACAACACACCGTTTGCAATCCATCCTGGAAGTACCAAAATGTATCATGATCTTCGTCATACATTTTGGTGGAGCAATATGAAGAGAGAGATAGCGTTGTTTATCTCAAGGTGTCTAACTTGTCAACGAGTCAAAGCGGAGCATCAAGTACCAAAAGGTCCATTGCAACCACTTGAAATTCCAGAATGGAAGTGGGAGCACATTACCATGGATTTCGTTACCGGTCTTCCTAGGGTTTCTCAAGGTATTGATGCGATTTGGGTCATTGTTGATAGATTGACCAAGTCTGCTCATTTCTTACCGATACGAGAAACTTATACACTTGAACGTCTTGCTCGTATGTACATAAACGAGATTGTAAGACTGCATGGTATGCCAGTATCCATAGTTTCTGATCGAGACCCAAGATTCACTTCACGATTTTGGGTTAGTTTACAAAAAGCTATGGGCACGGATTTACGATTTAGTTCAGCATATCATCCTCAGACGGACGGACAATCAGAGAGGACTATTCAAACTCTTGAAGATCTATTAAGACTCTGTGTCTTTGACTTCAAGGAAGTTGGGACAAGTTCTTACCATTGGTGGAGTTTTCCTACAACAACAGTTATCAAGCAAGTATTGGCATGGCTCCATTCGAAGCATTGTATGGAAGAAAATGTCGTTCTCCAGTATGCTGGGATGAGGTGGGTGAAGCAACGTTGTTGGGACCGGAGTTGGTACGTATGACTACAGAAAAGATTCAAACGATCCGACAACGTATAAAAACCTCACAAGATCGACAAAAGAGTTATGCTGATCTTCATCGAAAGGACGTGGAATTTGATGTAGGAGATCATGTGTTCTTACGTGTTGCTCCATGGAAAGGAGTTACGAGATTTGGAAAGAGAGGAAAGCTCAATCCTCGATTCATCGGTCCATTTTTAATCCTCGATCGAGTAGGAACTGTGGCTTATAGACTCGCTTTACCGCCAAGTATGTCTCGTGTTCATAACGTTTTTCACATATCCATGTTACGCAAATATGTGGAAGACCCGAACCACATTATTGAGTTAGAACCGGACGAAATAGCGGAGGATTTGACGTATGAAGAAGTTCCTGTTCAAATCTTGGATAAGAAGGAACATATTCTACGCTCCAAGGTTATACCTCAAGTCAAAGTTTTGTGGAGAAACCACGATGTTGAGGAAATGACTTGGGAGTTAGAATCTGAAATGAAATCAAGGTATCCTTACCTCTTCGACATACCAGGTACGTACCCTAATTTCGAGGGCGAAATTTCATAAGAAGGGGAGGTTGTAAGACCCCAACTTTTATAAATAAAGATGAATTTTCTATAAATATCATTTTTGAATATTATGGAGTTAATTTGATATAATGTTATAGTTGTGGGTAATATTTATAAATTTTGCAAAGTACGCAAGTTGTTATATAATATTCGATTGGTCGGGGAATATTCGTTTTAACAGGGAATATTCGTACAACGACACAATCATTGGTGGACCCCACAACGGAATTATTGTCGGATTGAGAAAACGACAAAAATATTTTATTAAAAATAACGGCGGAAGTTTTACCATTGTTACTGTTGAACTACTCGGTAGTAAAAGTACAGTAATACGTGTGGTTGCATAGTAGCACACGGTATTGATTATTAATGCTTATGTGAGAAGTCACTCAGTTTGATTCAATTATTGTCAGTTAATAATATGAATTATTTAGCGATAATGACGTTTTGTTTTATTCGTATTATTAACGTAATAAAACAGAAACATCTTTTTATATAAAACAAAATACTTTATTAAAGTTATTCTATAAATAGAATATATTATATTTTATTTAAAAGATTTTTCTTTAAATATGGACCGTCAGATTAAAGTAATCAATCTGGACCGTTCATGGATTAGTTACTATGCATTCTATTTTTCTATAAATAGCAGCTCATTCCTTCATTATTTCTTACGAATTCACTGAACTCTAGAGAGAGAAACTATAGAGAGAAACTATAGAGAGAGAGAAGAAGAGTATTCTGCTACTTAACTACTTCCTTATTTCAGCTCTTCTTTAAAACGGTAAGGGGTGTTATTCTTTCTTATTCATGAAGAGAACTGTTGTTATTCCATTTCTTATTATTCTGTTGGAATAACCTGTATACGCGGTCTACCCTATACTTGGTGACATTCTTCTATTATTCTGTTGGAACATCCTGTCTGTGTGTTTTACACCGGACCTGGTTCCGTTTTTATTATTATTCTGTTGGAACATCCTGTCTGTGTGTTTTACACCGGACCTGGTTCCGTTTTTATTATTATTCTGTTGGAACATCCTGTCTGTGTGTTTTACACCGGACCTGGTTCCGTCTTTATTATTCTGTCGGAATATCCTGTCTGTGTGTTTTACACCGGACCTGGTTCCATTATTTATTATTCTGTCGGAATATCCTGTCTGTGCGTTTACGCCGGACCTGGTTCCATTATTTATTATTCTGTTGGAATAACCTGTCTGTGCGGTCTATCGCATGCATGGTGATTTCTTTTGTTATTCCATTCTTTATTATACTCAGTTGGTTAAGTTTTGACTTCTATACTCCATGAAATTTGTGGAATATCCTTGATATTTGCGTTTCATCCAGTATCTTTTCATGAAAATATTCTTCTAAGCATTCTTGAATTTTACTCCACAAAGCAGTATCATGTTGACAATTTGGACGTTGTTAATTCTTGGATAAATTAATTCTTGAACTTGTTTTATTGAATTCTTATATCATTGTCATCATCCTCATGTTTATAAAATGTTGAAAGTCATCTGTGGCCTGTAGTGCATAGATGGACTTGGTATGATTATGACCAGGGATTATTCGGTATAATCATGACCGTAATGTTACAAATGATGTGGTAAAAGTCCTCATTGGCCCGTAGTGCATTGATGGACAGTTGTTGGCATGATCATGACCATTAATGAATATACGAATATCCTTGGCCGTAGTGCAGGGGTGATTCGATGATGTGGATTATTTTATTAAGCTGAGTCTCAGCGATCACAGTGTTGGAAAATCTTTTAAATCATAAAAGATAGTAGAGTTTATTTTCTACTTGACTCTTTTAATGGATTGCTTGTTCCGCTACAGTTAAACTTGATGTCTATTATATTTTATCAGTTTAACATTGTTGAAGGCTAATGATAATTTATTCTGCATTATCTTAGTCATAATATTTCTTACTGGGCTAGTTGAGCTCACCCTTTCTTTCACTGTTCTCTTCAGGAAATGAGAACGTAGCTGGGGCAAGTCGGGGAACGGAGTGATGGTCCGAATGATAGTATTAGTTAGTAGTCCTCACTATTCTATGTAATGGTGTGTTAATAAATGTAATGAGGACTCCTTTTGAGTATGAATACTCTCTAGAAGATAATATTTGTATTCAAACTCACAGTTTATGTTTTGTCGTATTGTACACGACAGTTGTATTAGTAAGTTGTATTTGTATTCTGTACTATGTATCTGACGACCCAAGATGGGTGATGTATACCTAATTTTGGGGGCGTCACACGTAGTATCAAGTCGTGGAATATCGGTTGACCCGACAAAGATTGAAGCTATTCAAAGCTGGGAGCAACCTAAATCAGTGACCGAAGTATGTAGCTTTCTTGGTTTAGCTGGTTATTATCGGAGATTCGTGGAAAGATTTTCTCGAATCGCTACTCCATTAACTCAGCTGACTCGGAAAGATACAATGTTCGGTTGGAGCGAAGAATATGAGTAGAGTTTTCAAGAACTCAAGAGGAGACTCATTTCAGCACCTGTTCTAACAATATCATCTGGCTCGGAGGGATTTGTCATCTACAGTGATGCTTCGAGCAAAGGGTTGGGATGCGTTCTCATGCAACATAAAAAAGTCATAGCCTATGCATCAAGACAACTCAAGGAATATGAGAGGAATTATCCTACTCATGATCTTGAGTTGGCAGCTGTTGTCTTTGCACTTAAAATTTGGAGGCATTACTTGTATGGGGAGAAGGTGGAGATCTTTACGGATCATAAAAGCCTCAAATATTTTTTCACTCAAAAGGAACTCAACATGCCACAACGACGTTGGCTTGAACTGTTGAAAGATTATGATCATGCCATTCAATACCATCCTGGAAAAGCGAACGTGGTAGCTGACGCATTGAGTAGAAGATCATATGCAAGTACGAGTGCAATATTGTCAACACAAAGGCCCATTTTGTGTGACTTGCAAAGGATGGAGATAGAGTTAAAGACTTCAGGGACCCATGTGATGATGGCGAATATACGAGTAGAACCAACTTTAATCGATAAAGTTAAAGCTGCTCAAGCTACAGACCTGGAGCTGATGCGTATGAGGAAGAAAGTGCAAGAAGGTGCTATGCCGGAAGTAAGAATTGATAAAGAAGGAATACTTCGAGTCAACTCCAGACTTTGTGTTCCTAACAACCCTGATTTAAAGTATGAAATCATGATGGAGGCGCACAACACACCGTTTGCAATCCATCCTGAAAGTACCAAAATGTATCATGATCTTCGTCATATATTTTGGTGGAGCAATATGAAGAGAGAGATAGCGTTGTTTATCTCAAGGTATTTAACTTGTCAACGAGTCAAAGCGGAGCATCAAGTACCAAAAGGTCCATTGCAACCACTTAAAATTCTAGAATGGAAGTGGGAGCACATTACCATGGATTTCGTTACCGGTCTTCCTAAAGTTTCTCAAGGTATAGATGCGATTTGGGTCATTGTTGATAGATTGACCAAGTCTTCTCATTTCTTACCGATACGAGAAACTTATACACTTGAACGTCTTGCTCGTATGTACATAAATGAGATTGTAAGACTGCATAGTATGCCAGTATCCATAGTTTCTGATCGAGACCTAAGATTCACTTCACGATTTTGGGTTAGTTTACAAAAAGCTATGGGCACAGATTTACGATTTAGTTCGGCATATCATCCTCAGACGGACGGACAATCAGAAAGGACTATTCAAACTCTAGAAGATTTATTAAGACTCTGTGTCTTTGACTTCAAGGGAAGTTGGGACAAGTTCTTACCATTGGTGGAGTTTTTCTACAACAACAGTTATCAAACAAGTATTGACATGGCTCCATTCGAAGCATTGTATGGAATAAAATGTCGTTCTCCAATATGCTGGGATGAGGTGGGTGAAGCAACGTTGTTGGGAGCGGAGTTGGTACGTATGACTACAGAAAAGATTCAAACGATCCGACAACGTATAAAAACCTCACAAGATCGACAAAAGAGTTATGTTGATCTTCATCGAAAGGACGTGGAATTTGATATAGGAGATCATGTGTTCTTATGTGTTGCTCCATGGAAAGGAGTTACGAGATTTAGAAAAAGAGGAAAGCTCAATCCTCGATTCATCGGTCCATTTTTAATCCTCGATCGAGTAGGAACTGTGGCTTATAGACTCGCTTTACCGCCAGTATTGAGTTGCTAAAGTTTGATTCATAAAATTTATCAAGTATGAAATAAAATTTGATTGAAATTTATTTGGCTACTAAGTCGACTACGATATCGAATTGAGTCCGAACTTTTCGAGCGAATATAATCCGTGTAAGACCCCAACTTTTATAAATAAAGATGAATTTTCTATAAATATCATTTTTGAATATTATGGAGTTAATTTGATATAATGTTATAGTTGTGGGTAATATTTATAAATTTTACAAAGTACGCAAGTTGTTATATAATATTCGATTGGTCAGGGAATATTTGTTTTAACAAGGAATATTCGTACAACGACACAATCATTGGTAGACCCCACAACGAAATTATTGTCGGATTGAGAAAATGACAAAAATATTTTATTAAAAATAACGACAGAAGTTTTACCATTGATACTGTTAAACTACTCGGTAGTAAAAGTACAGTAATACGTGTGGTTGCATAGTAGCACACGGTATTGATTATTAATGCTTATGTGAGAAGTCACTCAGTTTGATTCAATTATTGTCAGTTAATAATATGAATTATTTAGCGATAATGACGTTTTGTTTTATTCGTATTATTAACGTAATAAAACAGAAACATCTTTTTATATAAAACAGAATACTTTATTAAAGTTATTCTATAAATAGAATATATTATATTTTATTTAAAAGATTTTTCTTTAAATATGGACCGTCAGATTAAAGTAATCAATCTGGACCGTTCATGGATTAGTTACTATGAATTCTATTTTTCTATAAATAGTAGCTCATTCCTTCATTATTTTTTACGAATTCACTGAACTCTAGAGAGAGAAACTATAGAGAGAAACAATAAAGAGAGAGAAGAAGAGTATTCTGCTACTTAACTACTTCCTTATTTCAGCTCTTTTTTAAAACGGTAAGGGGTGTTATTCTTTCTTATTCATAAAGAGAACTTTAGTTATTCCATTTCTTATTATTCTGTTGGAATAACCTGTATACGCGGTCTACCCTATACTTGGTGACATTCTTTTATTATTCTGTTGAAACATCATGTCCGTGTGTCTTACACCGGACTTGGTTCCGTCTTTGTTATTATTCTGTTAGAACATCCTGTCTGTGTGTTTTACACCGGACCTGGTTCCTTCTTTGTTATTATTCTGTTGGAACTTCCTGTTTGTGTTTTACACCGGACCTGGTTCCGTCTTTGTTATTATTCTGTTGGAACATCCTGTCTGTGTATTTTACACCGGACCTGGTTCCGTCTTTATTACTATTCTGTTGAAACGTCCTGTCTGTGTGTTTTACACCGGACCTGGTTCCGTCTTTATTATTATTCTGTTGGAATATCCTGTCTGTGCGTTTTACGTCGGACCTGGTTCCATTATTTATTATTTTTTGGGAATAACCTGTCTGTGCGGTCTATCGCATGCATGGTGATTTCTTTTGTTATTCTATTCTTTATTATACTTAGTTGGTTAAGTTTTGACTTCTATACTCCATAAAATTTGTGGAATATCCTTGATAATTGCGTTTCATCCAGTATCTTTTCATGAAAATATTCTTCTAAGCATTCTTGAATTTTACTCCACAAAGCAGTATCATGTTGATAATTTGGACGTTGTTAATTCTTGGATAAATTAATTCTTGAACTTGTTTTATTGAATTCTTATATTATTGTCATCATCCTCATGTTTATAAAATGTTAAAAGTCATCTGTGGCCTGTAGTGCATAGATGGACTTGGTATGATTATGACCAGGGATTATTCGGTATAATCATGACCGTAATGTTACAAATAATGTGGTAAAAGTCCTCATTGGCCCGTAGTGCGTTGATGAACAGTTGTTGGCATGATCATGACCATTAATGAATACACGAATATTCTTGGCCGTAGTGCAGGGGTGATTCGATGATGTGGATAATTTTATTAAGCTGAGTCCTAGCGATCACAGTGTTAAAAAACCTTTTAAATCATAAAAGATAGTAGAATTTATTTTCTACTTGACTCTTTTAATGGATTGATTGTTCCGCTGCAGTTAAACTTGATGTATATTATATTTTATCAGTTTAACATTGTTGAAGGCTAATGATAATTTATTCTGCATTATCTTAGTCATATTATTTCTTACTGGGCTAGTTGAGCTCACCCTTTCTTTCACTGTTCTCTTCAGGAAATGAGAATGTAGCTGGGGCAAGTCGGGGAACGGAGTGATGGTCCGAATGATAGTATTAGTTAGTAGTCCTCACTATTCTATGTAATGGTGTGTTAATAAATGTAATGAGGACTCCTTTTGAGTATGAATACTCTCTAGAAGATAATATTTGTATTCAAACTCACAGTTTATGTTTTGTCGTATTGTACACGACAGTTGTATTAGTAAGTTGTATTTGTATTCTGTATTATGTATTTGACGACCAAAGATGGGTGATGTATACCTAATTTTGGGGGCGTCACAATCCGAGTATCAATAAAAAAGTACAACTTGAATAAGTTCAAGTAATTTATCGAAATTTAAATTTTGCTCGAATTTTAAGCTGAACGAATACGAATTAAGTCCGAACCGAACCAAACCGTTTGGTTAATTTTACAACTTTACGCGGCACGCTGTCAGTGTGTGCAATTATGAAAAAATTAAAATATTTGAATAAAACTTAAAAAACATGAATGAGAAAAACGATCAAAGAAAAATTAGAGGGAGAGAAATAAGGAAAAGAAAAAAAAAACTAATGGAGAGATAATTGAACTAAAATATAAATATAAGATTTTAAACTTCATCATAAAACATATCAAAAAAGGGGGAGAGGTCAAAATCAAATCCTTCCCTCCCGCTTTAATAACTTTATATATTGAAGATAACAAATTTTAAGATGGCTACTCTCATAAAATATTCAGCTAATTAATGTTAGAGTACTGATATAGTGATAAAAAAGAATCTTAAAAAATATTATTAATTGATAATTCATCGTAAATTATAGTAAAATTTTATATTTTAATAGTTGATTTCAATATTTTACTAGGTTCATGTATCTAGTAGTTGATTTTACTGGTAGGTCCATTCGTGGGTCTTTGTTTATTAATAGTAATTGTTTATATTAAAAACTAGTATAACATTTGATCAAAATATTTATGTAGTTAAGTAAAATGACATCTACAGTTTTTTAATTTTTCTTGTCCAAAAAATAAAAGTAATTGAAAGATACGATGAAAAAAAGAAAGTTAAAAATATAGGACAGGACTATTTATACAAAGTATACTAGTATAGTAGAGTTTTGGTATTCTTCATAAATTGAGTATTTATATGAACAATTCTTGTGCATATACTTGTAACTTTCAAAAAAAAGTTTTGTATAGTTAAATATGGAATGTCTTAAAAAAATGGATCTTTTTAAAAATTGAATTAACTCGATGACTAGTGTAGTTAACTCATTCACTGTGATTGATGAGTTAACTAGATAGTCTATAACTGTATAATTTATATAGTATAAGTGTCAATCATGTTAATATTTTTTTTTATTATAAAAATAAAACTAGGGTGCAAACAGGTTTCCCCTAACAGAGATCCCAAGAAGTTCGAGAAATTGGGGTTTAAAAGCTACAAGCTTCCAACTTGTATGAGCTTAGAGAGTTATATTTATTTACAATGGTAATTTAAAAAATTGTGCAGAAATATGATATATGCAAAGGTTTTCGATGCTAACTCAGGTTGAATCTCAAGGTGCAGGGCACAATGTAAAAGCACATAAAAAAGGTTTGAAGTCTTATTTCTTCAGTATTTAAATTTGAAGAGCTTGCCAACATTCTGATTTCTCTCTCTTAATTATCTGTGTATACACAATATTCATTGTGAAATACTGTTTGTTAGACGTAACAATATCGTTAGAACACATAATTTGATCTATTAGGTTTTAGTCAAGTATATATGGGAAGTTAATCTACGAGATTAAAGCTACTACTGCATCTGCAGCATATAAAGGTATTTCTCACTTCCCTTTGTTTCTCATTTCGATGATTGATTGATTGATTTTTATTTATTTTTTATGTGGGTGGCAGTTACTGGAGAAAAAGTCATGGTTTGTACTACTCATCTCTTATACTGGTAGGGAACATCGTCCCTCTAGTATTTTTTCTTTTTAATATTTGTCCGATACTTAAAGCCTGAGCTTTTTAAATTTAACAAAGATAATAACAAGCTTCATTTCATGGAACTGCTTTGTGAGGGTCAGTTTCATATATTAAAAAAAAATAGAGGGTCAGTTATCCTGAGAAATGATGCTTAGCTTATAAGTTCTGAAGATATAGTGATCAGCACAGAGGTTCCTGGCCACTGGTGTGGGTGATTTCACTTAATGCTATGTATCCTATTTTTGACAACTTAGTTTCTCATTTTGGAATTTGTAAGGAAAGGTAATTTGTAATTCTAAAAAATTGAGACTTGGTTAAAATTTAGTGGACAATTCTAATTTATATCAAGGCTTGAAATTGAGTTGTTGAACATAACTTAAGCTAATTTAGAATTTCCTCATCATTTAATGATTTGATAATAAGAGGTAACAATTCGTCGGTGCAAACATTTTTCTATAATATGCAAATATGCACGGTCCATTAGGTAGGAATGTGCTTTTGTAGTAGTCCATGCTTGAAATGTGGAAGCAGAATAATACTCCTACTATTTTGAAAAGGCATCTTGACTTTTATAGACTTTTTATGTCATAAATCTTTAAATTAATGTAGACTGTGATACCATATGCTTTTGTGCTTTAATTGATTGGTGTTAGATTTATGAGTTTCTAAAAGTAAGATCACTAAAACTTTATTTCTGCTTACAATTCCAAAAAATGTGGGGGACACTAAAAGGTAATAATCAATGGGGGCTCATTACGTCTGGACTTCTCCTTGCATTTTGTAGGCTGTACCATAGGACTCTTATCTGCTCTCTGAACTTTCTTGTCTTCATGAAGTCCAATAATTGAATGTACCTTTTTATAGCTGGCTTTGAGTATAATACTTCTTCCTCTTTCTTTGGTCAGTTAATTAGAATTAAATATAAAGAAAAGGGATTATTTATTATCTTGGTTTTAGCACTTTTGATTTCTTGACTATTATGAAGCTTCAAGAACTGAAGGAAAAGACTGACCTTGGTTGGCTTAGGATACAGGGGGAAGGCAATTGAAAAATATGGAATTTCAATGAATTTTAGGGATAGATATGAGCTTTTTTTATACTATTGGGTCATAATTAGAGTATCAACTGCTTTGTCTCTGGATTTATGTGTCTCTCTTATTTATTCAACTTTTACTTTGGTAAGAACCAACTTGTGTCTAATTGGTAACAACAACAATGATTCTCTTACTGTGGGGTCTCCTATCACTATTATACTATACAATACCATACATACATACATATATATATATATATATATATATATATATATATATATATTCTTGTCTCTATAAAAAAGTTGGAAAAAATAGCAAGTTGCTTCACCACACTGCAATAAGCATTTTTTACACTATTGTCTGTAGAATCTCTCCAGTGCCTAGGTTGTTTTTATTACTTTTGTGATGTTTGTGTGATCTAGAAGATGGATACTGTAGAGGTGTCAAAATTAAGGATTAAGCCTTATGAAGATCAAAACCGGGGAAAGTTGCCAACATGTCTCACAACTAGCCGAAATATGGTTCAGGAAACATGTTGATCCCTATATACCTTAGATATTTTGGTAACTTAATTAGGTGTATGTGACATGGTACTGGATTCTTTTTTTATATTTTATTTTCGTCATTATAGATCCTTGATTCTGGTGCCATTCGGTTTAGAAGAATGCGAATAAATTGTTTGCAATAAAATTGCTGTTGTTGAATTTATAGCTGACCTAATCTTGTGCTGCTTTAGAAAATGCTGCAACTTTCATAGTTTTAAAGGTTGAATTACATTATGGGATACTTAATTATCAAATGTAGAGGTGGTCTGGAATTAAAAGAAAATACCATTCAACACCGAAACAAAGTCATTAAAAAAATTAACTGAGGGACTTGAATTTCTTCTCGTATTCAGCTCCCATTTAACTTTATATTTGTTGGTCTTAAAAAAGCTTAATTTTACAGGTCATTGATTTGTTATTAGCTTGACACTCAAGCTTGGCATAATACTAGCTGAATAAGGTTCCTACCTTCCCTTTACTCTAGTGGGAAGCAAAAGACATATCCTTTACTTGTGAACAATAACACAACATCAACGTCCTTGTAAACAAATACAAGTCAGATCCTCAAAATATATAAGACTTAGAATCAAAGTTAAAATAAGGAAAATAAATACAGCTTGTGTGATTTTTTTGAGAGTAAAAGGACTAGGAAACCCTAATAGCATCCCAAATTATACCCTTTAGAATTATGAAGTTTCCTTTATCTTAGAGAGCTTAATTTTGAGTTGACCAAACTAGAACAAAATGAGTATCAATACTGAGTACTGTAAGAGAACCAATACATTATGTCATGAATGAGAAAAGGGTTTATTATCTTTTTTCCAAAAAAAATTGTGTGTGTGTGTATATATATGCATGTATTATAAACACTTATTTTTTCTTCAGTAATTGACATTCCTATATGTGAAAAGCATGTTTAGGGTGGTGTATAAAGTGGACTCCGTGTCATGTGACCCAAAGAAAGAATCTCTTTTCATCCATCCTTACCTATATATATAATGAATAGCGCATGAAATATAATGAATGGTCATATATGGATTCAAAGCCTCTCTCTCTCTCTCATGAATGGTTGTGGGGAATGTCGTTTGGTTCGAGATCTTTCATTAGACTTGGGTATCATGAATGATTTCGGACCAGGCTTCATTCCCCTCAACTTTGAGTACATGAGCAAATCTGTAATTGTGACCAAAAATGGCTTCTTTGTTGTATTGCTAGAGCCACTGGTACTCTGCGATTAGCTTGTTCTTGTTCCTGGCTGCGTATGCAATCGGTAAAACATGTATAGTCCTAATGATTACAGGTAGGAAGTTATCAAGAACATAGAATGCATGCATGTCGCCAAACAATGTAAAGCTAGCTACCAGGATCTGTCAATCAGGGAGGCTGCATTTTAGCATTATTATTATTATTTAATTTGAACTCTGTTTTTTTATTGGTGTCAAGATATATCAACCTTTTGACCTCTCTTTCTTGTTGGGTTGTTACAAATGGTATGTGAGCAGGTTGTTGAGCGGTCCGGAGCAAAGTGCTATTTGCCAAGTGTTACACCCCAAGGGTGTGTAAGCCATCTATACAAACAGGAGCCAACTTCTGAATCTCCCATTGGCTAGAGGGGCAACAGTTATGTGATACTCCCTCCGTTGTTTATTTGTGTTTTTAGAGAGTGAAATTTGTTCTTTTTTATTTGTCATTTGTAGATTTGAAGGAAGCATTAATAACTTCATTTCTCATATTATCCATACATACATTAAATACTAACTTGTTTCTCTTTTTCAATGAATTTTAGAAGGGTAATATTGAAATTTTATAACCATTTTAGTCGATCAAACAAAGCATTAATCGTATTTCTTAATGTTTGTGTTTTTTTTTCTTTCTAAAATGTCACTTAAAAAGAAAAGGGGAGGGAGTATTGTAAGACTACAGTCCGGCATTAGAACACGCATGTTGGTTAGATTTTTTTGTGTTTAAGGCTTCGACTCCACCATAAACTAAAGTGTCTTTTATCCCAAACTTAGTTAGATGAATTTAGAAGCGGAACCTTGCAGAGTCGGCTGTCCTGTGTAATAGTAGACAATGGGTATTAATTAGGTTAATGTGAAGATTTTTATAGTAATTAAATCATGGGGTTGGTTTGTGTGGTTTATAGGAAGGACATGGAGGAGGAGGAGGAGGAGGAGGAGGAGGAGGAGGAGGAGGAGGAGTTGGCCGGAGAGCTGAATTGAATTTGGAATTACTATTAATGTTGCATGTGTGATTGAGAATCAGAGTCCTATTGCTTATGATGAGCTCCCTCCCTCCCTCCCTCCAAATTTACATGTTTGGGAGTTGGTGGAAGGAACGAATATAGAGGATAGATGGTCTTAAACCAGAGAGGTAGGTAAGGCCTCACGTCACGTACTACAACACGGCTTATTTATGTTCCATTATTCTCCTCTCCTTATGATGTAGTATTCCATTATTCTCCTCTCCTTATAATGTACTCCGTTCCGTTCCGTTCAATCTTACGTGAATGGTTTGGTTTGATTTGGTTGATAATAAAATTGAATAGATTTTTGATGATGATGATATAAAATGTTTTATAGACATTTTGGGTCTTATCTTATATTATTATACTTATAAAACAGAGACAGAGGCATTAATGGAAAAGAGTGGCAATGCATTACACACATTAGTATTAGTAAAGCATCCATGCATGCATGCATGCATGCATGCATTTTCTAGTGTGAAAACATATTATTAAAACATTCAAACTCTCTCGATCGCTTAAAGCTGAAATAAAATAAGAAAGGATACAGTAGACTTGATTCATTCATTCATTCGTATTTCTTCCTGATCCTGTAATGTAAATAATAGTAATACTTTTTTACTTTCCATAAAAGTCTATATTAAAAAAGCAATGGAGCACAATCACAAAAATCTAGTAGTATTAAAAAGCCATATCTTGCAAACATAAAGACAGACCAGACATATACTATAATAACACAAATCAACTCAACTTTACCAACTTTAAAGTCCTGCTACTTGAGAAACAGAACTACTATATCCATCTATATTTCATTTCATTTCATCAATCAACCATAGGTTACTTACTTTCATATAGTCATGTCCTAAAAGAAATTTAGCTACGATACGTCTCGGCTAATCTTCCCCATTCCCTCTACTCTGTCCAACCACAACTTAACCGATGGGTCTCACCTCAAACATGTTTCACTTGATCACTATATATAGTCTCAAATAAGGATAATTTTAAATAATTTGGTGCAGGACTACTTCTTGGCAAAATGCTTTCTTTACAAGGAGGAAGGAGGGAGGAGGGAGGAGGGAGGAGGGAGGAGGGGAACAAAAATATCATGTCAGACCCACCTCAGGTATCCAAAAGATACAATAGAAACCAGATCTTTCACTCTATCTAATGCATTGTCTTCTTCCTCACCGCATGAAGTAATGTAATTTTTAATAATTCCAAATATATATCTTGAAGAAACCACCTAAATACTTATCAATATAATTGAGGTGCTTTTTTGATAAAACTGAATGAAAAATTCTGAGAATGAATGTATAACATAATTTAAATGAGTTAAATGAAGTAGAAGCTATGAAATGGTGTGTTTGATAACCGTCAGTCTAAAACATCTGTATTTTCCTATTTTAACATTTTGGTTTATTATGAACAAATTTGTTATGTAATTATAAATAAACAATACTATTTAAGAAAAATTAAATATATACTGTTAGTAATAAACACTAATTTTTTTAGTAACATTCTATTAGTCCATAAAATAAAAATAAAAGACCACCAATATTCATTAAATTGATTATTGACTAAAAATAATTTGTAAATTAACAACAGTAAAAAAAGATGGATATTAAATGTAATTTTTAATTATATATGAGGGTAGATAGGTAAAATAATGAATCGGAATTTAAAAATTATAAAACAAATTGTGTGAATGGGTAAGATTTTTCAGACGTAAACAAAGAAGCCCTGAATTGAATTGAATTGATAGAATAGAAGTTACAAAAATACAAATCATAATGATGATGTCTGCACTTGCTCCAAATGAATCAAGTGACAGTCAATTTCAGTGGCCTGCAAAATAAGCAGTGGAAACATCAAAATCAACAGAAACATACATAATATTACGAGTCAGAATTAATAGGCGTCGAAGTTGAGCAGAAAATTAAGGCATCATTTTTTATGCTTGATTGATACAAGTAGAAGTAGAACCATCATAAAACTCAAACTAAAACCACAAAAGACTAGTCTAGATTGAAGCTCATACTCTCTAGTTTTTCACTCAACAACATTTTGGCATTGTCATATAAAACATAGTAATAATAAATTAGACCAAATTAATTGGTCTGGTTCCCGGGTAAGGTTTAATCAGATTCACTTTTTGTTTGCTACAAGTGTAGCATTTTAATGATTTAATGTAGTATAAATGAGAGATGAATAATTCACAAGTAAATTAAATGAGAAGAAATAGGAAGCAGCAGCAAAAATGTCCAAGATAATTAAACCATGCATGTCAATGGCTAAAGACACCACCAAAGTCTTCATAACAAGTCTGCTTAGAAGAATGGTCGAAAGCTAAATCAAGTCTTTGTTAGCTGCTTGATAACATGTTAAATGCCTGCCTGCCTGCATCCACCATATTATCATTAAAAAAGAGACCTAGCTTTGGTCCCCTCCCACTACCCCATAGGGATTAAACAGCCACATCTTGTGAATTTCCTTCATCTCTCTAGTAGGACTTTTTTAAGCTAGCTAGCTAGCTAGGTCTATATATATAAGAAATTCAAACAACTATATAATACTCCTATGTAGCTATTGCTCAAAATATATAGTGACGTATGTACACCTCTAAAACGACCCTTACATTGCCACTCATCATTTGTTAATTCATGCAACCAATGAGTTTTCCATTAAACCATTTTCTTGAACAAGCCAACAGCCCCTCACCAGTCTTGTCCTTCGTAAACAACCCTTAAATATTGGTGCATGCGCACGACTACTCTTTAAAATTCCACACAAAATAGCAAATGAAAGATTCAAATTGCAGTAACACCATGCTAGCATCCATCTGATTATACATAGAATTAACTACAACATTAATTGTAACCCTTGGTTTTAGCAACAGCACCTAACAATATCTCGAATGATTTTAGCAACACCACCTAACAATATCAACTAGATTCAAATTGCAGTAGGAGTACAAGCTAAGATTTATTTATTTTTATCTTAATCATTTAATAAAATGCTAAGATACGAATTAGTTGTAATTTAGGAATTGTTAACGAAAAGAGGTAACCTTTTTTTAAAAAATTAGAAAGAAAAAATGATTATAAAAAAATGAAAAGTTGTTGAGATCAAGATGGTAGTTAAAAGAAACCATACAAAGAATATGCAAGTTAGAATTTTATATTATATTTTCCTAAATAACGATGTAATGAAATGGATATATAAAATAAAAACCAAAATAAATAAATAAAGATTAATTATAATATACTACTACACATGACACTTAAATTAATAACAGAAAGTATTAGATGTGTAATTCCCTGATTTGCCGTTGTTTAGAGAAGTTGAACTCCCCGTCGCCTTTTATATTGTCCAGAAGGCCAAAACGACCATAACGATTAACCAGCAAGTGCAGAAGGCACTCCCCATGACAGACAGATCTGTTTCTCCCATATATACAAATCTCAAATCAAAAACAATTTCTCTCATCTCTTTCTTGGGTAACCAAGATATGCATCAAGGTAAAATCTCAATCTCCCTCTCTCTGTATATACATACATACATACATACATACATACATGGACGTATTCACCAACATTGTTGGATTAATTCTAGTGTTGTGTACACAAATACAAATTCATGCATGGCCAAAAAACTGTGTTCTAATATTTCGTTCATTCAGAATGCAATAGCAGTGGCAAACCTACGTACACACAGATCATTTTGGCATCATCACTGGGCTTGATCATCGCAGCGGCCATGCATTATCGTATTAAAAGGATCAGGGATCAAAAGATTGTCCCTCGGATAAAAGTTGCAGATACCGGCCAGCCTGTAAAGCTTGAAAGGTTCTCCCATTATGTAGGTAATAATATATAACAAGATCCATTTTTACCTACAACCATATACATTCATTCATACATATATCTGTATATAGTTATAATTGTGCCTGTTATTCTCGTGCTTAATTGGTATATATGTGGTGCAGCTAGGCAAATGGGGTTTGCAGATAGAAGAGAATGTCCACATCTTTGCAAATTAGCTTCTGACTACATTAAAAAGACAGAAGGGTGTGAGGAGAATATATATGAATTCTTTGCTAATGACCCCGATGCGGATTCCCTCTTCATCAAGCTTATCGAGGAGTTTGAAAGGTGCACCCTTAGTTACTTTGCCTTCCACTGGAGGCACGCTCATACTATGATCGGTCAGGTAATATTGAAGATCTATACCTGCTACACTACACATATAACAATTACAATTTATTTTTGTAAAAACCACAAAAAGAATACACAAAAAAAAAACACTCAAATTCACCTCAAGTACCTTGTACCTCACATATGTCTAATTGATATCCTCGCATTTCTTGCTATTATATTGCAGGTGTTGGGTTCTGATTCTGAGCCAAAAAAGAAGCTTAAGCACATTGTCATGGCAGCAACTAGGTGCAATTTTCTTCTTAATCATGCCTGCACGGAATGCTGAATGACTAGCTAGTTGTGAAGATACTAAAATAAACACACACATATACAAGAAGAGATAACATGCATTATTTGGAATATAAAATCATGATTTACTCGCAGGCTACATATTTATTATCTCTGATTGGATGGTGTGACTTGTACATAATCTAGCAATACAATTTCCTACATACATGGTTCACATTAATCAAGTGAAAAATAACTAGGAAGATTTTTTAGAAGAAAAAATGCAAACTAGATCTCAATCAGACTCCTTTCCTCTCTATATTTTTGCAAGTGTTTTAAGCTTTATTTGTTTGTTCATTAATAAACTTCATCTATGTTTGATATGCTTTCTTGGTGTTATTGTTAGCAATACTCAAAAAGTCTGTTACCTATGAATGTTTTTTTGAATTGAAAAAACTAGAAACCTTGTTAGAGTATAAACTTCTAATAAAGCCCAATAATGGGATACTTGAAGAAGAGTTTTTGTTTGTTGATTTTTTATCGTGCTGAACATTTAAGACTATCCTGAATAATTAATTCAATTTTCATACCTATAAAGTTGTTCAGCTAGCTAGATTTCCTATCTAGCTCTCTACTAATAAGTCTAATCCTTACACAAATGTAGTCCATAATCATTTTATTCATTGATTTTGGCAATTCATCTTCATCATGTAAAGAAAACTCATAGGAAGATTGAGCAATTCATGATGAAAAAAATCACACAACCCCGTAAAAACAACCAACAGCAAACACTAATTTCACATCTACAGTAATCAGAGACCATGACGATCTTTTGACTAGTATTACAATAGCAAGTAATCTTATTAAAATTTTGAATTGAGATAGGGAACAAAGATTTGAGAGGGTGACAAAGAATCTGAAAGTGGCAAGAGTGTTTACCACATTGGTGGAGGAGATGAAAGCAATTGGGCTTGTATCCCTTGACGATTCGCAATGTACAGATGTAATGGTTCCGATGGCACATAAAGATAGAAGTCCTGTCCTCCTCTTCATGGGTGGAGGGATGGGAGCTGGGAAGAGCACCGTACTTAAGGACATTCTGAAAGAGTAAGAACAGTCGTAAGATAATTTCATATTTTGATTATTCTCATTATTGTATAATATGATTTTTATGAACAATTATCTAAAGCTTTAGTGAATTTTAAACTTTATACAGACCATTCTGGGCAGGAGCAGCAGGGAATGCTGTTGTAATAGAGGCAGATGCATTCAAAGAGTCTGATGTCATTTACAAAGCTCTTAGCTCTAGGGGTCATCACGATATGCTTCAAACAGCTGAATTGGTATGCTTTTCTTTCTTTCATTCTTTCTCCCCCACACCTAAATCAACAGAAGCATGAAGTTTAGGTAAATAGAAAGCTGATCAAATTTATATCAATAAATACGCAAGTGAATAAAGGACCCTTGTCCTGATATAATGCATTTGGTTGCATCGTATTGAAACTTGGAACGGAACCTGAATCAAACTAGTTGAAGATTCATTAAAAACTTTCTCCAATTCCAATTTCATGTCCCCAAATCAAGCACTTGCTAACGAAAAGAACAACTTTTGAGAGGCACACATGAATCTGAAAAGTTCTATACTGAAATCTGAGATAAAAACTTATCTATCAAGGGTTATAAATTTGCATTCGATGGTACACCCCTGCTTAGTAGCTGCCTCCTTGATTTTCTGAGGAGTGACCATAATACTATCTCAGGAGGAAATTCACATCTTTCATTAGAATTTTGTTGAGTAATCTCCATAGAGTCCTAGACTCCTTGAGATTGCTGTTTCTGTACAGGGTCTCAATGACCAGAGACTTTCTACTTGATCTCCTTTATAAATCATGTCCATTCCCTAAACTTCTTCAGCTTCAGAATCAGCATTAATAACAGTTTTCCTAATAACTCTCTATCCCCAATTTTGAAGAATACATCGACAAATCATTATTTAACAGTTTCCTTATGCTTATTTGACTCTCTGTTTTATTCCCTATATAGGATTTTACTCCCCAATATGAGGGAATCAAAAGATCATTCTCTACATACAAAAAATGACATTTCACACCCTCATTTAAGTGGACAACTCATCAATCATACACATATTTACATTTTTTTAGTACTTCATTTTAAAATTATAAACTTAATATTGACTTTAAAAAAAAAATTAATTTCAAACATATTCAAATTTAAAATTGATATAAATTTATTTAATTTATGTCAATATAATTATAAATATTATAAAAGTACTATTAATTATAAATTTATTATTTTCAAAATTTAAATGAATCGTATTAAATTTAAATTTAAAAATATCACAAATTAACTTTTTAAAAGTTAATATTGATCTTATGTACATTTGCAACTACAATCCATTCAATACTCTCTCCATAAATTACTTAAAATTTAAAATAAAATAAAAATTATTTTACAGTGGAATATAATTGATAAATTATACTCTCTTTTATAAATTATAAGATTATTATTAATTTGATGTTTTGACTGTTAGAACTTTTAAATTTTTACTTTTAAATTTCAAATTTTATTATTTAAGGAATAATATAAGGAAGCTGTTGGGTACATAGTAAAAAAATTGAATCCCTATTTTGTAGAATGACCCAATAATACTGCAGAGTAGGGATAAAGATAAAGAAACTGTTGTGAATGCTCTTACACACACAAATATATATATATATATATATATATATATATATATATATATATATATATATATATATATATATATAGGTATGCTTGCACCAAGTCTGGGAACTTCAAAATTTTATTTTATATTTTTAGGTATGTCACAACTTTAGTAAAATAAACAAGAAACTTTTAAACAGGTGCACCAATCGTCCACAGACGCTGCATCATCCCTTTTGGTTACAGCACTCAATGAAGGGAGAGATGTAATTATGGATGGCACTCTCTCTTGGGTACCCTTTGTTGTGCAGACAGTAACAATGGCCAGGAATGTTCACCGACGCCGTTACCGAATGGGAGCTGGTTACAAGGTTGAAGATGGACTTGTAACTGAAAACTACTGGGAACAGATTGAAGAAGAACCAGAACAAGAAGGAACTAAAAAGAGAAGACCCTACAGGATAGAGCTTGTTGGAGTGGTTTGTGATGCTTATATGGCTGTTATTAGAGGCATAAGGTATGTGAAATACTATTAATAGTCTTTCAAGATTAGTTTTTAGAGAATGAGAACAAATTAAATGCTTGACAATCAAAATATTTTAAGTAATGTATTTTTGAAAAAGGGACAATTATATTCTGTAATATACATAAGAGAATGGGTCTTTCAAATTAACATGTTCCTACACCCACACAGCATTACCATTTTCACATTAAGCATCCATATTCCAGAACCCTGTTGCCAAAAGGAGCAAAAACCTTTTATTGCTATACATATGTTCTTAACTCGTCTTTTTAATATTAAAAACAAAAAATTCAGCACTTGCCAATAACTATTCTGCATATCACAGGAGAGCTATCATCTGTAGAAGAGCTGTGAGGGTGAAATCACAGTTAACCTCACATAAGAGATTTGCCAACGCATTTTCAACATACTGCAACCTGGTAGACAATGCAAGATTATACTGCACCAATGCTTTGGAAGGACCACCAAAGGTATTTCTTACCCTCCTTTTTATTCCCCCGACTTTCTTAGACTTTTCTAATCTCTTGATATATAGACTTAATATTTATACACCAAGTTGATCAGCTCAGATGCTTATTTAAACTATAAAACCCACTAAGTTCTAAAACTGTCTCACTTTGTGTTCGTATGTCCTAGAGGTGCTCTATGCTCTTGTCTTGTGCCACGAATCATAGATTTGCTATTACAGTTCTGGAATTATGGGAAGCTAATGTGTTTTTTCAGGTTAAAATTTATTTAACAAGGTTCCTTATATGTTCCCCGTATGCTGCACCATTTACTACTCACACTCTAAAAGGGATGTCCCCTTTATACAAAAGAATAGATACTGGGGGTGGAGGAGGTTAGTTTTGTGACAAGGCGGCCTAAATTTGCCTCACAACGTAGCTCTATTAGCCGGAGACTAAGCCATTTTGACAACGAAATTCTACCAAACAATTGCTTAAAGTATATGTATTTCTTCAACAAAAACATTAGAAATTTATAAAGAAATTATACTAACCATTGCAATTACGGTTGTGAAGTTGATAGGATGGAAGGACAAAGAAAGGACTTTGCTGGTTGATCCAGATGAGATACATTGTCTAAAAACAGTGGGGACGTTGAACGAGGCAGCTGACTCGATATATGAACTGTACAAGCGCCCAAACCCGGCTCAGAAAGAAGGGTCTGTTTGGAAAGACATTGTCATGTCACCTTCAAGGTTGAACATTCAACAAGAGCTAAAGTATTCTATCCAGAAAGTTGAAAGCATGAAAGACTAATGAGTGAATATGGATGGCTACACTAATTTAATTCATTTAGCTCTGTTTTATACATCTTCACCCCCACATTGAATTGAAACATCACAACTTTACATGTAATTTTCAGTTTAGAATATGAAATGAAATCTCAGCAATATTTTCGGTACTATCTGGAAACAGAACAAGAGAATTTCAGTTTTGTAATCCTATTAATTGCATAAATTATTCTGAATGAATGAGCGACTATTTTGAAGTTTGAAGGAGAGAAAAATGGTTACCACAGAAGTTAAAATGTCTTCAAACTAACCTCTCGTTTTTCTTTTCTTTGTTTTTAACCCTTACAACCAGAATTACCTGACTTTATGGGTTCAGTTAAGATGTATTTAGCGAGTCTTTTATGGGATCAAAGCATTTCATTGAAAGTAATGTTTTTGTAATTTTGTACTATGAACGTGATGGTAAAATTATGATGTCAAATTACTAACCAGTAAGCATAGAGATCAGCTCTCGCCTGTTATCGTGATCTATCCATCTGCTTGTCAGCATAAAATGAATTTACCATAAAATTTACATATACAGTTACACTATAACCGGATTCGATATTTCTTGTAGCAGGGGCCAGGGAGTAATAATCTTAGATTAGAATAGGTGAATTGAACTATTGATAAAATACATTTCTTTTATCTTTTAATTTGTTTCTCACAATTTATCGAGGTTTCAAATAATCTCTTTAACAAAAACAAATAAAAAAAATCAGGGAAAATGGGAAAAAGGAGTTTTTATCGGTTCGCCTAATATAAAACCATAATCTTCAACCCTAATCAGCAGTCCAATTTCAGTGACGGAGTGACAGTAGTACACTAGCGTTTTGGTATTGTATATCTCAAGCTAAAATCATGGTGAGTCGTTAAACTGACATTGTTCTGTCTATCTCTCTCTATATATAATAATATATTTAATAGTGTAGATAAATCGATAGAAGAGTGTTTGATTGTGTTTTTGGGTGTAAATTGACAATGGGCAGGCGGATGTGGAGGCGCAGCCGAATAAGAGAACTTTTATGAAGTTCAGTTACAGAGGCGTTGAATTGGATACTCTGTTGGACATGCCCACTGACCAGCTCGTTCAGCTCTTTCCGGCTCGTCCTCGTCGCAGGCTCTCTCTCACACACACAACAATTTCACATTATGCATTTCTTTTTGGTTGCTTAACCACGTTATTCATTTTGTGTAGATGATATATTAGATTTAATCGAGGCTTAAAGAGAAAGCCGACGGCTCTCATCAAGAAATTGCGCAAGGCGGTAAGCTATTATTAGAATACGTGAGTTTTAATATATGGTGATTTTGTTGTATTGCCATGAATTTTTAATATTGTATTTGATTATTGAGTATATACATTCGTTAATGAAGTAAGTACTGCATTTATTTATTATAGTATTTCATATATTTAGTGGTTAACTTAATGGGATTCATATCTGTTCACAAATATTTTGGTGTTTTGGCTAAATTGTTTGTTCATAATCCATGTCCATTTCTTCTACAAGTGACTGAATCCTTCTTTCGTAGGTTCTGTCATTCTGAATGTTATGTTTTGTACGTGGGATTGGGGCAAACTAGAGGGATTGTTTGTTTGTTTTTATGGTTTGACGTCCGAGAGCAAACTAGATGGTTATGACCAGGATCAGGGCTCTTTTGACTAAATTCTTTTTTACCACTTTAATTCTAATTTCAATGGCTCATTTGCCAAATATAGCTTTGAGTAAAGTTTATTTGTGAGGGCTTATTTTAGCAGAGTGGATTTGTGGTGCGTATGGAAATTAGTAATTTAATTGATGATATAATGGCCAAGAGTAAAGGGGGGAGGGTTATGAAGATACGATGGTGATTAGTCAGACATCAGTTATCTTGATTGTGTTGTGTATAGGCCAATGCAATTCGGATCGCAATTCGATAGGGTACATGAAACGAAAACGTCACATGTCATGGTACAGAGTACAATATTGATAGTTGTTTTCAGATCATTTTCGTACAAATATGTCTATCCGAAATGTAGTACGTTAGGATAACTTAAAGATATAGTGACACTAGTTGATATTTTTTAGAGTACGGTAAGGTGTTTACTAGGTGACACTAGTAGATATTTTTTAGAATTTACTTATAACTATTAAGATTTTTGGTAGAAAGTCATAGATTTATGTAGATTTCCTATATATTTTGGATGATTGTTATAGATATGCAATCTTAGTCTTCCATTAGAATTGATCCCAGCCATTGTTTGTAAGGTCTTGTGACTATATAGTATATAAAGATCCCCCTCATTTGCAAAATCATAAGACATAGGTGTGATTATTATTGTGGAATAAAACTTTCAGTCCTTGGTACTAAATAAGAAAAGAAGTTTTGGACCGTTAAATTAATGTTCCGGAACACATTCAAAATAATGTTAATAATGTTGAGTGTGTGACTTTAGGAAAGTCAGATAATATTTTTCACCACAAATTGAATTGAAACACACCTTAAACCTCGGATTGAATTGAAATGTCATAGCTTAATTACATTTAATTTTCAGCTTAGAATATGAAATGAAATCTCAGCAATATTTCTTAATGTTAGAAGGTATTCTTTATATAAACGGAACAAACAAGAATTTCAGTTTTGTATGGGCTGCTGGAGATTGTTTTAAATTGAAATTACATATTTTTTATAAATAAATCTTATTATTTGCACAAGAAAACAACGTGATTAATGCTAAAACTATAACTCATATTAGGTAATTATTGTTCTGTTTCTACGCGGATACTCATGGTCGCATACTCATGCTTAGACTTAGTTGGTTATCTGTCGGGTCAACCTATATTAACTGGAACCAAACGGGTTGGTTAAATATTTTTATTTATTTGGGTTGAGTAAAGTTTGGAACCATATATAGTTCCAACCCGATTAACCATTTTTCGACCCATCTTTTATTTCAAATTCAAATCAAAAGTTATTTACACCCATATTTACATATTCAAGAAGCTCAACCACCCACCAACCTCACCCCACCCAACCCCACCTAACCCACCCAACCCACACCCACACCCACACCCAAACCCAAAAAAAATAATATTATGTGATTATGTATACACCCCTTACCTCCACCCCACCCTCACTCCCACCCCACACCCATATCCACCTACGTCAACCACATCCACCTACCCCCACACCTAAAAAAAATAATATTATGTGATTAGGTATACACTCCTAACTCCCACCCTCCCCCCCCCACCTAGTCCGCACTCCACCCCCACACTACCCCCACACCACCCACCCATCACCCCCACATCCTACCTGTGACGCCCCCAAAATAGGTATACAACACCCACTCTGAGTCGTCAAATACATGATACAAAAATAAACTACAACTTCAATAATACAATTGTCGTGCAAAATACGACAACACATAGTGTGAGTTTAAATACAAATATTATCTTCTAGACAATATCCACACTCAAATAAGTCCTCATTACAATTATTCAAACACTATTTTACAAAAATAGTGAGGACTGCTAAAACATCTTTTTAGAACCATCACTCCATATCCCGACTAGATCCTGCTATGTTCTCACCTCTTGAGAAGAAAAATGGAACAAAAAGGAAAAGGGTGAGCTCAACTAGCCTAGTAAAGAATATTATGACTAAGATAATATACAGCATATTATCATTAGTATTCAACAGGGAAAAATCTGATAGAATATAATCGACAACAAATTTTAGATCAACAACTGAAGCGGAAACAGCAAACCATTAGAAGAGTCAAGTAGAGAATGAATTCTACTATCTTCTAAGATTTAAAAGTCCATCATCAATATTTTATCCCTGTAACATCAATTAATAATCAACTTTAACCAAATATTCATCTTTGCACTACAAGCCAAAGATATTCATTTGTATCACCAGTCAGTCATGTTCATCTCAATACCTGTTCATCTTTGCACTACAGGCCAAAGATATTCATCAGGTAATCATACATCTTTGCACTACAGGCCAAAGATATTCAGTAGTATCATCATTTAGGACTGAGAATGATGAAAAATATCTTAAAAAAACGAATCCAGTGAGACAGAAGGACAAATAGTAGGGATTCGTATAACAGTTTATCCAAGATCAATAATACTTCATAATAATCAATTGTGAAGCAGAATTCAAAAATAAAGATCAAAACATGGATACAATCAAAGATAGTAACCATAATAGACATTTTGGACAAAAAAAAAAATTTTATTTTTCGGTAAATAGTGCTGTATTCGTGAATAGTGCCGTATACGTGAATAGTAACTCCCGACACAAAAAGTTCTAAATTTGATTAAAAAAACTCATATCAATATTTCAGCATAATGATATTGAAAAAAATAATATCATTTAAGAAGAAAATAATATCCCTTACCTCAAAACAACCGTACTTCTGACTGAATATCGGATATGAGGCTGAATGAAACTTGTGCTGAATAGCAACTCTCAAAGTATCTAAATACTCACCAAATACACTCAATAATCTAGAGAGAGAAAGAGAGAAAACTTATTTCTGGTGTGATTTTTAATTCTAACTTAGCCCTCTATTTATAGAAAAATGTTAGCACGCCGAAGCAGACTTAACCTGCAACCTGATGACTTTACCTGTTACTATTCTCACCCACCACATTTGAATAAAAATCTCAGCACATTTCTTCACCAACCAAGAATGGGGCCCACCAATTCTAGAATTTTCCACCAAAATGATTAACTCGAAAATTCAACAATTTCTGAACTAGTCATCTCGTAAAATTCATAACAAATCATACGTTTATTTTTAACGGTTCAAAATTTGTGGACATATACTCAACTTATATATGTATAACATATCTAAAAATCACAACGATCCAACGGTCGGATTAAAAATTATAACCCCCGCAATATATCTCAAAAATCCTGATTTTTAATACCTCCATTCCGACAAAAATACTGATAAAACACCTCAACATTAACTCCTTTATTTTTAACCACAAAATATATCCAACATTTATATTCACATAAAATAAATATTTCCTTATCATATGAATCAATAATTAATTATTCACAATTAATATTACAAAATTATATTTATGACAACCAGACCGTTCCCTGGAAAGAGGGGGCTTTCCAATAAGGATTTCTCCTTACTAGCGCGCAATTAGATGACCAAACCTCTCCTTAGATAGAACTTTCTAGACATTGCCAATAATGCTATCTAATAATATTATTTAAATAATATGAATTATTGGTCTGATAATAGGAAATACTGTGCAGTAACAATTATTGAAATAACAATAATGTAAAATATCAACGCAGCAATTATTGAATTAATAAAATAAAATATTGAACAGTAACTACTGTAACAATTATTGAGTAGTGTCTTCTTACGTAAGAATCAATAATTTAAAAATACTGTGTAATTCGTGTGCTACTGTCCAACCACGCGTATTACTGTATTTTAATCACCAAATATTCCAACAGTGTTAACGGTAACAACTACGCCGTTATTTATAAAAACTCAATTTTTTGTCGTTATCTTCATCCAATCGCTTTCCGTTATGGGGCCCACAAATAGCTGCGCCGTCGTACGAATATTCTCCGACAGAAAGAATATTCCACGACCAAACGAATATTCCCCGACAAAATAAAAATTTTATAACCACTTGCTTATTTTGCAAAATTTGCACATTTCACCCATAACCAAAGTATTATATCAAATTAACCCCTTATTATTCACAATAATATTTAGAGAAAATTTGATTTTATTCATTAATAAGTTGGGGTCTTACCCCACCCCACCCCCTTACCCACTCTACCACCCACCCCCACCCCCACACCCACACCCTACCCCCCAACCACCTACCTATCCACCCACCTACCTACCCCCCATTCACCCCCCATTACCTACCCACCCCACCTATCTACCTACCCACTCACCCACCCCACATACCTACCCAACCCACTCCCACCCCCACTCCACCCACCCATCCACCCACCCACTCACTCACCCAACACTCCCTTCCAAGAAAAAATAATATTAAGCGATTATGTATACACCACTCACCCCACCCACCCCCACACCCAATCCACCCACCCCCCCACCCCCACCCCCACCCCCACCCTAGTCCCTCAAAAAAAATAATATTATGTGATTACATATATATTCCTTACCCCCCACCCACCCCACCCCACCCCACCCCACCCCCACCAAAAAAAAATATTATGTGATTATGTATGCATCCCTTACCCCCCACCCAAAAAAAATAATATGTATACACCACCCAACCTACCCCACCCCACCCCACCCCACCCCACCCCACCCATATTAAAAGTTTATTTAAAAGTTTTGTTTAAAAGTCAAAACATCTTAAAAATGGTTAATATGGTTAATATGGTTTTGAACCATAATCATATGGTTCCAACCCACATAACCCATATTAAAAATGGTTAATATGTTTTTAGTTCTTAAATGGAACCATAACCATGTTTTAAAAATTAAAATCAACCCATAACCATATTTTGTCAGGCCTACTCATGGTCTTAGTATACACAAACATTTCTTTCAATGCTTTAGACTAATTTATTTAGTATTGGATATCTTGATGGCTTAAGGTCTCAATTCTCAAGTGAAACCTACATTGTTGTAGACTTTTCACCTACTCCCTCCGTTCTTTGATATAAGTCGTTTTAGAGTTGTGCACAAGTATTAAAAAAATAATTGTATAACATTAAATATAATACTACCTCCGTCCCACAATAAGTGATTTTTTAGGCTTAATATTTTTTTCTAAAATAAGTGATGTGTTAAAACTCCAATACAATTTTTATACTCCCTCCATCCCTAAATAATTGACGTTTTGAAGGTTTTCACACTTATTAAGGAAGTCATTTATTACTCTAATTTTGTCATTAAGATTGATATGTATTACCACAATTATCTTTGCATTAATTAAGAAAAGATGTACTCCATATAGTTATCTAGATAAATGAAATACTCCATATAGTTGAGGACAATAGAAGAAAATTTGTAATTAATACTTCCTAGAAACTTGAAAACGTCAAATATATTGAGAAATTTTGAATTCCCTATAACGTCAATTATTTTGGGATGGAGAGAGTAATATTTTCTCATATATGCCCTTATGCAACCAATGATATTTATTGGGAAGTAGAAAGGTTGAAGAAAAAGAAAATAATATTTTTGGGCTGAGCAGAAAATAAAAAATCACTACAATTAAATGACATTCATTAACTCTTCAACTCCAAAGAAAGTATATTAAGGGTATTTTTGTCATTTTAGTTTGTGTATTGGTATGTATGATTTAAGCTAAAAAATCACTTATTATAGAACAGAGGTAATATCAATTGTCTATATTATTTTTGTATTTGAAAAAGAGAGTGTTATTTATTGGGCAAAAAATAGTGAGAGAACTAAAGTTATATTTATTACTTGGGGTAATATTAAAAACTAAACAATTAATGTTTACTTAAAATTCTCAAACGACTTATGTTAAGGAATAAAAATAATTCTCTAAAACGATTAAGAAATGGAGGGAGTATTTGGTTGTCGTATCAAAATTTTCTAAAAGTTATTTGTTAATTTATTTCCATGGTTATACTCTGCTTTTTTCCTCTATGAATGGGTATGAAAAGGATTTGACAAGGAGGAATTGTAGGCATTTTTTTTTTTGAATGTTTTGATGACTCGTGCAGAAACGAAAAGCGCCACATGGTGAAAAACCAGAGCTAGCCAAGATTCACCTTCGCAAGATGTTCGTAGTTTGTGAAATAATGTTACATTCTAATACATTTTAAATTTAGATCATGAAATAAAGATTCTCTAATTCATTTGAAATGGAGAGGATTCTAATTCCTGTATGAAACATGTATAAATAGGAGATAGAGAGGATAAAGAAGGTTATACACTATTTTATACATGCATAGTTATAATTAGTATTTTATCTTTCTATTCTATTAATAATACGGACGCCGGAGGCGTTTCACGGTGAAACAACCTCTTGAGCCACTGTTAAAGCGTGAATTGTAAGTTTGGAGCACGGAGCTGAGCAACAGGAACCCAGTAAGAAGGATAAAAATCATAAAACATTAACACCATCAAATAGTACTTTTTCCTTCTTCCCCTACTTACCTTTTACTTCCTCGCCAATAGTACCATTTATTCTCCGTGCTGGACACGAAGAGTTGTGATCGATGCACAAACTAATGAAACATTGAAATCAGGGGCGGATCTATTAAGGGTCAGCATATTTTTTTTATAGATTTAAGGGCAGGGATAGATATGTAAATTAATAAATTTAATGGAGTAGATTAATGAAAGAGTTAAACTTGAAAAGGTCAAATATATATATATATATATATATATATATATATATATATATATATATATATATATATAGGATCTTAAGCTCACCCTTATTGAGCTCACCCCGAGCTCACCTTGCCTTTTTTTTTATAAAAAAAACATAACTAATAAAACATGCATAATAATTTTTAGAATTGAAAGTTTTAAAAAAAAAGTGTTTTGGGTGTGATTTGAGTACATATAACAAAACAGTGTTGTACAGTCTGTATAACACTGTTTTGTTTTATGTACCCAAATCACACCCAAAACACTTTTTTTAAAAAAACTTTCAATTCCAAAAATTATTATACATAGTACAGAATACAAATACAACCTATGTGACGCCCCCAAAATTAGGTATACATCACCCATCTTGGGTCGTCAGATACATAGTACAGAATACAAATACAACTTAATAATACAACTGTCGTGTACAATACGACAAAACATAAACTGTGAGTTTGAATACAAATATTATCTTCTAGAGAGTATTCATACTCAAAAGGAGTCCTCTTTACATTTATTAACACACCATTACATAGAATAGTGAGGACTACTAACTAATACTATCATTCGGACCATCACTCCGTTCCCCGACTTGCCCCAGCTACGTTCTCATTTTCTGAAGAGAACAGTGAAAGAAAGGGTGAGCTCAACTAGCCCAATAAGAAATATTATGACTAAGATAATGCAGAATAAATTATCATTAGCCTTCAACAATGTTAAACTGATAAAATATAATAGACATCAAGTTTAACTGCAGCGGAACAAGCAATCCATTAAAAAAGTCAAGTAGAAAATAAACTCTACTATCTTTTATGATTTAAAAGGTTTTTCAACACTGTGATCGCTGAGACTCAGCTTAATAAAATAATCCACATCATCGAATCACCCCTGCACTACGACCAAGAATATTCGTATATTCATTAATGGTCATGATCATGCCAACAATTGTCCATCAACGCACTACAGGCCAATGAGGACTTTTACCACATCATTTGTAACATTACGGTCATGATTATACCGAATAATCCCTGGTCATAATCATACCAAGTCCATCTATGCACTACAGGCCACAGATGACTTTCAACATTTTATAAACATGAGGATGATGACAATGATATAAGAATTCAATAAAACAAGTTCAAGAATTAATTTATCCAGGAATTAATAACGTCCAAATTGTCAACATGATACTGCTTTGTGGAGTAAACTTCAAGAATGCTTAGAAGAATATTTTCATGAAAAGATACTGGATAAAACGCAATTATCAAGGATATTCCACAAATTTCATGGAGTATAGAAGTCAAAACTTAATCAACTGAGTATAATAAAGAATGGAATAACAAAAAAAATTACCATGCATGCGATAGACCGCACAGACAGGTTATTCCAACAGAATAATAAATAATGGAACCAGGTCCGGCGTAAACGCGCAGACATGATATTCCGACAGAATAATAAATAATGGAACCAGGTCCGGTGTAAAACACACAGACAGGATGTTCCAACAGAATAATAACAAAGACGGAACTAGGTCCGGTGTAAAATACACAGACAGGATGTTCCAACAGAATAATAATAAAAACGGAACCAGGTCCGGTGTAAAACACACATACAGGATGTTCCAACAGAATAATAGAAGAATGTCACCAAGTATAGGGTAGACCGCGTATGCTGGTTATTTCAACAGAATAATAAAGAATGGAATAACAGAAGTGCTCTTCATGAATATGAAATAAATAATATTCCCTACCTTAAAAGAACTGGATATTGGAAAAGTGAAGTAGCAGAATACTTTTATTCTCTCTCTCTTATTCTCTCTATACTTTCTCTCTCTATAGCTTGAATGAATTCGTGAAAAATAATGAAGCCCTAGGCCTCTATTTATAGAAAAACTGAGGGTGACTCTTGGTCTTAACGAAGGGTCAAATGACTCTTGGTCTTAACGAAGGGTCAAATGACTCTTGGTAATATTGAAGAGACAACTACTATTGAAGAAAGTAATTACTATTGACCAAGGTAAATACTATTGACGAAGGTAATTACTATTGACCATGGTAAATACTATTGACGAAGGTAATTACTATTGACCAAGGTAAATACTATTGACCAAGGTAAATACTATTGACGACGGTAATTACTATTGACGAAGAGACTCTTAGATGATGTCATATGGCCCCCCATAAAAATAACTAAACTTACCACAACGTCTCAATTATTGATTTAATAATATAACATATTATACAGATGATACTATGACAATAATTTAAGAGATATGATGCAGCAATTACTGTAGCAATAATTGAGTATAGCTGAGTGACTTCTCACGTAAGCATCAATAATCAATATCGTGTGCTACTATGCAACCACGCGTATTACTGTACGTTTACTACTGGGTAGTTCAACAGTTTTAACGGTTTTAACGGTAACACCTCAGCCGTTATTTTTATAGAAAGATAATTTTGTCGTTTTCTCAATCCGATAATAATTCCGTTGTGGGGTCCACCAATAATTGTGCCGTTGTACGAATATTCCCTGTTCAAACGAATATTCTCCGACCAATCGAATATTATATAACAACTTACGTATTTTGCAAAATTTATAAATATTACCCACAACTATAACATTATATCAAATTAACTCCATAATATTCAAAAATGATATTTATAGAAAATTTATCTTTATTTATAAAAGTTGAGGTCTTACACCAACAATGTTTTATCCATGTAACATCACTCAATAGTTCCTTTCTACAATCATATGAATAACTCATAATCATAATTGTGACTCTAAATTTTTCTTCGCACCCAGGACGAAGAATATTTTCATCACCTGTCTTTACCTGAAACATCAAAGATCATGGTTATACCAAATC
Source organism: Panax notoginseng (assembly GCA_016801055.1). Classification (NCBI taxonomy): domain Eukaryota; kingdom Viridiplantae; phylum Streptophyta; class Magnoliopsida; order Apiales; family Araliaceae; genus Panax; species Panax notoginseng. Next base: position 8,291,548 of record CM029013.1, read on the forward strand.
ACAGTTCCTGTTCATAATCATACTAATAACTTCATCTTTGCACTACGGCCAAAGATATTCATTTGTATCACCAGTTGGTCATGTTCATCTCAACATCTGTTCATCTTTGCACTACTGGCCAAAGATATTCAACATGTCATCTTTGCACTACGGCCAAAGATATTCATCAACAATTCATCTTTGTACTACAGGCCAAAGATATTCATCAATAATTCATCTTTGCACTACAGGCCAAAGATATTCATCAATAATTTATCTTTGCGCTACAGGCCAAAGATATTCATCAACAGTTCATATTTACACTACAGACCAAATATATTCATATCTCAAGGAAATATATAATCATTTCAGAATTTATATAAACAATAATTATAACCATGTTAATCAATTCATCTTTACACTTAAGCTAAAGATATTCAATTATAAATTCAATGGTCATGATCATACCAGTTAACAGTTCATCTTTGCACTACAGGCCAAAGACATTTTTCAGTCACCATCATACCAATAATTTACCCATCTTTACACTCAAGTGAAAGAGAAATTCAACATCAGGGTTATAAAAATGTTATATATGATAATAAAAATAATATAATCAACATATAGATTTAATCTCAAGAGTAATATTCATAACTCAACTATAATTTGGTCAGAAAAAGAAACCAATTTTGTTATGAATAGTAACTCGTGAATAGTAACCCATGAATAGTAACTTGTGAATAGTAACTCATGAATAGTAACTCGTGAATATTAACCCCGACTCAAAAAGGTAAAAATTCCACAATAAAATTCATACCAATATTTTGGTATAATGATATTGAAAGAATAACATTTCTTAAATTTATAAACAATTTATTTTAATTGTTTACACTTTACTAAAATAATGCATTTAATCATTCCAAAATGCCAAACTCATAAGATTTCATCACCAATAACCAAAACCCTCATCAAAATCTGCATATACCTCATATAGGATTCTCAAGTCATAAAATCCTATTTTTCAATTTTCTTACTTCACATAACATATTTAATTCATTTACTCATAACTAGACTATTTTCATAAAAAATATCAAATTCATTCCAAAAATATTTCTTTTCTGGAATTTAGCATAATATAGTCCCATAGTGAACATCTATTTTTCTCAGAATTTTTAAAAATCATTTACTATTTTTCATATGTCCAAAACAGCCGAATATTTAGACATTTATCAAAAATTGTACTTTTGTCCAAAAATTCTGAAATTCACAGAGTATACTCATATCATATACATGTACTCCCAATAAAAATTTCATCAATTTTGAAGTTAACCACAAGAAGTTATAAGCGGTTACTTTTAAAATAGTTTTTTCTTATAAAATTCATAACTCTTAATCTATACATCCAAAAATCACAATTTTTGGATACAATCAAGAAAACTCATCAAATTATCATTTCAAATTTTTCTAAAATTTTTGAAGGTCAGAAAAATTACGAAACTGAAAAACATAACAACCCTTAAAATCCCTTACTATCCCTTACAATCCCTTACCTCAAAAGTGCAATATTTCTGACTGGAATGCAAAGTCGAAGGAAACTTGTACTGAATAGCAACTCTCAAAGTATCTAAATACTCACAAAATATGCTTCATAATATAGAGAGAGAAAGAGAGAAAGCTTATGTTTCTGGTGTGATTTTCAATTCTAACTTAGCCCTCTATTTATAGGAAAATTTTAGCAGACTTGACCTGCAACCTGATGGCTTTACCTGCTACTATTCCCACCCACCACATTTGAATAAAAATCTCAGCACATTTCTTCACCAACCAAGAGCCCACCAATTCTAGAATTTTTCACCAAAATGATTAACTCCGAAAATTCAATAATTTCTGAACCAGTCATATCGTAAAATTCATAATAAATCATGCGTTCATTTTTAACGGTTCAAAATTTGTGGACATGTACTCAACTTATATATGTATAACATATCCAAAAATTACCACGATCCAACGGTCGGATTAAAAATTATAACCCTTGCAAAATATCTCAAAAACCCTAATTTGATTTTCAATACCTCCGTTCCGACAAAAATACAGATAAAACACCTCAACATTAACTCTTTCATTTTTAACCACAAAAATATATCCCTCATTTATATTCACATAAAATAAATATTTCCTTATCATATGAATCAATAATTAATTATTCACAAATAATATTAAAGAATCACATTTATGACAACCAGGCCGTTCCCAGGAAAGAGGGGGCTTTCCAATAAGGATTTCTCCTTACTGGCGCGCAATTAGATGACCAAACCTCTCCTTAGACAGAACTTTCTAGACATTGCCAATAATGTTATCTAATAATATTATTCAAATAATATGAATTATTGATCTGATAATGGAAAATACTGTGCAGCAATAATTATTGAAACAACAATAATATAAAATATCAACGCAGCAATTATTGAATCAATAAAATAAAATATTGAACAGTAACTACTGTAACAATTATTGAGTAGTGCCTTCTTACGTAAGAATCAATAATTCAAAAATACTGTGTAATTCGTGTGCTACTGTCCAACCACGCGTATTACTGTATTTTAATCACCAAGTATTCCAACAGTGTTAACGGTAACAACTACGCCGTTATTTATAAAAACTCAATTTTTATCGTTATCTTCATCCAATCGCTTTCCGTTATAGGGCCCACAAATAGCTGCGCCGTCGTACGAATATTCTCCGACAGAAAGAATATTCCACGACCAAACGAATATTCTCTGACAACAATGATTATTTTATAACCACTTGCGTATTTTGAAAAAAAATTAATATATCACCCTTAACTTTAACTTTTGTCAATTTAACCATTTACTGAATAGTAATTATAAGAAAAATTGAATACTTTTATTTCATAAAATTCGGGGTCTTACATATACAATTGGTTATTTGTATAATATAATATTTTATTTGATGTTGATTACATTAATAAATATTTTTAATTTGCAGTGATTTGATTATTTAATAGCAGTATTGTCGAAGAAATTTCTTCTCGATAAATTAAAAAAAATACTATGTAAATAGTGAAGGAAAACTAACTTTTCTAAAGTAAATATGTTCTTCACAAATTGTTATTTATGAAAGAAGATATTTTTATTGGAAAAAAGATAGTGTTATTGCTAGAAAAAATATATTTTTACTAGAAAAAATAAAGTGCTTAAATATAATATAAATTGTCTATAATACTTTTGTATTTAAAAAAAATAGTGTTATTTAAGGTACAATACAATAACATTTGTCTTTCTATCCTTTTTTTCTCGTGCCACTACCATAACTCTCCCTCTCCACTCTCTAACGAACATCACCACCTTTAAGAGCAGAGTCGGTCCTGAGTTTTCTAAGACCCATGGCAAAAAATTTTAAGTGTGCCCCTTTACAAAAAATAAATAAATAAATTATCAGCTAATTATTTTTATTAAAATTATAAGAATTTACAAAAGATAAGGAAGAACACTTTAAAATGTCATCGAAGTAAAGAATCATCACATGTACCTACAAAATAAAAATATCAATGAAATCGGTAAAACTAATGAAATCACACAGTAGTTGGCAAGTTTTACTGATTACACCATTGAACTTTTAATTTTTCAAATTATTCCATTAAACTAATTAAAAATGATTATTTTAAATATTTTTAAAAATAATTATTATTTTCAGTAAAAAATATTAGAAACTTTAATTCTTTTTTCATAAAATGAGTAAAGTTTCATAAAATATAGATTTAAAAAAATTAAAGTTTTATGAAACCTTACTGATTTAAAAAAAAATCTTTTTTTTTCCTTTTGAAAATAAAGTTTATTTTTTTGAATCTATGTTTTATAAAATTTTACTCATTTATTTAAAATATGAAGAATTTTCCAATTTTTTCTTGAAAATAATATTTATTTATAAAAATTATTAATTTATTTTTTGAAAAAATAGGATCAATTTTTTTATTTATCTTTTATTGTTTTTTTATTTTAATTTCTATTTTTAATTTTTTTTAAAAAAAATCTAATATTAAAAATGGGTCATTCTGTTAAAAAATTAAGTAAACATTAATTTAATTTAAAATCATTTTAATTTTTTGAATCTATATTTTATGAAACTCTACTCATTTTATGAAAAAAAAAAGTTTCTAATATTTTTTACTTCAAATAATAATTATTTTAAAAAATATTTAAAATAATTATTTTTAATTAGTTTAATGGGATAATTTAAAAAATTAAAAATTCAATGCTGTAATCTGTAAAATGTGCCAACTACAGTGGGTAATTCATTAGTTTTGTAGATAAAAAATTAACGGTCGTTTATTTTTTTTAACGGAATGACCCAATTTCAAAATAATAATTAGTTTAGTGGTGTAATTTAGAAAATTAAAAGTTCAATGGTGTAATCAATAAAACCTACCAACTACAGTGAGTATTTCTTTAGTTTTGCCCAATAAAATCTAAACCACAAAATATCATTTAAAATGTCTTCTTGTTGCACTTTTAGATGCAAAATCATCAATTATACTATCATATTTAATATTTTTTAACATATCATTTTTAATACATAATATCGCTAATCTTTTTATTTTTTTTATACACATAACTACATAAACTTATAAAAAAAATTGGGCCCCTCTCAACTATGGGCCCTGGACAGTTGCCCTGGTGGGCCTTGCCCAAGGCCGGCTCTGTTTAAGAGCTATATAATTTCTCCCATTTAAATTTTATAATCATTATTAACTTTGAATATTAATTTCAAACATTTATATTTAAAACTAAAATGATTCAATAAAAACTATAAAATAATAAATCCCACGGTTAGTACTACATTGTAGATAGTTTATGACATTCATCATTGTATTGTATTGACTAAAACTAAAAAAATTTATGCTCGTAAGTTGACCTCAAAAAGCTAATAGTGATCTTATAATTTGGAGTATTATTTGTGAGTTTTTTGTACTAGCTCTGTTCTAAAATATAAAATCATTATTGAACTTTTGAAGCCAACTTAAAAATAATTTTAAATTCAAAATTGACATGATTTTTTTTTACTTCTAATCAATACAATGATGAATATTATAAGCATCTCAATTTTGAGTTTGAAAATATATCAAATTGACTTTCAAAAACTAAAAATGATCTTATAATTTAAAACGGATGAAATATTAATTTTCATATTATCTAAAATTCATCTTATTCTTATACAAAGAAAATTCGTTTGAAAATATGAATAAACAGATAAAAATAGTAATCTTATTTTCTTTTGGCATGTATAGCCCAGACATTACAAATACATGCCTAATCAAGGCCAGCTCCACATTGGGAAGCAGATTGCCTCTCAAACAAGCAAAACGTGTTGCTTGATTCGAGTTTTCTGATACGCAACGCAAGCAACAACAAGTATATATCTCCTTTTAGATTACACGACTAAATAATTTTTTTTAAAAAATATTGTCGGTTATAGTTATTTATCTAACTCCCAATAAAAAATATATTATTTCTTTTCGAATAATTAAATGATACATGATTATTGATTATACCAATTATGTTCCAATATAGGACAAGATTTATTTCATTTTAACCCAACAATGGAATGGAGTGCAATGCAAATGACAAAAATAAAAGCTAAGATTTTGTTAACACATTTTATATCCAAATCCAGAATAACTAAAATCTTTCTCAAAAGTCAAAACACTAATACGATGAGTAAAGCAAGAACATATGATAAGGTGGTAAAGCCAGACATAAAGATAAGGTGGTACAATTTTTCAACGAAAAATGGTTAAAGCCAGACTCAAAATTCTTGGCAACGCATGTAGATAGACATATTCCATAGTACTATACAGAAATTGCTCCACTTTAATGCGACACTCCCAAAATTTGATAAATATTTTACTACTTTTAAAGATAATTCACTCCCAAATATATCTTTAAAATTAGTTAAGAATTTGAGAGTGTTGGTGAGATCTTAAACGTGATACTAACAAACTAATGACAAATTAAAAAAGGAAATTGATATTTTCACGAATAAAAATGATAATTTCATAAAGTTCCACTCATCTCACACGAATAGTAAATGAACACTACACTCGTGTGACCGGAAACTAATGAAAATATCAAATTTTCACTCGTGAAAATATCGATTCCTTTGAAAAAATAAGTCACTTAATATTTTTAAAATATAAATAAAACTCTAATTTTGGAATGGAGGTAGTTATGGAAAAGGTAAAAAATTGCTAGAAAATTAACTCTGGATTCTACACTAACATTAATATGTCAAAAGGCAACTGAATAGAGAGTATGAAAACTTTCCTACTAGATGCCAGTGAAGGAATTATATAACAAGAGAGCAAGTAAAAATTGCCCAAAATGCAAACTTTACACGGAGATTGGCACCTAAATACTTCTTTCTACTCGAGGAAACTCAAAAGAATTCAATATTACTATCATGGTATAACTCCTATTTTATGGACTAGTTTTAAGACAAAGCACAATTACTAGACATAGGTTCAATACATAAATCTGTCATATATTGCTACTACAAGGAGCATTTACAAATCCCATGTTTTAATATTTCAACATCATCTGAACTTGAAACTAGACAAGTAGTGATTTGCAAACTACATTAATGTCTTTTAACTGAATCCCAAGATATAAGCAAACCACATGAAAGTTTCCCAAGATATAATATTGCTGCTGCTGCTGCTGCTGCAATATTATCAGGTAAGAGACTTGGCCTAGATAAGTTCTAGCCAATCAAAAATCTAAAGCTGCCCTAATAAAGAAAATGGTTTTCGGCAAAATTCTTTCAAACTACAAGAAAAGTTAAAAACCAGGTTGATTTGTCATTTGGGATCACAAATTGTTCTTACAATCAATCAGGAACCACCAATTCCACAGAATTCTTTCACTTGGCCCTTGGTATCCCCGGGTCTGCCGGCCAGAATGCTTTGGAAGGTAACTCTTCGAAAACAGAGATTTGTCCATCTGCCTAAGCTTAACCCACACAAAAGTATGTATAGAGCATTTTTATCAAGTTTTTTCATGTGGTCGTTGATTGGACTGGTAATCTTGGGTGGTTATGCTCGCCTTCATAAGTGACAATAAGCATAGATGGATCTTCCAAGCACCTCTCCACATGTTTCCTTGCAGGGCAGCCTCTCATGCTGCTACATTTGTAGTAACCTCTGCACAAGCCCAATTTGAACCAAGTTACTCAAAATTCATGTACTTTGTAAAATATAGTAATGGATCTAGATATTCACAACTTCATCAATTGTAAGAATTAATAGTTCTAGATGTACAAGTAATATTGTTCTGCCCTGTCCTCCTAGCAACAAGGATGCGTAATTTTAGAATTCAACTAGCTAACACAATCTCACTTTTCTGTTCAATGTTGCAGCTTAATCTTCAGCAACACAATTTCATCAAATTCATAATTATGATATGATCATTATTGTGTGCAAATACTAAATCAGAGACGCTTTCATATCACTAAGCTAACCTTGCAAGATAAAGAGTGCAATCCAAGGGGAAAAAAATTGATATCAAAAAGAGAAGGGGAATAAATGAACACAAAAAAGGAGGAGCTACATTATCGGCAAGTATAATATATTTAAGCTGTGCACCCCACTAAACAAATGAAAGTCAAGGATAAATTATGATAATACCATGAATAGAAATTGACACCATTTCACACAATTTAGCTGCATCTCATAATAGAGCAGACAACTAATGTACCTGGGGTGAGGAGAACCCTTGATTGGCTTCTGCCCATACTTCCTCCATGAATACTCATCAGGAGGGATGTCTGCGAGCTTGTTGCTGATAGCAGGTACTTTGATTGATCTCTTCACCCTATGTTTCCTTTTAAGAAATAAAAGGAGAAATTAGTAACTGCAAGCTTTAGTAACAGAATATATAAACAACCCAGAAAAAAATGGTATCAAGTAAGTATTAACCTCTTCTTTGAGCAATGACATCTACTGCTGCTTCCGAATTTCACACTACCATCATCTCCCCTAGCAGAGCACCGCCTTTTGTGCTGGTAAGAGCTCTGATCCAAAGAGCGAGTCGCGCCAATTAAATGGAAAGCATTGCCCTCCAAATTAGCAACACTACCATCCAAATTAGCCACACTGCCATCGACACTCAGTGAGGAGATAAAGGACCTAGTTGATGACATGGTGGGCGTGCAGGTAGAGCTATCAAAATTCAGGTTGATGCCACTATTGCTTCGACGGAACATTATTTCGGCTTGCTGTTTTGATTGTTGCTGCTGAAGCTGATATTTTTGCTGCTGCTGTTTTTGTAGCAAGAAGTGAAAGTTTTGTGGTGGTGGTGTTTGTTGGGCAAGTTGAAGATGGTTTTTCCCATTGGAACTCAGTTCCAACGATGAGTTTCCCAAAGAAAGACTACTTTTAACATTTGAACCCATATCATGAATTGGGATCCCAAGGGAACTAGTTGGAAGAAGCTGAAGTGCCTTAGGTTCAAAATCATTTCTACCAATTGGGCTTTCTTCTAAAAGTATGTTTTGGGGAAAAGGGGTGTTAATTTTCTTGCCCTTTCTTACTCTTGCATGCCCCAAACCACCATTAAGAGTAGAAACAACTTTCTTGAACTTAAAAACAGCTTCCTCTGTTTCAACCATTAAATCCCTATACTGAATCTGATGATCTTGGGGGTGAGATATCAGACTCAGAACTCTATGGCAACTCTCTATTGCTGCTTTGTTAGCTTCTTCAACCTCCATTTCACCACCCTTGAACCAAAAATAAAAAGGACAAAAAACCTAAATTTACAAACCCAAGAGGCCCAAATTCAAGAGACCGTAAACAATTAAAACCCCTTCAAATTCCCAACTACTCTAGCAGATCTTCAATCAGAAATAAACAAATAAATCATAAGCCCAAATAGTTAAAAACCCATATTGGTAAATGAAAGAGAAGGACAAACTTCGATTAGAAATCCAAAGAAATTAAACTCAACAAAAGCACTAATCTAAATTACCCGCAAGATCATTTTCAATTGGGGTTTGTAAGAATCAACCAAAAGACAAAAGGGAAGAAAGAAAAAAAAGAAGAAGCAAACCCAAATACAAACTAAATGCCAATAATACAGCAAAACACAGACCTTTTGGAGGGATTTGAGTGCTGTGAAGCTTAGATTCTTCAATCTCTATAAATGAGGAAGAAATTGAAAGGTGTGAACTAGAAGACTTTACCCCACCAGAGAATTCACACGCCCAGAAGATTTCAAAGATACAATCTTTTAATAGTAGTATGTATTTTGGAGAAAGGACTAACCAGAGACTAGAGAGAGAAAGTAAGGGAGGGGCTAAGCTAATTTTATTTGTTTAAAATAAACCTGCGTACAAGTGAAACTGCCATCGTCTCTGTCACAGATTACAAAGTGAGACCCAGTCGGACCCTTATTATTATTATTATTATTATTCCTTTTCTTTTCTCGTTCCCAATCATGTTGTTTGTCTACTCCTTGCTACCACTACTATCTTAGTATCTTTCTTTAATGGATCACGGTCATGGATTAGGGTATCTTGTTTTTTTATCAACTTAACCAAAAAAGTACGACTACCTCTCAATTAGTATACTTCTTTAAATAATTACATGCTCTAAAATCTACTGTTTAAATTATTAACAAATTGATAGTGTGAACTAGAATATTAGTAATTAAGAGAGACTATAGGATCTATAACAATATTTTTATTGTGAAAATAATAAAAAATGTTGTGAATTTAATAATTTCCTATATATATACAGTGGCGGAACCAGAATATTTTTAGAGAGAGGTCAAAATATATCAGAAACAAAATATTATTTATTGACGCTTGGAGTGCTTCTTTCAAATTCATTTTGCCCAATTATAGTATTTCACAACATCATATTCCAACCCTTGTCAACACCTTATATTATGGTTCATAGAATTAATTAGCTTGAAAGAAGAAATTCTAACAACAACAAAATAGAAGAAGAGAGATTTAATAATCTTTATAGGATAGAACTATGGTGCACTTATGGTCACTATAGTGGGATCCAAAAAAAATGTTTTATTTCTTTAACTTTTTGTTTTTAATTAGTTTACAAAGAGAATTGCTACCACTTTTTTGCCCCACTTTGATGATAAATCAAAATCAAGAGAAAAACAAAATCAAGAGAAAAGCAAAGGAGAAAAGAAAATACATAAAAAAAGAAAGGAAAGGAAAGTAAATAACCCCCGAATATTACAGGATGTGGGGTCATATGACCCCCTTGGTTCCGCCTCTATATATATAATAGAGATTAATAGAGCTATACAGTTGTGCAGACTCACAAATATACACAGTCTACAATTGTAGAGTTGAGTCACTTTATGATCGAATATTACTCTCTTTATTAACTGAAGATTCACTCTACGTTTCTATAGTAGTAGGGTGACTACTCTACGATTGTAGAGTGATTTAATTTTACAATCGTCGATTGTTTATATTTGAAATTTACACAGCTGTGTACCTTTATTTTTTCATATATATATATATATATATATATATATATATATATATATATATATATATATTAAAATGCGTCTGACATATGTAATTCAAATATAAGTTGTTATATAAAATTTTCAATAGTACTTTGATAATAAAAAAAAAAACTTATAAAATGATATAGTTAATTGTGGTTTGTTATTTTTATTAGGCTCACTCATATATAGTGGATCATCTATTAATTATATTCTGCCACATTATTTTATAAGCTATAGCAACACTCTAAAATTTTTACCTTTAGAAATACTTGAGTAAGATTTGGTTGGTTGAATGAAAATTTGATATAATTATGTAATACAATAGAGTTGTAATGTAGTTAATAATAGGGTATTACAATTGATTTGTTTAGTTAAAGTTGGAGAAATCATTATGTTATGCTTTATTTGCTATGTAATGCAATTAATCAAACAAATTATGAAATTAAATGAGTTTTTAGTAATAGGGTATTACATCAAACGAAAAGTATGACTAAAAAGTTAATTTATTACACGTAATATGTGAATCAAACAACAAATAAAATACGTTTATATTAAAAGAATAGCACATTGTATAACAAAACTGTTGCACTAATTTAACCCAACCAAACCAAATGCTACTTTAAGTAAGAATCATCAGGTAAAAATCCTACTCGAAAGCCATTCAATTGAAAATAATTTTTATTTAGTCATACACAAATTAAAAGTAAATCCTATTTTAATTACCTTTTAAATTTGCAAAATCAGAACTACTTTATGTAACGTTGCTATTTTTATAGGCCGTATCCATTGTCATATAAAAACAAAAATAAAAAGAGTAGTATTAAGAGTAATATTAGAGAAAATAGAAAATCAAGGCAATATTTTCATATATAAATATATATATATATATATATATATATTTGCTATGGATGTAAATTGGACAAATACCATCATATCCGTCCATTCCATAAATCAAGCGCCCAGATGAAAAAAGGAAAATACCAGTACGCTAGTTCGTCTAGCGTACGCTGAAAATTCCTACAGCCCGCACGCTAGTTAAACTAGCGTACACTAAAAAATATATTGGATTGATATTCAAACGAAATTGATCCCTTTTATAATACTACTTCAACGAAACCATATTGGATTGATATTTATACGAAATTGAACTAACATGAGATTGGACACTAAAAAAAATAGACGGCTATGAGATTTTATATATATTGGATTGATATTCAAACGAAATTGATTCCTTTTATAATACTACTTCAACGAAACCATATTGGATTGATATTTATACGAAATTGAATAATTGAATATATTTTTTAGTGTACGCTAGTTCAACTAGCGTACGGGCTGTAGGAATTTTCAGCGTAAGCTAGACGAACTAGCGTACTGGTATTTTCCTTTTTTCATCTGGGCGCTTGATTTATGGAATGGATGGATATGATGATATTTGTCCAATTTACATCCATAGCAAATACTTGCTATGGATCATATCCCATATATATATATATATATATATATATATATATATATATATATATATATATATATTTTAAAAAAATTGAAGTCTTCCTCAAAACTACTACTACACGAGGTTGATTGTTTGCGTAGGTGGGAACAGAACACGGTTAAGTTGTTGCGTAACGGACCACGGGTGGGTCCATTTGTTGGGAAAAAAATTTGACTTTACTAAAAGCGTACGTCCCTATCACTCTCGTATTCGGATTTTTTTTATTTTAAATGAAATGGAGGATTTTTATTATTTTAAAGTTTAGATTTAAAATATTTAGATTTAAAGTCTAAAGAATGTTATTTTATTTAAAAATTATTAACTTAATTCTAGCAGTAATTTAATTGATTAATACAACAAACGTCAGCTCTTTTATTTTTTCTTGTTACCAACGTGAGAGTTGCATAAAAATATTTTAAACGTTATTTTTTTTATTTTATTTTTTGTAGTTGCAAACGTTAACTCTAACGTAAACTTACGTAAAAATTAAAAAATAACGTTTAATTTTTTTTATGTAACATTATATATGCAACTCTAATAACGTTGGTAACTAAAAAAATAAATAAAAGAGTTAACTTTTGTTGTATTAATCAAGTTAAACTGCAACTAGAGTTAAGTTAGTTAGTGATTTTAAAATGAGTTGACAGCTTTTAAGCTTTAAATCTGGATATTGAAATAGAGAGAATCCGGATGCGTATTTTCTTTTTGTTTTGATAATTTGGGAGTGGGGATGAACCAGAACCTCTTGCTTTGCAAGAATCAAGAGGCAAGAGGTTCGAAGTAGCAAGGTCAGTTTGGTGTCTCTTTCTTGTCTAGTGCAAGTTAAAATTGGAATAATCAAATGAGAAAATTAAATAAATATAGCATGTTGTATATAAGTTTTGAGTAAATTGTAAATAATCTTACTCAAAATTATTTATAATTTAAAAGTGAAGTTTTGATCACATAGTGTAGTCTCACTCTAATAAAAGTTAAGAGATGGTACGGCACATATGATGACTCTAATCAAACAAAAACATTAATTGAGAAATAATCTATAATAGAATTTTTCATGGCGGACTGCTGAGCAAGAGTTAAGGTACAAATTTCAACTTCTTATAATATTCTACTTATCATAAAAGGGAAATTAGAAAAAGACCTAATTAAATTATTCCAACGTCTGTCAATTAATCAAAGTGGAAAACCTACTTTCATCATTCTATGAAACAAATTTGAGAAACAAGCCAAATGTAGAACAAGTATAATAACGGTAACTAACACTAGTATTTTAATTTTTAATTTTTAATTTTAACCACAAAGAGAGTGAGAGAGAGAGAGATCGATCCATGTATCATGCACTTTTTCATAAGCTTGTTGTTCCTTGAGAATCAACAATCTGTCAAAAAAAGAATGTCCCTTCAATGGAAGAATATCTTTTCCAAGTTGTTTATAAACACAAATACAATTTTAGTCTGTGTAATGAATTTAATCTACTCCCTCCCCCGTTCATAAAAGATTGTCGTTTTAAAAGAAAAAAATTTGTTCTAATTTATTTGTCGTTTACAACTTTTTAGGAGAATAAATTATTTATTTTCTTATATCACCCCTACCTTCTCTCATTTTTTTTAAAAAATTATATCTCTTGTATTAATAATTTTTAACTTATCATAAAGAGACAGTGATAAAATTTTAATAATTTTTTTAATTAACTTATAAAAAATTTAAATAATAATTTTTTAGTAACAGAGTAGAAGGCAGTACTACTACTATTTAGTAGTAGTAATTAAATATGGAGTGCAGCAAAAGGGATTAGGGAAGAAAGAACTTTACATGCTTTTGAGGCACATGGAAAATACTAGTAGTAATAAATACACTCTTTTTGGGTAACAAGAGTACTACTACATGAAGGAAGAAAAGCCAAGTAGTGTCTGCATTGCATTGGGATTCGTGAAGATAATCATTCAAGATTGTCAAACTTTATTCTGCTCAATCACTTTTTTTATTCCTATTATTATTATTTATTGGAGTATTATTATTTATTTTCCTACTACTACTTTAGACAATATATATATATATATATATATATATATATATATAACGATTTAAATTAAATTAAATTTTTCTCCCATCTCTACAACTTTTAATAATACTAATTATCATTACAAGCTGTAGCGCTAGGAACCAAAAATAAAAAAAACCAAGGCATGAAAGGTAGTATTGACGAACCAAAATAAAAAACCAAGTCATAGAAAAATACAAAACATACTACTCTCTATTTATGCAACCCATAGATTAGAGTCTGACCTAGTGCATGGTAGGATCTACTATGTCGACAAAAATAAAACTTATTTGACACTTGTCTTTCTCTATTCCAAAATACTCCATGTAATTTGCCCAAAATATGTAATTATGTGATCTTCTGTGGGACGGGGGACATATTGATACAAAGTTCAAATTTAGTATTTTTAATGTTGAAATTATGAGTTTTTACTTTCATATATAATTAATACTAATAAAAAAAAATTCCATACGTGCAATTAAAATTCGCAGAAATTATCATTTTGTTATGGATAAGAAAATGTTTCGTTTCAGTATCAAATTTTATATACTATACATATCAATTTCTTATTTATTTGGAAGGGATGGATGGATTTTAATGATTTTCTTGAGTTGTAACGAGGTTTTGTAGGCAATCATTGTTGATCCATCCGATATGATCGGAGTAGTGTGTATGGACGGACTGATCCGGTTGTTACTCTGGCGAACCCATTCATTATCTGGCACTAAAAGTAAAAGTGGCCTATTTAATTACGAAAAACACTTGACCTCTGCCAAATTTACAATTTCAACTTCTTCTAATGAAATTCCGATTCAAATAATATTAAACCACCACCCAGGCCCAGGGTGCTATATTAACAACTTAAATTTATCAACGACTGAAAAACAACAATCATCATGCATACCAGTCTAGCCTTGCTCTACAAAGTGTTATTATATACACAGATTTCATCATTATTATAATTCACCACCCTTGGGAACAACTCTTATTTTGTTCGTTATTGCTGGCTAAAGTTGTCTCGGCACCTAAAATATTATGCCCATAAAAATGGCTGAAATGTGCACTAAAAATTGTAGCAAGAGTTTTTCTGACAACTCATGCAATTTATAGAATTTGAGGCACCTAATTGTATGCTAAAGTGGGGTATTCAAGCTTCTTAAGCTGCCATCTAACTACTCTTGGATGTTGCATTGTTGAAGAAAAGGGTGACTATAGTTTACGTGTTTCCTCCAATACGGCTTATACTTCTCAAATCCAATACCTAACCATGGCTTCATCACACCATCATAGTGTATCACGGCTGCCTGATCAATATCGCCCTGCTTCACACCAGAATGACGACCCAACCCTAGAACATGCCATCTCCTGTCCAAGGCTACAGTCTGGTTGTAGAAGGTTACCCAACCTAAAGGCAAGCTACCAGCTTTCCATAGCGGCCTCTTCTTTCCCTGGCATCACAAAAGAAAAACTAGCATTAGAATTTAGAATTACATACATGCTTCAACCGCGCTTTATTGAATTAAACGAGAGCAAAAAATATAATTAATATAGACAAACAGAACAGAAAGATCTCCCGTAGCTCAAGACGAGACGGTGTGTGCTTAGCAAGTCCTAAAAGCTAATCAAATAGACTTTAATTTAAACTGATCCCTTTAGAGAACTAAAACGGATGAATTGGGAGGTCAGAAACTATTTCAATCTAGAAACAAACAAGACAAGCAAACATAAACAGGCATGAATGCATTACCCACTGCAGGTATTTTTCATAGTCTCTGGTTAAGCTGTGTCTTCTCCATTCTTGCAAATCAAAAATATTCATCCCAAATGCCCATGTACATGCCTTGACATCGAACCTCCTTGCCACCATTGGGTCTGAAAAGTTAATAAGCATATTCATCCTACGGAATGAAGGACTATCTACTTGACAAGTCTCCACTGCTCCATTTACTTTGCCCTTCATGTCAATGCTCCAAAGCCTTGTTAGATCCCTTTGCACAATCACATCATGGTCAAGGAGCACAACCTTATTCAGCCTAGGAAACATATCTGGCAGGTAGAACCGAAGATGGTTCAGTGCAGAAGTATATCTTGTGTCGTGGGAATTTTCCTTCTGCATTGTTATATCATAGTTATTGGACAACCGGTTGAAATTGTCTATGCTCTGTATCTCAATTGTGGCATTACCAGGAGGATATAATAAGAACCACATAGAGATTGCGGGAAGGTTGAGAGAATCGGTTACTATATGGAAGATGATCCTCTCTGGTTCCTGCACGAGTCCAATAAACAATTTTTAAACTCTCATACAGTGTATCAGCAGTATGCAACAATATTTTACCGTCTTACAAAGTAATTATCGCAGGTCTCAATTGGCTCAACAATTAAAGTACAGAACCCTAGGGAGTTAAAAATTATATTGGCCTAACATTTATAAAACCCATAAACATCCATATTCTTTTGGTAGCAGAAAAGGGTTAACAACATTGAAAATGGAACCAAGAAAATTTGAGCACTCATTAATTACAAGTCCAATGATCAACAACAGATAAAAAGATTGCACCTTCTCAAAATAACTTATTGTTGCACTAAACATATTAAGTGTTTTCTGAGCAACTGCAGCTTATTCATCAAGTGAATCCTTGAAATAGCAAAATGCAAATTGACTAACCAGATACAAGTTAACATTTTCCATCTAATAAACACCAAACTCAAAACTTGTTCAATGATTACAAAGGTTGTCGCCTAACATTTACACGGTTTAAACAACCAAACTTCAGTCTAGATTGGTAACATCAACCAAACTTCAGAAGGGTAATGAATTACCTACAGTGTCCAAAATCTATACTGTCCATACTGGAGTCCGACAAAGGGCATGCATGCAAGCTCACTACTTTAAAGAACAGTAGTCAGTTATAGTTGTAACTTCCGTGTAAGAATCCTATATATCAATGGTCCTTTTTGGGACATTTCACTATATCTTAGGGACATCAGCATATATGACTAGTATGGATAGAAAATAAAGTCAGCAGCTTACCTTAGCATTAGAAATGGTTGACTGCACAACCACAGCACAAGCCAAAACATTGTCAGAGAAGACAGCAAAATGATATGAATCTGTATCATGCAAGTCTTGATGGCTTGGGAGCTTCCGCTTCTCAGGTGGCAGTGCAAAGTATTCGGCAGTCAGCCGCATAGAGAGACAATGAAGGCCTTTTGGGGTAGTTCTTCCAGCAAGCTGAACAAGAAATGAAGCTTGATTTTTCTGTGCTCTGACCTGTTCTTCAGCATTGTACGTCATAGCGCGAAGCTTTTTGACCATTGCAGAGCAATCAGGGTATACATGAACAGCTTTTGACAATGTTCCTTCCATGGCTCTTGACCTCAGCAAAGCCCTGAAAAGTTTACCCTTTTTCAGTTCATACATGAGATTGTTTGACTCTTCACAGAAGGGAGACTTCAATAATTCTTGATTAATTTATACACTTAACTTGAAAATGAAAAACTGGCTAGTATATACTCCTAACATCATTGAACTAAATAAAATTTGAATAACTACAATTTGATACACATAGAATTGATAATAGTCACAGAATGGAAAGAGAGAGGGGGGAATAGAATGAAAAGTGAAGGAAAATGTATTTATGAATAATAAGTTTCATTCACTGTATTTAAAACTTGTGCTGTTTATAATAACTACATAAACTTCTGTCATTCTGTGTTCCTTCACCTAATGCTCTTCATCAGTATTTGAGTACAGCCTTTGACATTTACATAATATCAAAACTTCAATCAGCAAAACTGGTAATGAATACTCAAAAGTACAGATAATGTAGGCAATAACACAAGCAATGTTTTAAATAAAACATTCCAGCTAATAAAACACATGCTATGTTTTAAATAAAACACAAAGTACAGATAATGTAGCCAATAAAACACAAGCTATGTTTTTATTACACTCCAGCCAAAGCAAACACAGCAATTGGGGAGTGTTTACATTAATATCTATTTCAATAAGAAATAAGAGAATTAATAGAAGACAGAAGTTACAATGAGAAGAAGAACAAAATATATATATTATATTAGGACTATATCCAAGTGAGTAAAACATCAAATGCCAGAAAGAAAAAAAAAGTAATGAATTTACCTCTTAGATAACTCAGAATCCTTGGTGGATTCACCCATCGCACGTTCCAAATCTTTAATTCGCTGCTTTAACTCCTTCACCAAATGGGAGTTGCTATTCGGTGGTGCAAAACTCAAGTATGCTCTGGCCCTAATAACCTGATCCTTCATCTCTTTCCACTTCTCATCTATTACCCTCCTTGATAATGATTGCACTTTTCGGTCATGTTGGGCAATTTTTTCTTTATATTCTTCCTGCTACAAAACAAAATCAAAAACATATGCTTATTACAAAAGCCAGTGTATGGATATGGAGGGTATAGGGAGGTCTTTACAAAAATGAAGAATATCTGCACGGAACATCAAGCCTTACAACAATATCAATTATCTAGCACAAAAAAATATCAGACTTTTTTGTAATAAATCTTTATAGTACATAATGTATCTCTTTAAGAGAAAGCAAGAAACTCACATGACCTGTACAATAAATGAATGGGTAACAAAACTAAAAGGAACGCATTTATACCCCCATATATATAACCCTCTACAAACAAAACAATAAAGATATTACACAATTTTGTGCTACCGCCCATAGACTTCCTAAAAAACACAAAAGAAACTACTGATCTTGAAAAACACTTATTTGATCCAAAATATAAGAGAATAAAAAATGCATAGCACGACACAATCAACCCCTTTGCATCCTTGAAAGGTCCAGTATTTCATTGCTCCCCCATGATCCACATGGGACACAGCCAAGTTATGTCACTATATCCATTAAACAATTCAAATCACTATTCAATCTATCAGTATAAATCGATATTATTCTATGGAAAACCCTATTATTCATACCACTCTCTGAGTTAGGAAAGAGCAAAGAAGCAATGAAAAGAATGTGAATATTAAACCAGAAAATTAATAAAGCTAATAGAATGCCAATTAACAGAAAGAGCAAAGACTACTTATCAAACAGTACTCTAGAGGTTTATAACAAAACTACAACCAAATATGCCTTATATTCTAATACACTAGCCAAATTAAAGTCCATTCAGGAATTGTCATACACAGTGCCATGGCTTTGCCTGATTTTCAAGATAGCATAGAGTATCCCCATCATGGTAACTTACAATACCCTTTGCTAGCTTACAGGAAAGTTTGTTCAAGTAAGCACCCCCAGGGCTTTTAGGCAACAATTTAAGAGGGAAAAGGTGCATTGATCGACAAATAAAATGAATTCAGAAAACTCAAGTGAAGTGTAGATGGATTCCAAATGGGGACATTTAAAACTCATGGAAAACCTCCTCTAGTACTCCCAACTTAACAAGCATATGAGAAGTGTGCATTTGATTAAATCCAGATACACAAGCAAGTCTTGAGATTACGGATTACCAGACGCAAACAGTTTATGTTACTAAATACAATCAATAACTGGATAGCAGAGCTAGACACATATTTTGACATCATTTTAGAAAGAAAATAATCCAACAGAACTGATAGCAAATATTAGCAATAGCCATTACCTTTTATCTGAAACGAACAAAACTAAGTTTTCATCGTCAATCTTAAGAATGTGAGTGCAAGTATTGTGATTTTCAAAACAATATACAAACACTACAAATAACTGTCCAATCATTGTAATATACTTCTACAGATGTTTTACCTTTCCACTGGATATGGACAATGAATTCTCTGTTTTTCTTTTTTGATTGTCTTCTGTTGTATCATAATTGGCCCCTGAACATAACCAAAAAGCAAAGAACAATTAAGGTCAGAACCAAGAAGTACATTAAAATTTGAGACTACAAATAAGCACAAGCACATTCAAGGGCACCAACCTTTCCTTTCTGACAAGGTAACATTGCCGCCAGAATTTTTAGGTTCTTTAGACTTCAGTTTCTCGTCAAAAGGACTAACGGTAACATTAGAACTAAAATTTCCATCTTTGTACACTAGTGAAGGCGGTTCATTTACAACTTTAACCTCCTCCTAAACAACAAGAACACCGATTCCACATTCATTAGCAACATAGAAAATCAAAGGTACATTACCAGGCAAGGGATACAAGACCAGCAAACTCAAAGATACCTTGTCTATTGCTCGGAGATTGAGAACATCTTTCCTGTATTTCTGAACAAAATTGAAAAAACCACCATCAATTTCCATCATGAAATACTAGCTAAACTTAAACTTGTTAAAGTTACTAAAAAAATGTATTCATTCAATATTTTTCCATTACATTTAGACTGAAACACAAAAATGCAAAATTGAGACAAAATTCCACACAGCTCAGCGCAATCTTTTTATCTTTTCCAATTCTCTGCTCCCATAGTGGACAACCTGGTCATTTCCTTCATGCTTTGTTTGGAACTAGGGAGGGGAGGACGAAGGAAAAATAAATGAAATTAAACAAAGAAGAATACTAGGGCTTTGTCACCAGTTCATTAGGCTTAATAATGCAGAGGCTTTTCCCTTTTTCATTTTTCTTTTCCCAATAATAACGTTAAAAAATTAAATCTATTGCAGCTGAGACGAATCCGGAATTTTCTAGCCAACGAATAACGCAAAGATAAAAAAAAACGTAAACAGTTAAAAGTAAAGAAGAAAGATCATACAATAGTCGATAAATCTTCAAAATTTGCTGTTGAAGCTGCCAACAAAATCCAGAAACGGCCAATTATTATCATAAGGAACTGGACATAATCCATGTAAAAATCAAATATAAAGACTGGAATTATTTCAAGATAAAGATTTACCGTCAGAAATGAGATGTAAATGCTTGCCGGAGAGCAGAAAGACTGGAAGAAAGACAGAAACGGCGAGGAGAGAAAGGATGAACCTCCTAGTGCATCGACGAAATCTCGTCATCGATGATAATTTTTAGTAAGGCTGATAGAATTAAGGTTTTGGAACATTTGTCCAGATGAATTTGAACCAAGATTCGAAACGTGAACAGATAAGCAGAAGTAACTAGGGTTTTACGCGGTTTTGCTTTCGACTATATATAGATGAGAGAGAGTAATGGAGGGAGTTTTACAGATAGAGAGAGAGGGGGGAAACTGAAAATAGGAGATGCCATGCCATGTTCATGACTGATAAAGCTTTAAATTGTAGGCAAGGAGTAATTGTTTTATTTTGATTTATACTTTGGGGTTTGCGTCGAGATTTGAAATAGGCGACTTTAACGATAGATGACGGCTATGGTGCCATGAATCATTATAATAGCCCATGCCTGTAATCCGGTTGGCATGTTTATTTTTTTTTTAAATTAATTAATTAATCGATAAAATATTAACGAACATAAAATTTTTCTGCATATTAATATTCTATTAATTAATTAATAAACTTATTTAAAAATAAATTTTATACTAATCACTCTCCTATAAACAACTACTCCCTCCCTCCGTTTCAAAGTATATACTTAAGTAAATTAATTTAAAATATTTTTATACTTAAAATTAACATAATTTTTTAAAATTTTAATTAATATAATTATAAATATTATAAAATATATTGATAGTATTTTTTATTGTAAAATTTATATTTTTATAATCTTTAATAAAGCATATCAAATTTAAATTTGAAAATATATCAATTTGATTTTCAAAAATTAATACTAATCTTATAATCTATAATTTGAAACATACACTATATATCTATATTTATACAACTTAAAAAAAATACTTATAGGTGTATATTTGAATAAGAGTCTAGCAACATATCTGAAAAATATAATAAATATTTTAAGAATAAATAGTAAATAGAAAAAAAAAACTTTAAAAACTGACGCAAGTTTAAGAAAACAGTTAAGTTTTATTCTCTTTCTTAATAAAATATATATTAGTTTTACAAATATATATATAGAATGTCATTTGACCGTGCAAATAGAAAATAACATTGAAGTCTTTTGCATAACATTTGTCTATATTTAATATGAATAATATTTTGTGACTAACTAAAAAAAATATAGGTTCGAATCCCCCAAATTAGCCAAAAAAAAGAAGAAGAAGACATACTACGAATAGATATAATATGATGAGTATGATGGTAGTTACTTACATTTAAGTATATTATAAGTTAATAATTTTAATAAATGAGTGATATTTAAAAAAGAGTGTTATTTAAGATGATTACTTTAGATCTGTCATCTTCTTATATATACTCGCAAGTAGTTAAGTTTCAACATTCACATTTGTTACAGCCAAATTTAGTTTAAAATTTAATTAAGTAAATAGTATAAAACATACTCGCTTATATGTGAATTATTTTTTTTAACATATATATTTAGAAGACGGATTTGAAGCACACACATCTCATAAATAATATATATTTATTAAAATTACATCATTTTGAAAATTATTTTAAAAAATAAAATAATATTAAAAAAGAGTGGGTCCACTTACTTTTTTTTATTTACAAAAATATCACCTATGAAAATAAAAATATAGGGATTTAATATTTTTACAATATAAATTGATATTTCTACCAAACTTCCCTAACATGAATAGTAAACGGGACTAACATTTATGTGAGTGAGGCCTTGTGGAAATATCAATTCCCAAAATATATTATTTAAAAAAGATAAGTTTTAAATTGGTCATATATATGTAGTCTATTTCAATGGTTCACTCCTTAATTTTACATACCATGCTCACCCTCTTTAGCGAATGACCGGGCGACGGTTCGGTAGGCCGCTATATCAGAGAACTGTCGTCTTAATTTTTAACGACGAACAACATATAGCGACGGACCAAAATATCGCCCGATCCGTCACTAAAGAGGGTATGTAAGATATGTAAGATCAAGTAGTATGTCCTTGATCCTTTCCGTGTGTGTGTGTGTGTATATATATATATATATATATATATATATATATATGATCCGGATCTTAAGCTCATTCATTATCAAACTCACCAGAGTTCACCCCCCTTTAGCGACGGACCCGACGACGGTTCGGTCATACAACTGTTGTCTATACTTTTAGCGACGCTATATATTATCCGTCGCTAAAAGTATAGACGACAGTTGTATGACCGAACCGTCGCCGGGTCCGTCGTTAAAGAGAGATGAGCTCGGGTGAGTTAGATAAAAGGTGAACTTAAGATTCGGATTATATATATATATATATATATATGACCATTTAATTGTTTGGTAACATAGATGGAGTAGGAGATTGGCATACATGAAACGTGCATGGTGCCTAGCCTATATCAATAGACATTGCATTGCACCAATTTGAAGGAACAATTACTGGCCAGGTGTTTCTAATTCAACTGGTGTCTCTAATTCGGAAGTGGTTAGTATGAAGTTTATTTTTAAATAAATTAATTATTTGATCAATAAAATATTGACAAACAAACAAAATTTTATATATATTAATATTCTATTGATCAATTAATTAAAAAATAAATACATACTAACCGGATCCCTCTAATCCAATTGCTTATCCAGGAAAAGTGGTGCTAACATGATCCGTATATTGAGCATGTTATATCCACACCCAAACCTAAACCCATACGATGTGATGCGATGATGTTTGTATATTTTGATATCAAAAGAATTTTTTGAAAATTATTAGCAGGGTTGGATTCGATCCCTTTCTTGATGCTTCACTGGTATTAAATTTGAAGATTTTTTTTTATAAAAAATAAAAATATAATATAATAAATTATAAAATTAAATAATACACATATATTGTGTATAATAATATTTTTTGAGATTTTATAATTTAAAATTATTGCATGATTGTCTCATTTTTAATAGTTACAAAAATATCATGTTCAATAATGTAAATTACTAAACAATCATTCATTCATTCATCTTTGAATTTTTATTTTTTTTATGGGTCGACACTTCTGCAAAAATATCATAATAATCTAATTTTAAACAATTACAAAAATTCACAAACAATTATTAAATTGTTGAAATTAAAAAATGAAAAATTATAATATGTTTTAAATAATTTTTCTTTAATGGGTTAATGTTGTTGTAAGACCCCAACTTTTATAAATAAAGATGAATTTTCTATAAATATCATTTTTGAATATTATGGAGTTAATTTGATATAATGTTATAGTTGTGGGTAATATTTATAAATTTTGCAAAGTAAGCAAGTTGTTATAAAATATTCGTTTGGTCGGAGAATATTCTTTTTGTCGGGGAATATTCGTACGACGGCACAATCATTGGTGGACCCCACAACGGAATTATTGTCGAATTGAGAAAACGACAGAATTATCTTTCTATAAAAATAACGGCTGAGGTGTTACCGTTAAAACCGTTAAAACTGTTGAACTACTCGGTAGTAAAAGTACAGTAATACGCGTGGTTGCATAGTAGCACACGGTATTGATTATTGATGCTTACGTGAGAAGTCACTCAGCTGTACTCAATTATTGCTACAGTAATTGCTGCATCATATCTCTTAAATTATTGTCATAGTATCATCTGTATAATATGTTATATTATTGAGAAGTTGTGGTAAGTTTGGTTATTTTATGGGGGGCCATATGTCATCATCTAAGAGTCTCTTCGTCAATAGTAATTACCGTCGTCAATAGTAATTACCGTCGTCAATAGTAATTACATTCGTCAATAGTATTTACCTTGGTCAATAGTAATTACCTTCGTCAATAGTATTTACCTTGGTCAATAATAATTACCTTCGTCAATAGTATTTACCTTGGTCAATAGTAATTACTTTCGTCAATAGTAGTTGTCCCTTCAATATTACCAAGAGTCATTTGACCCTTCGTTAAGACCAAGAGTCATTTGACCCTTCGTTAAGACCAAGAGCCACCCTCAGTTTTTCTATAAATAGAGGCCTAGGGCTTCATTATTTTTCACGAATTCATTCAAGCTATAGAGAGAGAAAGTATAGAGAGAATAAGAGAGAGAGACTAAAAGTATTCTGCTACATCACTTTTCCAATATCCAGTTCTTTTAAGGTAGGGAATATTATTTCTTTTATATTCATGAAGAGAACTTCAGTTATTCCATTTGTTATTATTCTTTTGGAATAACCAGTATACGCGGTCTACCCTATACTTGGTGACATTCTTCTATTATTCTGTTGGAACATCCTGTCTGTGTGTTTTACACCGGACCTGGTTCCGTTTATTATTCTGTTGGAACATCCTGTCTGTGTGTTTTACACCGGACCTGGTTCCGTTTTATTATTATTCTGTTGGAATATCCTGTCTGTGTGTTTTACACCGGACCTGGTTCCATTATTTATTATTCTGTCGGAATATCCTGTCTGTGCGTTTACGCCGGACCTGGTTCCATTATTTATTATTCTGTTGGAATAACCTGTTTGTGCGGTCTATCGCATGCATGGTGATTTCTTTTGTTATTCCATTCTTTATTGTACTCAGTTGGTTAAGTTTTGACTTCTATACTCCATGAAATTTGTGGAATATCCTTGATAGTTGCGTTTCATCCAGTATCTTTTCAAGAAAATATTCTTCTAAGCGTTCTTGAATTTTACTCCACAATGCAGTATCATGTTGACAATTTGGACGTTGTTAATTCCTGGATAAATTAATTCTTGAACTTGTTTTATTGAATTCTTATATCATTGTCATCATCCTCATGTTTATAAAATGTTGAAAGTCATCTGTGGCATGTAGTGCATAGATGGACTTGGTATGATTATGACCAGGGATTATTCGGTATAATCATGACCGTAATGTTACAAATGATGTGGTAAAAATCCTCATTGGCCCGTAGTGCATTGATGGACAGTTGTTGGCATGATCATGACCATTAATGAATACACGAATATCCTTGGCCGTAGTGCAGGGGTGATTCGATGATGTGGATTATTTTATTAAGCTGAGTCTCAGCGATCGCAGTGTTGAAAAACCTTTTAAATCATAAAAGATAGTAGAGTTTATTTTCTACTTGACTCTTTTAATGGATTGCTTGTTCCGCTGCAGTTAAACTTGATGTCTATTATATTTTATCAGTTTAACATTGTTGAAGGCTAATGATAATTTATTCTGCATTATCTTAGTCATAATATTTCTTACTGGGCTAGTTGAGCTCACCCTTTCTTTCACTGTTCTCTTCAGGAAATGAGAACGTAGCTGGGACAAGTCGGGGTACGGAGTGATGGTCCGAATGATAGTATTAGTTAGTAGTCCTCACTATTCTATGTAATGGTGTGTTAATAAATGTAATGAGGACTCCTTTTGAGTATGAATACTCTCTAGAAGATAATATTTGTATTCAAACTCACAGTTTATGTTTTGTCGTATTGTACACGACAGTTGTATTATTAAGTTGTATTTGTATTCTGTACTATGTATCTGACGACCCAAGATGGGTGATGTATACCTAATTTTGGGGGCGTCACAGTTGGTATCAGAGCTTAGGGATATGATCCCTGGCTAAGATGTGAGAATAGAACTAGGAGGGGAGAGACGGGGAATTCCTTCGCTAGTATGACATACCTAAGTTTATTTGCATGGTATTTAATTGGTCGGTCATAATATAAGGATAATATATGACATATCAATTAATTTTTATTTTGTGGCAGTATCTGAAAATGGCATCTGAGAACGTTGAGAATAGCAATGGAGCACAGACGACTGTTGATTCACCACATATCAATAATCAGGATAATGTGCATCAGGAAGGTGTCAATCCTCATGCAAACAACAACACTGACCAAATGATGAATGATCAAATGTTCAGAGGCTTTATGCAATTCATGCAACAACAGGTGAAAGCGGCTCCTGTCCACAACGTAGGTGGAAATACTGGAAACTCTCAGGCGGTCACCGCTAAACAGTTTAAGGAGCTGGGACCACCGGAGTTTAAGGGAGAACCCAAACCACTTGTAGCTGAAACATGGATAAAGCAGATCACCAAGATATTTGATGTCTTGGGTTGCTCCGAGGAGCAAAAGGTTCCCTTTGCCGCCTTTATGTTGCGAGGAGAGGCAGATTACTGGTGGGAATCGATAAAGCGTACTCAACCTGCCGCACTGAAGATGTCTTGGGAGAAGTTCCAAGATCTGTTTAACGACAAATACTTTCCCGAGAGTATTCGTCACATGAAGGAGGTGGAGTTCATCAAATTGGAGCAAAATAATATGACCGTGTCGCAGTACGAGGCAAAATTTGCGGAGTTATCCCGGTTTGCGTCCCACCTGGTGGATAATGAAGAAAGAATGACGCGGATATTTTTAAGAGGTTTGAAGCCGGAGATACGTCAACATCTTGTTTCTCATAAACTGTGTTTGTATTCAGATGTTGTAAATAGGGCTCAGTTGGTGGAGCGCGATAACGAGATAACGCAACCAAAAGAGAGCAGCTGGCAAAATGATAATACCAGTGAGAGCAGTCATCGAAGCGGTGACAACAAGCGTGGAGGGAATCAACAGGCCAGAAATGGTAACCACTTCGGTGGTAATCAGGGCCAAAACAATAAGAATGGACATTTTAAGAAGAGGAGATTCAACAATGATGGAAAGACGTCAGCACCAGCACCTGTCGTTAAGGAAGGAGAACGACCACCTATCATATGTTTCAAATGCGGAGGGGAGGGGCACATCAGTCCAAACTGCGCGATGCCGTCCAAAGCATGTTATAATTGTGGAAGAGAAGGTCATTTAGCCCGATTTTGTCGTTTACCGAAGACAAATTCAGCTAGGATGGAGGCACCAAAGGCCGTCCCAGAAAAGTCAAAACCGGTTGTGCAAGGGAGAGCGTTTGTTGTGACCTCCCAGAACGCAAGGAACCCGAATGAGGTCATCACGGGTAAGCTTATCATAAACTCTAACGAAGTCTATACTTTATTTGATACCGGTTCAACCCATTCTTTTATTTCTCCTACTTGCGCTCATCGATTAAATTTGATTCCGGAGAAATTAGACTTTGACTTAGCAGTTGAAACTCCATTGGGAGAAACCTTCATTACATCCACGGTTTATAAGTCTTGTTTGGTTCAAGTTGGTACCCACACATTACCTGTCGATCTTATTTCATTAAAAATACTTGCATTTGACGTGATTCTAGGGATTGATTGGTTAACTACTCATCATGCAAAAATTGATTATTTTCGTAAGGTTGTTAGCTTTCATATTCCTAATCGACCTATTATGCGAATTCAAGCAACCAAACCATTAAAATCAATCGCTGTCATCTCAAGCCATAAAGCTATTCGTTTATTGAAAAACGGATGTCAAGCTTTCTTAGCTCATGTCACAGATCTAAACAAAAATACGTCAGCTTTGAATGATATTTCTGTTGTTAATAAATTTCCTGACGTATTTCCCGAAGAACTTCCTGGCCTACCCCCAGAGCGTGAAATTGAATTTTGTATCGACCTTGAACCTGGTACAAAACCCATTTCCAAAGCCCCATATCGAATGGCTCCTATTGAACTTCAGGAGTTAAAGACCCAACTGCAGGAATTGTTAGACATTGGTTTTATTCGTCCTAGTACTTCTCCTTGGGGTGCTCCTGTTCTGTTCGTGAAGAAGAAAGATGGGAGTATGCGACTTTGTATTGATTATCGGGAGTTGAATCATGTCACCATCAAAAATAGGTACCCATTGCCACGTATTGATGACCTGTTTGACCAGTTGCAAGGAGCACAATTCTTTTCAAAGATCGATCTTCGTTCTGGATATCATCAGCTGAAGGTTAGAACTGAGGATATTCCAAAGACGGCTTTTAGAACTCGGTACGGGCATTATGAATTCTTAGTTATGTCTTTTGGATTGACTAATGCTCCTGCTGCCTTCATGGATATGATGAACAGGGTATTTAAGGAATATTTGGATCACTTTGTGGTCGTCTTTATCGATGACATCCTTGTTTATTCCAAAAGCCGTGAAGATCATGAGCAACACTTGAGGCTGGTACTCCAAAAGCTTCGTGAATACAAACTTTATGCCAAGTTGAAGAAATGCGAGTTCTGGCTGGAAGAGGTAGCATTCCTTGGGCACGTAGTATCAAGTCGTGGAATATTTGTTGACCCGGCAAAGATTGAAGCTATTCAAAGCTGGGAGCAACCTAAATCAGTGACCGAGGTACGTAGCTTTCTTGGTTTAGCTGGTTATTATCGAAGATTCGTGGAAGGATTTTCTCGAATCGCTACTCCATTAACTCAGCTGACTCGGAAAGATACAAAGTTTGGTTGGAGCGAAGAATGTGAGCAGAGTTTTCAAGAACTCAAGAGGAGACTCATTTCAGCACCTGTTCTAACAATACCATCTGGCTCGGAGGGATTTGTCATCTACAGTGATGCTTCGAGCAAAGGGTTGGGATGCGTTCTCATGCAACATGGAAAAGTTATAGCCTATGCATCAAGACAACTCAAGGAATATGAGAGGAATTATCCTACTCATGATCTAGAGTTGGCAGCTGTTGTCTTTGCACTTAAAATTTGGAGGCATTACTTGTATGGGGAGAAAGTGGAGATCTTTACGGATCATAAAAGTCTCAAATATTTCTTCACTCAAAAGGAACTCAACATGCGACAACGACGTTGGCTTGAACTGTTGAAAGATTATGATCATACCATTCAATACCATCCTGGAAAAGCGAACGTGGTAGCTGACGCATTGAGTAGAAGATCATATGCGGGTACAAGTGCAATATTAACAACGCAAAGGCCCATTTTGTGTGACTTGCAAAGGATGGAGATAGAGTTGAAGACTCCAGGGACCCATGTGATGATGGCGAATATACGAGTAGAACCGACTTTAATCGATAAAGTTAAAGCTGCTCAAGCTACAGACCTGGAGCTGATGCGTATGAGGAAGAAAGTGCAAGAAGGTTCTATGCCGGAAGCAAGAATCGATGAAGAAGGAATACTTCGAGTCAACTCCAGACTTTGTGTTCCTAACAACCCTGATTTAAAGTATGAAATCATGATGGAGGCGCACAACACACCGTTTGCAATCCATCCTGGAAGTACCAAAATGTATCATGATCTTCGTCATACATTTTGGTGGAGCAATATGAAGAGAGAGATAGCGTTGTTTATCTCAAGGTGTCTAACTTGTCAACGAGTCAAAGCGGAGCATCAAGTACCAAAAGGTCCATTGCAACCACTTGAAATTCCAGAATGGAAGTGGGAGCACATTACCATGGATTTCGTTACCGGTCTTCCTAGGGTTTCTCAAGGTATTGATGCGATTTGGGTCATTGTTGATAGATTGACCAAGTCTGCTCATTTCTTACCGATACGAGAAACTTATACACTTGAACGTCTTGCTCGTATGTACATAAACGAGATTGTAAGACTGCATGGTATGCCAGTATCCATAGTTTCTGATCGAGACCCAAGATTCACTTCACGATTTTGGGTTAGTTTACAAAAAGCTATGGGCACGGAGTTACGATTTAGTTCAGCATATCATCCTCAGACGGACGGACAATCAGAGAGGACTATTCAAACTCTTGAAGATCTATTAAGACTCTGTGTCTTTGACTTCAAGGGAAGTTGGGACAAGTTCTTACCATTGGTGGAGTTTTCCTACAACAACAGTTATCAAGCAAGTATTGGCATGGCTCCATTCGAAGCATTGTATGGAAGAAAATGTCGTTCTCCAGTATGCTGGGATGAGGTGGGCGAAGCAACGTTGTTGGGACCGGAGTTGGTACGTATGACTACAGAAAAGATTCAAACGATCCGACAACGTATAAAAACCTCACAAGATCGACAAAAGAGTTATGCTGATCTTCATCGAAAGGACGTGGAATTTGATGTAGGAGATCATGTGTTCTTACGTGTTGCTCCATGGAAAGGAGTTACGAGATTTGGAAAGAGAGGAAAGCTAAATCCTCGATTCATCGGTCCATTTTTAATCCTCGATCGAGTAGGAACTGTGGCTTATAGACTCGCTTTACCGCCAAGTATGTCTCGTGTTCATAACGTTTTCCACATATCCATGTTACGCAAATATGTGGAAGACCCGAACCACATTATTGAGTTAGAACCGGACGAAATAGCGGAGGATTTGACGTATGAAGAAGTTCCTGTTCAAATCTTGGATAAGAAGGAACATATTCTACGCTCCAAGGTTATACCTCAAGTCAAAGTTTTGTGGAGAAACCACGATGTTGAGGAAATGACTTGGGAGTTAGAATCAGAAATGAAATCAAGGTATCCTTACCTCTTCGACATACCAGGTACGTACCCTAATTTCGAGGGCGAAATTTCATAAGAAGGGGAGGTTGTAAGACCCCAACTTTTATAAATAAAGATGAATTTTCTATAAATATCATTTTTGAATATTATGGAGTTAATTTGATATAATGTTATAGTTGTGGGTAATATTTATAAATTTTGCAAAGTAAGCAAGTTGTTATAAAATATTCGTTTGGTCGGAGAATATTCTTTTTGTCGGGGAATATTCGTACGACGGCACAATCATTGGTGGACCCCACAACGGAATTATTGTCGGATTGAGAAAACGACAGAATTATCTTTCTATAAAAATAACGGCTGAGGTGTTACCGTTAAAACCGTTAAAACTGTTGAACTACTCGGTAGTAAAAGTACAGTAATACGCGTGGTTGCATAGTAGCACACGGTATTGATTATTAATGCTTACGTGAGAAGTCACTCAGCTGTACTCAATTATTGCTACAGTAATTGCTGCATCATATCTCTTAAATTATTGTCATAGTATCATCTGTATAATATGTTATATTATTGAGACGTTGTGGTAAGTTTGGTTATTTTATGGGGGGCCATATGTCATCATCTAAGAGTCTCT
The DNA here is from genome assembly GCA_016801055.1 of Panax notoginseng. Taxonomy (NCBI): domain Eukaryota; kingdom Viridiplantae; phylum Streptophyta; class Magnoliopsida; order Apiales; family Araliaceae; genus Panax; species Panax notoginseng. Next base: position 8,323,476 of record CM029013.1, read on the forward strand.
TCGTCAATAGTAATTACCGTCGTCAATAGTAATTACCGTCGTCAATAGTAATTACATTCGTCAATAGTATTTACCTTGGTCAATAGTAATTACCTTCGTCAATAGTATTTACCTTGGTCAATAATAATTACCTTCGTCAATAGTATTTACCTTGGTCAATAGTAATTACTTTCGTCAATAGTAGTTGTCCCTTCAATATTACCAAGAGTCATTTGACCCTTCGTTAAGACCAAGAGTCATTTGACCCTTCGTTAAGACCAAGAGCCACCCTCAGTTTTTCTATAAATAGAGGCCTAGGGCTTCATTATTTTTCACGAATTCATTCAAGCTATAGAGAGAGAAAGTATAGAGAGAATAAGAGAGAGAGAGACTAAAAGTATTCTGCTACATCACTTTTCCAATATCCAGTTCTTTTAAGGTAGGGAATATTATTTCTTTTATATTCATGAAGAGAACTTCTGTTATTCCATTTGTTATTATTCTGTTGGAATAACCAGTATACGCGGTCTACCCTATACTTGGTGACATTCTTCTATTATTCTGTTGGAACATCCTGTCTGTGTGTTTTACACCGGACCTGGTTCCGTTTATTATTCTGTTGGAACATCCTGTCTGTGTGTTTTACACCGGACCTGGTTCCGTTTTATTATTATTCTGTTGGAATATCCTGTCTGTGTGTTTTACACCGGACCTGGTTCCATTATTTATTATTCTGTCGGAATATCCTGTCTGTGCGTTTACGCCGGACCTGGTTCCATTATTTATTATTCTGTTGGAATAACCTGTTTGTGCGGTCTATCGCATGCATGGTGATTTCTTTTGTTATTCCATTCTTTATTGTACTCAGTTGGTTAAGTTTTGACTTCTATACTCCATGAAATTTGTGGAATATCCTTGATAGTTGCGTTTCATCCAGTATCTTTTCAAGAAAATATTCTTCTAAGCATTCTTGAATTTTACTCCACAATGCAGTATCATGTTGACAATTTGGACGTTGTTAATTCCTGGATAAATTAATTCTTGAACTTGTTTTATTGAATTCTTATATCATTGTCATCATCCTCATGTTTATAAAATGTTGAAAGTCATCTGTGGCATGTAGTGCATAGATGGACTTGGTATGATTATGACCAGGGATTATTCGGTATAATCATGACCGTAATGTTACAAATGATGTGGTAAAAGTCCTCATTGGCCCGTAGTGCATTGATGGACAGTTGTTGGCATGATCATGACCATTAATGAATACATGAATATCCTTGGCCGTAGTGCAGGGGTGATTCGATGATGTGGATTATTTTATTAAGCTGAGTCTCAGCGATCGCAGTGTTGAAAAACCTTTTAAATCATAAAAGATAGTAGAGTTTATTTTCTACTTGACTCTTTTAATGGATTGCTTGTTCCGCTGCAGTTAAACTTGATGTCTATTATATTTTATCAGTTTAACATTGTTGAAGGCTAATGATAATTTATTCTGCATTATCTTAGTCATAATATTTCTTACTGGGCTAGTTGAGCTCACCCTTTCTTTCACTGTTCTCTTCAGGAAATGAGAACGTAGCTGGGACAAGTCGGGGTACGGAGTGATGGTCCGAATGATAGTATTAGTTAGTAGTCCTCACTATTCTATGTAATGGTGTGTTAATAAATGTAATGAGGATTCCTTTTGAGTATGAATACTCTCTAGAAGATAATATTTGTATTCAAACTCACAGTTTATGTTTTGTCGTATTGTACACGACAGTTGTATTATTAAGTTGTATTTGTATTCTGTACTATGTATCTGACGACCCAAGATGGGTGATGTATACCTAATTTTGGGGGCGTCACAGTTGTAGCTAGATTATTGGGAAAAAAATATTAACTAAAGTGTGTATAAATTTGAGATATTTATTAATTTTTTTAAATAAAAACTTTATATAAAGAGTGGGGAGAGGAGTACAAATTAACCTCTGAAAATACAGTCTACCGGGGATCCGCCACTGAAATTAGTAGTAATTTATAGTAAAATATTATATTAATTGTTGGACTTTTGGCATTGGACTTGTCAATAATTAGTGAATGGCAAGTGTATTATCCGGCCCGACCCGTCCGATGAAAGATGGGTACAAAAACAATGATTGTCATTTAATTTCCAATTGGAAAATGTGAAATTTTTCTTCATAAATTTATTCTAATAAACAATTTATAAGTTAATTCCCACAAATACTCTGCACATAATTATCACTCCATCCACCAAAAATTAATTAAGGATATATCATTTTTTAGTCCGTTTAATCAAAATATATATATAAATTTTATCTTAGGATATGTGAAAATAATTTTTTTTAAAAAAAAATCTTACAAACTTGTAATTTTACAGTGTGTGGGTCCCCGCATCTCATTTCCATGAATTCAAGCATCGTGTGATCTACAAGGACGATTAATATGCTACACAAACAACCGAGTGTCCTTTTTCCTTTTTGTTCTCACCTTATGTACGTTTGTCTGCAATAATAATATATTTGATACTGTATTATTAATTTTAAGTCACTTATTTATTTTAAAAATTAAATTTGAGATTATTACTCTATAAATAATAAAATGATGGATTATTTAATATTATCATTCATGTATAACCAAATATTATAATTCCTTTTATTTTTATGGGTAAAATTAATCTTTACTCTATTTATTTTTTTTGAAATGATCGATGCATACTATTATATCAATCTATACTCACTAATACGATATTTTTGTTATTAATGATAAATGTATAATAGTCCAAACGATAATATAATATTTTGGAAATTATAATCCATTAATTGGAAGATAGTACTCAAGATTATAATTTTAGAAAACAAACATGGTTTTGCTAAATGTGATGAATTAGTATTGATACATATATTATAATTTTTGTTATATATAATTAGATAGAGTGACACGTTATAAAAATTAATTAAAGTAGGTAAATAATTTGTAAATGTGTTTACTTATAACAAAAATAACATAATTTTTTTTGAAATATATATTATATATTTTCCATTTATCATTGGGGTAACATTAATTTTGATGAAATAAGTGTATGAGTGTTGTTAAATGTGTATATTTAGTTGGGCAAGCATCATAAAAATTATTCTTGTATTATCAACAACTTTTATAAGTTACATAAGTGCATGTATATTATATATATTAGTTATATATAAGAAAAGAGTGTGTAAATAGGTACATGATGAGGGGTGTTTACATTTATAAATCAACGGTCACGGTCACGGTCACGGTCACGGTCACGGTCACGGTCACGGTCATGGTCATGCATGAGTGGTGTTTGTAGTTAGTACTGTAATTGCGAAAATAAAAGATATTTGGCGTCCCGCCTTTATCTGAATAATTGCTTATTTGTACATCCATTTTAATCATTTCTACTATTCCTTATTCTCTACTTATATTCCCTACATTGCACTGCATTGCATTATGTGAGACTTTCCAGCCCCCACCAAAATGATAGTAGTAGACTTATTACATTGAGTTGATTTTGATTTATAAAATATAATTATGATTTTATTTAATAATTAAAATTATATTAATTATTTTTAATATGAATTATGTAGGTTGAAATTATATAGTTATGATTCAAATATAGGTCGACACATATTTTAAATTTTAAACTTATTTTTATTGCGATCCAATTAAATAAATTATTATTAGATATATCATGTATATATTGTGACGCCCTCAAAATATGTATAAATCACTCATTCTGAGTCGACAAATACATGGTACAGAAAATAACTACAACTCTATTATTACAATTGTCGTGCAAAATACGACAAGTGAGTTTAAATACAAATATTATCTTCTAGACAATATCCACACTCAAATAAGTTCTCATTACAATTATTGATAGACTATTTTACAAAAATAGTGAGAACTGCTTAAATAACTTTCTAGAACCATCATTCCATACCCCAACTAGTTCCCGTTGTACTCTCGTCTCTTGAGAAAAAAAATGGAACAAAAAGAAAAAGGGTGAGCTCAACTAGCACAGTAAAGAATATTATGTGTAAGACCCCGAATTTTATGAAATAAAAGTATTCAATTTTTCTTATAATTACAATTCAGTAAATGGTTAAATTGATAAAAAGTTAAAGTTATGGGTGAAATGTGAAAATTTTTTAAAATACACAAGTGGTTATAAAATAATCATTGTTGTCGGGGAATATTCGTTTGGTCGTGGAATATTCTTTCTGTCGGGGAATATTCGTACGACGGCGCAGCTATTTGTGGGCCCCATAACAGAATAACTGTCGGGTGAAGAAAACGACAAATTTAAATTTTTACAAATAACGGCGTAGTTGTTACCGTTAACACTGTTGGAATACCCGGTGATTAAAATACAGTAATACGCGTTATTGCACAGTAGCACACGGTATTGCACAGTATTTTTGAAATTATTGATTGTTACGTAAGAAGGCACTACTCAATAATTGTTACAGTAATTACAGTTCAAAATTTTATTATTGATTCAATAATTGCTGCATTGATATTTTATATTATTGTTGTTTCAATAATTGTTGCTGCACAGTATTTTCCATTATCAGATCAATAATTCATATTATTTGAATAATATTATTAGATAACATTATTGGCAATGTCTAGAAAGTTCTGTCTAAGGAGAGGTTTGGTCATCTAATTGCGCGCCAGTAAGGAGAAATCCTTATTGAAAAGCCCTCTCTTTCCTGGGAACGGCCTGGTTGTCATAAATGTGATTCTGTAATATTATTTGTGAATAATTAATTATTGATTCATATGATAAGAAAATATTTATTTTATGTGGATATAAATGAGGGATATATTTTTGTGGTTAAAAAATGAAGGAATTAATGTTGAGATTTTTATCCGTATTTTTGTCGGAATGGAGGTATTAAAAATCAGGGTTTTTGAGATATTTTGCGGGGGTTATAATTTTTAATCCGACCGTTGGATCATGGTAATTTTTGGATATGTTATACATATATAAGTTGAGTATATGCCCACAAATTTTGAACCGTTAAAAATGAACGTATGATTTATTATGAATTTTACGAGATGACTGGTTCAGAAATTGTTGAATTTTCGGAGTTTATCATTTTGGTGGAAAATTCTAGAATTGGTGGGCCCCACTTGTGGTTGGTGAAGAAATGTGCTGAATTATATTTCAAATGTGGTGGGTGGGAATAGTAGCAGGTAAAGCCATCAGGTTGCAGGTCAAACCGACCAAAATTTTTCCTATAAATAGAGGGCTAAGTTAGAATTGAAAATCACACCAAAAACATAAGCTTTCTCTCTTTCTCTCTCTATATTATGAAGCATATTTTGTGAGTTTTTAGATACTTGGTGAGTTACTATTCATCAGTGCAAGTTTTCTTCAGCATCATATCCGATATCCAGTCAGAAGTACTGCTCTTTTGAGGTAAGGGATTGTAAGGGATAGTAAGGGATTTTAAGGGTTGTTATGATTTTCAGTTTCGTAATTTTTCTGATCTTCAAAAATTCTGGAAAAATTTGAAATAATATTTTGATGAGTTTTCTTGATTGTGTCCAAAAATGGTAATTTTTGGATGTATAGATTGAGAGTTATGAATTTTATGAGAAAAGACTATTTTAGAAGTAACAGCTTATAATTCCTTGTGGTCAACTCTAAAATTGATAAAATTTTTATTGGGAGTACATGTATATGATAGAAGTATACTCTATAAATTTCAGAATTTTTAGACAAAAGTACAATTTTTGATAAATGTCTAAATATTCGGCTATTTTGGCCATATGAAAAATAGTAAATGACTTTTAAAAATTCTGAGAAAAATATATGTTCACTATGGACTATATTATGCTAAATCCCAGAAAAGAAATATTTTTAGAACTGATTTGGTATTTTTTATGAAAATGGTCTAGTTATGAGTAAATGAATTAAATATGTTTTGTGAAGAAAGAAAATTAGAAAATGGGATTTTATGGCTTGAGAATCCTATATGAGGTATATGCAGATTTTTGATGAGGGTTTTGGTTATTGATGATGAAATTGTAAGAGTTGGCATTTTATGATGATTAAATGCATTAATTAGTAAAGTGTAAACAATTAAAATAAATTGTTTATAAATTTAAGTAATGTTATTCTTTCGATATCATTATACCGAAATATTGGTATGAATTTTATTGTAGAATTTTTATCTTTTGTGTCGGGGTTACTATTCATGAGTTACGAATATTACTCTTGAGATTAAAACTATATGTTGATCATATTATTTTTATCATCATATATAATATTTTTATAACCCTGATGTTGAAATTCTCTTTCACTGGAGTGTAAAGATGGGTAGATTATTGGTATGATCATGACTAGGGTTCTCTTTGGCCTGTAGTGCAAAGTTGAATTGTGACTGCTTTGATCATGACCATTGAATTTATAATTGAATATCTTAAGCTTAAGTGCAAAGGTGAATTGATCAACATGGTTATAATTATTGTTTATATAAATTCTGAAGTGATTATATATTTCTTTGAGATATGAATATATTTGGCCTGTAGTGCAAATATGAATTGTTGATGCATATCTTTGGCATGTAGTGCAAAGATGGCCTGTTGATGAATATCTTTGGCCTGTAGTGCAAAGATGAACTGTTGTTGAATATCTTTGGCCCGTAGTGCAAAGATGGTTTGTTGATGAATATCTTTGGCCCGTAGTGCAAAGATGGTTTGTTGATGAATATCTTTGGCCCGTCGTGCAAAGATGGATTTGTTAGTATAATTATAAACAGGAATTGTGATTTGGTATAACCATGATCTTTGATGTTTCAGGTAAAGACAGGTGATGAAAATATTCTTCGTCCTGGGTGCGAAGAAAAATTTATAGTCACAATTATGATTATGAGTTATTCATATGATTGTGGAAAGGAACTGTTGAGTGATGTTATATGGATAAAATATTGTTGGTGGATTTTTAACATGGAGAAGATAATAGACTTTATAGTCTATTTGACTCTTCTAATGGATTGCTCGTTCCGCTGCAACTATGGTTGAAATTTTTATCATTTACCATATGTTCTAAATCTCTGATTTATTACTATTGAAGGCTATTGATAATTTATCTTTAGTCATGATATTCTTTACTGAGCTAGTTGTGCTCACCCTTTTGCTTCACAATTCCTTTCAGGTAATAAGAGTGTAGCTGGGTCGAGCGGGAGTAACGAGGGAATAGAACGGTGGTCATCATTTAGTAGTTATATTTGGTGAAGAAAATAGGGTGAGGCGAACCCAACGTTGGAAGGGTGTTTCGTCACATCATACAAGATGTCTAATGACATACAATCTCGTGTCATCATAAGACAGGATTGTGCTCATCCACTTGCTGAGTATATATACGAGCACTACCTATATAATCTTGGTGTTTGTTTGAAGTATAATTCTCAATTAGAGACAGTAGAGATAATGATATGTCAAGAGAAGACTCACCATTGGGAAGAATATGATAGTAATCTTCTCGTTTTTCTTTGGGGTCTATTGGGTCAACCAAGAATAATTCTGTGGCCATATGATATCTATCATAACCTAGACGCATGGCCTCCCATGTACGAAGGTTTCCTTGAGTACTTTCCAAATATTCTAATTTCTAAAACAGTTTTTGACTATACCTTTATGTAAGGTGTTATTGTGAGGTGATGTCTACGGTTGGAACATGAGTCACATTTGGTATATATTTGTATTCAAACTCACAGCATATGTGTTGTTGTATTTTGCACGATAATTGTTGTAATAAAGTTGTAGTTATTTTCTGTACCATGTATTTGACGACTCAGAATGGGTTGGGTGGAATGGACCTATTTTGGGGATGTCATAGGTGGTATCAGAGCTTAAGAATATGATCTCTGGCGGAGATCGGGGAATATAACTAGGAGGGGAGAGATGAGTAAATCATTTGCTAGTATATCCTACCTAAGCTTATTTGTTGGTCAGTCATAATATCGAGATATTATGTGATATGTTAATTTGTTAAATTAACCCTTATTTTGAAGCTGTATTCTAGAATGATATATGAAATACAGGAGATGAGCAATGGAGAAATTATGATGACAGGGAAGATGGAATCTGAAATGAAAGGAATGTATTCTCAATTCTTTGAAATACCAGGTACGTAAATTTCGAGGACGAAATTTCATAAGGAGGGGAGATTGTAAGACCCCGAATTTTATGAAATAAAAGTATTCAATTTTTCTTATAATTACAATTCAGTAAATGGTTAAATTGATAAAAAGTTAAAGTTATGGGTGAAATGTAAAAATTTTTCAAAATACACAAGTGGTTATAAAATAATCATTGTTGTCGGGGAATATTCGTTTGGTCGTGGAATATTCTTTCTGTCGGGGAATATTCGTACGACGGCGCAGCTATTTGTGGGCCCCATAACAGAATAACTGTCGGGTGAAGAAAATGATAAATTTAAGTTTTTTACAAATAACGGCGTAGTTGTTACCGTTAACACTGTTGGAATACCCGGTGATTAAAATACAGTAATACGCGTTATTGCACAGTAGCACACGGTATTACACAGTATTTTTGAAATTATTGATTCTTACGTAAGAAGGCACTACTCAATAATTGTTACAGTAATTACTGTTCAATATTTTATTATTGATTCAATAATTACTGCATTGATATTTTATATTATTATTGTTTCAATAATTGTTGCTGCACAGTATTTTCCATTATCAGATCAATAATTCATATTATTTGAATAATATTATTAGATAACATTATTGGCAATGTCTAGAAAGTTATGTCTAATGAGAGGTTTGGTCATCTAATTGCGCGCCAGTAAGGAGAAATCCTTATTGAAAAGCCCCCTCTTTCCTGGGAACGGCCTGGTTGTCATAAATGTGATTCTGTAATATTATTTGTGAATAATTAATTATTGATTCATATGATAAGAAAATATTTATTTTATGTGGATATAAATGAGGGATATATTTTTGTGGTTAAAAAATGAAGGAATTAATGTTGAGATTTTTATCCGTATTTTTGTCGGAATGGAGGTATTAAAAATCAGGGTTTTTGAGATATTTTGCGGGGGTTATAATTTTTAATCCGACTGTTGGATCGTGATAATTTTTGGATATGTTATACATATATAAGTTGAGTATATGCCCACAAATTTTGAACCGTTAAAAATGAACGTATGATTTATTATGAATTTTACGAGATGACTGGTTCAGAAATTGTTGAATTTTCGGAGTTTATCATTTTGGTGGAAAATTCTAGAATTGGTGGGCCCCACTTGTGGTTGGTGAAGAAATGTGCTGAATTATATTTCAAATGTAGTGGGTGGGAATAGTAGTAGGTAAAGCCATCAGGTTGCAGGTTAAACCTACCAAAATTTTTCCTATAAATAGAGGGCTAAGTTAGAATTGAAAATCACACCAAAAATATAAGATTTCTCTCTTTCTCTCTCTATATTATGAAGCATATTTTGTGAGTTTTTAGATACTTGGTGAGTTACTATTCATCAGTACAAGTTTCCTTCAGCATCATATCCGATATCCAGTCAGAAGTACTGCTCTTTTGAGGTAAGGGATTGTAAGGGATAGTAAGGGATTTTAAGGGTTGTTATGATTTTTAGTTTCGTAATTTTTCTGATCTTCAAAAATTCTGAAAAAATTTGAAATGATATTTTGATGAGTTTTCTTGATTGTGTCCAAAAATGGTAATTTTTGGATGTATAGATTGAGAGTTATGAATTTTATGAGAAAAGACTATTTTAGAAGTAACAGCTTATAATTCCTTGTGGTTAACTCCAAAATTGATAAAATTTTTATTGGGAGTACATGTATATGATAGAAGTATACTCTGTAAATTTCAGAATTTTTAGACAAAAGTACAATTTTTGATAAATGTCTAAATATTCGGCTATTTTGGTCATATGAAAAATAGTAAATGACTTTTAAAAATTCTGAGAAAAATATATGTTCACTATGGACTATATTATGCTAAATCCCAGAAAAGAAATATTTTTAGAACTGATTTGGTATTTTTCATGAAAATGGTCTAGTTATGAGTAAATGAATTAAATATGTTTTGTGAAGAAAGAAAATTGGAAAATGAGATTTTATGGCTTGAGAATCCTATATGAGGTATATGCAGATTTTTGATGAGGGTTTTGGTTATTGATGATGAAATTGTAAGAGTTGGCATTTTATGATGATTAAATGCATTAATTAGTAAAGTGTAAACAATTAAAATAAATTGTTTATAAATTTAAGTAATGTTATTCTTTCAATATCATTATACCGAAATATTGGTATGAATTTTATTGTAGAATTTTTATCTTTTGTGTCGGGGTTACTATTCATGAGTTACGAATATTACTCTTGAGATTAAAACTATATGTTGATCATATTATTTTTATCATCATATATAATATTTTTATAACCCTGATGTTGAAATTCTCTTTCACTGGAGTGTAAAGATGGGTAGATTATTGGTATGATCATGACTAGGGTTCTCTTTGGCCTGTAGTGCAAAGTTGAATTGTGACCGGTATGATCATGACCATTGAATTTATAATTGAATATCTTAAGCTTAAGTGCAAAGGTGAATTGATCAACATGGTTATAATTATTGTTTATATAAATTCTGAAGTGATTATATATTTCTTTGAGATATGAATATATTTGGCCTGTAGTGCAAATATGAATTGTTGATGAATATCTTTGGCATGTAGTGCAAAGATGGCCTGTTGATGAATATCTTTGGCCTGTAGTGCAAAGATGAACTGTTGTTGAATATCTTTGGCCCGTAGTGCAAAGATGGTTTGTTGATGAATATCTTTGGCCCGTAGTGCAAAGATGGTTTGTTGATGAATATCTTTGGCCCGTAGTGTAAAGACAGGTGATGAAAATATTCTTCGTCCTGGGTGTGAAGAAAAATTTATAGTCACAATTATGATTATGAGTTATTCATATGATTGTGGAAAGGAACTGTTGAGTGATGTTACATGGATAAAATATTGTTGGTGGATTTTTAACATGGAGAAGATAATAGACTTTATAGTCTATTTGACTCTTCTAATGGATTGCTCGTTCCGCTGCAACTATGGTTGAAATTTTTATCATTTACCATATGTTCTAAATCTCTGATTTATTACTATTGAAGGCTATTGATAATTTATCTTTAGTCATGATATTCTTTACTGAGCTAGTTGTGCTCACCCTTTTGCTTCACAATTTTTTTCAGGTAATAAGAGTGTAGCTGGGTCGAGCGGGGGTAACAAGGGAATAGAACGGTGGTCATCATTTAGTAGTTATATTTGGTGATGAAAATAAGGTGAGGCGAACCCAACGTTGGAAGGATGTTTCGTTACTATCATACAAGATGTCTAATGACATACAATCTCGTGTCATCATAAGGCAGGATTGTGCTCATCCACTTGCTGAGTATATATACGAGCACTACCTATATACTCTTGGTGTTTGTTTGAAGTATAATTCTCAATTAGAGACAGTAGAGATAATGATATGTCAAGAGAAGACTCACCATTGGGAAGAATATGATAGTAATCTTCTCGTTTTTCTTTGGGGTCTATTGGGTCAACCAAGAATAATTCTGTGGCCATATGATATCTATCATAACCTAGACGCATGGCCTCCCATGTACGAAGGTTTCCTTGAGCACTTCCCAAAGATTCTAATTTCTAAAACAGTTTTTGACTATACCTTTATGTAAGGTGTTATTGTGAGGTGATGTCTATGGTTGGAACATGAGTCACATTTGGTATATATTTGTATCCAAACTCACAACATATGTGTTGTTGTATTTTGCACGACAATTGTTGTAATAAAGTTGTAGTTATTTTCTGTACCATGTATTTGACGACTCAGAATGGGTTGGGTGGAATGGACCTATTTTGGGGATGTCACATTATGACTAAGATAATGAATAACAAATTATCGTTAGCATTCAAAAAATTAGATAAAATATAATGGACAACAAGTTTTAAATTAATATTCGCAGCGAAAATAACAATTCGTTAGAAGAGTTAAGTAGAGAATAAAATTTACTGTCTTCTATGACTTAAAAGTTCATCATCAATATTTTATCCCTGTAACATCAATCAATATACATCTTGAACAAAAAATTCATCTTTGCTTTACGGGCAAAATATATTCATTTGTATCACCAGTTGGTCATGTTCATCTCAACACCTGTTCATTTTTGCACTACGGGCCAAAGATATTTATTAGATAATCATTCATCTTTGCACTACAGGCCAAATATATACATCAAGTGTAAGACCCCAACTTTTATAAATAAAGATAAATTTTTTATAAATATCATTTTTGAATATTATGGAGTTAATTTGATATAATGTTATAGTTGTGGGTAATATTTATAAATTTTGTAAAGTACGCAAGTTGTTATATAATATTCGATTGGTCGGGAAATATTCGTTTTAACAGGGAATATTCGTACAACGACACAATCATTGGTGGACCCCACAACAGAATTATTGTCGGATTGAGAAAACGACAAAAATATTTTATTAAAAATAACGGCGAAAGTTTTACCATTGATACTGTTGAACTACTCAGTAGTAAAAGTACAGTAATACGTGTGGTTGCATAGTAGCACACGATATTGATTATTAATGCTTATGTGAGAAGTCACTCAGTTTGATTCAATTATTGTCAGTTAATAATATGAATTATTTAGCGATAATGACGTTTTGTTTTATTCGTATTATTAACGTAATAAAACATAAACATTTTTTATATAAAACAGAATACTTTATTAAAGTTATTCTATAAATAGAATATATTATATTTTATTTAAAAGATTTTTCTTTAAATATGGACCGTCAGATTAAAGTAATCAATCTGGACCGTTCATGGATTAGTTACTATGCATTCTATTTTTCTATAAATAGCAGCTCATTCCTTCATTATTTCTTACGAATTCACTGAACTCTAGAGAGAGAAGCTATAGAGAGAAACTATAGAGAGAGAGAAGAAGAGTATTTTGCTACTTAACTACTTCCTTACTTCAGCTCTTCTTTAAAACGGTAAGGGATATTATTCTTTTATACTCAAGAAGAGAACTTCTGTTATTCCATTTCTTTATTATTCTATTGGAATAACCGGTATACGCGGAATACCCTATACTTGGTGACATTCTTCTATTATTCTGTATTTGTTATTCCGTTGGAACATCCTGTCTGTGCTATACGCCGGACCTGGTTCCGTCTTTATTATTAGTCTGTTGGAACATCCTGTCTGTGTGTTTTACACCGGACCTGGTTCCGTCTTGTTATTATTCTGTTGGAACATCATGTATGTGTGTTTTACACCGGACCTGGTTCCATTATTTATTATTCTGTCGGAATATCCTGTCTGTGCGTTTACGCCGGACCTGGTTCCATTATTTATTATTTTGTTGGAATAATCTGTCTGTGCGGTCTATCGCATGCATGGTGATTTCTTTTGTTATTCCATTCTTTATTATACTCAGATGGTTAAGTTTTGACTTCTATACTCCATGAAATTTGTGGAATATCCTTGATAATTGCGTTTCATCTAGTATCTTTTCATGAAAATATTCTTCTAAGTATTCTTGAATTTTACTCCACAAAACAGTATCATGTTGACAATTTGGACGTTGTTAATTCTTGGATAAATTAATTCTTGAACTTGTTTTATTGAATTCTTATATCATTGTCATCATCCTCATGTTTATAAAATGTTGAAAGTCATCTGTTGCCTGTAGTGCATAGAAGGACTTGGTATGATTATGACCAGGGATTATTCGGTATAATCATGACCGTAATGATACAATTGATGTGGTAAAAGTCCTCATTGGCCTGTAGTGCATTGATGGACAGTTGTTGGCGTGATCATGACCATTAATGAATACACGAATATCCTTGGCCGCAGTGCAGGGGTGATTCGATGATGTGGATTATTTTATTAAGCTGAGTCCCAGCGATCACAGTGTTGAAAAACCTTTTAAATCATAAAAGATAGTAGAGTTTATTTTCTACTTGACTCTTTTAATGGATTGCTTGTTCCGCTGCAGTTAAACTTGATGTCTATTATATTTTATCAGTTTAACATTGTTGAAGGCTAATGATAATTTATTCTGCATTATCTTAGTCATAATATTTCTTACTGGGCTAGTTGAGCTCACCCTTTCTTTCACTGTTCTCTTCAGGAAATGAGAACGTAGCTGGGGCAAGTCGGGGAACGGAGTGATGGTCCGAATGATAGTATTAGTTAGTAGTCCTCACTATTCTATGTAATGGTGTGTTAATAAATGTAACGAGGACTCCTTTTGAGTATGAATACTCTCTAGAAGATAATATTTGTATTCAAACTCACAGTTTATGTTTTGTCGTATTGTACACGACAGTTGTATTAGTAAGTTGTATTTGTATTCTGTACTATGTATCTGACGACCCAAGATGGGTGATGTATACCTAATTTTGGGGGCGTCACAGTTGGTATCAGAGCTTAGGGATATGATCCCTGGCTAAGATGTGAGAATAAAACTAGGAGGGGAGAGACGGGGAATTCTTTTGCTAGTATGACCTACCTAAGTTTATTTGCATGGTATTTAATTGGTCGGTCATAATATAAGGATCATATATGACATATCAATTAACTTTTATTTTGTGGCAGTATCTGAAAATGACATCTGAGAATGTTGAGAATAGCAATGGAGCACAGGCGACTGTTGATTCACCACATATCAATAATCAGGATAATGTGCATCAGGAAGGTGACAATCCTCATGCAAACAACAACACTGACCAAATGATGAATGATGGAATGTTCAGAAACTTTATGCAGTTCATGCAACAGCAGGCGAGAGCGGCTCCTGTCCAAAATATAGGTGGAAATACTGAAAACTCTCGGACGGTCACAGCTAAACAGTTCAAGGAGCTGGGACCACCAGAGTTTAAGGGAGAGCCAAAACCACTTATAGCGGAAATATGGATAAAGTAGATTACCAAGATATTTGATGTCTTGGGATGCTCCGAGGAGCAAAAGGTTCCCTTTGCCGCCTTTATGTTGCGAGGAGAGGCAGATTACTGGTGGGAATCGATTAAGCGTACTCAACCTGCCGCACTGAAGATGTCTTGGGAGAAGTTTCAAGAGCTGTTCAACGACAAATACTTTCATGAAAGTATTCGTCATATGAAGGAGGTGGAATTTATCAAGTTGGAGCAAAACAACATGACCGTGTCGCAGTACGAAGCCAAGTTTGCTGAGTTGTCCCGGTTTGCGTCCCACTTGGTGGATAATGAAGAGCGAATGACGCGAATGTTTTTGTGAGGTTTGAAACCTGAGATACGTCAACATCTTATTTCTCATAAACTGTGTTTGTATTCAGATGTTGTGAATAGGGCTCAGTTAGTGGAGCGCGATAACGAATCAACGCAACCAAAAGAGAGCAGTCGACAAAATGATAATACCAGTGAGAGCGGTCATCGAAGCGGTGACAACAAGCGTGGAGGGAATCAACAGACCAGAAATGGTAACCACTTCGGTGGTAATCAGGGCCAAAATAATAAGAATGGTCATTTCAAGAAGAGGAGATTCAACAATGATGGAAAGACGTCAGCACCAGCACCCGTTGTTAAGGAAGGAGAACGACCATGTGACACCCCCAAAATAGGTATACAACACCCATTCTGAGTCGCCAAATACATGGTACAGAAAGCAAACTACAACTTCAATAATACAAATGTCGTGCAAAATACGACAACACATACTGTGAGTTTAAATACAAATATTGTCTTCTAGACAATATCCACACTCAAATAAATCCTCATTACAAAAACACTATTTTACAGAAATAGTGAGGACTGCTAAAACATCTTTCTAGAACCATCACTCCATATCCCGACTAGATCCTGCTATGTTCTCACCTCCTGAGAAGAAAAATGGAACAAAAAGGAAAAGGGTGAGCTCAACTAGCCCAGTAAAAAATATTATGACTAAGATAATATACAAACAAATTATCGTTAGTCTTCAACAGGGAAAAATCTGATAGAATATAATCGACAACAAGTTTTAGATCAACAACTGCAGCGGAAACAGCAAACCATTAGAAGAATCAAGTAGAGAAAGAATTCTACTATCTTCTAAGATTTAAAAGTCCATCATCAATATTTTATCCCTGTAACATCAATTAATAATCATCTTTATCCAAATATTCATCTTTGCACTACAGGCCAAAGATATTCATTTGTATCACCTGTCAGTCATGTTCATCTCAACACCTGTTCATCTTTGCACTACAGGCCAAAGATATTCATCAAGTAATCATACATCTTTGCACTACAGGCCAAAGATATTCATTAATATCATCATTTAGGACTGAGGATGATGAAAAATATCTTAAAGAGAACGAATCCAATGAGACAGAAGGACAAATAGTAGGGATTCGTATAACAGTTTATCCAAGATCAATAATACTTCATAATAATCAATTGTGAAGCAGAATTCAAAAATAAAGATCAAAACATGGATACAATCAAAGATAGTAACCATAATAGACATCTTGGACAAAAAGGAAAAATTTTATTTTTCGGTGAATAGTGCCGTATTCGTGAATAGTGCCGTATACGTGAATAGTGTCGTATACGTGAATAGTAACCCCGACACAAAAAGTTTTAAATTTGATAAAAACTCATATCAATATTTCAGCATAATGATATTGAAGAAAATAATATCATTTAAGAAGAAAATAATATCCCTTACCTCAAGATATCAGTACTTCTGGTCGGAATACCGGTATAAGGCTGAAAGAAACTTGCTCTGATGAATAGAAACTCTCAAAGTATCTAAATACTCACAAAATACACTCAATAATCTAGAGAGAGAAAGAGAGAAAACTTATTTCTGGTGTGATTTTCAATTCTAACTTAGCCCTCTATTTATAGGAAAATTTTAGTAGGTTTGACCTGCAACCTGATGGCTTTACCTGCTACTATTCCCACCCACCACATTTGAAATATAATTCAGCACATTTCTTCACCAACCACAAGTGGGGCCCACCAATTCTAGAATTTTCCATCAAAATGATAAACTCCGAAAATTCAACAATTTCTGAACCAGTCATCTCGTAAAATTCATAATAAATCATACGTTCATTTTTAACGGTTCAAAATTTGTGGACATATACTCAACTTATATATGTATAACATATCCAAAAATTACCACGATCCAACGGTCGGATTAAAAATTATAACACCCGCAATATTTCTCAAAAATCCTGATTTGATTTTTAATACCTCCATTCCGATAAAAATACTGATAAAACACCTCAACATTAACTCCTTCATTTTTAACCACAAAAATATATCCCTCATTTATATCCACATAAAATAAATATTTTCTTATCATATGAATCAATAATTAATTATTCACAAATAATATTACAGAATCACATTTATGACAACCAGGCCGTTCCCAGGAAAGAGGGGGCTTTCCAATAAGGATTTCTCCTTACTGGCGCGCAATTAGATGACCAAACCTCTCCTTAGACAGAACTTTCTAGACATTGCCAATAATGTTATCTAATAATATTATTCAAATAATATGAATTATTGATCTGATAATGGAAAATACTGTGCAGCAACAATTATTGAAACAACAATAATATAAAATATCAACGCAACAATTATTGAATCAATAAAATAAAATATTGAACAATAACTACTGTAACAATTATTGAGTAGTGCCTTCTTACGTAAGAATCAATAATTGGTGCAATACCGTGTGCTACTGTATTTTAACCACCGGGTATTCCAACAGTATTAACGGTAACAACTACGCCGTTATTTATAAATAACTTATACTTGTCATTTTCTTCATCCAATCGCTTTCCGTTATGGGGCCCACACAAGGCTGCGCCGTCGTACGAATATTCCCCGACAGCAAGAATATTCCACGACCAAACGAATATTCCCCGACAAAATGAATATTTTATAACCACTTGCTTATTTTGCAAAATTTGCACATTTCACCCATAACCAAAGTATTATATCAAATTAACCCCTTATTATTCACAATAATATTTAGAGAAAATTTGATTTTATTCATTAATAAGTTGGGGTCTTACAACCTCCCCTCCTTATGAAATTTCGTCCTCGAAATTGACGTACGTACCTGATGTTTCAAAAAGGTGAGGATACCTCGCTTTCATTTCTGATTCCAACTCCCAGGTCATTTCTTCAATAGCATGGTTTCTCCACAAAACCTTAACTTGTGGTATAACCTTCGTGCGTAGGACATGCTCTTTCCTATCCAAGATCTTAACAGGTACCTCCTCGTACGTTAAATCTTCAGCTATCTCGTCTGGTTCTAACTCAATAATGTGGTTCGGGTCTTTAACATATTTACGAAGCATAGATATGTGAAAAACATTATGAACACGAGACATGCTTGGAGGTAATGCGAGTCTATATGCCACATTTCCTATTCGCTCAAGAATCTCAAATGGACCAACAAATCTTGGATTGAGCTTTCCTCTCTTCCCAAATCTTGTAACTCCCTTCCATGGTGCAACACGTAATAATACATGATCCCCAATATTAAATTCCACGTCCTTCCGATGAAGATCCGCATAACTCTTTTGTCGATCCTGTGCCGTTTGTATACGTTGTCGAATCGTTTGGATCTTCTCTGTAGTAATGCGTACCAACTCTGGTCCCAACAATGTTGCTTCACCCACCTCGTCCCAGCATACTGGAGAACGACATTTTCTTCCATACAACGCCTCGAATGGAGCCACACCTATGCTCGCCTGATAACTGTTGTTGTAGGAGAATTCCACCAATGGTAGGTACTTATCCCAACTCCCTTTGAGATCTAGGACACAAAGTCTTAATAGATCTTCAAGAGTTTGAATAGTCCTCTCTGATTGTCCGTCCGTTTGAGGATGGTATGCCGAACTGAATCGTAAATCCGTGCCCATAGCTTTCTGCAAGCTAACCCAAAATCGTGAAGTGAATCTTGGGTCACGATCCGAAACTATGGATACTGGCATGCCATGCAATCTCACAATCTCGTTCACGTACATACTAGCAAGACGTTCAAGGGAATAAGTCTCACGTATCGGCAAGAAATGAGCGGACTTGGTTAATCTATCAACAATAACCCAAATCGCATCTATGCCTTGAGAAACCTTGGGAAGACCCGTAACAAAATCCATAGTAATGTGTTCCCACTTCCATTTCGGGATCTCAAGTGGTTGCAATGGACCCTTTGGCACTTGATGCTCCGCCTTTACACGTTGACAAGTTAAACACCTCGAGATAAACTCCGCGATCTCTCTTTTCATATTGCTCCACCAAAATGTATGTCGAAGATCGTGATACATTTTGGTACTCCCAGGATGGATTGCAAACGGTGTGTTGTGTGCCTCCATCATTATTCTATGCTTCAAGTCAAAATCGTTAGGAACACAAAGTCTGGAGTTGACTCGAAGTATTCCTTCTTCATCGATTCTTGCTTCTGGAATAGCACCTTCTTGCACTTTCTTCTTCATACGCATCAGCTCCATGTCCGTAGCTTGAGCAGCTTTAACTTTATCGATTAAAGTCGGTTCTACTCGTATATTTGATATCATCATGTGGGTACTTGGAGCCTTCATCTCTATCTCCATCCTTTGCAAGTCATACAAAATGGGCCTTTGTGTTAACAACATTGCACTCGTACCCGCATATGATCTTCTACTCAATGCGTCAGCTACTACGTTTGCTTTTCCAGGATGATATTGGATGGTATGATCGTAATCTTTCAACAGCTCGAGCCAACGTCGCTGCCGCATGTTGAGTTCCTTTTGGGTGAAGAAATATTTGAGGCTTTTATGATCTGTATAGATCTCCACTTTCTCCCCATACAGGTAGTGTCTCCAGATCTTCAACGCAAAAACGACTGCTGCCAACTCCAAATCATGAGTAGGATAATTCCTCTCATATTCTTTGAGTTGTCGTGAGGCATAGGCTATGACTTTCCCATGTTGCATGAGAACACATCCTAACCCTTTGCCTGAAGCATCGCTGTAGATAACAAATCCATCCGAACCAGATGGTATTGTCAGAACAGGTGCCGAAATGAGTCTCCTCTTGAGTTCTTGGAAACTCTTCTCGCATTCCTCACTCCATACGAATTTTGTATCTTTCCGAGTCAGCTGAGTTAACGGAGTAGCGATTCGAGAAAATCCTTCCACAAATCTCCGATAATAACCAGCTAAGCCTAGAAAGCTACGTACTTCGGTTACCGACTTCGGTTGCTCCCAACTTTGTATGGCTTCAATCTTCGCCGGGTCGACAGATACTCCATGTTTTGACACCACGTGCCCAAGGAATGCTACTTCCTCAAGCCAGAACTCGCATTTCTTCAATTTGGCATATAGCTTATTTTCACGAAGCCTTTGCAGTACCAGCTTCAAATGGCGCTCATGATCTTCACGGCTTTTGGAATAGATGAGGATGTCATCAATAAAGACAACAACGAACTGATCCAAATATTCTTTGAATACACGGTTCATCATATCCATGAAGGCAGCAGGAGCATTAGTCAATCCAAAAGACATTACTAAGAATTCATAATGCCCGTACCGAGTTCTGAAGGCAGTCTTTGGAATATCCTCAGTTTTAATCTTCAGCTGATGATATCCAGAACGAAGGTCGATCTTTGAAAAGAATTGTGTTCCTTGTAACTGGTCGAACAGGTCATCAATGCGAGGTAGCGGATACCTATTCTTGATAGTGACATGATTCAATTCTCGATAGTCGATACAAAGTCGCATACTCCCGTCTTTCTTCTTTACGAATAAAACAGGAGCACCCCAAGGAGACGTACTAGGACGAATAAAACCGATGTCCAACAACTCCTGTAGTTGGACTTTTAACTCCTGAAGTTCAATAGGAGCCATTCGATATGGAGTTTTAGAAATGGGCTTTGTACCGGGTTCAAGGTCAATAAAGAATTCAACTTCACGTTCTGGGGGTAGACCAGGAAGTTCTTCAGGAAATACATCGGGAAATTCTCTAACAATAGAAATATTATTCAAATCTGACTTGTCTTTGTTCAAATCCATTACATGGGCTAAGAAAGCTTGACATCCGTTTTTCAATAAACGAATAGCTTTGTGGCTCGATATGACAGTGACTGATTTTAGTGGTTTAGTAGTTTGAATTCGTATGACAGGTTGGTTAGGAATATGAAAACTAACAACCTTACGAAAACAATCAATTTTAGCATGATGAGTGGTTAACCAATCAATTCCTAAAATCACATCAAAAGCAAGTATCTTTAAAGAGATAAGATCAACAGGTAATGTGATAGTGCCAACTTGGATCATGCAAGATTTATAAACTGTAGATGTAACGAAGGTTTCACCCAACGGAGTTTCAACAGATAAGTTAAAGTCCAATTTCTCCGGAGTCAAGTTTAAACGTTGAGCACAAGCAGGAGAGATAAAAGAATGGGTAGAACCGGTATCTAGTAAAGTATAAACTTCGCAAGAATTCAAGATTAGCTTACCCGTGATCACCTCGTTCGGGTTTCTCGCGTTTTGGCCAGTAACGACAAACGCCCTTCCAGGAACCGCTGATTTCGACTTATCGGGACAGCTTTTGGAGTCACCATCCCCGCTGAACTTGGTTTTGCTACAGAACACTCTCGAGCTATATGACCCTCCTTTCCACAGTTATAACATACCTTGGATTGTTGTGGGCAGTTTGGGCTGATATGTCCCTCTTTCCCACATTTGTAACATACGACCGGTGGTCGTTCTCCTCCCCTAGAAACAGTTGATGTTTGTGCTGACGTCTTCACATTATCATTGTTGTACCTTCTCTTCTTGAAATCTCCTCCCGACTCGCTCCTTCTATTATCACGACCACGATTACCACCAGAGTGGTTACCGCTTTTGTCCGAATATTTTCCTCCCTGCTGGTTTTCATTGCTTCGATGACTGCCGCCACCGGTATGACCCTGGTTGTGGTCCCTCGGTTGCACATACTCATTATCTCGCTCTAATAATTGAGCCCTGTTTACAACATCTGAATATAAAGAAAATTTATGAGAGATAAGATATTGTCGAATCTCGGGTTTTAGACCTCTCAGAAACATCCTTGTCATTCGTTCCTCATTTTCGACCAAATGAGGTGCAAACCTGGATAACTCTGCAAACTTCGCCTCGTACTGGGACACCGTCATGTTGTTTTGTTCCAGTCTGATAAACTCTACCTCCTTCATATGACGAATACTTTCAGGAAAGTACTTGTCATTGAACAGTTTTTGAAATGTTTCCCAGGACATGTTGAGTGCGTCAGGCTGGGTACGCTTCACAGACTCCCACCAGTAGTCTGCCTCACCGCGGAACATAAAGGTGGCGAATGGAACCTTCTGTTCCTCCGTGCATCCCAAGACATCGAATATCTTGGTAATTTGCTTGACCCACGTTTCCGCCATGATCGGATCCGGCTTTCCCTTAAATTCTGGTGGTCCCAATTCTTTGAACTGCTTAGCTGTGACAAACCGCGCGTTATCATTTCCACCCGTATTCTGCACACGAGTCTCCCTCGTCTGATTTTGCATGAACTGCAAAAAGCTCCTAAACATTCCATCATTCATCGTTTGCTCGGTAACGTTGTTTACAGGAGGAATATTGCCTTCCTGTTGCACGTTCCCCTGGGTGGTGATCAAAGGTGTCTCCACGGTCTGATTTACTCCATTATTAACGTTCTCAGCTGCCATTCTTAAATACTGCCATAAAACAAGGGTTAATAGTCATGTCATATATTATCCCTATACTCTGACCGACCAAATAAACACCAAATAAACTTAGTCAGTCATACTAGCGAAGGAATTCCCCGTCTCTCCCCTCCTAGTTCTTGTCTCACATCTCAGCCAGGGATCATATCCCTAAGCTCTGATACCAACTGTGACGCCCCCAAAATAGGTATACAACACCCATTCTGAGTCGCCAAATACATGGTACAGAAAGCAAACTACAACTTCAATAATACAATTGTCGTGCAAAATACGACAACACATACTGTGAGTTTAAATACAAATATTGTCTTCTAGACAATATCCACACTCAAATAAATCCTCATTACAAAAAACACTATTTTACAGAAATAGTGAGGACTGCTAAAACATCTTTCTAGAACCATCACTCCATACCCCGACTAGATCCTGCTATGTTCTCACCTCCTGAGAAGAAAAATGGAACAAAAAGGAAAAGGGTGAGCTCAACTAGCCCAGTAAAGAATATTATGACTAAGATAATATACAAACAAATTATCGTTAGTCTTCAACAGGGAAAAATCTGATAGAATATAATCGACAACAAGTTTTAGATCAACAACTGCAGCGGAAACAGCAAACCATTAGAAGAGTCAAGTAGAGAAAGAATTCTACTATCTTCTAAGATTTAAAAGTCCATCATCAATATTTTATCCCTGTAACATCAATTAATAATCATCTTTATCCAAATATTCATCTTTGCACTACAGGCCAAAGATATTCATTTGTATCACCTGTCAGTCATGTTCATCTCAACACCTGTTCATCTTTGCACTACAGGCCAAAATATTCATCAAGTAATCATACATCTTTGCACTACAGGCCAAAGATATTCATTAATATCATCATTTAGGACTGAGGATGATAAAAAATATCTTAAAGAGAACGAATCCAATGAGACAGAAGGACAAATAGTAGGGATTCGTATAACAGTTTATCCAAGATCAATAATACTTCATAATAATCAATTGTGAAGAAGAATTCAAAAATAAAGATCAAAACATGGATACAATCAAAGATAGTAACCATAATAGACATCTCGGACAAAAAGGAAAAATTTTATTTTTCGGTGAATAGTGCCGTATTCGTGAATAGTGCCGTATACGTGAATAATGTCGTATACGTGAATAGTAACCCCGACACAAAAAGTTTTAAATTTGATAAAAACTCATATCAATATTTCAGCATAATGATATTGAAGAAAATAATATCATTTAAGAAGAAAATAATATCGCTTACCTCAAGATATCAGTACTTCTGGTCGGAATACCGGTATAAGGCTGAAAGAAACTTGCTCTGATGAATAGAAACTCTCAAAGTATCTAAATACTCACAAAATACACTCAATAATCTAGAGAGAGAAAGAGAGAAAACTTGTTTCTGGTGTGATTTTCAATTCTAACTTAGCCCTCTATTTATAGGAAAATTTTAGTAGGCTTGACCTGCAACCTGATGGCTTTACCTGCTACTATTCCCACCCACCACATTTGAAATATAATTCAGCACATTTCTTCACCAATCACAAGTGGGGCCCACCAATTCTAGAATTTTCCATCAAAATGATAAACTCCGAAAATTCAACAATTTCTGAACCAGTCATCTCGTAAAATTCATAATAAATCATACGTTCATTTTTAACGGTTCAAAATTTGTGGACATATACTCAACTTATATATGTATAACATATCCAAAAATTACCACGATCCAACGGTCGGATTAAAAATTATAACACCCGCAATATTTCTCAAAAACCCTGATTTGATTTTTAATACCTCCATTCCGATAAAAATACTGATAAAACACCTCAACATTAACTCCTTCATTTTTAACCACAAAAATATATCCCTCATTTATATCCACATAAAATAAATATTTTCTTATCATATGAATCAATAATTAATTATTCACAAATAATATTACAGAATCACATTTATGACAACCAGGCCGTTCCCAGGAAAGAGGGGGCTTTCCAATAAGGATTTCTCCTTACTGGCGCGCAATTAGATGACCAAACCTCTCCTTAGACAGAACTTTCTAGACATTGCCAATAATGTTATATAATAATATTATTCAAATAATATGAATTATTGATCTGATAATGGAAAATACTGTGCAGCAACAATTATTGAAACAACAATAATATAAAATATCAATGTAACAATTATTGAATCAATAAAATAAAATATTGAACAATAACTACTGTAACAATTATTGAGTAATGCCTTCTTACGTAAGAATTAATAATTGGTGCAATACCGTGTGCTACTGTATTTTAATCACCGGGTATTCCAACAGTATTAACGGTAACAACTACGCCGTTATTTATAAATAACTTATACTTGTCATTTTCTTTATCCAATCGCTTTCCGTTATGGGGCCCACACAAGGCTGCGCCGTCGTACGAATATTCCCCGACAGCAAGAATATTCCACGATCAAACGAATATTCCCCGACAAAATGAATATTTTATAACCACTTGCTTATTTTGCAAAATTTGCACATTTCACCCATAACCAAAGTATTATATCAAATTAGCCCCTTATTATTCACAATAATATTTAGAGAAAATTTGATTTTATTCATTAATAAGTCGGGGTCTTACAGACCACCTATCATATGTTTCAAATGCGGATGGGAGGGGCACATCAGTCTAAACTGCGCGATGTCGTCTAAAGCATGTTATAATTGTGGAAGAGAAGGTCATTTAGCTCGATTTTGTCGTTTATCAAAAATAAGTTCAGCCAAGATGGAGACACCAAAGGCCGTCCCAGAAAAGTCAAAACCGGTAGTGCAAGGGAGAGCGTTTGTTGTGACCTCCCAGAAAGCAAGGAACTCGAATGAGGTCATCACGGGTAAGCTTATCATAAACTCTAACGAAGTCTATACTTTATTTGATACCGGTTCTACCCATTCTTTTATTTCTCCTACTTGCGCTCATCGATTAAATTTGATTCCGGAGAAATTAGACTTTGATTTATCTGTTGAAACTCCATTGGGAGAAACCTTCATTACATCCACGGTTTATAAGTCTTGTTTGGTTCAAGTTGGTACCCACACATTACCTGTCGGTCTGATTTCATTAAAAATACTTGCATTTGACGTGATTCTAGGGATTGATTGGTTAACTACTCATCATGCAAAAATTGATTATTTTCGTAAGGTTGTTAGCTTTCATATTTCTAATCGACCTATTATGCGAATTCAAGCAATCAAACCATTAAAATCAATCGCTGTCATCTCAAGCCATAAAGCTATTCGTTTATTGAAAAACGGATGTCAAGCTTTCTTAGCTCATGTCATGGATCTAAACAAAAATACGTCAGTTTTGAATGATATTTCTATTGTTAATAAATTCCCTGACGTATTCCCTGAAGAACTTCTTGGCCTACCCCCAGAGCGTGAAATTGAATTTTGTATCGACCTTGAACCCGGTACAAAACCCATTTCCAAAGCCCCATATCGAATGGCTCCTATTGAACTTCAGGAGTTAAAGATCTAACTGCAGGAATTGTTAGACATTGGCTTTATTCGTCCTAGTACTTCTGCTTGGGGTGCTCCTGTTCTATTCGTGAAGAAGAAAGATGGAAGTATGCGACTTTGTATTGATTATCGGGAGTTAAATCATGTCACCATCAAAAATAGGTACCCATTGCCACGTATTGATTACCTGTTTTACCAGTTGTAAGGAGCACAATTCTTTTCAAAGATCGATCTTCGTTCTAGATATCATCAGATGAAGGTTAGAACTGAGGATATTCCAAAGACGGCTTTTAGAACTCGATACGGGTATTATAAATTCCTAGTCATGTCCTTTGGATTGACTAATGCTCCTGCTGCCTTCATGGATATGATGAACCGGGTATTCAAGGAATATTTGGATCACTTTGTGGTCGTCTTTATTGATGACATCTTTATTTATTCCAAAAGCCGTGAAGATCATGAGCAACACTTGAGGCTGGTACTCCAAAAACTTCGTGAATACAAGCTTTATGCCAAGTTGAAGAAATGCGAGTTCTGGCTGAAAGAGGTAGCATTCCTTGGGCATGTAGTATCAAGTCGTGAAATATCGGTTGACCCGGCAAAGATTGAAGCTATTCAAAGCTGGGAGCAACCTAAATCAGTGACCGAAGTACGTAGCTTTCTTGGTTTAGCTGGTTATTATCGGAGATTCGTGGAAGAATTTTCTCGAATCGCTACTCCATTAACTCAGCTGACTCGGAAAGATACAAAGTTCGGTTGGAGCGAAGAATGTGAGCAAAGTTTTCAAGAACTCAAGAGGAGACTCATTTCAGCATCTGTTCTAACAATACCATCTGGCTCGGAGGGATTTGTCATCTACAGTGATGCTTCGAGCAAAGGGTTGGGATGCGTTCTCATGCAACATGGAAAAGTCATAGCCTATGCATCAAGACAACTCAAGGAATATGAGAGGAATTATCCTAATCATGATCTAGAGTTGGCAGCTGTTGTCTTTGCACTTAAAATTTGGAGGCATTACTTGTATGGGGAGAAGGTGGAGATCTTTACGGATCATAAAAGCCTCAAATATTTCTTCACTCAAAAGGAACTCAACATGGGACAACGACGTTGGCTTGAACTGTTGAAAGATTATGATCATACTATTCAATACCATCCTGGAAAAGTGAACGTGGTAGCTGACGCATTGAGTAGAAGATCATATGCAAGTACGAGTGCGATATTGTCAACACAAAGGCCCATTTTGTGTGACTTGCAAAGGATGGAGATAGAATTAAAGACTCCAGGGACCCATGTGATGATGGCGAATATACGAGTAGAACCGACTTTAATCGATAAAGTTAAAGCTGCTTAAGCTACAGACCTGGAGCTGATGCGTATGAGGAAGAAAGTTCAAGAAGGTGCTATGCCGGAAGCAAGAATCGATGAAGAAGAAATACTTCGAGTCAACTCTAGACTTTGTGTTCCTAACAACCCTGATTTAAAGTATGAAATCATGATGGAGGCGCACAACACACCGTTTACAATCCATCGTGGAAGTACCAAAATGTATCATGATCTTCGTCATACATTTTGGTGGAGTAATATGAAGAGAGAGATAGCGTTGTTTATCTCAAGGTGTCTAACTTGTCAACGAGTCAAAGCGGAGCATCAAGTACCAAAAGGTCCATTGCAACCCCTTGAAATTCTAGAATGGAAGTGGGAGCACATTACCATGGATTTCGTTACCGGTCTTCCTAGGGTTTCTCAAGGTATTGATGCGATTTGGGTCATTGTTGATAGATTGACCAAGTCTGCTCATTTCTTACCGATACGAGAAACTTATACATTTGAACGTCTTGCTCGTATGTACATAAACGAGATTGTAAGACTGCATGGTATGCCAGTATCCATAGTTTCTGACCGAGACCCAAGATTCACTTCACGATTTTGGGTTAGTTTACAAAAAGTTATGGGCACAGATTTATGATTTAGTTCGGCATATCATTCTCAGACGGACGGACAATCAGAGAGGACTATTCAAACTCTAGAAGATTTATTAAGACTCTGTGTCTTTGACTTCAAAGGAAGTTGGGACAAGTTTTTACCATTGGTGGAGTTTTCCTACAACAACAGTTATCAAGCAAGTATTGGCATGGCTCCATTCGAAGCATTGTATGGAAGAAAATGTCGTTCTCCAGTATACTGGGATGAGGTGGGTGAAGCAACGTTGTTGGGACCGGAGTTGGTACGTATGACTACAGAAAAGATTCAAACGATCCGACAACGTATAAAAACCTCACAAGATCGACAAAAGAGCTATGCTGATCTTCATCGAAAGGACGTGGAATTTGATGTAGGAGATCATGTGTTCTTACGTGTTGCTCCATGGAAATGAGTTACGAGATTTGGAAAGAGAGGAAAGCTCAATCCTCGATTCATCGGTCCATTTTTAATCCTCGATCGAGTAGGAACTGTGGCTTATAGACTCACTTTACTGCCAAGTATGTCTCGTGTTCATAACGTTTTTCACATATCTATGTTACGCAAATATGTGGAAGACCCGAACTACATTATTGAGTTAGAACCGGACGAAATAGCAGATGATTTGACCTATGAAGAAGTTCCTGTTCAAATCTTGGATAAGAAGGAACATATTCTACGCTCCAAGGTTATACCTCAAGTCAAAGTTTTGTGGAGAAACCACGATGTTGAGGAAATGACTTGGGAGTTAGAATCTGAAATGAAATCAAGGTATCCTTACCTCTTCGACATACCAGGTACGTACCCTAATTTCGAGGGCGAAATTTCATAAGAAGGGGAGGTTGTAAGACCCCAACTTCTATAAATAAAGATGAATTTTCTATAAATATCATTTTTAAATATTATGGAGTTAATTTGATATAATGTTATAGTTGTGGGTAATATTTATAAATTTTGCAAAGTACACAAGTTGTTATATAATATTCGATTGGTCGGGAAATATTCGTACAACGGCACAATCATTGGTGGACCCCACAACAGAATTATTGTCGGATTGAGAAAACGACAAAAATATTTTATTAAAAATAACGGCGAAAGTTTTACCATTGATACTGTTGAACTACTCGGTAGTAAAAGTATAGTAATACGTGTGGTTGCATAGTAGCACACGGTATTGATTATTAATACTTATGTGAGAAGTCACTCAGGTTGATTCAATTATTGTCAGTTAATAATATGAATTATTTAGCGATAATGACGTTTTATTTTATTCGTATTATTAACGTAATAAAACAGAAACATCTTTTTATATAAAACAGAATACTTTATTAAAGTTATTCTATAAATAGAATATATTATATTTTATTTAAAAGATTTTTCTTTAAATATGGACCGTCAGATTAAAGTAATCAATCTGGACCGTTCATGGATTAGTTACTATGCATTCTATTTTTCTATAAATAGCAGCTCATTCCTTCATTATTTCTTACGAATTCACTGAACTCTAGAGAGAGAAGCTATAGAGAGAAACTATAGAGAGAGAGAAGAAGAGTATTTTGCTACTTAACTACTTCCTTACTTCAGCTCTTCTTTAAAACGGTAAGGGATATTATTCTTTTATACTTAAGAAGAGAACTTCTGTTATTCCATTTCTTTATTATTCTATTGGAATAACCGGTATACGCGGAATACGCTATACTTGGTGACATTATTCTATTATTCTGTATTTGTTATTCCGTTGGAACATCCTGTCTGTGCTATACGCCGGACCTGGTTCCGTCTTTATTATTAGTCTGTTGGAACATCCTGTCTGTGTGTTTTACACCGGACCTGGTTCCGTCTTGTTATTATTCTGTTGGAACATCATGTATGTGTGTTTTACACCGGACCTGGTTCCATTATTTATTATTCTGTCGGAATATCCTGTCTGTGCGTTTACGCCGGACCTGGTTCCATTATTTATTATTTTGTTGGAATAATCTGTCTGTGCGGTCTATCGCATGCATGGTGATTTCTTTTGTTATTCCATTCTTTATTATACTCAGATGGTTAAGTTTTGACTTCTATACTCCATGAAATTTGTGGAATATCCTTGATAATTGCGTTTCATCTAGTATCTTTTCATGAAAATATTCTTCTAAGTATTCTTGAATTTTACTCCACAAAACAGTATCATGTTGACAATTTGGACGTTGTTAATTCTTGGATAAATTAATTCTTGAACTTGTTTTATTGAATTCTTATATCATTGTCATCATCCTCATGTTTATAAAATGTTGAAAGTCATCTGTGGCCTGTAGTGCATAGATGGACTTAGTATGATTATGACCAGGGATTATTCGGTATAATCATGACCGTAATGTTACAAATGATGTGGTAAAAGTCCTCATTGGCCCGTAGTGCATTGATGGACAGTTGTTGGCGTGATCATGACTGTAAGACCACAACTTTTATAAATAAAGATGAATTTTCTATAAATATCATTTTTCAATATTATGGAGTTAATTTGATATAATGTTATAGTTGTGGGTAATATTTATAAATTTTGTAAAGTACGCAAGTTGTTATATAATATTCGATTGGTCGGGAAATATTCGTTTTAACAGGGAATATTCGTACAACGACACAATCATTGGTGGACCCCACAACGGAATTATTGTCGGATTGAGAAAACGACAAAAATATTTTATTAAAAATGACGGCGGAAGTTTTACCATTGTTACTGTTGAACTACTCAGTAGTAAAAGTACAGTAATACGTGTGGTTGCATAGTAGCACACGGTATTGATTATTAATGCTTATGTGAGAAGTCACTCAGTTTGATTCAATTATTGTCAGTTAATAATATGAATTATTTAGCGATAATGACGTTTTATTTTATTCGTATTATTAACGTAATAAAACAGAAACATCTTTTTATATAAAACAGAATACTTTATTAAAGTTATTCTATAAATAGAATATATTATATTTTATTTAAAAGATTTTTCTTTAAATATGGACCGTCAGATTAAAGTAATCAATCTGGACCGTTCATGGATTAGTTATTATGCATTCTATTTTTCTATAAATAGCAGCTCATTCCTTCATTATTTCTTACGAATTCACTGAACTCTAGAGAGAGAAACTATAGAGAGAGAGAAGAAGAGTATTCTGCTACTTAACTACTTCCTTACTTCAGCTCTTCTTTAAAACGGTAAGGGGTGTTATTCTTTCTTATTCATGAAGAGAACTGTTGTTATCCCATTTCTTATTATTCTGTTGGAATAACCGGTATACGCGGAATACCCTATACTTGGTGACATTCTTCTATTATTCTGTTGGAACATCCTGTCTGTGTGTTTTACACCGGACCTGGTTCCGTGTTTATTATTATTCTGTTGGAACATCCTGTCTGTGTGTTTTACACCGGACCTGGTTCCGTCTTGTTATTATTCTGTTGGAATATTCTGTCAGTGTGTTTTACACCGGACCTAGTTCCATTATTTATTATTCTGTCGGAATATCCTGTCTGTGCGTTTACGCCGGACCTGGTTCCATTATTGATTATTCTGTCGAAATATCCTGTCTGTGCGTTTACGTCGGACCTGGTTCCATTATTTATTATTCTGTTGGAATAACCTGCCTGTGCGGTCTATCGCATGCATGGTGATTTCTTTTGTTTTTCCATTCTTTATTGTACTCAGTTGGTTAAGTTTTGACTTCTATACTCCATGAAATTAGTGGAATATCCTTGATAATTGCGGTTCATCCAGTATTTTTTCATGAAAATATTCTTCTAAGTATTCTTGAATTTTACTCCACAATGCAGTATCATGTTGACAATTTGGACGTTGTTAATTCTTGGATAAATTAATTCTTGAACTTGTTTTATTGAATTCTTATATCATTGTCATCATCCTCATGTTTATAAAATGTTGAAAGTCATCTGTGGCCTGTAGTGCATAGATGGACTTGGTATGATTATGACCAGGGATTATTCGGTATAATCATGACCGTAATGTTACAAATGATGTGGTAAAAGTCCTCATTGGCCCGTAGTGCATTGATGGACAGTTGTTGGCATGATCATGACCATTAATGAATATACGAATATCCTTGGCCGTAGTGCAGGGGTGATTCGATGACGTGAATTATTTTATTAAGCTGAGTCCCAGCGATCACAGTGTTGGAAAATCTTTTAAATCATAAAAGATAGTAGAGTTTATTTTCTACTTGACTCTTTTAATGGATTGCTTGTTCCACTGTAGTTAAACTTGATGCCTATTATATTTTATCAGTTTAACTTTGTTGAAGGCTAATGATAATTTATTCTGCATTATCTTAGTCATAATATTTCTTACTGGGCTAGTTGAGCTCACCCTTTCTTTCACTGTTCTCTTCAGAAAATGAGAACGTAGCTGGGGCAAGTCGGGGAACGGAGTGATGGTTCAAATGATAGTATTAGTTAGTAGTCCTCACTATTCTATGTAATAGCATGTTAATAAATGTAATGAGGACTCTTTTTGAGTATGAATACTCTCTAGAAGATAATATTTGTATTCAAACTCACAGTTTATATTTTGTCGTATTGTACACGACAGTTGTATTAGTAGGTTGTATTTGTATTCTGTACTATGTATCTGACGACCCAAGATAGGTGATGTATACCTATTTTTGGGGGCGTCACAATGACCATTAATGAATACACGAATATCCTTGGCCGTAGTGCAGGGGTGATTCGATGATGTGGATTATTTTATTAAGCTGAGTCCCAGCGATCACAGTGTTGAAAAACCTTTTAAATCATAAAAGATAGTAGAGTTTATTTTCTACTTGACTCTTTTAATGGATTGCTTGTTCCGCTGCAGTTAAACTTGATGTCTATTATATTTTATCAGTTTAACATTGTTGAAGGCTAATGATAATTTATTCTGCATTATCTTAGTCATAATATTTCTTACTGGGCTAGTTGAGCTCACCCTTTCTTTCACTGTTCTCTTCAGGAAATGAGAACGTAGCTGGGGCAAGTCGGGGAACGGAGTGATGGTCCGAATGATAGTATTAGTTAGTAGTCCTCACTATTCTATGTAATGGTGTGTTAATAAATGTAATGAGGACTCCTTTTGAGTATGAATACTTTCTAGAAGATAATATTTGTATTCAAACTCACAGTTTATGTTTTGTCGTATTGTACACGACAGTTGTATTAGTAAGTTATATTTGTATTCTGTACTATGTATCTGACGACCCAAGATGGGTGATGTATACCTAATTTTGGGGACGTCACATCAAGTATCACCATTAAAGATTGAGGATGATGAAAAATATTTTAAAGAACGAATCCAGTGAGATAAAAGGACAAAGATTAAAAATTTGTTTTTCAGTTTATCCAAATTCAAATATACTCTATAATAATTAATTGTGAAGCAAAATTTTAAAAATTAAGATCAAAACATGGATACAATCAAATATAGTAACCATAATAAACAACTTGGACAAAGAAGAGAAAATTTTATTTTTCTGTGAATAGTGTCGTATTCGTGAATAGTAATCCCGACACAAAAAAGGTAAAAATTCTACAAAAATATCATACTTCGTGAATAGTACTCGTGAATAGTGCCGTATACGTGAATAGTAACATCGACATAAAAAGGTAACAATTTCGTAATAAAACTTATACCAATATTTTGACATAATGATATTGAATGAAAAACATCATTTACGAAAAAAATAGCACTCCTTACTTCAAAAAAATAGTAATTTCGTCTGAAATATCAGGTATATGGCTGAAGAATTTTGCACTGAATAGCAACTCTTAAAGTATCTAAATACTCACAAAAATACGCTCGATAATATAGAGAGTGAAATCTTATGATTCTAGTATGATTTTTAATTCTAATTAAGTACCTAATTTATAAAAAAATGTTATAACGCCAAAGTAGACTAACCTGCTACGTGATGGCTTTATTTGTTACTATTCACGCCCACCACTTTTGAAATAAAATTTTAGCACATTTCTCAGCAACCAAAAGTGGGGCCCACCTATTCTAGAAAATTTCTGAAATGTTTTAAATATAAACAATAATCAATAACTTCAATAATTTATAATAAATAGTCATTTTATCAGAAAAATACGAATCTCGTGTCTATTCAATAGGAAATTTAATTTTCTACAACTTTGTAAATTTTTTTTTTCCAAATTCTAAACAAAAAATATAATATGGGGCATATACATAATCAGTAAATATAATATTTTTTTTTTGTTTTAGTGGGGGTGGGCTAGGCGGATAGTATATACATAATTAGTAAATTTTATATCAGTAAAATTTATTTTTTTGAGAGGGCTTGGGGTTGGGGTTTGGGGTGTGTTGTATATATAATCATTTAATTTTCTTTGGGATGGAGGTGTATACATAATAATTAAATATTATTTTTTTGAATAAAAAATTTATGAATTTATGGTGGATAGAATTTTTGATTTGAATTTAAAATAAAATATGAATCAAAGAATGATTAATTAATTTGAATCTATATTTATTTTTAAAAATATAATTCCAAATTTTAACTAATTTAAATAAATAAAAATAATTAATCAATTGATTTAGTTCTGATTAATATAAATGTACCTAATAGTTATTGCGAGTTCTTGTAGTAGTATGGACTATTGAGTATTGAGGGAGGGAATCATTTGGAAACGCCAAAAGCTGCCCAGTGGGCTCCGCACGCACGCAGCACTGACGCTAGTTCGTTTCTCGTGATAATATAATACAACTCCATCACTTCATATCATATCATACGTCATACTTAATTGTAAATAACCCCTTCTTTTCTTCATTTATTACCAATTGTCCCTATTTTCTTTTGAGACTCCGATGGAGTTCAGGTAACAGAGATAATGAATGAGATTTTGTAGAGGAGAATCTATAAGCTTGAATTCAACTTCGTTAATAATGCTTTTTTTGGCCATAAAGTCGGTGCACCCCACCACCAAGTATGAGATAATTGACCTACCCAAGTCTTCATTTGGAAATTATTATCATTGATTTTGCAATTAATGTATATTTGAAATTTATTCTATATAAATTTAATTTTTTATTATTTTAATGTAATTTATTTTTATGAAACAAAGTACACTTCCACGTCAATAGAAAATAATAATAATAATTCAAAATATTTATATTTTAATTGACGAGGATGGATAATATACTTCTCTTACTTGTAAGAACAAAGATGACCATTGTAAAAATTATACCTGGCAAACGGGCGGGCCGGGCCAAAAAGGCCCGGGTTTTGGTGGGTTGGAAATGGCTAGCCCGTGGCGGGCGGGCCGGCTCGCGGGCTTCGGCCATTAAATTTTTTTTTTTTGCAAACTCTTTGTTACACCAAAAAAAATAATAATAAATATTAAAAATAATAAAATAATTAATAATAAACAATAATACAAACAAACACGATTAATTAATTACATACATTAACTACATATCTCAATTAATTAAAATTGTAATAGTATTATAAATTAGTATTATTAATTAATTTTCAATTATAATTAAAATATATTGAAGATTACATTAAAAATAAATTGTGACACCCCCAAAATTAGGTATACATCACCTATCTTGGGTCGTCAGATACATTGTACAGAATACAAATACAACTTACTAATACAACTGTCGTGTACAATACGACAAAACATAAAATGTGAGTTTGAATACAAATATTATCTTCTAGAGAGTATTCATACTCAAAAGGAGTCCTCATTACATTTATTAACACACCATTACATAGAATAGTTAGGACTACTAACTAATACTATCATTCGGACCATCACTCCGTTCTCCGACTTGTCCCAGCTACGTTCTCATTTTCTGAAGAGAACAGTGAAAGAAAGGGTGAGCTCAACTAGTCCAGTAAGAAATATTATGACTAAGATAATGCAGAATAAATTATCATTAGCCTTCAACAATGTTAAACTGATAAAATATAATAGACATCAAGTTTAACTGTAGCGGAACAAGCAATCCATTAAGAGAGTCAAGTAGAAAATAAACTCTACTATCTTTTATGATTTAAAAGATTTTCCAACACTGTGATCGCTGGGACTCAGCTTAATAAAATAATCTACATCATCGAATCACCCCTGCACTACGGCCAAGGATATTCGTATATTCATTAATGGTCATGATCATGCCAGCAACTGTCCATCAATGCACTACGGGCCAATGAGGACTTTTACCACATCATTTGTAACATTACGGTCATGATTACACCGAATAATCCCTGGTCATAATCATACCAAGTCCATCTATGCACTACAGGCCACAGATGACTTTCAACAGAATATAAACATGAGGATGATGACAATGATATAAGAATTCAATAAAACAAGTTCAAGAATTAATTTATCCAGGAATTAATAACGTCCAAATTGTCAACATGATACTGCTTTGTAGAGTAAACTTCAAGACTGATCAGGAGAATATTTTCATGAATAGATACTAGATGAAGCGCAAATATCAAGGATATTCCACTAATTTCATGGAGAATAGAAGTCAAAGTTTTAATCAACTAAATATAATAAATAATGGAATAACAAAAGAAATCACCATGCATGCGATAGACCGCACAGACAGGTTATTCTTAACAGAATAATAATAATGGAACCAGGTCCGGCGTAAACGCACAGACAGGATATTCCGACAGAATAATAAATAATGGAAGCAGGTCCGGTGTAAAACACACAGACAGGATGTTTCAACAGAATAATAACAAGACGGAACCAGGTCCGGCGTAAAACACACAGACATGATGTTCCAACAAAATAATAGAAGAATGTCACCAAGTATAGGGTAGACCACGTATACAGGTTATTCCAACAGAATAATAAGAAATGGAATAACAACAGTTCTCTTCATGAATAAGAAAGAATAACACCCCTTACCGTTTTAAAGAAGAGCTGAAATAAGGAAGTAGTTAAGTAGCTGAATACTCTTCTTCTCTCTTTCTATAGTTTCTCTCTATAGTTTCTCTCTCTAGAGTTCAGTGAATTCGTAAGAAATAATGAAGGAATGAGCTGCTATTTATAGAAAAATAGAATGCATAGTAACTAATCCATGAACGGTCCATATTGATTACTTTAATCTGACGGTCCATATTTAAAGAAAAATCTTTTAAATAAAATATAATATATTCTATTTATAGAATAACTTTAATAAAGTATTCTGTTTTATATAAAAAGATGTTTCTGTTTTATTACGTCAATAATACGAATAAAACAAAACGTCATTATCGCTAAATAATTCATATTATTAACTGACAATAATTGAATCAAACTGAGTGACTTCTCACATAAGCATTAATACTCAATACCGTGTGCTACTATGCAACCACACGTATTACTGTACTTTTACTACCGAGTAGTTCAACAGTAACAATGGTAAAACTTCCGCCGTTATTTTTAATAAAATATTTTTGTCGTTTTCTCAATCCGACAATAATTCCGTTGTGGGGTCCACCAATGATTGTGTCGTTATACGAATATTCCCTGTTAAAACGAATATTCCCCGACCAATCGAATATTATATAACAACTTACGTACTTTATAAAATTTATAAATATTACTCACAACTATAACATTATATCAAATTAACTCCATAATATTCAAAAATGATATTTATAGAAAATTCATCTTTATTTATAAAAGTTGGGGTCTTACACAAATAGTTGTTGTAGTTTAGTTGGTTTGAACTCTTATTTATTTATTTACAAGTCTTGTGTTCAAGTCTCACAACCTAACACTTTATTTGAAAAAAAAAAAAAAATTAATTATTGGCGGGCCGGCCCGTTTGCCAGGTCTAGTAAAAATCTTCGACTTTGACACAAATTTTTAACTTATATAGTGTTCAATCTCACCTTTTAATTTACCTTATCAATTACTCCTATAATCGTCAATTCCTCACAATAATATTATTTTCAAAAGCTCCTCTCTTTTTTACGGTACAAATAAAAATTAATATTTCACAACAAAAATATTGTCACTTGTATTTATTACGATACTAAAAACATGTTACAATTGACTTTGGATGTTATACAACACAATTATTGCACAAATGAGATCAGGTTTATATAATTTCTTTATTTATCATGATTTGGTCAAACCATGAATGGAATGATGGGTGTTTATATATATATATATATATATATATATTTTTTTTTTTTTTTAACCTATGAAATAAGGAAATAGTCACGCTATAATTGATTACTTCATATTGCATTTATTATCATTTTGCTTTTAGATCACATTTGATAAGTGTTGGCCATTTGAAGTTGCTTGCATTTAAAATTTTAGATTTAAGCCATTTATTAGAGTTAGGTATATATACATGTGGCAATCAATATCCACTTATTATGCCATGCGAGATAATACATTATACAAGGCAAATATATATATATATATATATATATATATATATATATATATATATATATATATATAAAGTGCCACAAATAATTTTTATTGTATTTTGATATTGAGTAAATAAATATTTAACGATATTTTTGTACTCCAACACTTGACACTTTAAACGATTATATCATTTGTCTATCTAATTTGTATTTCATTAAATTTGAATAGTCAAAACATAATTAAAAAAATGTACAACAAACTCGACCCAGAGGCATTATATAAAAACCTAATATTTTTTTCCCATCTATTTTCCCCTTGACAAAATAAGAAAAACTCTACTTGGTTTGGTTTCTTTTTTTGGACGTTTAGTTGTAATGTAGTAATTGTGTGTAAGTAATTTTCCAATTTTAAAAATAAATAGTGGAGTAGTAATTCTATTCTATGTTCCAATCCAATGTTATAGCCGAGGCCCAAATTGCGTTATCGGCGCATGTTATCATATCTCTCATCTTTATACAACTTAGTATCAACATTTAAATTAAAAACTAAATATAAAATGGAAAAAGTGTTTGGGTTCATGCTAACAGTAAAATAGCCTCTCTCGATTTCGACTCCCAAACAGATTCTTCATAATCATCTCCCTTTTGTCCGAATACAATTTATATCAAACCAAACCAAACCCCACGTCCCTTCTTCTCAAATTCACTCTTCTGCAAATACCCATTTCTCAATCTCATCCCAATTCAATTTTTCATTGATAAATCCCCCAGGTATTTAATTCTCTCTATATGTATACATATCTGTGTACATATATATATATATGCTTGTATATATGATTGTTGTGGATTTTGTATTGAGTTTGAATGCAGAAGATTGGTATTTGGGAATGGACGTAAATTTTGTGTGTTATGGTTTATTGCTAACATGCACCTTTCAGGTACGTGGGTGTCGTTAGCTCTGAAAGAGGAGAGAGAGAGAGATGTCGAATCAGGTGGTGAGAGTAAAGAGAGAGGCAATTGCGGCATGCATGACATGCCCTCTTTGCAACAAGCTCCTAAGAGATGCCACCACTATTTCCGAATGTCTTCATACGTGTTAGTATTTACTATCTTTTAATTTGTTCTTTGTTTTGTTTGTTCTTCGAATTGTGAATTGTTCTCGTATTCTCTTGTGCATTTTGTGATCTGAGTTTTTAATTCGTATTTCTCTTTTTGGTATCTGAATTTAGCTTGCGCGGACCGTTGTGATCTGGGTCTTTAATATTACTTGTGTTATAGCAGGATCAAATTGGAATATTAGATCAATTTTTTAATGTTTCTTGTTACATACTGGTAGGCTGTTCCATTGATACCAGGAGTCTTATGACACATTGTTACCGCTCAACACGCATACTGTTAACGCCTGATTTTGTACGCCTGACGAAATCACCCAAACAGCATGCCAAAATCGCGCCAACGGTTGATGTAGTAATTGTTGTGAAATCAAACTCACGAAATAAATAAAAGAATATAAAGTACGAACACAAGATTTACGTGGAAACCCAATTGAAAAAAAATCACGGAGAGAGAGAGTAATCCACTATAATATTGTTGGGAGTACAAGTTGTGTATTTGTGTTGTATCTCTTGTGCCCTTTGATATTGTCTTTTATTTTGTTCTCCCTTCAACCCTAGCTTGTAGCCGTATATATAGAAGTCACCTCCACCCGCATCCAACTAGGAGAATGACTCCTTATCTCTCCAAATAAGGAAACATAATCATATTTTAATAAGGATTTTTCCACTGTCACAATAAATACATATGGGCTGCACCATGACTAGACCCAAATAATCACATCCCAACATTGCCCCTTAGTCTCTTATTTATAAGGAACTTATAAATAAGAGAGTATTCAAAAAATCTCCGTGGGATTTTTATCCTCGGAATTTATATTCTGGGGATTTATATCCTCGAAATTTTTATCCTCGAGATTTTTATTCTCGGGATTTTTATACTCAAGATTTATATCCTCCGAATTTATATCCTCCGGATTT
This sequence comes from Panax notoginseng, assembly GCA_016801055.1. Classification (NCBI taxonomy): domain Eukaryota; kingdom Viridiplantae; phylum Streptophyta; class Magnoliopsida; order Apiales; family Araliaceae; genus Panax; species Panax notoginseng. The sequence goes on from CM029013.1 coordinate 8,364,166, forward strand.
TTATCCTTCGGATATTTTTCCTCCGAATTTTCTTCAATTTGTGGTTGATGATGAAACCGAAATCGCCTTTAAAGCACTTCAATAATATAAAAGCTTAAACTTTTATCTTTGCGCTGGCTGAATTTGTTACTAGTGCGGTGACTCAGCACTAATTTATCATCACCTGGACCAAAATGTTAATGTTTAAATTTTACATGCATCATGTAAATACTACCACTATATGCATAATATAAGTGAGAGAATATGTAAAGTTGTATCAATAATCAATTACGATCATGCTTCAATTGCTATTGACATAATACATATATACACACGTACAAGTATATATTTAATTTAATAAAAAAGAATCACTTATCTCCTTAAGTGAATCGGTGATTTTAAATCGACACTAGAACAAGTGTCTTGTTTCCCACAGACGGCGCCAATGTTAACGCCTGATTTTGTATGCCTGACGAAATCATCCAAACAGCAGGCCAAAATCGCGCCAACGGTTGATGGAGTAATTGTTGTGAAATCAAACTCACGAAATACACTCACATAAACATAAATAAAAGAATATAAAGTACGAACACAAGATTTGCGTGGAAACCCAATTGGGAAAAAACCACGGAGAGAGAGAGCAATCCACTATAATATTGTTGGGAGTACAAGTTGTGTATTTGTGTTGTATCTCTTGTGCCCTTTGATAGTCTTCTATTTTGTTCCCCCTTCAACCCTAGCTTGTAGCCGTATATATAGAAGTCACCTCCACCCGCATCCAACTAGGAGAATGACTCCTTATCCCTCCAAATAAGGAAACAGAATCCTATTTTAATAAGGACTCTTCCACTGTCATAATAAATACATATGGGCTACACCATGGCTAGACCCAAATAATCACATCCCAACACATACAGTTGGGGAATTGATAAATTGAGTAGTTAGAGTTTGGTTTACTAAGTTCAGATATTACTATAGTATTGCATGCATTTGCCAGTGAAGCCAATCTTCTTCTAACAGCTGAAAATTTAAAAATTGTTGGAAAATAGGTAAGTTTATTAATTTATGATCCCACGCCTCTAATTTCTTCAAAGATTACAGCTTTCTGTTAGAATAGTCTAGACAGGCTCATATCTTCTAAGCCATGTTAGTGTTTGTTGTTTTACAGTGGTTCTTTGCAATCTAGTTATCTCTGAAAATTTGTATGGCCTTTCAGTGCTCCTATCATACAAGTTGCCTTTACTTTTTTCATTTCTATTCCTGAATTTATTTTGTTTTTATATATTGTCGAATCAGTTTTACCTAAACGATGTAATAATCTAGGTAAGATCTTTTCACAATTTTTTGATCATGTGATCCAAGAACTTCCCCCCCCCCCCAAACACCCTTACACGCACAAAATGTTGAGTATTAAATTAATATATTTATTAAGTTTTCTTCCACTTTGTGGGTGACAAATTTTGTCTTTTAATTTTCTACAGTTTGCAGAAAATGCATATACAAAAAACTTTCGGATGAGGAACTAGAATGCTGTCCAATATGCGATATTGATTTAGGTTGCGTGCCGTTGGAGAAGCTGAGGTCTGATCATCCTTCTACTCTTTTTTTCTCTCTCTCTTTCTTGCTTGTTATTTTGTAATGGAAAGTGCGTTTTATCGAAGTTTGAATGTTATTGGATTGTAGCGCGTGAGTTGTGTATATGCATGATTGAATACATCACAAATTTCTATGGATATATCACATTCAGAAGTTATATCAGACAATGCAATTGTAACAGATTATTGAACAGCACTTTACATTTATTTTGTGTAGTGTTATGAATTTGATGAAAAGGATGAGTTTCTAATTTTAATTTTTGATAACGTGACTGAGCATAACTGAATGGTGTCTGGTTAGATTGGGGTTGGCAGGAGGTATTGGACATTGGGTTCATCCAGCCACTGATAATTTCGCACAAATGCAATGAGTCCCCATGACTTCACTAGTTTGGGGAAACATTATTGCAACCACTGCTAGAGGGTCTCGTATGCATTATTTGGAAAGCTGCATTCTCACTGGAATCTGCAATGAGTCCCCATGACTTCACTAGTTTGGGGAAACATTATTGCAACCACTGCTAGAGGGTCTCGTATGCATTATTTGGAAAGCTGCATTCTCACTGGAATCCCCACGATCTTGATTAGATTTAGGGGCAACAGCTGAATCCTGACTAGAGGGTTTTTAACTGGTTCATGGTGAGTCAATGCTTCGACAGCAGGTTTTAATGACCATTTGCACTTTAACCATGCCATCCTGCGCTTGGCACCGGGGAAACTTTTTGAGAGGTTAGTGTCATGATTGTCAATGCTAGCAAGATAGTGTTGCACCCCTTTTGACAGCCTTGAGCCATTTTTGAGGAGCGCAAGAGAGAGAGAGAGAGAGAGACGCCCTTACAAGTAAAGCTACATAAACTGCCTAGTCGCAGAATGGCAAGACGTCAGTAAATTTTATTTACGTCTGAAGGCTGAGTTGGCAAGCAAACCATCTTGGATGTTCTATGCCAACGCGCTATGCACAACTTACCTCTCTCTCTCTCTCATTCCTCTAAATTCTAATTATCTTTCTTTTGCCCTCACCTCATACTCTCCAAGGGGCCCTTATTTGAAAGTGTGTCACGACACCTTCCTGCTCTACATTCCTGAACACCATTGCCTCTTTGGTACATACCATTGTACACATGTTACGTGTGTAAGTTGGTCGAGCTCTTTCTTTGTATCTGATTTATTAGGGTTTTAGATTAATTGTTTTATTGACTAAACTTTGTGATTCCTCTCTTTAGCAGTATATGATCCTCCTGAGGAAACTTTATTTAAGTTTCAGCATTGCTCAATTTCAACTAGATTATTCTCCCAGATGCACTGCAGATATTTACTTGCATTAATGTGTGTGATACATTCATCACCAACTTTAAATTCCATCTCATCTCAGGGGTAGTAACAATTTAATTTAATTCATAGTTCACTTCATATTTGCACATCATCAGCAACAATGAATACTGGTTTCATGTGTGCTCATTCATTTATTGATACATAGCAAAGTTGAATGATTAGCTTACACGTTGATCTATTGGTTCTCAGGCCAGATCACAATTTGCAAGATGTAAGAGCGAAGATATTTCCTTTCAAAAGAAGAAAGGTGGATGCACCTGAAGTTGTGCCTTCAGTTGCATTACCTGCAAGAAGAAAGGAAAGGTCGCTCTCGTCTTTGGTGGTCAGTACTCCTAGAGTTTCAGCACAGACTGCGTTGACTGGGAGAAGATCGAAAGTTACTGCAAGAAAAACATTACGAGGTTCTAGTTTTTCTGTTGAGAAACAAATAAAGAAAGAGGAAGATTCTGAGGAAGATCCAGAGAGCTCTAGCTCACGTGAAACTCTGACCAAGCTCACTCAGAATATAAGGCAGGTATGGAAGGCAGACATGTTCTTTTGGTGCTTACATCACTATAACTCAAGCTTCAACATGATTTTTCCAACTTATAACCTTTAAGTAGTAGCATATATGCTATTTTCCTACTGCTAATACCTTATGTGTGCAGAATTCTTTCGTTGGTGAACCATCTAGCCTTCCGAGACCAGATAAAGAAACAGAGAATGGTGCTGATAAATGGGAGGGAGAGGGGAAAGTTGATCTTTGGAAACCTTTAAATTTTTTGGTAGAAGTTGCAAATAGGAGTAAATCTTCAAAGTTTACTTCACAAGGATCTACTTCCAAACCAGAACCTATCGATGAACCTAAAATTGAAGGGCTTTCCCATAAAACCAAACAGAAATCTAAAGTTCAAAATGAAAAGGGTAGCTCTGATATGGGCCCTCTTGAATCCGTAAAACCGAAGAAGTCGCGAAGGATTCATCAGAAAAAGGCAGCTACTTTTGGAGAATCAGGTGTTTCTCCCCAAGCTGTGCTGGATGCTAGCAGTGTTAGGTGTGAAAGGAAATTCAATCCAATTTGGTGCTCGTTAGTTGCCTCTGAAGACCAGTGAGAATCTTATTTACTTTATAATATAAGGACTTGCATCTTCTATCAAAAATGAAAATTTTATCTCTTCATCCTTTTGACAATCATCATTTTCTTATTTCCTGCAATTGTCATGGTTGCAGGGAAGGATATGGGCGCTTGCCCCAGATATCTGCAAGTTTTTTGAGAATAAAGTGAGTTCGTATGGGTCCTATTCATCCTTGTGGTTATTGCTTTAGTAATATATTATTAAGTTTGTTGTCTTGTCATGTATACCCCTAATGTTGTATAATTTGTATTAGCTTAAACTGCATATGGCTATGTATGGAAATAGTTTATTTGTTTTCGGTACATCTAATATCTGTTACATGGTGCATTAAGTGGATTCCTCTTTTGCTAAAATAGAACTTCTAATATGTAGCCTCAACTACCAAAAAAGGAGTGATCCCATTATTATCCCGATTCTTGAAAACTTTAGCACGTTTTAGATATTGTTAACTCCAAATTTTGTACGCCTGACGAATTCACCCAAAACAACAAGCCAAAATCGCACTAATGATTGATTGTATTGTTGTGAAATCAAACTCACGAAATACAGTCACATAAATATAAACAAAGAGATATAAAATATGAACACAAGAATTTACGTGGAAACTTAATTGAGAAAAAACCACGGAGAGAGAGAGAAATCCACTATAATAATATGGAGAGTAAAAAATGTTTATTTGTGTCATATGCTCTTGTGTCTTGTCTCCTCCTCAATCCCTTACTTATTGTTGTATCTATAGATGCCATATCCACCTGAATCCAATTAGGAGTAGGAGTCCTTTTCAGAATCACCTTATAACTGCAATTAATGGCTGATAGATTTCTTCCCAAATTAAACCTCCTTATCCCGCCAAATAAGGAAACACAATCTCACTTTAATAAGGACTCTCTCACTGTCAAAATAATTATATATTATTGGTCAACACCAAATCTAGCCCATTAAATAAATTGGGTTACACCTTGGCTAGACCCAAATAATCACACTTCAACATTGCCCCCTAGTCTCTTATTTATAAGTAACTTAAAATAGGAGAGTATACAAATTTATCCCAACCAAAGATCCGTATCTGCCGAAGACGAATTATCTCACACAAACACAATACGCGACGTTCGTCCGATCAGGGGAGAAAGCCACTTCCGAAGGACTTTTGTCCGTTGGGGGTGGGGGGTGGGGGGTGGGGGGTGGGGGAGGGGGACAAAGCCACTTCCGAAGGACTTTTGCCCGTTCGGGGGGAATAAAGCCACTTCCGATGGACGCTTGTCCGTTCGGAGGGACAAAGTCACTTCTGATGGACGTTTTGTCAGTTGAATCTGCTTTTTGCCCGTGAGTTCAGCAGGAACAAGAGTTGAACGGGTCCTTTTTACACTGTCGAGTTATGATAGGGGTGTGGATAGGGGAGTTATGATAGGGGTGTGGACTTGGCTTGGGGCAGCTGAAGCAAACTGTCGAAGTGGACGACCAATGCAAATGTTTTGGCATGATGATACTATGTTGTTGTTGTACTACAAACAATTTTTCCCTTTTCGTCATGACGCTTTCGTTATCATCTTTTCGCTGCCAGACTCCATCAATAATATCACCTTCCTGTCACGGGACTCGAGATATATTGATATGTTAATTAATTGTTTTCAATATCACATATATTAGTTATTACAAACCATTGCAAACGTCATCAATGTATCATATAATAACATATATATTACTTGTTTTGTATCATCCTAATCATATTTATTTATTGCATGCGATCATCCGTCTAAATTGCGTAAATAAATATAATTTAATCACGCGTATAAATTTGATAAATGAATATAATTTGATACTTATCTTTGGTGATATTTCGAATAGAATTTTGCTTTCCCATAGACGGTGTCAAACCTAAGAGCCCGAACTACCGATCATAGAGGCCGAACCTTTACCAACTTCGACCCCTACTTCAAAACCAACAACCGACACCAGCTCTTCACAAGGAATGCCTACCACCTTCTGGCCGAGGAGTCCTTCAGAGGTGTTCCTCTTTGTCCAGCTCGAACACTTCAAATTACCTAGAGATGACGAGCGGTTCAAGGGATACACTTATGAAGAGTATCTAGTGGCCTATATCAAAGCCCAATGTCAGGTAAACCCAAAAGCCCAAGGTGTTTTCTTTACTTATCCTGTGTTCATCGTATCTAATATATTCTTTCACTTTATTGTAGGCTAATGCCATCCTCGCCCAAGCCATTCCACCTCTGTCCAGCGCCACTAAAAAGCAGGCACAACTGAAGACCGATGTGGAACTGCTCGTAGTTGAGGTTCGGGGTCTGAGATCGGAGCTGAAAAAGGAGAAGGATCTCCATGCCAAGACTCGGAATAAGGTGACCCATGCCGAACGTCAGACCAACGAGCTCAAGAAATTACATTACCACCTTCAACAAGAGTACGTTGGTCTTGACAATCGTGCCAAGGAGATCATCAAGGAAAATGAACTTTTTTTCGAGGAGAACAAGGATCGGGAGAAGGCCATTCATGCCCTTGAAGACAAGATCACCGGATTGCACGACCAGATGGTGTCGTTGATTCGGGAGAACAACACCTTGGGGCAAGAATGTGTCGATGCCAAGCAGCTGGCCATCAAGGAGTATGAAGAATCGTCCGCCCTTGCCGATAAGATCATGATCCAGTTTGCTGAAGGTTATGAAGCTTATCGGGAGAAGGCTCGGGCAAAGCTGATTGCTGTCGGGCTCGATGCTGTTGTCCTCGACTCCTCTGACGAAGAGTCCGAAGCCGAGGATGATGGTCCCAAAGAGTAGTTAGTTTTAGGACTTGTGTTTGTAATTTTTGTAATCTTCTTTTTTTCCTTTGTTTGTAACTTTCTCGATCAGTTACGCTTGTAACTTTACCGATCAGTTATGTTGTTTGTAACTTTCTGATCGGCTTTGTTCAAAGCTTATCTGATCGTATTTGTGAAAACTTATGAATATGAATGAAGTATAAAATTGACCTGAAGAGAAATTCTCGTTTATTTTATTGATAGATAAAATAATTTACATAAGCAAAGGAAAGACCAACACAACTTTTATTGGTAATATTTTCTAAGTCTTCCAGCATGCCATGTATTCGTTACTTCCAAACCATCCATTGCTCGAAGCCAAACCGCTACAAAAGATCACCGAACAGGAATGCCTCAAGTTTTTCAAGAAAAGTGTTGTCTATCGGTTCGGCATCCCGAGGGTTTTGGTCTCAGATAACGGAAGACAGTTTGTGGGGTTGAAATTCGAAGCTTTCCTAAAGGTGTTGGAGTGTGATTATTTGGGTCTAGCCAAAGTGTAACCCAATTTATTTAATGGGCTAGATTTGGTGTTGACCCATAATATATATTTATTTTGACAGTGAAAGAATTCTTATTAAAGTGTGATTGTGTTTCCTTATTTGGTGGGATAAGGAGGTTTAATTTGGGAAGAAATCTATCAGCCATTAATTACAGTTATAAGGTAATTCTGAAAAGGACTCCTACTCCTAATTGGATTCAGGTGGATTTGGCATCTATAGATACAACAATAAGCAAGGGATTGAGGAGGAGACAAGACACGAGCATATGACACAAATAAACACTTTGTACTCTCCATATTATTATAGTGGATTTCTCTCTCTCTCCGTGGTTTTTTCCCAATTGGGTTTTCACGTAAATTCTTGTGTTCATATTTTATATCTCTTTGTTTATATTTATGTGATTGTATTTCGTGAGTTTGATTTCACAACAATACAATCAACCGTTAGCGCAATTTTGGCCTGCTATTTTGGGTGATTTCGTCAGCCGTAAAAAATTTGGCGTTAACAGATATTAAAAATAAATTTACCGTTCAGAGTCACCTATTTGAGTCAACTTTTAGTAACAATATTGAAACATACAATTAAATATAGAAGTATGAATATGGAAAAAGTAGAAAGAAGTCGTATGTTTTCCATGGTATCTCTTAACAATTCTGTTTCCTTCCTCAAAAGTCAATTTGACAAACTATATTCCTTTTTGGATAGTCTGATCAGGATGTGGAAACTGTTGAATTAAGAAAGTGTTATTGACATTTACCCAGAAAGGAAGTAATCTTTGTTTTTTTTTAATTTTCTATGCTTTCATTTAGCTATCTTCCAATATTGCACTCTACTACTCCAGTGCTCAACAGTTGAGCTAAATCATGGCAATTATCTATATTTAGATGTTGACTTTATCGCGTAAACATCTTGAAGATAGTTAAAGCAATCTAAATACTAAGTGGTCCGTGTTGAAAACTTTTGATTCAACAGAGTTCATCCTTTATTCACTCTTTTACATGCTCCTTGACAGTTGCAATGAAATTTGTACTCGAAGTGGTCCAACAGGCACAAGTCTGATCTTTCCACTTGAGGATTCTTCTAAAAATTTGATTAACCCATCAAAATGTTACAGGAAGTGAACTTTTTCAAGCATGGATCTATGAAAAAATTATGAGAAAAATATTTAGGTTTTGCCTGTAGGTTTGGATTGAATCTACATCCATGATTTCTTTCTAGATGAACAGGATTTTCTACAATTTATATCTCTATGGCAGTCAGAGAGACTACTTTTACTGGTAAATTGTGATTATACAATTTGAATACAACGCTTTTATCCCTCAATATATTCTTTTACGATTTCATATATCTTCTACCAATTATTATGGCTGTGGTTCAACTATTACATAATTTCAGCCAGCAGAATTACTTGGTGCTTCTTTTTCCTCTTCGTGTTTGTCCGTCAATGCTAACTTCAATTAGAGAGAAGATTAGTAACAACTCTAAGCCAAGTCTATCCTTCAAAAACAAGGTGAGACTTTGATGCATATGTTTATTACTAATCTGACCTAAAAATTTAAGTCATTAGACCTTGATGTCGACTCATGTAAGTTAGCACTTGAACTTCTATTATTCTGTCCAAGGAAGCAACCTCACATGTGCGTCCTAGCATAGACCCCTATTCTAATTTGTGTGTTCATATTTTCTTGTGATCACATATTATGAAAGATTAGACTGGATTTAGTTTTCCTTTCTTTAATTTTACCATAAATACAATGAGACTTCTTTTTACCAACTAGAGGATATATTCCTATAATATGTGTTCAGCTGCCACTCCTATCTTGGATTCATGGGCATTGATTAATTACCTTGTTATGCAATCGACTTGCAATTCGTTATTTCTCCGTTATTAGTTGACTATACATATCATATTTTATGAAAGTGCATTCTCTGACTGGTTAATACATTACGCATAGAAGGGAGCCTTTTGTGATGAAACCTCCTTTCCATCTTGCTTCCTCTCCTTTCCTTTAGGTGGTGACGCTTAAGAATGTGTTGTGTATGGTTACATCTTTTTATTATGGTTTGCCATCAAATCTGAATCATTTGCTCGTTCATTTTTCTATGGAAACCTCACGTTTTAAATTAGCCTACGTATTTCAGATACACTTTCGACCAGAGGCTGCTCTACTTCATCATTTTGACTGTTTATTAGTGAATTTGACTTCAAAATACTAAGTGCCTTGAACTAGTTTTGAATTGACCTTTGGATTCATAAGTTGCCAATTTTTTTTATTTTATTTTTGGGGAAAAGAGGACTGCATAGGAATGCCGAGCGCTCTAGGGAGTAATGAGTGGGCTTCATTTTGCTTTCTTTGACTTGAAAAATCTAAATGATATGTAAGCCTTTCATTTTTAGCTTAGATTCACTTTTTACCAGCTAGTTGGTGTGGAAATATTCGCATCGGCTACCTGATATGAGATCATCTGCGGGTGCACATCTGGGGAAGTCAACTAGTTGCACTGAGCTGTTAGGATTTCTACTTGTACATTTGGAGGATTTTGTGTCGTTAAAAGAGTTTGGGAAGATTATTGTTGAATTAAGGAGGTGATAAATCCTCTGCCTCCCAGGTTGTTATATTAAATTCATCTGATTCTTTGCAGGGATGGGACTTTGTCGGTTTCTTTTATCCAGAAGTACCTGATGAAGAAATTAGATCTTCCAAGTGCAGACGAGGTGAGTGAATTCATCTCTTTCTAGCCAACTATTATTATTCTAACAGTAGTAGTATGAAAGGAAAAAAGCCCTTCATGTAGTTTTTGCATGCATAAGCGTGTATCGACTTTGGGTTTCTTTATTAACCATTTTAATGAACTCATATTCGCTTTAACGAACAGGAACATGTACTTAATGAACTGAGACTTTTCAAATCCAAACGAATTACAGTTTTGCAATATTAGGTCCATCATAGCCTTCCACTAGCATGAACCAAAAGCTAATGATCAAACGTACCCATCCCCAAAAGCCAAACTGCAGATAGTTGTGATGAACCCAAAAATCTGATCCGAAACTGCAGTTTGGGTTCGCTTGAAAGTACTGAACCCCTTAAAGATCAATGTGAATGTGTTTGTATGTTGTAGGGCACTGGTTCTTACTTGTCTCTTCCTTTTACCGTGGTTGCAGCTCTCGTGTTTCCCTTGAGCTTTTGCAGTAACCTTGATCGACCAAAAACATGCGTAATTCTATAAAATCAAGTTTTTAAGAAATTGACAAAAATGATAGTAGAACGTAACCTTTGCACACAGCTGATGCCTTTGTTTGTTCCTCAACGTCTTTTCTTCTCATGTGTGTGTGTTTGGGTGTTTTGTTTTTGTGATTGTAGACTAGAGCCTAGTTCCACACTTTACTGATAGTGAAGTTATTTTTCTGTAGGTTGAGATCAAATGTATGGGTCAACCGGTGGTCCCTACATTGCAACTGCATAGCCTGGTTGAGTTATGGCTGCAAACTGTGTCACCATCAGAAAGAGTATCTGTAACAATTGGCTCCTCTGCGAAGGAATTTGTGATGGTATTGGGATATGCTGGCAAGGTTTCGTCCCCATGAGCGACCATATATATCTTGGTCAAATTTTATTTTATTCTTCATACCTTCAATAATAGTAATATACCATTGGAGGCACAGCAGTAGGCTCATGTATATTGGAGGCAGATGATTGGCCGCACCAGATTAAATTACTACAGTAGTTTATGATAAAGTGCGGTAGTGATTGTTGAAATACACAAGGGTGTTGTTTTCATTTTTTTCCATCACCGTAGCTTCAACCATGGTGTATTATCAACAGTATTTAAATAGTGATTGTGTGTTTTACTGCCTGCTGCATTTATTCCAATGTCTTGTGAACTTTTGATGCTAAGTGTGTCTATTTAATAAGAATTGAATAGTTGATAAAATGATTTTTAACGAAACCACAAAACTATATTATTCTTCTTGTTATTGAAATAGTAATTAATACATACATACAATCTATACATTATTTGCTTTGTCTTGTAATAGTGAGTAGTCATTCTTCCTTCATACAAATTACACCCCACCATTAATAAAATCATAAATCAAGTTAAACGTCGAGCTTTTGATGCTTGGACCGGACCAAGCGGACTGTGTGTGTGTGTGTGTGTGTGTGTGTATATATATATATAAAGTGGAGTATTAATATGTACATTAAACATACTAAAACTAAGTACTCTAGTCGAACTAATTCAACATGTTCTCATCGAAAATAAACAAACGCTTCTTCACCTTCAGTTATATGACCAGGAAATACTCCAGAAAAGATGGGCGGAAAGTAGCCTACTTCAAAACTATATACTAAAACTAGTCACTAATAGGCAGAGTAGAAAAGCCAAAAAGCCAGCAGTAAATCCGAGGTAGCCATAAATATTTGCATCTCTTTAATGGGTGTGGGACAAATGAATAGTATTGTCAAAACACCAAATTCCATCTGAAAACATCTTAAAAAACCATCATTAGTTATCCATTTCAGTATGTGGTTAGTTCAGAGTGATTAAATCATCTTTGGAACCACCAAACTACCGTCGCCTTTCACAGGCTTGGGAACTAAATACAAAGGGTCATAAACCTAAATCAAGATATCTATCTTTCTTATTTAATTCAGAATAACAATCACATGTTTGTATGAAAAGATTTATCACACTTGCTGGCTTTTAGACCAAAAGATTACTAGAACCGTCCAGTCCTAAAGGCTGTTTGAAGCTCCGCTCTGCGTTCTCAGGATTCAGCCCCACAGCAAAATTAAATGCAACAGCTGCTTCACTATGTCTCTGTATCCATTTCAAAAGAAAACAGATCAGATGAATTGTTGAATCAACAACATTTCAATGACTTTTGTAAACAGAGGTGCATACTTTCAGCGGCCTGCCTATATGCTACACCAGCCCTGTAGTATGCCTTGGGCTGCTCAGACATAGCCAAATACAAGCCTCGGTATCAGTTAGAGCTGTTGCATCCGAGGGATCAGCACCGATAGCCTACAACCTCAAACAGGCTCAAAATCACAAACCAATGATAAACAAAATTTGATTTAAAAAAAATGTACTAATACATGGAGAGATAAAAATATTGCAACTTTTTAAAGAAATGAAGAGATGGGAAGAAAAGTGTCCCTGACCCACAGAGTGAGGCAGCCCAATGTCTAGCAAACCCTAATGATTGGTATTCTTGGAAACAATCATGATTGCACAAAAGAAACACCAAAATTGATATATTCAATAAGTCCAAAGATAATAAGAATACCAAAAGAAACAAAAACCCTAATTATCTTAGAATGAACCCTTTACCAAGTACACAATTTACTCACTTACCTCAGTGCACCAGTAAATTGCATTCAAAATAGTCATTTCTCTTGATTACATCTGCTCCCTTTAGTTTTGCTAATAAAAACTTTTCTTTCTTCTTAAGCTCTCTCTGCAAGAAAATGTATTGAACAAAAGGATGAGACACTCATGAATTGGGTCAATAATTAGGTCATCATTTTTATATAGTTTCGAATAAGAAAGCTGACAACAGTCGTAATCATGTTTTGCAATTACAGCTTACTAACCATATTAAACTTGGGCTTGATTTTCTGATCATGATTGATCATAGAAACTAAAACTAAACTGAAACAAATACAACTATTAGACACAAAGAAGAAGAGAGAAGTAATAAGAAGTTACCAATGTGTCAGAACTATGAATTCTAGGAGTACAACAAATAACATACTTTAGGATAATCACTTCACTGGCAACAACTAATCTGCTTCAGGATGAAATATAGTCAAAACTTGTACAAAATTAATATTTTAAGAGGGAAGTTTTTGTCTGAATTCCACAGCTCCCCTATTGCAACTAATAATCAATAAAGCTTTTAAAATCTCATTCAAACCATCAATAGTTTATTTATTAGTTATTGAAATTAACAATAATACCTAACCCTTCTTTGAGATTAACATCAAGTTTCAAGTGATCTATCAAATAATTGCAGACACGAGTCTTCCCTCCCGAAGCCGCAAAATGAAGGACTGTTCTGCCTTCAGAGTCCTTCACTCCTTCATATGTTTTCCTTAAACCTTCTCCATTGTCAGCTTCTTTTCCCATATATGTTCAAACATTAATTTTCATACCCACAATTTTAATAAAAAAGTTGGTGAAAAATAACGAAATTGCAAACTAAACAAGAAAATCAAAACCCTAGAAATTAAGAACTGGATTGTCTCTCTTAAGGAGTTCGAGATTTCCTTCCAAAGCTGAAGTCATTAAACTTCTAATCAAGCATTTATCTGCACACACACATATTTAAAAAAAAAAACAAAAACATGAATATTAATTCCAAATAATATATTTATGAGAAGAAACAAAAAAGTAGGAAAGAACTAGCGTTTTGACTAACTCCTGCTGACGAAGAAGAAGCCATAGCGTAATTAATTTTCTCCTACTCTACTTTCTTTAGTTTCTTGAGAATGGTCTAATGGATATACATGGCGTATATTTATATTACTCTACTTTTAGAGTAGGGCTGTGTTTGTTGTTTATGATGGATTTTATGGGATGGTGTGACAAAATTCGGGGTGTAAACAAACAGGGATTAAGTACGACAGTGGGGTACTTGTATCGCAAAAATGGCGCCAATGAAGGAAAGGGAAGGACGGGGTTGTACGGTTATATATATCGCGTTACGTTTTTAATTTTGATATAATTAATTACGCTCTTAAACATAACTTGTAAAGCAAACTTCTTACGTAACCCAATAAATAAATAATGATAATGTCTTAAATTTTAAGTATCAAATAAATTTTAAATAATATAATAATATGATTACAAGAATTTTACTTAAAACATTATTCATGAATCGAGCTATTTTTTGACAATAAAAATTTAAAATATTTAAGATTATCATTTTTATTATTCTCATAGAGTCGCTAAAATTACTTAAGTTACGTATTATACTATGATTTTAAAGTAAAAAGTTATATGAATATAATTTTAAGTTAATTATATTGTTGTTTGTAAACTTTTAAGAAATTGTTTAACGTTTTAAGACTAATTGCTAACAAAATTTAACAATGTTTAAGGAAACACCATAGGCCATAGTTGACAAATAAGAGAGACAATAGATGGATGAAATTTTGGTTGAATAATTTATTATTATTTAATTATTTGAAAATATATACCGAGAGTATAATTATATATATGAGACTGTTTTATTCTTAATGTAAATTGTATAGGACTAACGCTATAACCTCATTGGATGTAATTTCTTTTTTAGTGTGTACTTTTAATTTGCCTTTTTTGATTGTATTGTAACAAAATTATATTTTTGAGTGTAAAGTACCAAGTTTTAAACCAAAATATTTTTTATACCTAGTTTGGAAGGGGGATAAATGTGTCTTTAACCTAAATTATATGCATCGTAAACTTTAAATCAAAAATTAATTTTTATTTTAAATTAAATGCATTAGTTTTAAATTTTGAGTTTTAAAATAATTTGTATAAAAAGTGGGAAGAGTTTATTTTGTTTGGTAGATAAAATTATAAGGAATATTCAATTTAAAATAAAATTTATGGTAGGTTAAAGTTGAGGGAAGTCTTTGGACTATATTCCAAGTAGTGGTTGTTAATTTATAGTGATCCATTTAAATGGAGCAACATAATACTACTATATAATAAACAAAAGGGAATACGCTTTCAATGACGTCCAAACACACCGTTAATAACGCAAGTATAATAAAAGAAAAGTCTAATACTACTAAACGCAACGCAAGCAAGGGAATCAATGGCCGCAACATCACTGAGCACCAGTACTCCGAAGCTCGGCGCCACCTTCTCTTTCCAAACCCTCATCCGCAAAAGCTTCCCAATTTCTCTATCTCATCCTTTTCTTCTCTCTCCTCTTTCCTATTCATCTTCAATATCCCACTCTAAAACCCTAAACCTTTCCTCTGGTCGCTCCTTCTCCTCCTATCCCCGCCGTCGTTTCACTACTCGAGCCGAGTCCAACAATGGCGCCGAACCCCGCCAGTATGATTTTGACCTCTTCACAATCGGCGCTGGCAGCGGCGGTGTTAGGGCTTCCCGTTTTGCAGCCAATTTCGGCGCTTCGGTCGCCGTTTGTGAGCTTCCTTTTGCCACCATTTCTTCGGAGACTACTGGAGGCGTCGGTGGAACGTAAGTTTTGAATTTCGTTGTTGAATGTTTATGTCTCGTTGTAGCTATAATTCAGCTTAATTATTTTTGAAATGTAGTTTTTGAATGTTTATAAATTTCATGTTTTGGAGTGATTTGATGAAATAGTATGATACTGATTAACAGAGTTCTGATTTTGCAAGTAAGGAGACAAACTTGTGCTTAAAAGAAAAAGATTTTTTTTTGCATTCTTATCTCATTGATTATTCAAGAGAAAAAGAAAACTTAAGAAGAGGTTATTTGAAGTAATTTATAATCATAAGTAGCTGCAATTCAGGGAGTAAAATGTATATATACACACGCTGGTTAAATTCCTGAATACTACTTAACTCATAGTGATATCCACAGTAACGGAGGACTTGCACCCACTACCCTTTGGCTCTCAGAAACCTGGTTACACACCACAAAGAAGTATATTAAGTTTTTTGGAATAAAATTGATTATTCACTTCATCCCAAATTGAGCATCATGATTTCATTTTTTTGAGATGACACAGTATTTATCAATTGTAAAAATAATGGTACAATTTTAATTTAATAGACGATAATGTCTTTTTAAGGATTAGAGTTAAAGCTACCCGCATATTCTATTGAGGGTATTAAATGAACAAATTGGTCAATATTTTCTATTTTTGCCTTGTTGACCCTGACACTCGATTTGAGATGAAGTATTTCTCGAGTAATTTTACTTTCTTATTCTTGCAAAATTCAAGGATGGATTAAGATCAATTCATTCCCTGCTTGTGATCATTAGAGAGATAATTATGCGTATATATGATGCGTGCGACTGTATGAGCCTAGGAGGCTGTCTTACTGATCTGTATGAGCTGTTGTGTTTTCATTTCAATAACTGTCTTATAAGAATAAGGACCTGCATGTCTGATGAATTTGTAATGCAGGTGTGTACTTCGTGGATGTGTACCGAAGAAACTGCTTGTATACTCATCCAAATATTCTCATGAATTTGAAGAAAGTTGTGGTTTTGGGTGGACCTATGAAGCTGAACCCAAGCATGATTGGAGCACCATGATTGCTAATAAGAATGCTGAGCTGCAGCGCCTTACCGGTATCTACAAGAATGTTTTGAAAAATGCTGGTGTCAAACTGATTGAAGGGCGTGGAAAGGTTGGATGATGTTTTGTGGCAAGATAAAAATTTTAAACTCCCTTTTTTCCCTTCCTTTTCTTTTATATTCTTCAAACGTTATTCATAAGAGCTCATGTTTCAACTAATATGTACTTATCCCGTGGGTTTTTATGATTATAAACAGATTGTGGACCCGCATACAGTGGACGTTGATGGAAAACTTTACACAACAAAGAATATACTAATTTCAGTTGGGGGACGGCCCTTCATTCCAGAAATTCCTGGAAGTGAATATGTAATAGATTCAGATGCTGCCCTTGATTTGCCTTCACGACCAAAGAAAATAGCCATTGTTGGTGGTGGATACATTGCAGTTGAGTTTGCTGGCATCTTCAATGGTTTGAAAAGTGAGGTCCATGTATTTATACGCCAAAAGAAGGTTTTGAGAGGCTTTGATGAAGAGGTGAGAGGCTGCAGCTGCTTTCCTTGTTTACTTGTTTCTTGCAACAGATAATTTGCTAGAAGTTATCTTTCTTGCAGTAAAATGTCTGTTGTTCGATTTTGCCAGATCAGGGATTTTGTTGCAGAACAGATGTCCTTAAGAGGAATTGAGTTCCACACGGAAGAGTCACCTCAGGCTGTAGTTAAATCCTCTGATGGTACGCTGGCCTTGAAGACTACCAAAGGCACAGCTGAAGGCTTCTCACATATCATGTTTGCAACAGGACGCAAGCCTAATACAAAGGTTTGATTTTCCTTTCTACTAGTTGAATGGCCATTCTTATTACTTTATAGTCTTTAGAAACCCTGCTGCCACCCATGGTTTAGCGCGGAGTCAGAAAAGCTTTTATTGTTGTTGTTATCTTCATGTTTAACAGTGGAAAACAACGTTCTGTAACCCCCATGTGGTAATATGCCGTTGGTTATGTAGCGGACTTGAAGTTGTAAAATATGAAGTCATGCTTTTTCTTTACTAGAGCAACTTCAGAAATTATACACAGAAGTAGAAGAATAAAACTACTGTTAAATTGCTGATACACATGGACTTTTATTGCATCACAGAATTTAGGATTGGAGACGGTAGGGGTGGAAATGGACAAGAATGGAGCAATACAGGTGCTATGTTCATTTCAAACAGCTTTTGCTTGGCAACTCTACTCGTTACTTGTTCTTGACTGTTTTCTATATTGTGTATGCAGGTTGATGAATACTCTCGCACATCAGTCCCCTCAATTTGGGCTGTTGGTGATGTTACAGATAGACTGAATTTAACTCCAGTTGCTTTGATGGAGGGAGGTGCATTGGCGAAGACTCTGTTTGCGAATGAACCCACAAAACCTGATTTTAGGTACTTCACCCATTCACAGTTAATTAATTGGTAGCCTTGAAACAAAGATTCTTATTATACGGAGTCCATTTGAATAAAATATCATTTTAAATTGGAAGTAATAGATGACATGATTATCGTTTATGTTCTCACATCGAGTCATCGACCTATTGTGGCATGTAAGAACTCGTTTAATTTGACTTTCACCATCCATCTCTGTTGAGAAAGTTTCTAGTTTGTGATTCAGCTATAGAGGTTAATTTATAACTCATAACCTTCCTGAACATTATTATCTGCTTTTAAACAGGGCTGTCCCTTCTGCAGTGTTTTCCCAGCCACCCATTGGACAAGTTGGTCTGACTGAAGAACAGGTATGCCAATTCTGAATCTGTGAATCATGTCTGTGACTGTTGATTTGCTCATTGTGCTTGACATTTCAAGGGTTGTGCAGGCTATACAAGAGTATGGTGATGTTGATGTCTTTACATCAAATTACAGGCCCTTAAAGGCTACAATTTCTGGCCTCCCAGACAGGGTTTTCATGAAACTTATAGTATGTGCAAAGACTAACAAAGTTCTGGGGTTGCACATGTGTGGTGAAGATTCACCAGAAATTGTGCAGGTTGCTTTCTGTTCTCTGTCTAATACTTATTTTTTTCTCAGTGGTGGGATATACAGTTATATGACTGTAAATGTCAAAAAATCTCAGGGATTTGCGATTGCTGTGAAGGCTGGCTTGACTAAGGCGGATTTTGATACCACAGTTGGTATTCACCCTACATCAGCAGAGGAACTAGTTACAATGAGGACGCCTACGCGAAAGATTAGGAGTAGCTCTCCAACTGAGGTTTGTCTATTGAGTTAAGAGCTTTATTAATTGCCATCTAGTCTTCGGATATGCTTGTACACCATGCAAAATTTTGTCACTAAAAACTAGCCAGGTTTCCTAGAAATTTTCCCACATTTCCATATCCATCTTAATTTGCCGTTTGTCTGTGTAGGGGAGTATCTTCTTCATAATACAACTTTGTGTCCTTCGCCATCTCCATGCAATTTAATTTTCAATTTTCTCCTCCCCTAGCATTACATTGAATATTAATTAAATAATTCCTCATTGGTGCACTTAGTCGTCTAGATATGTTTCCAAACCATCTAGTCCATTAAACCCAAGTCTATTGTCTATTGAAGCTACTTCTACCATTTCATGAATGTGTTCTAATTCAATTTTAATATTTCTGTTGCTACTAATGCTAAATTTCCATTTCAGTGATAATAATCTGCAGTCACATTTGTTGCCAGTATTTGCATGCAACTAGTTATGTTTTTTGTTATGTTACTTGTTTAAATTGGTTCAGGGAAAAGCGGATCCTGAGGTAAAAGCTACTGCAGGAGTTTAACACAATTTGTGTTAATAAAGATTTTTGCTGGTTCAAGGTGAGATATCTCCTCCTCCCGAGTCTTCCAACAGTGAAGTTAAGCATCCATAACTAGAGACGATCTTACAATTTTTTAGTCTTCTTATTTTACTGTGTATTGTTTGCCTGAAGCAATATTAGTTGCCACAAACACAGAGACGGAGAGAGTACACAAGATTTCTCTTCAAAAAGAGAGAGAAAAATGTTTCATATGTGAGACTATTCTTTTGAGAGAGAGAGAGATTCTCTGTTCTTTTATAGTGTGTGCGTCTGGTTTTCTACTTTCCTCATACTGTTAACTGCAAGTTTAAAACTCACGAACTATCATGTTGATTTCTTGCGCTTATCCACCAATTGATTTATTTCCATTGGCATGCCTCCTATCAATTGGCAATTTATAACTAATGGTTTTGTCCTTCTATTAGAGTTCTAAGCTAATGGATATGGACTGTTATTTTTCTGAAACTTTTTTGTCGGCTAATTGATGAATTTCTCAATGATATGTAATTATTATCATTATTCTGCTATACTCTTTACTTTCCTTGTTATCATACTAAACCTTACTTTGCATCATAAAATTTAGTTGCACTGTTTGATATGTCATGGTGAATGGAGACAAATAATACTAATGAGATAGCTTTTACCTGAACTCGATCACAGCAGCTATGAAGCTTAGCTTGGGAGAACGGAGGATGTGGGTTACCTATGGAGGCCATTAATGAACTCCAGTAAAGGGAAAATACGTCTTGAGAAATCGCTGTTGATCTTTAATCATGCTATTTTTGTCGCTTGTACGAGAAAAGCATTTACGTCCATGTGTCTGTTTTTCCATTTTCCTGTTTCTCCAACAGAGATGATATAATAGGTCAATACTTGTGGTTGTACCTGTAGTAAGAGTGATTATTTTTCTATTATGTGATGACACAACAGATTTCTCTACGTCGTCTTCTTCATCTAATATTTGACAATAGATCAAAAGTTTTATCTGGGATCTCAATATGATTGTATGAGCTTTATAGTGATGGTCTAGGCATAAAATGGCCAAAATAGTTGGGTTCTGTCATTGTTGATTGTTATTACAATGAAATTATTAAAATAACAAATTAAGTGTTGGGATAGCGGGATTTTGTTATTTAGCTTCAAAATAATTAGTGGCAATTCCAGTTTGGTATTCTATATCTTAACCTTTTGTGGAGCTATGGGCTCCCTCTGGTTATTGCTTTCATTTTTGTGATGCGCTTTACAAAAAAAATTGAAATATTTTTTATGGTTGTCAGCTTTATTTTTCTTTTTTTTCCCTGTCTGAAATCTTTCTGTTTTTGGTTTTAAAACACAACAAAACAAAGAGGGTTGTAAAATGTTTTTACTTGTGGAAAATGATTTATATGTCGATAAATATTTGACGAAATTGGATAGCGATCAATTAAAATTGAATTGCGACCAGCGTGAAAATGATATTCCCTCCGTCCTAAATTAACTGCTCAGTTTTGACTTTTTAAAGTCAAATTGATCATTTTTAAAACTAATATTTTTACTATTTTTGCTAAAATATAGGTGAAGTGATTATAACCAAAAGAAAGTATATACAATTTATTACAAATTCTAATTTTTATAATTTAGAAATATATTTATATATGCTTAATTATTAATTTTAAAAATAGTCAATTTGACTTAAAAAAGTCAAAACTGAGCAATCAATTTGACTTAAAAAAGTCAATACTTCTTAATTCCTATCTCTGTCATGTATGCATATACATTGCATAGCAGGACGCTTTACTTGTTTTAAAACAAGATGACAATAGCGAGGATTAGCAATCACACACCCCTGGGAACAGAGGACCCCCCTGCTATCAGGCAATTTCTCCATCTTTTGATTTGAATAGGATAGTGTATACATTACAGCCTACCGCCCATCCAAAAACATTGTAATCCCCACAAATGTAAATTGTTTAAGAGAGACGACTTTTAATCAGTTACCAAATTAGATCATGGTAAAGTATGGATATGTATTGAACTGGTTTCAGCTGAACCAAAAACGGTATCAGGACTGATAAAAACTGGTGTATAGATTTGACTTTTTGAGAGTAAAATTCTAGAAAACACTGTTCCTCTATGGACAGATGCCATGCAGTTCAGCAATGAACCAACACAAGGAAGCAAAGCACCAAAAGATAAAGTAAAAATAAAACAAAAAACAAACCGTTGATCTGGTCAAATGGTTCATCTTGTCTGCATGAAAAAAATTTCCCAGAAAGTAACTAGAAATTATCAACAGAACCTATATGCATATGTGAGGCCTAGTGACACAACCTGAATAACAACTTTCCAGCAGCATGTCACGGAATCATGAGACCTCCACACGGACTGAAATCCCAACAGCAAGGATAATTTAGAGTCCAATTTGGTGGAGGTTCAGTTGGAGAAGACAATTAATGCAGGAACATGAATCAGCTTCAAACTTTCTTCTTCGTGCTTGAGCTAATGGCAAAATCTGAGCATCAACAAACATGATAATCATTGAGCAGGTCTAATGGTTCTTCCTGTCTGTGGGAAGGGAAAAATCCCAGAAAGATAACTAATATAATCAGCAAGACCTCTATGCACTGTTGTAGTGATGCAACTTGTACAATAGCATGTTTCCTGCAGCATTCCCCACAGCCATGAAACCTCCACCTGGACTGAAATCCAAACAGCAGGAATGATTTAGAGTCCGATTTGGTTGAGGCCAGTTGGAGAAAACAGTGAATGAAGGAACATGAATCAGCTTCAAGCTTTTATTCTTCATGCTTGAGCTAATGGCTAAAATTTGAGCATCATTATTAAACTTCATAAAATCAACTTTTGTTGTTAAATTCTCTACAGTCTTGATAGGTTTTCTCTTTCCCCCTAAGAAATCCTCTTGGTCATAAATATTCACTATCCCACTGTCTGAACCAGCAGCAAACAAATTTCCACTTAGGGATGTACAAAGAGATGAACTGTTTATGCAACCTTCATCAACACCCTTATGGAAGCAGGCCCTTGTCCTCAAAAATCCCAGTGGTAAATCTGTCCATCGCCACCTGAGCTCAGCAATTGTTGCCCACCTTTAAAGAAAGCTAAAGAGCGAACAGACACATTCATCTTTAGTGTTCCAATCAGTTCTTTCGTTTTGGCTGAAACTAACAAAATATACCCTTCATTGCCAATAAAGGCAATTGTATTTGAATCAGGCAAAACCTCAAAAGCTTCCAAGCTCTTCTCCTCCCTTCCTGTCAAAGGGCCAATTTTATCTATCTTTGCCTTCACTAAGTCAAAACTGTAAAAGAACTTTCTTCTTCCCGATACAATAACCTGAGACCCAACAGGTAAGAAAGATGCCTTTCGAATAGGACAATCAACAATCATCAACAAATATGCTTTGAATTTTGGTGTTCCTTTTGCCATCAATTTTATCTAATCCACCAGTGAGGAGCAACTGAGCATTTCTATGGAACTGAACCGAAGTAATTGGACCACTGGAAGGATCCTCAGCATTTGCATCAACTAGTCTTGAGTATTCAAGAAGCCCAGGTAACAACTTTCCACTACTTTTCACAACAAGATCTTTGTTAGTTTGAAGGATACCATTGACATCTCCACCATCCTTGTAACCACTGGCTAGCACTGCTCCAGTTTCTTCATCTGAATCTTCATCATATGAGCCATAGTTCTTATCCCGCGAATCAAGTTGAGCCCACTCAGTGCCTCGGTTCAGCTCCTCATGCTGAGCCCTAAATCTTGACACATAAGAAGTAACACTAATTATACTCTCATCCTCCTCCTTCCTCAGCTTCCTTAATCTGTTAACTTTAGCAATATTTATATTGGTTTTGTCCTCCTCTTCGTCCACCCAGACAGACTTTCTTTGTTTCGTTTCCTCCTCTCCTTTACCTTCTTCTGGAAAACCAGCATCCTTTTCAAAAACAGACAGTTGGGTATTTGCAAACCAGTCCATAAAGAACAAAGTAGAATTATCAACTTCCTCTCTCATGCCTATTTCCTCATCATCTTTCCCAAACTCAACTGGGGAGTACAAAGAGTCAAACGAAAGGTTCTCAATACGAGATTTTAGAAATGGGTTTTGTATCGGGTTGAAGATCAATACAAAAATTCAATATCACGCTCTAGGTTAGGCCAGGAAATTCTTCAGGAAATACGTCAGGAAATTCACTAACAACAGAAATATCATTCAAATCTGACGTATTTTTGTTCAAGTCCATGGCATGGGCTAAGAAAGCTTGACATCCATTTTTCAATAAACGAATGGCTTTATGGCTTGATATAACAGCGATTGATTTTAATGGTTTGGTTGCTTGAATTCGCATAACAGGTTGGTTAGGAATATGAAAACTAACAACCTTACGAAAACAATCAATTTTCGCATGATGAGTAGTTAACCATTCAATTCCTAAATTCACATCAAAAGCAAGTATCTTTAAAGAGATAAGGTCAACAGGTAATGTGATTGTGCCAACTTGGATTAAGCAAGATTTATAAACTGTAGATGTAATGAAAGTTTCTCCTAACGGAGTCTCCACAGATAGGTCAAAGTCTAATTTCTCCGGAGTCAAGTTTAAACGTTGAGCACAAGCAGGAGAGATAAAAAAATGGGTAGAACCGGTATCTAGTAAGGTATAAACTTCGCAAGAATTTATAATTAACTAACCCGTTATACCTCCGTTCGGGTTCCTCGCATTTTGGGCAGTCACGACAAACGCTCTTCCAGAAATCGCCGACTTTATTTTGTCCGTATCCGCCTTTGGTGTCACCGTCCCAGCTGGACTTGGTTTCGCTATAGTACAATCTCGAGCGATATGTCCTTCATTTCCACAATTATAACATACCTTGAACTATTGTGGGCAGTTTGGACTTATATGTCCTTCCTCTCCGCATCTGTAACATCTAACTGGCGGTCGTTCTCCTCCCCTAGAATTTGTTCCTGGTGCTGGTGCTGCTGTCGACGTCTTCCTGTCATCGTTAAATCTTCTCTTCTTAAAATTTCCACTTGACTCACCTCTCCTATTATCATGGCCACGATGACCACCCGAGTGGTTACCACTTTTGTCTGTATTTTTCCCTCCTCACTGATTCTCATCGCTCCGATGACTGCTGTCACCAGTATGACCCTGGTTGTGGTCCCTCGGTTGAACATACTCATTATCTCACTCTAATAATTGAGCCCTGTTTACAACATCTGAATATAAAGAAAATTTGTGAGAGATAAGATATTGCCGAATCTCGGGTTTTAAACCTCTCAGAAACATCCTTGTCATTCGTTCCTCATTCTCGACCAAATGAGGTGCAAACCTGGATAACTCTGCAAACTTCGCCTCGTACTGGGACACCGTCATGTTGTTTTGTTCCAGTCTAATAAACTCTATCTCTTTCATATGACGAATACTTTCAGAAAAGTACTTGTCATTAAACAGTTTCTGAAACGTTTCCCAGGACATGTTGAGTGCGTCAGGCTGGGTACGCTTCACAAACTCCCACCAGTAGTCTGCCTCACCGCGGAACATAAAGGTGGCGAATGGAACCTTCTGTTCCTCCGTGCATCCCAAGACATCGAATATCTTGGTAATTTGCTTGACCCATGTTTTCGCCATGATCGGATCTGGCTTTCCCTTAAATTCTGGTGGTCCCAATTCTTTGAACTGCTTGGCTGTGACAAACCGCGTATTGTTATCATTTTCACCCGTATTCTGCACACGAGTCTCCTTCGTTTGATTTTGCATGAACTGCAAAAAGCTCATAAACATTCCATCATTCATCGTTTGCTTGGTAACGTTGTTTACAGGAGGAATATTGCCTTCCTGTTGCACGTTCCCTTGGGTAGTGATCAAAGGTGTCTCCACAGTCTCGTTCACTCCATTATTAACGTTCTCTGCTGCCATTCTCAAATACTGCCATAAAACAAGGGTTAATTGACAAGTCACATATTATCCCTATACTCTGGCCGACCAAATAAATACCAAATAAACTTAGTCAGGTCATACTAACGAAAGAATTCCCCGTCTCTCCCCTCCTAGTTCTTGTCTCACATCTCAGCCAAGGATCATATCCCTAAGCTCTGATACCAACTGTGACGCCCCCAAAATAGGTATACAACACCCATTCTGAGTCACCAAATACATGGTACAAAAAGCAAACTACAACTTCAATAATACAATTGTCGTGCAAAATACGACAACACATACTGTGAGTTTAAATAAAAATATTGTCTTCTAGACAATATCCACACTCAAATAAGTCCTCAATACAATTATTCAAACATTATTTTACAGAAATAGTGAGGACTGCTAAAAACATCTTTCTAGAACCATCACTCCATACCCCGACTAGATCCTGCTATGTTCTCACCTCCTGAGAAGAAAAATGGAACAAAAAAGAAAAAGGTGAGCTCAACTAGCCCAGTAAAGAATATTATGACTAAGATAATATACAGCAAATTATCATTAGTATTCAACAGGAAAAAATCTGATAGAATATAATCGACAACAAGTTTTAGATCAACAACTGCAGCGAAAACAGCAAACCATTAGAAGAGTCAAGTAGAGAATGAATTCTACTATCTTCTAAGATTTAAAAGTCCATCATCAATATTTTATCCCTGTAACATCAATTAATAATTATCTTTATCCAAATATTCATCTTTACACTACAGGCCAAAGATATTCATTTGTATCACCTGTCAGTCATGTTCATCTCAACACATGTTCATCTTTGCACTACAGGCCAAAGATATTCATCAAGTAATCATACATCTTTGCACTACAGGCCAAAGATATTCAGTAATATCATCATTTAGGACTGAGGATGATGAAAAATATCTTAAAGAGAACGAATCCAGTGAGACAGAAGGACAAATAGTAGGGATTCGTATAACAGTTTATCCAAGATCAATAATACTTCATAATAATCAATTGTGAAGCAGAATTCAAAAATAAAGATCAAAATATGGATACAATCAAAGATAGTAACCATAATAGACATCGTGGACAAAAAGAAAAAAATTTATTTTTCGGTGAATAGTGCCGTATTCGTGAATAGTGTCGTATACATGAATAGTAACCCCGACACAAAAAATTTTAAATTTGATAAAACCTCATATCAATATTTCAGCATAATGATATTGAAGAAAATAATATCATTTAAGAAGAAAATAATATCTCTTATCTCAAAATATCAGTACTTCTGGTGTGATTTTCAATTCTAACTTAGCCCTCTATTTATAGGAAAATGTTAGCACGCCGAAGCAGACTTAACCTTCAACCTGATGACTTTACCTACTACTATTCCCACCCACCACATTTGAATAAAAATCTCAGCACATTTCTTCACCAACCAAGAGTGGGGCCCACCAATTCTAGAATTTTCCACCAAAATGATTAACTCCGAAAATTCAACAATTTCTGAACCAGTCATCTCGTAAAATTCATAATAAACCATACGTTCATTTTTAACGGTTCAAAATTTGTGGACATATACTCAACTTATAAATGTATAACATATCCAAAAATTACCACGATCCAACGGTCGGATTAAAAATTATAACCCCCGCAAAATATCTCTAAAATCCTGATTTTTAATACCTCCATTCCGACAAAAATACTGATAAAAATCTCAACATTAACTCCTTCATTTTTAACCACAAAAATATATCCCTCATTTATATCCACATAAAATAAATATTTCCTTATCATATGAATCAATAATTAATTATTCACAAATAATATTACAGAATCACATTTATGACAACTAGGCCGTTCCCAGGAAAGAGGGGGCTTTCCAATAAGGATTTCTCCTTACTGGCGCGCAATTAGATGACCAAACCTCTCCTTAGACAGAACTTTCTAGACATTGCCAATAATGTTATCTAATAATATTATTCAAATAATATGAATTATTGATCTGATAAAGGAAAATACTGTGCAGCAACAATTATTGAAACAACAATAATATAAAATATCAACGCAGCAATTATTGAATCAATAAAATAAAATATTGAACAGTAACTACTGTAACAATTATTGAGTAGTGTCTTCCTTCGTAAGAATCAATAATTGGTGCAATACCGTGTGCTACTGTATTTTAACCACCGGGTATTCCAACAGTATTAACGGTAACAACTACGCCGTTATTTATAAACAACTTATACTTGTCGTTTTCTTCATCCAATCGCTTTCCGTTATGGGGCCCACACAAGGCTGCGCCGTCGTACGAATATTCCCTGACAGCAAGAATATTCCACGACCAAACGAATATTCCCCGACAAAATGAATATTTTATAACCACTTGCTTATTTTACAAAATTTGCACATTCCACCCATAACCAAAGTATTGTATCAAATTAACCCCTTATTATTCACAATAATATTTAGAGAAAATTTGATTTTATTCATTAATAAGCTGGGGTCTTACAGCTCATCAGCAGCCTTCCTTTTAATTTGAGTATGGTATTTGGGTTTAACATTTTGGGAAATCAAACTCATTTCGACTATGGTGTCACTGCAAAAATGAGATTTAAAAAAAATATTAGTAAGAACACAAGAAAATTAACACATTTTCACGACTACATTCAACAGTTGCATTCAAATTTAATTAGTTTACTAGAAATGCTAATGCTCTCTTTGTGTGACAAAATGAAATTAACATTCTACAAGTGTACAAGTTGATATTTACCCAAACCAAAAGTATTCAAAATAATAGCATAGCTCAGATGTTACAGACAAGGGACAACAGAAGATTGATCAAGGATTTATGAGTCCACACAGTGAGCAGGAGAACATGAACCATGAGACTAGTGGTGCGCAAGACAATGAACATCAGATAAGTAAAGGGTCTAATATGCAACCAGAGCACACTGAAGTAGGAGTAAAGGAGTATACAGCAGTTGAGTTGGAGGAAACAGCAACATTGAATGAGCTAAGAAAGTCAAGGAGTATGACTAGAGAACCCACATGGATGAGCAGCTATATCAAGGGCAAAAAGGGAAAAGGCAGAGCTAGGAAATGATCAAGGGTCCTCTTTATGCATTACCATTCCATCTGTAGGGTGGATATTTATTCTATTTATTAGCTGTCTTTTGTCATGAGTTCCATATATGCTCCGGTAAAAACAATATGAAGGATATAATGAATTAAAATCTTATCTCTATCTCTTTTCTCTCTCTCCCTATTCTTCTCCTCCAAGTTTTTCCATTGAAGCTTGTTTGCAGGCTTCACTGGTGCTTTCATTGAGACATGCAACAATTTAAACAAATCATGTTTGCTGTGTTGCAGGAACAACGAGATACCCAACCAAATAGACAAGATGCAACTCCACCTGATCTAACCCTTAACACCAAATTTCACGAATTCCATCCCAAAACCAAAATTGATTTTCCCATATTCGAAAGCGGTGATCCTACAGAATGGCTATACAAAGTCAATAAGTACTTTGAATATTACAAAATTTTTGAAGATAGCAAGTTATCCATAGTAGCATTACACCTTGATGGGACTGCCTCAAGTTGGTTTCAGTGGCTCGAAACCAATCACCAAATACGATCATGACATGAATTCACTTTCTAGATGCACATCAGATTTGGGCCCTCCCCATATGAGGACCCAAACACACAGCTCTCCAAAATTTGTCAAACTGGCTCTGTAGCTGAATATGAAGCCGAATTTCAGAAGATTTCCAACAAAATCCCAGGTCTACCAGAGTCATTTCTCAAAGGATGTTACATCGGAGGTTTAAGGTGGGACATTCAATGTGAGGCAATTAGTGCTCAACCTTATAATTTACAACATGCCATTGGGTTATCTAAATTGTATGAAGGGAAGGTTGGTTTTGGTGGACACACTAATTTCCAACCAAGGATGCACCATAACACTTCCATTTTGGGACCTAGACCCACTCCCATGCTTAATTCTAAACCAAGTTATAAACAAGCCCTGGTCCCTTATACTCCAACACCTTTGGTAGAAAAACCCAATAACCATACTACAATTGTTAATCCCTATCACAAGTTACCTATTAAGAGATTATCTGCAGCTGAAAGACAATTAAAAATTGAAAAGGGACAGTATTACAATTGTGAGGAGGCTTGGCATAAGGGTCACAAATGCAAAGGGCAAATGTCCTTGTTGGTTTTAGAAGGTATAATACCTGAAGATTGTGAGGAGTTGGAAAACACACAAACAGAAGTTGAAACTGTAACTAATATTGAAGAAGAGCAAGTACAAGACCCGACTATTGGAACTTTGTATGCCCTCATTGGTAACACTAGTACCAGGTGTTTAAGGTTGCAAGGTTACATTCAAGGGAAGGCACTTCAAATTCTCATTGATGGTGGAAGTAGCCAGAACTTTATGCAAGCAAGAGTTGCAAGGTTTTTGGGGTTAGATATTGTTCCTTCTCAACAATTCTCTGTTATTGTGGGGAATAGTGAAAATCTCACGTGTCTGGGGCAATGTAAACAAGTTCCTTTTACCATGCAGGGGCATGGCTTCACAACACATTTCTACATAATAGACCTTCATGGAGCTGATGCAATTCTAAGGGTAGCTTGGCAGGAGACCTTTGGGGAGCTTAAGCTAAACTATAAACAATCATACGTCAAGTTCTTACATGAAGATAAAGAGGTGTGGTTGCAGGGCATTCAAGCTAACACAAAACTAGAATCTATCTCTGCCAGTCACCTATATCAGATGGTTAAGAGAAAGGAAATAAGCCAATGTTTCATGCTTCAGTTAATCTCCAACCAGAAATCAACTTTTGAAAATTCCATATCCTTTTATTCTCTACAAGGTCCTAACAACACTAAAATAAATTCTACTCCCTTCAAGCAATTAGACACCCTAATTCACCCAATTCCAAAGATTAAAGATCTATTGGAGCAATATACAGACCTGTTCTCTGAACCTTCACAGCTGCCTCCTATGAGGTTGTTTGACCACCACATTCCTTTGGAACCCAATTCAAACCCTGTAAATGTAAGGCCATACAGGTACCCACACTATCAGAAAACAGAAATTGAACAGCAAGTCCAGGCGATGTTCGAATTAGGTATCATACAACATAGCACCAGCCCCTACAGCTCACCTGTTTTGTTAGTAAAAAAAAGATGGTACTTGGAGACTTTGTGTAGATTATAGAGCGTTGAATGCGATTACTCTTAAAGACAGGTTTCCCATACCAACAGTGGATGAACTTCTTGATGAACTACATGGAGCCACATATTATTCAAAAATCGACCTCAGGTCTGGCTATCATCAAATTAAAATGGCGACAAAAGATATTCACAAGACTGTTTTTAGGACATATTCAGGGCATTATGAATTTTTGGTAATGCCCTTTGGGTTATCCAATGCTCCATCAACTTTCCAAGCAACAATGAAAACAGTGTTTCGAAGATTCTTAAGGAAATCTGTGATTATATTCTTTGATGATATGCTAGTGTATAGCAAGGACCTCCAGTCTCATGTGCAACATTTAACTCAAGTTTTGAATTGTTTGAGATCTCATTCCCTCTTTGCCAAACTCTCAAAGTGTCATTTTGCTGCTACAACCATGGATTACTTGGGGCATGTAATATCAGAACAGGGGGTGAGACCTGATGCTATTAAAGTGGATGCTATGTTAGCATGGCCAAAGCCTGCAAACATCAAACAGTTGAGAGCATTCCTAGGATTGACAGGCTATTACAGAAAGTTCGTACAAGGGTATGCTTCTATAGCTGCTCCACTCACTGATTTACTAAAAATTGATGCTTTCAAATAGGGTGACACAGCTGAACAAGCCTTCCAGAAACTTAAGACAGCACTCACCCACACCCCCGTATTAGCCTTGCCCAATTTTGAGAAACCATTTGTGGTAGAGACTGATGCCTCAAATTTTGCGCCATTTTAAGTCAAGAAGGCCATCCCATAGCTTATTTTAGCAAAAAGTTGTGTCCTCGAATGCAACGTTCCTCAACCTACCTGAGAGAACTTTTCGCAATTACCTCAGCCATTGCCAAATGGAGACACTATCTTCTAGGCTCCAAGTTTTTTATCCACACAGAACAACAGAGTTTGAGAAACTATCTCACAAAATTATTGGGTTACAATTATGAAATTCTCTACAAACCTGGCAAGGCTAATATTGCAGCTGATGCTCTATCTAGAAACCCCACTCATATGGACCCAATCACATTCATGGCCATTTTAGTCCCAACTTTCATGATCATAGAAGATATCAAGAAAGAACAAAACGCCACAACTGAAATCTCGAACATGGCTCAAAATAATCCAGATTGGACACTCAAGGAGGGAGTCTATCTGTTCCAAGGAAGAGTATCATAATTCTCTTCAGGGTGGGCATGGAGGCATCCACAAAACTTTCATGAGGATTAACACAAATTTCCATTGGAAAGGTTTGAAAACAGATGTTATTGACTTTGTCAAACACTGTGTTATCTGTCAACAAACTAAAGTTTTAAATGTCAGTCCTTATGGGTTATTGCAACCCCTGAAAATTCCACAAGAAGTTTGGGAAGAAGTGAGCATGAATTTTATTACACACTTACCCCCATCACAAGGATACACCACTATTTTTGTAGTAGTCGATAGACTTACTAAAGCAGCACATTTTGGGGCTCTTCCCACTACCTATACTGCTTCTAAAGTGGCACAACTATTCTGGGAAATGGTATGCAAACTCCATGGAATACTAAAGACCATTGTAAGTGATAGAGATTCAATTTTTCTATCCAAGTTTTGGCAGAACTTGTTCATGCTACAAGGAACAACATTCAAAATGTCTTCTGCATACCACCCACAAATTGATGGACAAAGTGAAATTGTTAACAAGTGCGTGGAGCAATATTTGAGGTGTTTCTTATCAGAAGCACCACACTTATGGCACAAGTTTCTGGGATTAGCTGAGTGGCATTACAACTCATCATACCATTTCGCCATTCACAAAACTCCATTCGAGGTTGTATATGGTAGGCCACTTCCAATCTTAGCTAATTATATTCCAAGAAGCACACATGTTGAAGCGGTTGACATCACTTTATAGACTAGAAATGAAAAACTCAAACTCTTAAAGGCTACTCTAGAGTCTGCACAGCTAAAAATGAAAACCAAGGTTGACAAACATAGAACTGACTATGCTTTCAATGTGGGGGAATTAGTGTTGGTTAAATTACAACCATACATGCAACAAAGTACTGCATCCAGACTCTCTTAGAAGTTTAGTAAAAGGTACTTTGGACCTTTCCTCATCATTGAAAAGGTGGGAAATGTAGCTTACAAGTTACAACTTCCAGCATCTTCTAAAATTCATCATGTTTTCCATATAGCCATGCTCAAGCGGTTTGTGGGAAATATAAACATTCCTTTTTCTTCCCTACCTACATATACTGTCAATAATCAACCTATCCTCCAACCAATTGTTGTCCTCGATCACAGGAAAAAGAAAGTGAACCATAATTAGGTCACTCAATATCTGGTTTAATGGGAAAACTTACCCTTGGAAGAAGCTACTTGGCTTGACTATCATCAACTGAAGCAGTTGTATCCTACCCTACACCTTGAGGACAAGGTGTCTGTTGATGGGATGGGTATTGTTACAGACAAGAGACAACAGAAGATTGATCAAGGATTTATGAGTCCACACAGTGAGCAGGAGAACATGAACCATGAGACTAGTGGTGCACAAGACAATGAACATCAGATAAATAAAGGGTCTAATATGCAACCAGAGCACACTGACGTAGGAGTAGATGTAAGACCCCGAATTTTATGAAATAAAAGTATTCAATTTTTCTTATAAT
This sequence comes from Panax notoginseng, assembly GCA_016801055.1. Taxonomy (NCBI): domain Eukaryota; kingdom Viridiplantae; phylum Streptophyta; class Magnoliopsida; order Apiales; family Araliaceae; genus Panax; species Panax notoginseng. The sequence goes on from CM029013.1 coordinate 8,397,368, forward strand.
TACTATTCAGTAAATGGTTAAATTGATAAAAGTTTAAAGTTATGGGTGAAATGTGAATTTTTTCAAAATAAGCAAGTAGTTATAAAATAATCATTGTTCTCGGGGAATATTCGTTTGGTCGTAGAATATTCTTTCTGTTGGGGAATATTCGTACGACGGCGCAGCTATTTGTGGGCCCCATAACGAATAATTGTCGGGTGAAGAAAACGACAAATTTGAGTTTTTACAAATAACGGCGTAGTTGTTACCGTTAACAATGTTTGAATACCCGGTGGTTAAAATACAGTAATACGCGTTATTGCACAGTAGCACACGGTATTGCATAGTATTTTTGAAATTATTGATTCTTACGTAAGAAGGCACTACTCAATAATTGTTACAGTAATTACTGTTCAATATTTTATTTTATTGATTCAATATTTGCTACGTTGAAATTTTATATTATTGTTGTTCAATAATTGTCACTGCACAGTATTTTCCATTATCAGATCAATAATTCATATTATTTGAATAATATTATTAGATAACATTATTGGCAATGTCTAGAAAGTTCTGTCTAAGGAGAGGTTTAGTCATCTAATTGCGCGCCAGTAAGGAAAAATCCTTATTGGAAAGTCCACTTTTTCCTGGAAACGGTCTGGTTGTCATAAATGTGATTATGTAATATTATTTGTGAATAATTAATTATTGATTCATATGATAAGGAAATATTTATTTTATGTAGATATAAATGAGGGATATATTTTTGTGGTTAAAAATGAAGGAGTTAATGTTGAGGTTTTTATCAGTATTTTGTCGGAATGGAGGTATTACAAATCAGGGTTTTTGAGATATTTTACGGGGGTTATAATTTTTAATCCTACTGTTGGATCGTGGTAATTTTTGGATATGTTATACATATATAAGTTGAGTATATGTCCACAAATTTTGAACCGTTAAAAATGAACGTATGATTTATTATAAATTTTACGAGATGACTGGTTCAAAAATTGTTGAATTTTCGGAGTTTATCATTTTGATGGAAAATTCTAGAATTGGTGGGCCCCACTCTTGGTTGGTGAAGAAATGTGCTGAGAGTTTTATTCAAATGTGGTGGGTGGAAATAGTAGCAGGTAAAGCCATCAGGTTGCAGGTTAAGTCTGCTTCGGCGGGCTAACATTTTCCTATAAATAGAGGGCTAAGTTAGAATTGAAAATCACACCAGAATTCATAAGTTTTCTCTCTTTCTCTCTCTAGATTATTGAGTATAATTTGTGAGTATTTAGATACTCTGTGAGTTTCTATTCATCAGTGCAAGTTTCCTTCAGCCTTATACCGATCAAAAGTGCTGCTCTTTTGAGGTAAGGGATAGTAAGAGATTTTAAGGGTTGTTATATTTTCCAGTTTTGTAATTTTTCTGACCTTCAAAAATTCTAGAAAAATTTAAAATGATATTTTGATGAGTTTTCTTGATTGTGTGCAAAAATGGTGATTTTTGAATGTATAGATTAAGAGTTATGAATTTTATGAGAAAAGACTATTTTAAAAGTAATCGCTTATAACTCCTTGTGGTTAACTCCAAAATTGATGAAATTTTTATTGGGAATACATGTATATGATAGGAGTATACTCTGTGAATTTCAGAATTTTTAGATAAAAGTACAATTTATGATAAATGTCTAAATATTCGGCTGTTTTGGCCATATGAAAAATAGTAAATGATTTTTAAAAATTCTGAGAAAAATATATGTTCACTATAGGACTATATTATGCTAAATCCCAGAAAAGAAATATTTTTGGAACTAATTTGGTATTTTTCATGAAAATAGTCTAGTTATGAGTAAATGAATTAAATATGTTTTGTGAAGTAAAAAAATTAGAAAATAGGATTTTATGGCTTGAGAATCCTATATGAGGTATATGCAGATTTTTGATGAGGGTTTTGGTTATTGATGATGAAATCTTAAGAGTTGACATTTTATGATGATTAAATGCATTATTTAGTAAAGTGTAAACAATTAAAATAAATTGTTTATAAGCTTAAGAAATATTATTCTTTCAATATCATTATACCGAAATATTGGTATAAATTTTATTGTGGAATTTCTACCTTTTTCATGTCGAGTTACTATTCACGAGTTACTATTTACGAGTTACTATTCACGATAAAATTGGTTTCTTTTTCTAACTAAATTATAGTTGATTTATGAATATTACTCTTGAGATTAAATCTATATGTTGATCATATTGTTTTTATCATATTTAACATTTTTATAACCCTGATGTTAAAATTCTCTTTCACTTGAGTGTAAAGATGGGTAGATTATTGGTATGATCATGACCTTGGGTTCTCTTTGGCCAATAGTGCAAAGTTGAATTATTGACTAGTATGATCATGACCATTGAATTTATAATTGAATATCTTCAGCTTAAGTGCAAAGGTGAAATGATCAACATGGTTATAATTATTGTTTATATAAATGATTATATATTTCTTTGAGATATTAATATATTTGGCCTGTAGTGCAAATATGAACTGTTGATGAATATATTTGGCCGTAGTGCAAATATGAACTGTTGAGGAATATCTTTGGCCTGTAGTGCAAAGATGAAATATTGATGAATATCTTTGGCATGTAGTGCAAAGATGAATTGTTGATGAATATCTTTGGTCCGTAGTGCAAAGATGACATGTTGTTGAATATCTTTGGCCAGTAGTGCAAAGATGAACAGATGTTGAGATAAACATGACCAACTGGTGATACAAATGAATATCTTTGGCCGTAGTGCAAAGATGAAGTTATTAGTATGATTATGAACAGGAAATGTGATTTGGTGTAACCATGATCTTTGATGTTTCAGGTAAAGATAGGTGATGAAAATTATCTTCGTCCTAGATGAGAAGAGGAATTTAGAACTACAATTATGATTATGAGTTATTCATATGATTGTGGACCAGAATTGTTGATTGATGTTACAGGGATAAAACATTGTTGATGAATTTTTAACATGGAGAAGATAATAAGACTTTATAGTCTATTTGACTCTTCTAATGGATTGCTCGTTCCGCTGCAACTATGGTTGAAATTTTTATCATTTACCATATGTTCTAAATCTCTGATTTATTATTGATGAAGGCTATTGATAATTTAATTATCTTTAGTCATGATATTCTTTACTGAGCTAGTTGTGCTCACCCTTTTGCTTCAAAATTCCTTTCAGGTAATAAGAGTGTAGCTGGGTCGAGCAAGGGTAACGGGAAAATAGAACGGTGGTCTCTAGCTGTGGATGTTCTCCCAAAGCAGTATAGAAAAGTTCATTTAGTAGTTTTATTTGGTGAATCCAATAGGGTAAGGTGTACCCAACGTTGGAAGGGTGGTTTGCCACTATCATACAAGATGTCTAACGACATACAACCTCGTGTCATCATAAGACAGGGATGTGCTCATCCACTTGCTGAGTATATATACGAGCACTACCTATATAATCTTGGTGTTTGTTTGAAGTATAATTCTCAATTAGAGACAGTAGAGATAATGATATGTCAAGAGAAGACTCACCATTGGGAAGAATATGATAGTAATCTTCTCGTTTTTCTTTGGGGTCTATTGGGTCAACCAAGAATAATTCTGTGGCCATATGATATCTATCATAACCTAGACGCATGGCTTCTCATGTACGAAGGTTTCCTTGAGCACTTCCCAAAGATTCTAATTTCTAAAACAGTTTTTGACTATACCTTTATGAAAGGTGTCATTGTGAGGTGATGTCCACGGTTGGAACATGAGTCACATTTGGTATATATTTGTATCCAAACTCACAGCATATGTGTTGTTATATTTTGCACGATAATTGTTGTAATAAAGTTATAGTTGTTTTCTGTAATATGTATTTGGCGACTCAGAATAGGTTGGATGGAATGGACCTATTTTGGGGTCGTTACATTTGGTATCAGAGCTTAGGGATATGATCTCTGGCGGAGATCGGGGAATACAACTAGGAAGGGAGAGATGAGTAAATCCTTCGCTAGTGTGTCCTACCTAAGCTTATTTATTGGTCAGTCATAATATTGGGATATTATGCGATATGTTAATTTGTTTAATTAACCCTTGTTTTATGGCAGTATTTGAGAATGGCAGCTGAGAATGCTAACAATGGAGTGAATGAGACTGTGGGGATACCTCTAATCACTAACCGTGATAATGTGATGTCAGACGAAGAAGGAATTAGAGATATCCATGTGGTGAGTGAAGAATTGATAGTTGCACCCGAGATAGTCGCAGAGGTAATAGCTGAGACTGAGGAAGAAGAGGAAGAAGAAGTACCAGAGGAGAGTTTATTAGAGGTATTATATGATCAAAATGTAGAATTTTAAAATCGTATTCATGAGTTAGAAGAGCAGACAGAAGAACGACAGGCGGTCGTGGAACAAAAGGATGCAACAATTCAAGCTTGTGTTACCCGATATGTGATGCTTGAACAAAAGCATTCTTTGGCAGAGTATAAGATGATAAAAATGGAATCTGAGCTGAAAGAAGAAAAAACTGAACGAGTGAGAATAAGTGATGCATGGGCAAAAGCCGCACGACACGTGGATATTGTGGAAAGAGATGTTCGATCTAAGAGGGCTAAAATAGATGATATGAATTTCTCTTTTTGTAAAGCAATTGGGAGAGCCCAACATCGAGTTTTGAATTCCCCTGTACATAGCGGTCAACCTGAATCCGATATGGATCGAAGATTGATGATTCAGATCATGAATGAGGAGTACGAAGAGACAGTTGAGGGAGGAATATGTCCTATAGAAAGGTATATTCCAACGGTAATGATGACGCCAAATGCTGCTCCAGACAAGTCAAAGCCGAGTAGTTCGAGGGATGACGGTTGTCATGACTTCCCAACAAATGAGGAACCCAAATGAAGTTATCATGGGAGATGAACAATGGAGAAATCATGATGATCTGAGAGATAGAATCTGAAATGGAAGCAAGGTATTCTCAACTCTTCGAAATACCAGGTACGTAAATTTCGGGGACGAAATTTCATAAGGAGGGGAGATTGTAAAACCCCGAATTTTATAAAATAAAAGTATTCAATTTTTCTTATAATTACTATTCAGTAAATGGTTAAATTCATAAATGTTAAAGTTAAGAATGATATATAATTTTTTTTTCAAAATACACAAGTGGTTATAAAATATTCATTGTTGTCGGAGAATATTCGTTTGGTCGTGAAATATTCTTTCTGTCGAACAATATTCGTACGACAGCGCAACCATTTGTGGGCCCCATAACAAAATAACTGTCGGATGAAGAAAATAACAAATTTGAGTTTTTACAAATAACGACGTAATTGTTACCGTTAACACTGTTAGAATACCCGGTGGTTAAAATACAGTAATACGCGTTATTGCACAGTAGCACACGGTATTGCATAGTATTTTTGAAATTATTGATTCTTACGTAAGAAGGCACTACTCAATAATTGTTACAGTAATTACTGTTCAATATTTTATTTTATTGATTTAATAATTGTTACGTTGAAATTTTATATTATTGTTGTTCAATAATTGTCACTGCACAGTATTTCCCATTATCAGATCAATAATTTATATTATTTGAATAATATTATTAGATAACATTATTGGGAATGTCTAGAAAGTTCGGTCTAAGGAGAGGTTTGGTCACCTAATTACGCACCAGTAAGGAGAAATTCTTATTGGAAAGCCCTCTCTTTCCTGAGAACGGTCTGGTTGTCATAAATGTGATTCTGTAATATTATTTGTGAATAATTAATTATTGATTCATATGATAAGAAAATATTTATTGAGGGATATATTTTTGTGGTTAAAAATGAAGGAGTTAATGTTGAGGTGTTTTATCTGTATTTTTGTCGGAACGGAGGTATTGAAAATTAAATTAGGATTTTTGAGATATTTTGCGAGGGTTATAATATTTAATCCGACCGTTGGATCGTGGTAATATTTGGATATGTTATACATATATAAGTTGAGTATATGTCCATAAATTTTGAACCGTTAAAAATGAACGTATGATTTATTATGAATTTTACAAGATGACTGGTTCAAAAATTATTGAATTTTCGGAGTTAATCATTTTGGTGAAAAATTTTAGAATTGGTGGGCCCCAGTCTTGGTTGGTGAAAAAAAATATGCTGAGATTTTTATTCAAATGTGGTGGGTGAGAATAATAGCAGGTAAAGCCATCAGATTGCAGGTTAAGTCTGCTTCGGCGTGCTAACATTTTCCTATAAATAGAGGGCTAAGTTAGAATTGAAAATCACACCAGAAACATAAGCTTCCTCTCTTTCCCTCTCTATATTATGAAGCATATTTTGTGAGTATTTAGATACTTTGAGAGTTGCTATTCAGTGCAAGTTTCCTTCGACTTTGCATTCCAGTCAGAAATACTGCACTTTTGAGGTAATGGATAGTAAGGAATTTTATGGGTTGTTATGTTTATCAGTTTCGTAATTTTTCTGACCTTCAAAAATTCTTGAAAAATTTGAAATGATAATTTGATTAGTTTTCTTGATTGTGTCCAAAAATGGCGATTTTTGGATGTATAGATTAAGAGTTGTGAATTTTATGAGAAAAGACTATTTCAAAAGTAACCGCTTATAACTCCTTGTGGTTAACTCCAAAATTGATGAAATTTTTATTGGGAGTACATGTATATGATAGAAGTATACTCTGTAAATTTTAGAATTTTTGGATAAAAGTACAATTTATGATAAATGTCTAAATATTCGGCGGTTTTGGCCATATAAAAAATAGTAAATGAATTTTAAAAATTCTGAGAAAAATATATGTTCAATATGGGACTATATTCTGCTAAATCCCAGAAAAGAAATATTTTTGTAACTGATTTGGTATTTTTCATGAAAATAGACTAGTTATGAGAAAATGAATTAAATATGTTATGTGAAGTAAGAAAATTAGAAAATAGGATTTTATGGCTTGAGAATCCTATATGAGGTATATGCAGATTTTTTATAAGGGTTTTGGTTATTGATGATGAAATCTTAAGAGTTGACATTTTATGATGATTAAATGCATTAATTAGTAAAGTGTAAACAATTTAAATAAATTATTTATAAGCTTAAGAAATATTATTCTTTCAATATCATTATACCGAAATATGAGTATGTATATTATTGTGGAATTTTTACCTTTTTCATGTCGGGGTTACTATTCATGAGTTACTATTTATGAGTTACTATTCACGAGTTACTATTCACGAGTAACTATTCATGAGTTACTATTCACGATTTACTATTCACGATAAAATTGGTTTCTTTTTTTAACCAAATTATAGTTGATTTATGAATATTACTCTTAAAATAAAATCCATGTTTTGATCATATTATTTTTATTATCATATATTACATTTTTATAACATTGATGTTGAAATTCTCTTTCACTTGAGTGTAAAGATGGGTAGATTATTGGTATGATCGTGACTATGGGTTCTCTTTGGCCAGTAGTGCAAAGATGAATTGTTAACTGGTATGATCATGACCATTGAATTTATAATTGAATATCTTTAGCTTAAGTGTAAAGATGAATTGATTAACATGTTTATAATTATTGTTTATATAAATTCTGAAATGATTATATATTTCTTAGAGATATTAATATATTTGGCCTGTAGTGCAAATATAAACTGTTGATGAATATATTTGGCCTGTAGTGTAAATATGAACTGTTGAGCAATATCTTTGGCCTGTAGTGCAAAGATGAATTGTTGATGAATATCTTTGGCCGTAGTGCAAAGATGAATTATTGATGAATATCTTTGGCATGTAGTGCAAAGATGAACTGTTGTTGAATATTTTTTGTAAGACCCCGAATTCTATGAAATAAAAGTATTTAATTTTTCTTATAATTACAATTCAATAAATGGTTAAATTGATAAAAGTTAAAGTTAAGGGTGATATATGAATTTATTTTGGTTATAAAATATTCATTTGTTGTCGGAGAATATTCGTTTAGTCGTGGAATATTCTATCTGTCGGAAAATATTTGTACGACGGCGCAGCCTTGTGTGGGCCCCATAATGGAAAGCAATTGGATAAAGAAAAGGACAAGTGTAAGTTGTTTATAAATAACGACGTAGTTGTTACCGTTAACACTGTTGAAATACCCGGTGGTTAAAACACAGTAATACGCATTATTGCACAGTAGCACACGGTATTGCACAGTATTTTTGAAATTATTGATTCTTACGTAAGAAGGCACTACTCAATAATTGTTACAGTAATTACTGTTCAATATTTTATTTTATTGATTCAATAATTGCTGCGTTGATATTTTATATTATTGTTATTTCAATAATTGTTGTTACACATCATCTCCATTATCAGATCAATAATTTATATTATTTGAATAATATTATTAGATAGCATTATTGGCAATGTCTAGAAAGTTCTGTCTAAGGAGAGGTTTGGTCATCTAATTGCGCGCCAGTAAGGAGAGATCCTTATTGGAAAGACCCCTCTTTCCTGGGAACGGTCTGGTTGTCAGTACTGTGATTATGGAATATTATTTGTGTATAATTAATTATTGATTTATATGATGAGAAAAATATTAATTTTATGTGGATATAGATGGAGAAAATTTTTAATGTGACAATTGTTGAAAATTAATATTTTATCTTTTTTTTGATAAAATAATTCATTTAAATATATTATTTTAATAATATATTGATGGTGATATTTTTACAATGAATGTGGGATATATGAGTATATGAGGAGGAAGAGTATTTTTGTGGCATTAAATGATTAACACATGTTTTGTGTGTTGGTGGACACAATTCTTGACCGAAAATTTATTATTGACTGTAAAATCGCCCGTTTGTAGATTTCGGTCAATTTTTGTTTGAAATTTGGAAAAACTTTATTCTGCAAAGTTGTAGAGAATTGAATTTCCTATAAAAATTCGGGAGATTCGAATTTTCTGATAAAAGGGCTATTTATTATGAATTATTGAAGTTCTGAAGTTCTGAAATAATTGATTTTTGGAAGTTTTATTTATTTTTATTAACAAAAATGTTTTTTACACTTTGGTGGGCCCCACTTGCACATGTTGATGGCTGAATCCAGATTTTCAAAGGTGGGCTAAGGAAAATTTATAATTATATTATTATTTTATTAAATTTTCTGCTTTGGTGTTCTAAGCAATTTCCTATAAATAGGGTGCTTAGGTTAGAATTGAAAATCACACCAGAAACTGAAGTTTTCTCTCTATTTCTCTCTCTATATTATCGAGTGTATTCTTGTGAGTATTTTGATATCTTGAGTGTTGCTATACGGTGCAAGTTCGTTCAGCGTTATTCCAGTCAGAAGTACTGCTCTTTTGAGGTAAGGGATTGTAAGGGATAGTAAAGAATTTTAAGGGATTGTAAGGGATGTTATTTCTTCTTAAATGATATTATTTCTTCAATATCATTATGCTAAAATGTTGGTTGGAAATTTTTATCAAATTTGGAACTTTTTCATGTCGAGGTTACTATTCATGAGTTACTATTCATGAGTTACTATTCACGAGTTACTATTCATGAGTTACTATTCATGAGTTACTATTCACGAGTTACTATTCACGCTTTACTATTCATGAGTTACTATTCACGACGGGTTACTATTCATGGGTTACTATTCACGAGTTACTATTCATGACAAAATTGGTTTCTTTTTCTAACCAAATTATAGTTGATTTATGAATATTACTCTTGAGATTAAAACTATATGTTGATCATATTATTTTTTTAATATCATATATAACATTTTTATAACCCTAATGATGATATTTCTCTTTGACTTTAGTGTAAAGATGGGTAAATTTTTGGTACGATCATGACTATGGGTTCTCTTTGGCCAGTTGTACAAAGTTGAATTGTTGACTGGTATGATCATGACCATTGAATTTATAATTGAATATCTTTAGCTTAAGTGCAAAGGTGAAATGATCAACGTGGTTATAATTATTGGTTATATAAATTCTGAAATGATTATATATTTCTTTGAGATAATAATATATTTGGCTTGTAGTGCAAATATGAGCTGTTGAGGAATATCTTTGGCCTGTAGTGCAAAGATGAGTTGTTGATGAATATCTTTGGCCCGTAGTGCAAAGATGAAATTATTAGTATGATTATGAATATGAACTGTGATTTGGTATAACCATGATCTTTGATGTTTCAGGTAAAGACAAGTGATGAAAATTATCTTTGTTCTAGATGAGAAGAGGAATTTAGAACTACAATTATGATTATGAGTTATACATGTGATTGTGGACAGGAATTGTTGATTGATGTTATAGGGATAAAACATTGTTGGTGGACTTTTAACATGAAGAAGATAATAGACTTTATAGTCTATTTGACTCTTCTAATGTATTGCTCGTTCCGCTGCAACTATGGTTGAAAAGTTTTATCATCTACCATATGTTCTAAATCTCTGATTTATTACTGATGAATACTATTGATAATTTATTTATCTTTAGTCATAACATTCTTTACTGAGCTAGTTGTGCTCACCCTTCTGTTTCACAATTCCTTTCAGGTAATAAGAGTGTAGCTGGGTCGAGCGGGGGTAACAGGGGAATAGAACGGTAGTCATCATTTAGTAGTTATAATTGGTGAATCAACTAGGGTGAGGCGAACCCAACGTTGAAAGGATGTTTTGCCACTATCATACAAGATATCTATTGGGTCAACCAAGGATAATTCTGTGGCCATATGATATCTATCATAACCTAGAAGCATGACCTCCCATGTACGAAGGTTTTCTTGAGCACTTCCCAAAGGTTTTAATTTTTAAAACAGTTTTTGACTATACCTTTGTGTAAAGTGTCATAGTGAGGTGCTGTCCACGGTTGGGACATGAGCCACATTTGGTATATAGTTGTATCCAAACTCACAGCATATGTGTTGTTGTATTTTGCACGACAATTGTTGTAATAAAGTTGTAGTTATTTTCTATACCATGTATTCGGCGACTCAGAATAGGTTGGATGGAATGGACCTATTTTGGGGTCGTTACATCTTTGGCCTGTAGTGCAAAGATGGTCGGTTGATGAATATCTTTGGCCTGTAGTGCAAAGATGAACTATTATTGAATATCTTTGGCCGTAGTGCAAAGATGGATCTATTAGTATGATTATGAACAGGAACTGTGATTTGGTATAACCATGATATTTGATGTTTCAGGTAAAGACTGGGGATGAAAATATTCTTCGTCCTTGGTGTGAAGAAAAATTTAGAATCACAATTATGATTATGAGTTATTCATATGATTGTGAAAAGGAACTGTTGAGTGATGTTACAGAGATAAAACATTGTTGGTGAATTTTTAACATGGAGAAGATAATAGACTTTATGGTCTATTTGACTCTTCTAATGGATTGCACGTTCCGCTGCAACTGTGGTTGAAAATTTTTATCATCTACCATATGTTCTAAATCTCTGATTTATTACTGATGAAGACTATTGATAATTTATTTATCTTTAGTCATGATATTCTTTAGTGGGCTAGTTGTGCTCACCCTTCTGTTCACAATTCCTTTTAGGTAATAAGAGTGTAACTGGGTCGAGCGGGGGTAACAGAGGAATAGAACGGTGGTCATCATTTAGGAGTTATATTTGGTGAATCATCTAGGGTGAAGCGAATCCAACGTTGGAAGGGTGTTTTGTCACTATCATACAAGATGTCTAATGACATACAACCTCGTGTCATCATAAGACAAGGTTGTGCTCATCCACTTACTGAGTATATTTACGAGCACTACCTATATAATCTTGGTGTTTGTTTGAAGTATAATTCTCAATTAGAGACAGTGAAGATAATGATAAGTCAAGAGAAGACTCGCCATTGAGAATAATATGATAGTAATCTTTTCGTTTTTCTTTGGGGTATATTGGGTCAACCAATGATAATTCTGTGACCATATGATATCTATCACAACCTAGAAGCATGGCCTCCCATGTACAAAGGTTTTCTTGAGCACTTCCCAAAGATTCTAATTTCTAAAACAGTTTTTGACTATACCTTTATGTAAGGTGTCATTGTGAGGTGTTATCCACGATTGGGACATGAGTCACATTTGGTATATATTTGTATCCAAACTCACAGCATATGTGTTGTTGTATTTTGCACGACAATTATTGTAATAAAGTTGTAGTTGTTTTCTGTACCATGTATTTGGCGACTCAGAATAGGTTGGACGGAATGAACCTGTTTTGGGGTTGTCACATTTTATTATTGATAACTAGTGTTTTATAACGTTTATAGTTAAACTATTTGCGAACGATAATATAAATTCATTCAGTATTATTTTGTCAAAAAAACAAGTAAATTATAAATAGTGTTTGAATTGCATACAAGTAAACATATGCAATGCATTATGAGAATAAATTTGTACCTCTTAATGCCTTTTAATCGATAAGATTCAAATTTAATTCTAAACCATCCAGACCCATGTCTGAACGAGTTTATATTTTTTATGGACAAAAATAACATCTTCTCCTTCCCTGTTTTTCCTCTTCAGCTTGTCAAAATTCAATCTCACTCTTCCGCCATGACTATAATTTTCCAATTTTTCTCTCTATATGTACATATACATATTTATGTATGTGATTATTATAGAATCAACGAAAACCCATAAAAAGAACCTGTGAAATTATGGGAAAGGAACTCATACAATTTTGGGGAAAGAAAATGCAATTAGCTTTACAAAGACGAAAACCCATAAAAAGAAGCTAGTTTTCTGAAATTAATAGTTCATGAACTCAATTTTGTAAGAGATAAAAACTTCAATCATACAAAATGGGAAAAGTTATAGATAGACAGACATGTGAACATATATACAAAGATATAAAGGGAGGGAAAGGAAAAGGAGCAACAATGATGTGGAGGGCATAGATGGTGGTGTTCTTGAAATTGAAGGTGAGATGAAAAGAACTTGGACATATATTATCAAAACCCTATCTCTCTCTGCTCCGTTTTTTGCCCCAATTTGAGGGAGAGAGAAAGAGAGGCGGCATCATTAAAAATAGTGTTGTAACTATTGAAATCTGCTCATATGCAGCATGAGAAAAAAAAAGAGTTCAAGGATAATACGGTAAAATATTGTTATTAAGATATTTTGAAAAAATTAATTATCAAACATCATTTTTTCATTCAGATACAAATTTATTCAGATATTCTATATTATTCAGATATCTAAACTGTTCAGATCTTAATATTTAATTTTATCAAACACTACCTTAGTCAAAATTGATTATATACTATTGATGTCGTGTTAATCAATTGAAATTATTTGTTTGTTTTGTTTTATAATATATTTTCTTAGATGATTAAATTTACGAAAAAAATTAATACACAAGTGTATGCCGCAGTCAAGCCCATTTTGCCATGTAGACTTGGTAAATGGGTCGGGCTAGCTCAAATGGGTCGGGTTAAAACGACTCAAGTTTTGATGAATTGAAAAAGTAAAGTCCAAAGCTCGCTTTTTGACGAACAAGCCAGCCTGACCCGCAGACCTGGACAGATTTTGCCAAGTCTAATGCCATGAGCCTCATTTTTATAGGCCAGCCAAAATTGAGCTTTTTTGATCTAATCCATCTTTAGCCCAACACATTTGGACCGCCCAAGCCCATTAGCCAGGTCTGGTAAAAAGGTATTAAACTAAAAGAAAATAATATTTTCACAATTAAATCCATAATTTCACAATTTTTTTCTCGCTTATAAAAATATCAATTCCCTAAACTAAACTATCCTCATTTATTTATATAGTATAATATATAATGTTTAAAATTGAGGGCGCGAAAAAATCTAAGTTCTCCCGCGTCTTTCCGACCACCTATATTTCTTCGCTTTCTGTCCTACCTGACTTCATCCCTCTTTCTCTCTCTACTTTGTTCATCTACTATATATACTCATATACATTAATACATATATACATGTATGCATTGATACTCCTACAACAAGATATCTCTATTTACTGTCCATAAAAAAGCATAGAAACCATTATAAATGAATGCAAGCATAGAAACCATTATAAATGCAAGGCCACCAGCCCCACCCCATCACTCCCGGCGGAGCCACAGCAATCTCAGCCGCCTTCCACCCCTATCATGGCAAAAAGCGTGGTAACTCAACTGTGGCCGCTGTGGTCTTCCAAAAAAAGGTCACTCCTGTCACCTACTTCCTCCCGTTGCCACCACACCGGCAGACTCCACCTCGTCTGCCGCCTCCCCTATATCCGTCGTCCGTCCCCCACCTCTTCCACGTCAGCCGTATACCCAACTCCGGCGAGCCCTTTCGTTCGATGACATTGACGTCGGTCACTCGTCGGAGTCCGATGATGATGAGGAGGATAACATTTCGCCAGAAATGGATTTGGATATTGGATCCGGTAAGCTGCCTGCGAGTTATCCGGGCGGCTGAAGAGCTGAGACTTAGGGTTCCAGTTAAGGCTCAGGTTGGGTTTATTGGATTGCTTGTGCAGAAATGTCCTGGACTCATTAGACTCTCGCTTAGAATGGAAAGGTTATGGTTTTCCGGATCTATATTTCATGGTAAATAAATTTTAATAGGATTATAAATTACTTCACTGAGGAACTTGAACTTGTTCTGAATTCACTAATCACTCTACTAAATTAAACAAAAATAATCAAATGAATAATACTGATTGATCAAAGATTGCACTGATAAAACATAGAATATCAGCTTATCAATTGAATACATGGAGAAATAACTGAAACTCAGTTGATGATTTCTGGGAGGATCTTTAATTTTATGCAAAATCTTATTGATTGAATTTTGATGCAGTGATGTTTTAAGCTGTTATAAGATATGGCTCTATTTAGAAAATAATTTTTTAGCTTAGATAATTTTGTATTTATCTGTTCCTTCCACCTTGTGTTTGGGCTTTGCAGTGATGTGGATGCAACAATGCTAGCTTGCATTGCATTCTCATGCCCGAATTTGCAGTCCTTAGAGATCTGTACATCTGATATCTCCATCAATCGAATTACTGGGTACAACTCTCACTTTATTTTCTTTTTCCGTAATCTTGTTAACATATATGTTCAATTTCCATGTTGTCACTTCTCAAATCGGTAAAACATCCCCTAACTCTTACTTGGATTATAAGTGGGTTATTTATTTTACAAAATTCTCACTAGATTTCTTTATGATCATTATTTATTCAAGTGATGTGTGACAAGTGACAATCATGGAAGGAATGTTATTATGGTAATACATGGTAATTGTGAGATTAGAGTGTAAGATATATTTGAATGTTGTTGTGGCATTCAAACATCCAGTAGTGATTATAAGCAAAATCAAACCTCAAAATGTAAACCTAGTTATATGGCCCATTAGTCTCCTAGTTATTGGCTCATGAAGATATGTGTTGCATTGATTTTTCCCTCTTCTTTTTATGTTTTATACACCAGTTGGGGATTTTTGTAACATGATTAATTTATAACCTTTTCTTGTCTCTTCAATGGGTATGTTCTGAATTAAGTTCAGAGTTAACAATGTCATCCATGGATTGCCAAAATTAAGTTGAATTATTTTGTTATACCATACCCTTTGATGTGACTGTTTATTGTAGATAGGCTTCTAGTTAGTATTTCAAGTAAACTGAATTTCTGGAGTGTGTTGCATGGAACAAAATGATGCAAATTGTTAGTATATCATAGGTAAAAGTTCGTGTTATAAGCTGCAAAAATAAATTCGTTAAATGCTTATTTCAATGCAGGGATGAATTAGGTTGCTTTGTAGCTGATAAACGTTGTCTGACAAGTCTCAAGATCAAAGGGTGTTCTAACCTTGGTGGTCTTAATCTTTGTTCATCTAGTCTATCTATACTTTGGCTTACGAATCTTCACTCCCTCACTAAGATGGTGATTATTTTGCTGCAATTAGTCCTTTGAGGTGTGAATCTTTTTTGTTCTTTTGTTTATTCACTTGTTAATCTGGGTTGTATTGTCCACTTAGGTATTCAACTGCCCCAATTTAAAGGAAATCTCCCTAGATTTTTCTGGCCAAGAGAATGAAAGCACTGATCTTACTACCATGGTGGATGGCCTGGGAAGGAACTGCCCAAGATTACAGAACATACACATTACTTCTTTTAGACTATCACACGCTGTTGTGCTTTCTCTCACAGATGCAAATTTGAGGTTTGTTAGGTGCATTTGTTTTGAGGCTTGGGGGCTCATTTATAACTGTATTTGATTGATTAGCTCAGTGCTATTTGTAATGCTTCTTTATAATAAAATTCTATATCGATCACAGTAAGCTTGTATATGTGTACCTATATCTTCCAATTCTCATGTCGTACGGGTTTTCATGTGGAAAATTTACCTTTTACTCAGTCAGGAAATAAGTAATGATCAGCAATCTGACAGGAAATGATTGCTTCTTCAATTTCAGGGGTTTGCGAATGCTCTCTCTTGTCCTTGGAACTGAAATAACTGATGCATCTGTTGCAGCAATTGCTTCAACTTGCGCAAATCTAGAATTACTTGATCTGAGTGGGAATGTTGCACTCCTGCGTCCCAGTTCTTCAGTTCTTCATATATTTAATGTTTAGGATAAGTCAGCAATCAAAGCTTACGTTTTTACATACATATAGTGCTTGGAGGACTATTTGGCTTCGTCCATTTTTTTTGAAGCCTCCATTTTTGGTGGACGATAGTACAATCATAATTCTGATATCAGCAAGCTCACGCTAATGGTGATAAATTACACCAACTTCACATGAAAGAGGAAAACAAGCCTCGCGTAAAGAAGGAAATAAATTCACACAGGTGAAAATAGCTTTAGTTTTAACCATCAGGTTAAGACCTCATTGGCATTAGTTCCCCTTAGGATAGAAAGAAGCTTTAGTTCCCTAAATTACTTTTTAGGTTTTCTTTTGCAAGATGCATGCACCTCCATTGAAGATTAAAGTTTGTACAGAAATTGATTCAGAATTTGTTCTCTATATATAATTGCTGCTTGTGTTCGTACACCTTCAAAATTGTAATGTTGATGTATCCTCTGGTTTTAGGTCTAGTATCAGTGACAGTGGAATTGGAATGATCTGCAATGTATTTGTTGACACATTATCAAAACTCCTCCTTACTCTTTGTCCTAATATCACTTCAAGTAATCTCACGAGTCACTACCTGATGCGAGTTTCTCCGTCTTCCTTCTCGGTATCATAAACTTATGATTGCATTCTGTTTTGTTGCAGGTGGCATCCAATTTGCCACAGCTCAGTTGCCTCTACTAGAACTCATGGACTGTGGAATGACTATATGTGATTCCAATGCTCAAGACCTGTCTTCTGAAGAGACTAATGATTGTGAGTTACAAAAAATACAACATAGCAAGCTACATCTCATGATGTACCAGAAGCTGATAATCAAACATAGTTGGTTGAAGAAATTAAGCTTGTGGGGCTGTTCTGGCTTAGATGTGAGATTCTGTAAGCTGTAATACAAGTATCTCACTAATGTAAAATTATTTTCTGGTTTCTAAATATGTAATTTATCGCAGGCTTTATATTTAAACTGCCCTGAACTCAATGATCTCAATCAAAACTCGTGTAGAAATTTGCATCCTGGTATGTATTTGTTGTATCCCTTCAGCTTGATTACCTTAAATGTTGGACTAGTTTGTTTTTAAAATTAATATTTTGCTGTTTTCTTTACCGTCAGAGAGATTGCTAATTTAGTGTCCCAATCTGGAAAGTGTGCATGTGTCAAGCTGCCAAGATATGTTGATTGAAACCATTCAAAATCAGGTAAAGTCTAGACCTTCTATAAATCTTACTATCTACTTTGGTTTATCTATAGTATTCATACTATGACTTCTTTTCAAATTAACACAAATCTAATGTGCTAACAATGGCTAAACTGGGTTATACTGTTGGGAAAACCCAATAAGTTCTAATAACTCACTTCACTTTGATGTTCACATATGACACAAAATAATACATGAATCGGTTGCTGAAATTAACTGCACATCGGTAATAGGTAATAGGTAATAGGTCGATACAAACAGATACTTTAGTTCTATATTTGCTACACTTTAGCTCAAAACTAAAATATGATGTGAAGCCATGATATGATTTTTCCTTCTTTTTGTAATATTTGACATGGATTCCATAGACTACAGTGTTCCAGTTTGGAATCATTACTTTGTGTTTTCTTGTAGGTCTGCAATGATTTGGGTGCTTCAGAAAACCGTTTTACTTGTAAACGCTTACCTGACAGCTCCAAGAGAGTACGAGTCCCACATTTTCTCAATCAACAGGTATAATTTGGCTGATAACACTTAAATATATATTCTAAAAAACCACAAAAGTTAATAGCATAACTCGCAATGCCATAGCTTTTGAAATGACAATAGTAAAGTGGCATGTCACATAAAGATAGGGAAGTTGTGGATACAAATCCTGCTGCTAATAAATAGGGTAACTTACTAAGAATAACAGAGGCATTTTCTGTTGCCGTCAAAAACTGATTGGTCAATTGTTAAGTAATATAAATGCTTGTTTCCTAATGAGCTCAGCTCATGCCATGATGGGGAATGGAAATGTTCTCTTTAATACTCTGAAATGAACCACCTTTCTTTTGGTATTTTGTTGGATATTTCATCCTACTAAATAACACGATTGTTGCTCATGCAGGCATGTGATGATGATGATGAGGGTGGTAGGACTCGGAAAAGGAAGTGTACTTAGTTGTGAACTGATAAATAATTTCGCCCTGTATGGACAGGACGTGGTCCGTAATTGTTGGCAAATAAGATGTTAACAACATTTATCAGAACAAATGATGGGAATAAATCATTATAAATTCATTTTTTAACACATTTGGATCTTTAAATTCTATGCAATCTCGTTATGTTTGGTACAGCTAGCAGTTGAACCTTCTTATCATCTCTTTTAACAAGCTTAGCCGGTCCCGGTCCCGGAAATGTTGTATAATATAAATGAGATTCTAGTCAATAAGTACGGCTAGCAAACATTTGAATTTAGTAGTATTTGTTAATTGAAACGCATGCAAGAAACATGTATTAGCTACAGACTATACTATAGCCTATAGGCTTGAGCTTGCCTTTAGTTTTACTTGCCTTGGACGTTCCCTTAGCTAGGCCCGTGGGTATATCTATCTTATAAAAATTGAATGAAATGATTTTGAATCTGTGAGCTGAATAAAAGTTAATATTGAATGAAAAATTTATTTGATAATTGATATATTTGAAATATTTAAATAACATATTTTTATTATTTTATTTTTTTGAAAAATTTAAATTATTGTAAATTTATTTAAAATTATTTAATATTGTAAAAAAAATAATTCATCATTTAATAATTTATTCAGCTCGTTTAGCCAAAAAAAATGATACTAAATCATTCAACCAAAATTGTTTGAATCACTTAATTCAATTATATTTTTTTCTAAAACAAACCCACGAAATGGATAATCGATTTAGCCATTCAATGCATAACAAAACCCCTTAGTCGGCTGTGCTGTGCAGGGTGTAGAGAAGGATACAATAATAAATTTATTATTTTTAAGAATAAATATGATAAAATTAATATACTTCTTTTTTATGAATCAGAAAGAGTATCATATATATATATATATACTCCATTACTTTCCCAAACCGGCATCAATGGCCATCAATTTTTAAGCTAAAGGACCATATTTAGTTGCTATTCAATATTAATATGATTGAATATTCGTTTTTTCCCTCCTTATCTTTTTCCTATTTTATATATATATATATATATATATATATATATATATATATATATATATATATGTTGAGTAAAGGATGGCCACAATTTTGCACGGAATCATTTATCTCTTTAATTAATTAATAATTGATTGGTGATATATATACAAAAGAAATAGATATATATAAACATATACTCCTATACTACTACCGTACTACCCCATTAAAATGGGCCGGCAAAAATAAATGCTCAATTGACATGCACATGAGCTTGCCCCCTTCCTTGTACGTGCTTATCCCACATTATTATTCAATTTCTCTCGTGCCAATCCTCAAAACATTTAAAATAATCATGTATGTATTTCCACAAATAATTGAAGCTTATTATATAGAGTATTAAGAATGATTCCAACAAGGAAAAAATAATTATAGTAATACAAATAAATTCTTATTAAGCAAACCATTAACTAAATAATAGTAATAAATACGTACTAAAACAAGCATATTAATTCAATTAAACAAATCCAAGTTTTAGATCTAGCTAGCTAGTACAAGATTTATTGCATATTTCCGTCCATTAATTATTACTAATTAAATAAATAACCACATATCTCACACTAATAGATTAATATATCAAACCCACGCATAGTACAATATATATATATATATATATATATATATATATATATATATATATATATATATATAACAACTAAGTAATCTGCTCAATCCATCTCGTGTGCTTGTCATTGTTTGGTAATTAATTATTTTCAGGCGACAACTAAGATCAAAGGAGCAGGTTGCCGTTGATGTTTACTTCAGCTTCTGTTCTTGCATTTCTCCATGGCCCTTGGAGCTGAAATTAATTCCATTAATAAATTAAAGATCGATGATCAATTAATAATTAATCTATCTAAATAATTTCACAAGTTTGGTATATATATATATATACTACAGACTAGACTATAAATACTTACGTACCTAGTCCAATTGCTTCAGTTCCTTTCATTATGCGCAAGCGCTTGCAAGAACCAACCAACATCCTGTTTACGGTTAATTTTGTTTAGTTGTTTACAATTTATTAATATTCATAATTTATTAAGTAGTGAATATTATATTATGCATGAATTAAGTGAATCGATCGAAGAAGAAGAAGAAGAAAGAGTACTAACTCCCAAGGGACATCGCCCACGAGCATCCAGTCACCATCCCTGTCTTCATAAGTTGGAACATAATCAGAACTGTTGAGCAGATCCATCAGTTTGCTCTCATTCATGAAATCCATTAATCCTTGAGATCCACAGTTACCTTAAAAAAACATGAGATATATAAGGTTTACAATATATATGGCATGCTTAAGCGTAAATTAAATAAGTTATGTTCAAACCTAAGTACGTGTCCTGCACAAATTTTGATCTAAAGTGGTGAAATTTAGTTTGTGAGAAATCTAGCAAGCTAGCTAGCTAATTGGTTAATGTGTTTACGTACGTACGTACGTACGTACCAATGGTGAAGGAATTGAACATCTTGCCTAGGGCATCAGAAAGTTCTTGGTAACTCTTGTACATCTTGAGATCGACTTTGCGGAGATATGGTGCACCGTCCAAGCTCACCTTCACTAAGGCGGCGCCGGCAGAACTGCCAATGTGGCTGCTCACCTTCTCACTACTCTCCTCACCAGTAATGCTGCTGCTTTTCTGGACGGAAAGGATATTCTTTCGGAATGATCGAACGGGCGGCCAACCCACAACCTGTGCCCTGTTCGAAAATAATTAACTCTTAATTATATACTCTCTTTTTCGTAAAAAGTCTTATTAATTGTAAAATTCATAAATGTTAAATTTTTTAATACTCTTTTATTTCTTAATTTGAGGTTTTTTTTTTTTGAACATTTAACAACATCCTTATTTCATTAAGTGAGGAGTGCATATAATTAGAATAAGGTGCTAGCCCGTTGACAATATATAATTCACTCATGGGAGATCAGACTCGATCCTCGTTCAAGTACCTCCTTAATTAATAAATTCTAAAGACTGCGTATCACACCAAAAATTAATGAGTACATATTTCTCAAGTGTGTGCATATATATATACCCAAATTAAACCATACAAACTTATAACATTGATGACACCTTTAAAATTTTAAGATTCATATATACTTAACATATTTTATTTAGTTTGATATCATATATATATATATATATATATATATATATATATATATATATATATCTTGAAAATTGATAATATAGAGAGCTAGGCAAAAAACAGGAAAAAGTTGAGGAAGAAACAGTTAGCTAGCTTACTTGGCCGGAGGTTTAGCAACCGGATCATTAGAGGCGGCACCACCACCACCACCAAGAAGGTTCTTCTCTTTGGGCAGATTCTTGATCACAACTGATGAGTCCGCTTGATCCACCCCATCATCAGCCATAATATTATCTGTGGAAGAAACTAGATTCAGCTTCAAATCCACAACATGAGTTTCAGCAAACCCTCTCTTCCCATTAGCATTTGTAGTACTAACATTAATTTTGGCCTTCGTATCGCCGGAAAATCCAAATCCTAGCCGTAATTCCGTCTCCTCAAAATTCATCCTTCCTTTTTCACCTCCCATAAGTCTTGATTAATTACGATCACAACTAAACAATTTCTCTCCAAAACTAATTTAATTTCTTGTACGTGTTTGAATATTTCCTTTCCTTTCTTTTCTTGCCTTGTCTTGTTGTTGATATGTTGTGGGGTGGAATTAGGTTGGAGTTGTGTTTTGTTTTGGAAGTCAGAGAAATTGTGAAAGTAACTAAGTAATTAAGTTGGTGTATAGTATAGTAAGATAGAAATAATTAATTATAGATAGAAAATAAAGGGAATTGAAATTTGAAGGGAAGGGGGTGTTTGGGTGAAATGGAGTATTAGTATACGGATGGGTTGGTATGGTATGTATAATGTAATAATGGACGGGCCTCATTTGTCTTCTACTCACTTTCATAATTGCGGTCGGTCTTGTATCATGCCTACTTTCTTAGCTGGATCTTCCCATCTTGCTGGGGGCAATCCATACATACTTACCCATGCATATATATATACATATATATGACTTCCAATTCATGACAATCGATTATTTGAGAAATTATTTCAGCTACCATCATTTTCATCATTGATCAAAATATTTAATAGGGATCTGTCGCTACAAGCTGTAGTGGCATTAACATCACTTGTGGAGGCAGTGAAATTTACTAAAGGGCCCCTCAAATAATGTAATATTATTATAATTATTAATTATGAGACCCAACATGCCGCTACAATATGTATGGGTTGGTTTAATGTAATATTATATTATTATATGTAATATTATATTATTAATTCCTGACTCAATTCCATGCCGCTACAACATGTAGCGGCTAGCTTAATGTAATATTATATTATTATGTTATTAATATCTTTTATGATTATTATTATTAATTAATTAACAATAATAATAATAATAATAACAACAACATTCAACCAACATTGGAGAGTAAATTTAGAGAAAGAAAAAGAATTTTTTTGCATCAATTTTCTTTTTAAAAATAAATAAATATTATATTTATTTATGAAAAAATTATTACATACTCAATGTATTCATATGAACTTATATGATTGTTAATTTAGCAAAAATTAGTGAGTTATATGTTTGGAGAAATATATTATTATGTGGTGAAGTAGTTATTTTTTTTAAAATTTATTGCTGCATAATAATTGGAAGAAAATATTATTTTATTATGAATGTTAATTAATATTAAAATTAGTGAGTTATGTTTTATTATTATTATTATTGTTATTATTATTGTTGTTGTTGTTATGAATTTTCAACTATTTAAGTAATGACATGCATCCCTATTGATAATAATTGGGTCAGGACACCAGAACCTACCTACCTATATATATATATATATATATATATATATATATATATATATATATATATATATATATAGTTAAAAATAATTGTGAAAAAAATGCACATACATAAAATGAATTAATTCCATTAATTATATCCCTTAAAACTAATCAATAACGTTGGGTACTGATCTTATTTATTTTATGAATTTTCAACTAATGACATGCATCCCTATTGATAATAATTGGGTCAGGCCACCAGAAGAAGCTATATATATATATATATATATATATATATATATATATATATATATATATATATATATATATTGTTAAAAATAATTGTGAAAAATGCACATTATACATATATAAAAGTAGTCGATCACCTTTTGTTTTCTTTCCACTCGATCCCTCTCATCGATCGATTCCCATTCCCCACTCTATGAAGTAACCGTCTCTCTCATCTATATATGTCAATTAAGTACTTTTCCCCATGCTACTGCTAGTGCTACCTCATATTTTTTAGGTTTTGTCTTTACCTCAAAAACAATTAATAGTGTACCATTTTTATATATCTTCAATTCCTCTTCTTTTTAATTAATTTTCATATCTAATTTACCTCATGACTACTTTACATTATGTCCGGATCTCTCATATATAGATCAAACTAAACTAGCTAGAAGAAGGATATATAATAGAAGATATATTAAATTCAATTCATAATTAATAACCCTTATAATCCGTGAATATAATTAAATCCAACTATATATAATACGTACACATTAGCAAAAAAAAGGTACGTAAAATTTTATTTAATATTTTTGGTTAACGTTTTGTATTTAAAGTTATAATGACAGTGTTGGGTCATGATATTTCTCCTATTGGGTTTTAAAATTATTGGGCTTAATTCTTACATTATCTTTATTATATCACCATAGTATTGGACCGGGTCAATGTGTTGATCCATTAGATCTTTTAATATCTAAATCTTTGACTTGTAATGATGAAAAAGAAAGGCTGTTTCTGCAGATCATTAATGTGGATGAGATTATAACCGGCCGGCGGCATGCACAGTGGAGAAAAAAGGTGACAACCTACATGCAGTCGGCAGAAATCACTGAAGAGTGGGGAGCTGTGTCAGATGATAGTGGGTGGCACGGTAAACCGGGTAAGAGAGCATAACCTAACAATGAAGTCTTCAAGAAAAGGTACGCATACGCACAACTGAGATTTTTATCTCTCTCAAGATACTAGATATTTTATCCTCCATTGTTAACCTTGTAAACACCAATACTGATTCTCACGCCTGAGCTATCCCCCGACGGTCGAAACCATCAAGCTTGTGGTGTTGATCGTGTTTACTGTACAGGATCAGGACGTCTTACGTGATTGGGACGTGACAAAGGATCTTGGCGTTAACAGACAGAATTAAATCAAAGTGATATATAGCGATCGATATTTTACAATACAAGCCATGAGCTGGGGTGGATCTAAAAATCTTTTCTAGTACAAGCAGATTTTAACTAATTTTTTTGTTGAAGTTAAATAAAAAAAACTTAAACCAATCATAATATATATTAACTAATCATAATAATGTTTACAAATTACAATAAATATTATTAATTCAAACTAAAAAAGAAATTTCAAATAAAAAATATTCAGATACAATTTAAAATTTTATTCCGGTTACTTGTCCTCAAACTAATTAAATTTACTTACTATATTCAAACAAAATCATGAATTAATTTCAAAATATAAACTAATTTTGTACTTCTAAGATTTCAACGAGTCTTAAAACTAAGAAGATTTTTTTATTTGTATTTAGAATTGATTTATAAAAAAAATTTTGCCCCTTTGAAATTTAACTCTTTTATTAATTTGTCATGTTAAATTTATTAATTTATATACGTGTCATATCCTTATATCAATAAAAAAAAAAATGGGTCAGCTACTACCTATGCTCCACGTGCATGGAATTTAAGAAATGCTTGAGCAAATCGTAATTAAGTTCAGTGTGCTTAATTTGAATCCCCATGCAGGCCGGCCGGCCGGATATTAATTAATTATAGTGTGCCTTTATATGACATGCAGACTCAAAACGCTTTCAGTCATGCATGAACACAACATGAGCCATGTCATATATATATATATATAGAGAGAACGGATCACTCTCTCTTAAATAATATTTTTTTATTAAAATTATGTCATTTTAAAGATTTTATATTTGATCAAGTATACATCCACTTAATTAATTTTGTATAGGGCTATCACCAAATTACCATTCGCATCTACGGCTCAGATACAACATCCAATTTTGCACATGTTAAAAGATTAAAAATTTGGTAAAACTATTAAGTATATATTATATTTGTACACCTATCAATATTTTAGAGTGGGGGTTCAAAAAAATCAATATAACTAATGGTATATATATATATATATATATATATATATATATATATATATATATATATATATAGGTGGGGGTGGGGGGTGTGGGGGGCATAGTAGGACACATACAATATCAATCCCGTCCATATGCTAACCATCAACAAACCAAATTAAAATATGAAAAACGACATCTGTTAATATAAGTAGTGGATGATAAAAAATTATTAAAATTATTTGTTATTAATAGTAGACTAGAAATCTTGAATATAATAATTAATACTAAATTCTTAATTCTAAATTCTAGATCTTAAAAGGTCTCTAATCAGTACTAAAATTAGATGTAATTATGCAATTAAGCATTCTGATCATCGTTGGTTATATTAATAATAAATGAATTTAATAATTTTACCCTATACTATTATTAATTGCGAACGATATTTTTCATATATATTTTAATTTGATTAGTTGATAATTTGAATGATCCATAATGTATATATCTTATATAACATGTATATATTATGGATCATTCGTGTGTGTGTATATATATATATATATATATATATATATATATATATATATATGTATGTGGATTGAAAAGGAGGGAGGGAGGACCTCTGTTAAGGGGTAAAGGCATGTGATGAGATGCAAAAGGAGAAGAGGGTAGGGTGGGTCTGGGTCGGGGTCCCAGAATGGTGAGCATGTGAAACTGTCGGAGGATTGTCACCCCGAGGGTCAAACCCTATTCCATGTGCACCGCTGCAGGGCATCCCATTGACCCTTAATTTCCTATATTTATTTACTCCATTAACTTCTTGATTCAGTATTTAGTACTAGTCCTAACATAGATATTTATTTATTCATATCATAACTATCTTAGCTTATTTGCACGTATAAGTTGTTATTCGTATGTCACATTCCGGTTCCAAAAATTGAAAATTGTTGTAGAGGATGGAGAATCAAGTGAAAATTCAATAGATTCCCTCGAGTTGCAGGCTGTAGATCTTATATATTCTCTTTTTACAAAAATTAAAGATATGTTTGTGAAATTAAATTATATAATTTTTTAAAAACATATTAATTAATAATAGTATTGACATGATAATATTGATGAATTTAGCCCGCTCAGCTCAATTCATCAATAATGAAATGCACACATGTGTACACTGTCCCAATAAACATGTTGGACCAGCTCCTTACCCAAAAAATTAACATATTAGATTGAGACTCTACCATATTTATTAACCTATCTACACTCCTGAATTTAACCAATATGAGATTCATGTGAAATATCCCAACAAGAACCATGTATGATATGTATCTTTAATTTTTATGGTTTAAACAATATATAAAAATGTATTTCTATTTTTTTAATAGGAAAGAAGTATATTTAATATGATATATATATATATATCCAATCATCATTGATCAGAATTATTTGAGCTTTCTTTAAATCCTTTGGCGGTGGAGGTTTAATAATTGGCTAGCTTCAAGAGCCCAGTGAAAAAATTATCAGGTGAAAAAAATTAATAAAAAAACAGAGGGAAAAAAGAGAATTTTAAGGTTCTTTTCATCAAAGGCAAAGAGTACTTTAGTAGATGTTTACAAGTTTTCTTTATTAATTGTGTTTGATAATATATATATATATATATATATATATATATATATATATATATATATATATATATATATATATATATCTTTTAAAATGGTGCATTTAATTTGAGTCTTAACCTCATCATATTCTAGTATAACAATTCTCCTTACAGTAATAGTCTTTTAACAATATAACAATGCCTGAGTTCAAAGAATTAAATGCAGGAGGAGGTGACATATGTATTATATTCTCTATTAGAAAATGTTAATATAAAAATCTAACTTACAAAAACATAAACAAATTTTATCACAAATTTACCCTCCATTCCTAAATTAGATATATATATATATATATATATATATATATATATATATATATATATATACTCTTTTTAAAAAAAAATTAAAGATATATTTTTATTTTTCAATTATAAAGTCGAGATGTCTACTTTTTATTTTTATTCTGTCATTACTTAAATATCATGAATTTATTTGGATATAAAATATTCTTAAAAATCATGATATTATTACAATTTTCGAAAGTAGTAGTAGTACCAATCTAACTATTTGTTTTTGTGAAAAATTTATAATTACGTTAACGGATCAATAAATGGGATTTAATATAATTATTAGAAAGTGCCACTTTATTTAACACATTTTTTATAAAAAAAAATTATCACTAGTATTTATTTATATAACTGAAAATCTAAAAATTAAGTCCGAAAATACCTTCTTGCCATGGCAGCTAATTTTACGGCCGGGCTATCATACCTTTGTGAGAGTACCTAAACTGGGTTGTGTACATAAGGCGCAACCTTATTATTGAAAGGTGGTCCAAAAATGAGAGTTTTTATGCATGTTAATAATTTTTTAATAGCAAAATTAATTTTAAATATAATGTTGGAAATAATTTTTTATGATGTTTTTCTTTGAAAGATGGTAGTTTGCTTTTTATCATAAATTCATTTTTTCATAATAATATATATCACCCAATAAGAATACAGCTTTTTTGTGATAAATTTAGACTAAATTATAAATTAATATAAGAAAACCCCCAAAAAAGGAATAAGTTTGACCAAAAAACTCTAAATACCCTTACAAGTTACACTACTATTTTAATCCAGAATAAAATAATAGTAATTAGGAGATATCACCTATTACTTGTTTGAT
This sequence comes from Panax notoginseng, assembly GCA_016801055.1. NCBI lineage: Eukaryota > Viridiplantae > Streptophyta > Magnoliopsida > Apiales > Araliaceae > Panax > Panax notoginseng. The sequence goes on from CM029013.1 coordinate 8,426,144, forward strand.
TCCAGATTTAGCACTTATTCATTTGCCCTTTTGATGTTTATATATATATATATATATATTACTAAAATATAGTCAATAGGAATGCCAAGGTTTTTTGTAGTATTTATTTATTTTCTATACAAAACTTGAACTTTGAATTAAGAACGGAAGGGGTCCGCCCACAAATAAGGACCAAGGATAATTAAACAGTACAAGACATTTACACGGGCCCTAGTGGAAGCACATGGGGGCATGGCCCAATGCAAGTACAGTAGGTAGTAAGACAATGTAACAAGTAGGAAAGTGGTAGTTAAAAGGTGTAGGCCCTTCGCCTTCGGGCCATAACTACCAGTCCAACTTCAAACCTTATCTCACGTACGTGTGGCATTTGGTCATCAACATTTAATTCGTCACACGTGTGGACCATCTTAATGTTGTGGGGTTATTCATTCTTGGTTTATTATGCGAAAGCTCCAAGATTACCTTTTTCTTCCACTCAAATTTACCCTCTATTATTATTTACTTTTTCTTCCTCTATTTATTATTACCCTGTTACATGAATTGTAAATTTAACAACTAATTAAATTTCTAAAATACATTCAAGATTCTTAATGTCTTCTTTACTTTAGAATTTGTAAATAGTTGATATTTTAATATTCGTTTTGTAATTATGATCACAAGTATCTGCATTTTTATTAGAATGCATAATTCGACTTTTTAAAAAAAAAATTATGTGATCTATATTGTCTTCCATCCTTTACTAAAACATATCACATAAAACTAGAAAGTTCTTAAGCTAAATTACACCTAAACACTCGCTTGAAAATATTATTATGTCAAATAAGGAATTTAGATTTTTATTTTAATAAAAGATTTTCCTAGTTCATGTACCAAAAATATTATGGATTGTTGGGATCATTTCACAAAAAGAATATTAGGGCTTGTTTGTTTCTATATATCAGAATTAAAGGAATTTGAGTTAAATATTTTTCTTAAATAAAATTTTGAGTTGGGGTGTTTAATACTACTAGTACACTGTACATATGAGGTATGAGTGGGGCTAGAAATACGAGTGGGCTGGACAAGAACTAAAATGATCTACTTAATCCAATAAAGAAGTGGGACCCGTATGTCTGTGGTCCTTTCATCCGTACAAAAAAACCAAGTGAGTTGGGCTGGCTCATAATAGTAAAAGCCCAAAAAGTCTTAACAACAATGAGTTGTATGGAGAATGGAGATAGATAGATAGATGTGTCTCGGCAAAACACATCTACTATGTTTTTCTGTCCAGGGTGCACGGAGGGGCACTGCCTGCCTAATGACTATTTCTCTCAAGGGCTTGTTTGGGAACGAACACTCTAAAAGTCCTCTTGAATTCTATCCAAAATTGGCTGTCCACTTGGTGGCAAAACGGGAGGTTCCTTTACTCACAATAGGCAAAAAATAAGTCTGCTATCACATATAATCGCTCACAAACCGCTCATATGCATATTGACGTAGCCCACTTGATTTGTTGTGAGCGATTGTATGTGATAATAGACTTATTGATATGTAAATGCATCCACATAATTTCATCATGGTACATAACTAATTATCAGTTACATTATACTTCTGATTATTATAAACTTAAATATCACGTGTTTATCTTTGCGTATAAATGAGTTTAGAAGACGATGATATGAGAAATATTAGTCCATGTTTTTTTTTGTAAGAATTATAATCTCAACATTATTAATCCTAAAACCATAGAACTATTAAGCCGTTTAATAGTGCAAGACTAAGTAATCGATGACCACTTGATCCATTGATATAACTCAATTATATTGATATAGAGTTTGAATGTTCAAATCTTGTTGACAACAGGTTATGAAAATAGATCTAGAAGATATCAATGCGCGATGAAGATTAAAAATAGCAAGTTATCCTCTCGCCCCCTAGGTTAAGATAAATTATTATAATAGATTAGAACATTCAAAAATAATAATAAGATCAAGTAAATAAGGGAAAAAAGGTTGTATGGAGAGGAAAAAGAAATATTTTATTTTTGCTTATCTTTGTATATACATTTTAAATGTGTACATAAATATAATCTTTGATTTAATTGATTAGCTGAGAGTTAACTACTTTTAATAAGTGAGGTTATTTCCCTTTATTAAAGATTAACGGGGACAAATATGAGGTTATCCTATCCTCTGTTTATTTCTTCCTCTTCTTTCTCTTTTAATGCGGTTTGATTGGATTTTGATATTATAGTAGTGATAATTTATTTAAATTATGAAATTATATTGTAAACTTCAAAAAAACTAGTTTTCAAATATATATATACTTCCTTCTAAAATTAGAAATACAATTTGTTTATTAAAATCAAATGACGACATATTAAATTTCAAATTATTGTGAATTTATTTAATTTTAATGGATACAATAATTGTATCAACAAAATCATAAATTAAATTTTTTATTTAACTCTAAACTTTTGTAGTTATAAAAATTTTAAAATTTAATATACCGTCGTTTGACCTTAAAAGTTAAATTATATCTCTAATTTTAAAACAAATAAAATAAAATATTACATTTTTGACCCTTCGCATCAAAGTGGCATGTTGGTCCGTTTGGACTATGGAGAAAATGAATGACTTCCGAAGTGAAATGTTAATTTGAATTCTGAAAAGACTCATCCGCGTACTTCTTTTCTTGACCTTTCTATAAATCTCTTTTTCTTATGGCTACTGTTTTTGTTCCAAAATTATATATATATATATATATATATATATATATATATATATATATATATATATATATATTTTAATATAATTTAAAATTAAAAATATATTTTTGTTTTAAGACTATAAAGCAATTTGATGTTCCTAATTTGTTATTATTTGTTCACTATCACACATTGAAAACATAAAATTATCTTTAAAAGTTCTCGCTTTACAAATATATATATCTCTAATTTTAAAATGGAGGGAACATTTATTATCTAATTTATTTCCATTTATGTGGGAGGTTGTTTCTTTTCGTGCATAAAAATTAAATGAGAGTTTATAGAATAAAAGAAAGTTTTATTACTCTTTCAAGTTTCATCTGACTTACTAATTCAAAATCAAAATGAATTTATTTTAATTTTAGTTAATGTAATTTTATATTTTTAATTACTATAAATTATTACTAATTAAAAATTTATTATTTTAAACTTCAATAAACATTACTATATTAGTATAAACTTTAAAATTTGCAAGTTAATTTAAAAAATAAAAATTACACTTTTTGAGTAAATATTCATCTCAAAATTAAATATATATTTATAAAACTACGACTTTTAAGGATAATTTAATATTTTTGAATATAATTTTAGTATTAACTAGAAATTTGGTTGTTGTGGTGTGGTATAAAAAATAATAGTGAAAAAATAATGATAAATTAAAAATATTATATTATTTTATAGTCTTAAAATAAAAATATATCTCAAATTTTAAAACTAACTAAAAAAATGTATATCTAATTTTAAAACATCAAAAATATTATATTTGGTGACAAGATTTGAGCTGTTAGATCAAATTTAACTGACGTGGCATCATCTGGCCACATTTTGAAGGAGACTAGAGGGGATCCGACCCCTCTTCACATGCCCAATTTTGTAAAGCTAAATGGGTCTCACTTCACTTATGGCGATGTCAACCTCATCTCCCGGCATCACTGGGTCCCACTCACATGCTTTGGAGTTTGCGCCCTTATCTTTATGATCCAACGATCTTTAATAAATCCCGAAAGTTCATCTCAGCCGTAGGATCCCAAGACCACAGATTTCAATGCCAATCAATTGTATTTGTCTTTCCGCTGTTCCCCCGTGCCGGTCATGTGACTAGCACCTCTAGCTGTATCTGACAAAATATGTCCCCCAGCCGTGTCCTTCAATCCCCACACGCTTCCCCTTACGTGAAGTTTATATCACAGCCATTGATTTGTGTTGCTCGCACAGTTCTAAAAGTAATAAAATATACTGGTCACTTGATCTATTGATATAATTAATTTTTTTAGCATACAGATTGAGATTTTAAAAGGTAATAATGCGTGATTAAAATTGAAAATTTTAAGTTATTTCTTCATTCATTTAAACTTTTTTCCTTGTGTTAGAATAAATTATTATAATAACTTAAAACGTTTAAAAATAAATAAATATTTAAAATATAAAATGATATAAAAGCTCTAACATACTATTATTTATACTCTTAGCTAAGTACGATTTGATTTATGAATTGTAATATAATGGTAATAGGTCATTACCATATATTTATTTGATTTGTACTTGGTATTTGTATAATAATTATAATGTTATTACATCAAGTTTAAAATTGTATTTGATTCATTAAATATATATATATATATAGTTGAGTAATAATAAAATAAAATAAGTTACAAGTTAAAATGTCAAATTAATTATAATAATTTTTATTTTATTTTTTATGACATATTATAATACAGACGTAATGAATTAATACATAATCAATAAGTGTAATAAAAAAAATAAATTTAAATTGACATAATTGTATTAAGCCTATAATAAACTAATACAAGTAATCATTGAACCAAATATAATAGTCTACTGCTTTACAAAACTATTAGTACATTAATTTGACATAAACCAAACATATTGACTACTATAGTGTTACGATTGTATTTCTAACTAAGAATAAGTTTAATTTTTTTATTTAAGAGTTATTTATAATATATTTTTAATTTTAAAATAAAGGAATAATTAATTTGCAAATGCAGCAAGCGTGAATGCGTGATAGAAAGGCGCGTGATGGTGACAAATTCTCATGTTATCGAATTCATGCACAGAGAATAATTCACCTAGATACTGTCTACCCTAATCATCCTATAAAACTTCCTTCTATCATCCAACCATTATCACAATTGCATTCACAACAAAACTTTTTAGTTTGAACCCTTTCCTTGGTGCAACATAGCCGGTAAATACAAGGATTTCATCGGAAACTTGCCAGAAACTTACAACAATATTCTTCTTGTTCATACAAGTTCGATCTAAATTAAGAAGCTAGGTGACGGTGCATTAATTACGTGAAAAGACTAGTTAATATATGGAGATGGAAAGACAGGTTCTGAAAGCAACAGAGCTAAGATTAGGGTTACCCGGAAGCGATGAGCTGGAGAAAAAATGGAGCTGTACAACAAGTGTTAAGTGTAATAACAAAAGAAGTTCATCGGAGATGGATAATGTGTTAGATGGTGAAAAGGGTGATGAAGAATCAAGTTCTCCCCCCACCAAGTGAGTATATGTAATCTTTATATATTATACCAATTGTGTGTGAGTATATATATATATATATATATATATATATATATATATATATATATATATATATATACGCATGTATATGAATAACTAATTATATAAGCATTCATAGACATGGTTGAGGTACTAACTTTATTTGTAATTGTTATGAATTGACAGGACACAAGTAGTTGGGTGGCCACCCGTCAGATCTTATCGGAAAAATGTTCTCCACCAAAAGAAAACCGACGGAGAGTGTTCCGGTATGTATGTGAAAGTAAGCATGGATGGAGCTCCATTTCTGAGGAAAGTTGATCTTAAGGTCTACAACAACTACTCAGAGCTCCTAAAGGCCTTGGAAAATATGTTCAAGCGCACTATAGGTAAGCAATCAAATCAAATTAATTCTTAATAATTGTTTTTTCAAAATTAATAAATTTTAATTATTTCAGAATTAGAATTCTGATGTTTTTTTTTTCTACATATATATATATATATATATATATATATATATATATATAAATTTCAGGTGTGTATTCGGAGAGAGAAGGATATAATGGATCGGAGTTTGCACCAACTTATGAAGACAAAGATGGAGACTGGATGTTGGCCGGAGATGTTCCATGGGACATGTTTATTACCTCTTGCAAAAGGCTCAGAATCATGAAAGCCTCAGATGCTAAAGGCTTGGGATGTCTATAGTTTGTTTTTACAGACTTTTTGGACCAATTCTATCTGGATATATAAATTAAAACACGCACAGAATACCTTGAGAGAGATCTGCTTATATAAGATCTATGTACATACAAATGAGCTCACAAAGTTTTCTTTTTCGCATTTTTGTTTTTACCCCACAAGATATATTGTTTAATTTTCACACTTGATGGAAATATACACACAATTTAATTAATTAGTGCAAGTTAGGACATTATAGTGTATGTATCATGTGTCTATGTAAATTTGAATATTGGAATTTAGAAAAGGAGAAATTAAAGAAACACATGCATAATTAATTTGTTATTCTCTCTTCATCTCCATTTTCGTGGAAAATATTCATGAAATAATACAGTTGATTTTTTTATTTAGTGAAGTACAACTTGCAAGTTATAAGTTTATCCAAAAATTTCAAAGTCAAAATTTACTTCCTAACAAAAATCAATCTTTTTGCTAGCTAGAGTATTTTGCATAATTTCTATATATAATTTGACCATTTTGTAATTTTTCAGCACATATAATTAGCTAGGGCTAGGAGGTAAAAGAACGTCCTGAACTTAGAATTCATAACAATCTTTGAGAGTTAGTTGAGACTGTGTTCAACATAATTATAACATAAAATGAAGGAATATATATATATATATTCTAAGCGACTTTTCAACTAAGCGAAAGCTAAATTCGGAAATGAACAATTAATTAAGTTTTTTACCAAACAAGAACTAGCTTGCAAGTTGAGGCAATGGGATAGCTGCATCCCTAGCAAAAAACAGAGTTTCATCTTCAATGGAAATATATTACAACAAAGTAGCATGCAGTACTCTTTTTTATCTGATCGATTTGAGGGGAGTATAAGAATTACATATAGGACTAGCTGCAGTACGTATAAAATCCCTTATTATAATAGTCATTAATTCCAAACAAACATAGCTTAACAGTAAGGTGCCGGTCCTCCTTAATTTGTGATTGACACCATGAGCTAGCTAGCTAGCTAGCTAGCTACTAATTAATTCTTAGTCGACAGAAAAGTAACTTAATTAGATGCATGATTATCCTGTGGGACGCATGGGTCAAGCTTATAAAGAATTAAGGATGGCACTTGATCAGCTTTATTTGAAGACTGAAGTGATCGATCAGGACCAGTTGCATGGAAACTGCAGAGGCTGAATATAAACAATTAAGAAGGAAAAGAACACAGAGAATCCATAAAACAGGATCCGGTTAGCATGAAGTGAACTTAATAGGAAGTTCACTTCATGACCAATACAGTGCTAATACGCAGGCACCTTCCCGTCTGTATGTCAACACTGCATTGAACATGAAGTGAACTTACCATGAAGCTCACTTCATGCTAACCACCACCATAAAACACATACAAGTACAATATCACCTAGATTAATTGTTTTAGTTCGTTGATATATATGTTACACAAGTACTGAAGATATGGTAAGCTAAGGCGGCTAACTTTAATATAGAAATTAATGTCAAGGCATTTAAGCTAATTTCATATAAGAGTAACAATATAATTTAGATTGTTCTACAAATAATTTAGTACTAATTTGTGAGTATTTTGCACCCCAATACTATTATATTTTTTTGAGAATTAACCTAGATAATATTTGTTTGCAAGTATTATAATCTCGATATTATAATTCATAAAATTATAAACTATTAGTCATAGTCATAATCATATGTTTGTTTTTTATTAGATTATTAATAGGATAACTTAAAATAATTTCAAATTATGTTTATTTTTTTTCAAAATTAATTAAAGGATTGGATAAAAAAATAATATTTTTGACTATTATATCCTTACCAATAATAACATATTTTAAACTTGTTTATACATCAAAAAAATGATGTACAATAAGTTGATTAAATAAGATTTGACAAACAAAATTAAAGCTAATATTTAAATATGACTATGACTAATAAGTTGGTTAAATAATAAGCTGATTACAAATAATAAGTTGGAGTTTACCAATAATTAAGTTGTTTACCAATAATAAATTATATACTTATTGGTAAGTTGTTTACCAATAATAAGTTATTTACCAATAAATTGTTTAAATAATAGTGTTTACCAATAAACTGTTTAAATAATAAGTTATTTATCAATAAGTTGTTTACCAATAATAAGTTGTTTAAATAATAAGCTGTTTATGCTCCAGTAAAGATGTCAACAATTTACACCAGATACCAAGTGATGCCATCTCCAAAGATGTCGAAAGCTTTTACTCAATGAGACTAAATTTTCAGTTTGCGATTAACAAGATTACTGTTTCTTGCATCTCGAACAGTTGACAAGATAAAATTGAAGTGATGCTTCTGTTGCAATTTTTAAGTACTTATCTTATGTTTCTCCTGAATGATTAGTCGGACAACAAAATGCTTCAGGTATTTTCAGCTGGCAAATTGTAATCGTCCCCTGTTCTGTTTAAGAAGTATTTTTATCTTATGGGAGAATTTTCTATACCTCAAGAAAGAATTACCACAAATTACATTTTGAGTTTAAAGACCCCAAATTAAGGCAAAACAGCTTACAGTCAACTCACGATGCAAATTACTAAATTTGCTGGTACAAGAAATACAAATGGAATGATTTTTAACTATTCCAAAATTAATCTCTGCAAAGAGAATTAAACTATACAAAATGTAAATTACTGTCAAAATCCATATCTGGCAATCAACATGATGAGCAGTTAAAAAGGTGAGAAATCATCACCAACTATGAAGTTTGTGCCACTAACATTTTTTTCAGGAAAAGATTCCATTCTTGTATCCAATATTGAGAGTTGGGATTTCACCCATGGTGGATTATACCTGCCTTCAACCCATAAAGCTTCTCCAGTATCTTTGTGCTTGAAATCTGGATAGTTGGGGTTCCTCTGTTAATCACATTAAAAGCACACAATCAATGAAACATACAAGTAAATAAATAAGCTGGAATAGCCACTTGACACAAAAGCATGGTCCAAGTTCATATGCAATTTTTTTAGTAATTCAACTTTACTATAGCATGAAGGATATGTTCCATCTCTATGTATCTTTTAGCCTTTCCAACTACATGACACTTTGAAGGGTGTTTACCAATGTTCACGCATTAACATAAGCTACTTCTCAAATTAGGTCTCCATGCACGCTAGACACCCTTAATTAAAGTTGAGATTCATGAACATTTATTAACTAAATAGACTACCTTGTTCTTTCTATTATCCCACCATTCTACAGGATTAGCAAAGAAGGCTTGCCATAGTTGCTCTATTGAGCCTGTACTGTTTGCAGTGTAATTTTTGGGTCTTCTACCTGCAAGGACAGAGAACCAGACACATGAAGATTACATACAATAGCAAAAATTGCACGAATATGACTAGGTTTGTAATAAGAATAACTGCCTGAATTTGAGTCCCTGTCATACAAGGCCACTGGTGAAACGCTTCTCTCAACAAAATTCAGTTGCAAAACAACTACCTGCATGATATCACAAAAAAGTAACTAACATTTCAGGGTTTATGAAACAAGCACACAAGATGATAACATGTGTGGCCACTAAAATGAGAAAAAAATTAACATAAAGAATACTAATAAAGATAAATTATAGCACCTTATAGTAGGTCTGCTGCTTCCCATCATCACCTTCAACTGTATCCGACACCAGACGACCAGAAACATATATTTGCTGGCCTTTCTCTACGTGCTGAAAGGCAACATGAGCCAGTTCATCCCAGAATGTCAAATTAATCCTGGAAACTTTAACCATCAGTTCTGATAGATGTTTTTTAATAGTGATAAATATGCAAGTGTAACAACCTAGTAACACGGAAGAGCATAAATCGCCAAATTTTCCCTATTTATACCTAGAAGTAAAAAGTTCTGTCGGTAGTAAGCACAAAGAGAAAGTTTGTGCTGAGCTTGTTTACCAGATAATCAGTTCTTTGTAAATCTTTATTATAAAAAAGAAAAAAAGTTGCAATCTTTCTAACTAATTTTATTTCAAACCTACAGATGACGAGATACTTGATAGAGTTGGGTCAAGGAGGTATTGACAAGGTAAAAGCAACTCATGGGATTGGTGAGGGCCGTAAGGCAATGGAGGTGTAGATATAATTGTGGGGTGCAGCCTCGCAGAATACAACTCTGGATTTTTGAAATGCATCTTAACTATGCACATTTTGACGCATAAAACTTTACCTAATAATATTTTTTATGGACAACTTTATTTTACATGATAAATAATTTCCTTCCCTTTTATAGAGTTGGATTTAAGCTTCAAAAATAATACTGTAATACTACGAAAATGGACAATAAGAAACCTTATAAACGTGTCTAAAGAAGCTAATGTAGGCTTTCACAAGGGCTTACATATATGCTATGTGTATATCTCTACATTCATGCATGATTGTTTGATCAAATGGATCCTGAATGTCTACTATGGTCTGTGGAAATAACTTCTGAAAAAACAATAACTCCTTTCTACAGCAATAAACTTCTCTCTTTTTTTCCAATTCTGAAATAAATAGTTTTGCGAATAGCAAACATCAAACATAGAAAAGTATTTTCATCTGGGTTATTGTTGAAAGTCGAAACAACAGAAACTTTGATTAGAATGTTTCAAGTAATGTAAAGTCAGTGGCACGTTCTTGTGGCATTTATATTTCTGTGTATTGCTTTTGCCTCAATTACACAAGATATAATTTTAATCAACTCCTAAGCTTCACACTTGCAATCATACCATAAGCACATAGATACATGACTCAGTTTAATCTAAGAGAACCAAAATTCACTTAACACGACAAATAAAACAATCCCAATCATCCCAATCATAAACACCACAGTACGTAATCATATATAAACTCAATAAATGAGGCAAAATTACCAAACAAACAAAAGCCAACCATGCCATAATTTAATCTCCAACCGCACTAAATTATCAAACCTATACAACAACAATGCCAATTATTTTCACAATAACACTAAAAATAAAGTGATTTTTTATATAAAAAAAATACCAGGCAGTGTCGGTGGAAGATTTTTTGACGGCGAGGCGAGACCAAGCAAGGACTTTGCCGGAGGTGAGATGCTTGATTTGGACGGGGGTGCCAACAATTCCAATGAGCTGTACGGAGTTGCAAATCTCTTTCTTCCATTCTATCTCTGATGGCCTTCGGTATTGTGCCTGCCCCATCGCATGCCTCTCGTACTCGTAGTACTGGCCGTCATTAACGTTGTTGTTGTAGCTATTGTACTCCATCGAACATTTCACGACTCCATTTTTAAGAGCTAATTGCTGTTTATTTTTCTTCTTCAGTTCAGAATTTTGAAATGAGAAGGGACGAAGGAGAGAGGGAAGAGGGTTTAAGGGCAAATTTGAGATATGGGTATTTGATGGAGGTATTTTGGGAGTCCAGTATAAGTCCTTTGTTAACATCACTGTTAGCCGTATCGCCGTTTCTCCCTTCGCTCGTTGCAAACTGGTAAGTTTGAACCGAATGGGAGAGAAGATGGACTTCTGGGCTAATTGAGGATATGGGTATTTGATTACTGGGGATATGGATATGGATATGGGTATTCCGGGATAATTGGGGATACGAACATTTGGATCGGACTTTTTGATTTAGGTACGGCTGGAGCTCCCTCGATTTGGCATAAAATCAGCAAGTTTAGAGTTCCAATTTATTTATTTATTTAATATTAAAAAGAAGAGTCCCATCATGTATTAGAATAAATTTATATTAAATTACAGTTACAAAATTTATAAAATATATGAGAAGGAATAGAATTATAAAAGAACTCTACTTATTACACATCTCTCTAATTTAAAAAAATTATCATTAATATTTATGAGACAATCAAAAAGTAACATTTACAATATATACTATTTTCCTAAAAGAAGTAAGAATACTTATCAAAAGAAAAACAGTGTGAATATTAAGAAAAAAATGGGATTACAATACACAAGTCGTCAACATTAATAAAATTCAATGTCCAAATTTGGTACTTATGTTTAGTACATACGTTATTAGAATTTGGCAAGAAATGGAGTATAATTAAAATGTGAACACGTGAAAAAATATTATAGAGTTATGATACAAGTTTTAAATCAATAACAAGCAACGGAGACAATGACAAACTTAAAAATGCTTAAATTTATATATATCATATTGCAATATATAATACAATGCACGAGTTGATTTTTAATATTTGTAATGTAATAGGCAATGTAGATTCGTAAATTAGGTTGACATGCTTAATTTTAAATTAAGAATATCGAAAATTTGAGTGGTTGAAAGTTGAATAAGTTATTTTTGAATACTTTCAAACAGCAACCACATTGGGAGAAATCCCATTTCTTTCTATCACTTAAAACTGTGCATGAGACTTTCATCTCGTATCGTTCCTAAATAAAATAATAAAAGAAAGAAAAAAATTATGAGTTTTTTACTTTTCAATAAATTCTTCATCAATTGTTATAAATGACTTAATTTTTTCAGTCTTTTCAATCTTGGTTTCGCTAAACCCATCATTTACTCTTACAAGTAAAACTTTTTAAATTAAGTTCCTACATACTATAGGGTTGAATATTATTTTTGGAATCATGTTACACTTACAAAAAACTTTTACAAAAATTAATTTATAAGCCACCAATGTAATCAGTAGATGATTCATCACATGAGTGAATCCAGTAATTGTAATCAACCAAAACCATACACATCATTTTGTATATCTTTTTTTTAAAACATTTTTTAGTCATCAAGTATTGACTAGTTGAGTCCCGTGCCTCCGGCACTACATGGACGGTAGAATTTATCAAAAATTATGGATGACCTAGATGATTTATTAGGATAAGCGAAAATTTAAAATTAATTGTATTTTATTAGATAGATTGTTATTTTTGTTTATGATGCAAGTTTGTTAGGTCTCTTCGTCTCTTTTCCTTTCAATCTTTTTTACACCCCTCTTCTTATTAAGGGTAGTCGATTGAGTTAACCTAAATGATTAATTACATATTTTAGTATATTTTTAGAAATAATTACAATAATGGTGCATATATAAAATAATTATAAAAATAATACAATTTTTCATATTTATTTACAAAATTAATACATTTGGATATTTTTTAATCGTGCCCACAATTATCTCCCATATCTCTTCCGGTTAATTATTATTTTCTTATTCAAACACATTCAAACAATTCTCAAATCCCAATCCAAATCAAAGCCCCCAATTTCTACACAACCCAGACCAATCCCTTCGTCGTCGGCGCCGGTGGTGGTTGTCTCTTCGAACGACGGCCCTGCCCTCATGGGGGTAACTTCGTCTGTTATTAAGGAATACAATCCGGCGAGGCCGAATGATTACGAGGAGTACAAGAGAGAGAAGAAGAAGAAGAAGGCAATGGAGGCAGAGATGAAAAGGGAGTTGGATAAGAAGCGTGTAAGACCCCAACTTTTATAAATAAAGATGAATTTTCTATAAATATCATTTTTGAATATTATGGAGTTAATTTAATATAATGTTATAGTTGTGGGTAATATTTATAAATTTTGCAAAATACGCAAGTTGTTATATAATATTCGATTGGTCGGGGAATATTCGTTTTAACAGGGAATATTCGTACAACGACACAATCATTGATGGACCCCACAACAGAATTATTGTCGGATTGAGAAAACGACAAAAAGTATTTTATTAAAAATAATGGTGGAAGTTTTACCATTGTTACTGTTGAACTACTCGGTAGTAAAAGTACAGTAATACGTGCGGTTGCATAGTAGCACACGATATTGAGTATTAATGCTTATGTGAGAAGTCACTCAGTTTGATTCAATTATTGTCAGTTAATAATATGAATTATTTAGCGATAATGACGTTTTGTTTTATTCGTATTATTAACGTAATAAAACAGAAACATCTTTTTATATAAAACAGAATACTTTATTAAAGTTATTCTATAAATAGAATATATTATATTTTATTTAAAAGATTTTTCTTTAAATATGGACCGTCAGATTAAAGTAATCAATCTGGACCGTTCATGGATTAGTTACTATGCATTCTATTTTTCTATAAATAGCAGCTCATTCCTTCATTATTTCTTACGAATTCACTGAACTCTAGAGAGAGAAACTATAGAGAGAAACTATAGAGAGAGAGAAGAAGAGTATTCAGCTACTTAACTACTTCCTTATTTCAGCTCTTCTTTAAAACGGTAAGGGGTGTAATTCTTTCTTATTCATGAAGAGAACTGTTGTTATTCCATTTCTTATTATTATGTTGGAATAACCTGTATACGCGGTCTACCCTATACTTGGTGACATTCTTCTATTATTCTGTTGGAGCATCCTGTCTGTGTGTTTTACACCGGACCTGGTTCCGTTTTTATTATTATTATGTTGGAACATCCTGTCTGTGTGTTTTACACCGGACCTAGTTCCGTCTTGTTATTATTCTGTTGGAACATCCTGTCTGTGTGTTTTACACCGGACCTGGTTCCATTATTTATTATTCTGTCGGAATATCCTGTCTGTGCGTTTACGCCGGACCTGGTTCCATTATTATTATTCTGTTAAGAATAACCTGTCTGTGCGGTCTATCGCATGCATGGTGATTTCTTTTGTTATTCCATTCTTTATTATATTTAGTTAATTAAAACTTTGACTTCTATTCTCCATGAAATTAGTGGAATATCCTTGACATTTGCGCTTCATCTAGTATCTATTCATGAAAATATTCTCCTGATCAGTCTTGAAGTTTACTCCACAAAGCAGTATCATGTTGACAATTTGGACGTTATTAATTCCCGGATAAATTAATTCTTGAACTTGTTTTATTGAATTCTTATATCATTGTCATCATCCTCATGTTTATATTCTGTTGAAAGTCATCTGTGGCCTGTAGTGCATAGATGGACTTGGTATGATTATGACCAGGGATTATTCGGTGTAATCATGACCGTAATGTTACAAATGATGTGGTAAAAGTCCTCATTGGCCCGTAGTGCATTGATGGACAGTTGTTGGCATGATCATGACCATTAATGAATATACGAATATCCTTGGCCGTAGTGCAGGGGTGATTCGATGATGTGGATTATTTTATTAAGCTGAGTCCCAGCGATCACAGTGTTGGAAAATATTTTAAATCATAAAAGATAGTAGAGTTTATTTTCTACTTGACTCTCTTAATGGATTGCTTATTCCGCTACAGTTAAACTTGATATCTATTATATTTTATCAGTTTAACATTGTTGAAGGCTAATGATAATTTATTCTGCATTATCTTAGTCATAATATTTCTTACTGGGCTAGTTGAGCTCACCATTTCTTTCACTGTTCTCTTCAGGAAATGAGAACGTAGCTGGGGCAAGTCGGGGAACGGAGTGATGGTCCGAATGATAGTATTAGTTAGTAGTCCTCACTATTCTATGCAATGGTGTGTTAATAAATGTAATGAGGACTCCTTTTGAGTATGAATACTCTCTAGAAGATAATATTTGTATTCAAACTCACAGTTTATGTTTTGTCGTATTGTACACGACAGTTGTATTAGTAAGTTGTATTTGTATTCTGTACTATGTATCTGACGACCCAAGATGGGTGATGTATACCTAATTTTGGGGGAGTCACAGTTGGTATCAGAGCTTAGTGATATGATCCCTGGCTAAGATGTAAGAATAGAACTAGGAGGGGAGAGACGGGGAATTCCTTCGCTAGTATGACCTACCTAAGTTTATTTGCATGGTATTTAATTGGTCGGTCATAATATAAGGATAATATATGAAATATCAATTAACTTTTATTTTGTGGCAGTATCTGAAAATGGCATCTGAGAATGTTGAGAATAGCAATGGAGCACAGGAGATTATTGATTCACCACATATCAATAATCAGGATAATGTTCATCAGGAAGGTGACAATCCTCATGCAAACAACAACACTGACCAGATGATGAATGATGGAATGTTCAGAGGTTTTATGCAATTCATGAAACAACAGGTGAAAGCGGCTCCTGTCCACAACGTAGGTGGAAATACTGGAAACTCTCAGGCGGTCACCGCTAAACAGTTTAAGGAGCTGGGACCACCAGAGTTTAAGGGAGAACCCAAACCACTTGTAGCTGAAACATGGATAAAGCAGATCACCAAGATATTCGATGTCTTGGGTTGCTCTGAGGAGCAAAAGGTTCCCTTTGCCGCCTTTATGTTGCGAGGAAAGGCAGATTACTGGTGGGAATCGATAAAGCGTACTCAACCTGCCGTACTGAAGATGTCTTGGGAGAAGTTCCAAGAGCTGTTTAACGACAAATACTTTCCCGAGAGTATTCGTCACATGAAGGATGTGGAGTTCATCAAATTGGAGCAGAATAATATGACCGTGTCGCAGTACGAGGCAAAATTTGCGGAGTTATCCCGGTTTGCGTCCCACCTGGTGGATAATGAAGAGCGAATGACGCGAATGTTTTTGCGAGGTTTGAAACCTGAGATACGTCAACATCTTATTTCTCATAAACTGTGTTTGTATTCAGATGTTGTGAATAGGGCTCAGTTAGTGGAGCGCGATAACGAGTCAACGCAACCAAAAGAGAGCAGTCGACAAAATGATAATACCAGTGAGAGCAGTCATCGAAGCGGTGACAACAAGCGTGGAGGGAATCAACAGGCCAGAAATGGTAACCACTTCGGTGGTAATCAGGGCCAAAACAATAAGAATGGTCATTTCAAGAAGAGGAGATTCAACAATGATGGAAAGACGTCAACACCAGCACCTATCGTTAAGGAAGGAAAACGACCACCTATCATATGTTTCAAATGCGGAGGGGAGGGGCACATCAGTCCAAACTGCGCGATGCCGTCCAAAGCATGTTATAATTGTGGAAGAGAAGGTCATTTAGCCCGATTTTGTCGTTTACCGAAGACAAATTCAGCTAAGATGGAGGCACCAAAGGCCGTCCCAAAAAAGTCAAAACCGGTTGTGCAAGGGAGAGCGTTTGTTGTGAACTCCCAAAGAGTAAGGAACCCGAATGAGGTCATCACGGGTAAGCTTATCATAAACTCTAACGAAGTCTATACTTTATTTGATACCGGTTCTACCCATTCTTTTATTTCTCCTACTTGCGCTCATCGATTAAATTTGATTCCGGAGAAATTAGACTTTGACTTAGCAGTTGAAACTCCATTGGGAGAAACCTTCATTACATCCACGGTTTATAAGTCTTGTTTGGTTCAAGTTGGTACCCACACATTACCTGTCGATCTTATTTCATTAAAAATACTTGCATTTGACGTGATTCTAGGGATTGAGTGGTTAACTACTCATCATGCAAAAATTGATTATTTTCGTAAGGTTGTTAGCTTTCATATTCCTAATCGACCTATTATGCGAATTCAAGCAACCAAACCATTAAAATCAATCGCTGTCATCTCAAGCCATAAAGCTATTCGTTTATTGAAAAACGGATGTCAAGCTTTCTTAGCTCATGTCACAGATCTAAACAAAAATACGTCAGCTTTGAATGATATTTCTGTTGTTAATAAATTTCCTGACGTATTTCCCGAAGAACTTCCTGGCCTACCCCCATAGCGTGAAATTGAATTTTGTATCGACCTTGAACCCGGTACAAAACTCATTTCCAAAGCCCCATATCGAATGGCTCCTATTGAACTTCAGGAGTTAAAGACCCAACTGCAGGAATTTTTAGACATTGGTTTTATTCGTCCTAGTACTTCTCCTTGGGGTGCTCTTGTTCTGTTCGTGAAGAAGAAAGATGGGAGTATGCGACTTTGTATTGATTATCGGGAGTTGCTTCGTTCTGGATATCATCAGCTGAAGGTTAGAACTGAGGATATTCCAAAGACTGCCTTCAGAACTCGGTATGGGCATTATGAATTCTTAGTTATGTCTTTTGGATTGACTAATGCTCCTGCTGCCTTCATGGATATGATGAACAGGGTATTCAAGGAATATTTGGATCACTTTGTGGTCGTCTTTATCGATGACATCCTTGTTTATTCCAAAAGCCGTGAAGATCATGAGCAACACTTGAGGTTGGTACTCCAAAAGCTTCGTGAATACAAACTTTATGCCAAGTTGAAGAAATGCGAGTTCTGGTTGGAGGAGGTAGCATTCCTTGGGCACGTAGTATCAAGTCGTGGAATATCGGTTGACCCGACAAAGATTGAAGCTATTCAAAGCTGGGAGCAACCTAAATCAGTGACCGAAGTACGTAGCTTTCTTGGTTTAGCTGGTTATTATCAGAGATTCGTGGAAGAATTTTCTCGAATCGCTACTCCATTAACTCAGCTGACTCGGAAAGATACAAAGTTCGGTTGGAGCGAAGAATGTGAGCAGAGTTTTCAAGAACTCAAGAGGAGACTCATTTCAGCACCTGTTCTAACAATACCATCTGGCTCGGAGGGATTTGTCATCTACAGTGATGCTTCGAGCAAAGGGTTGGGATTTGTTCTCATGCAACATGGAAAAGTCATAGCCTATGCAATAAGACAACTCAAGGAATATAAGAGGAATTATCCTACTCATGATCTGGAGTTGGCAGCTGTTGTCTTTGCACTTAAAATTTGGAGGCATTACTTGTATGGGGAGAAGGTGGAGATCTTTACGGATCATAAAAGCCTCAAATATTTCTTCACTCAAAAGGAACTTAACATGCGACAACGACGTTGGCTTGAACTGTTGAAAGATTATGATCATACCATTCAATACCATCCTGGAAAAGCGAACGTGGTAGCTGACGCATTGAGTAGAAGATCATATGCAAGTACGAGTGCAATATTGTCAACACAAGAGCCCATTTTGTGTGACTTGCAAAGGATGAAGATAGAGTTAAAGACTCCAGGGACCCATGTGATGATGGCGAATATACGAGTAGAACCAACTTTAATCGATAAAGTTAAAGCTGCTCAAGCTACAGACCTGAAGCTGATGCGTATGAGGAAGAAAGTGCAAGAAGGTTCTATGCCGGAAGCAAGAATCGATGAAGAAGGAATACTTCGAGTCAACTCCAGACTTTGTGTTCCTAACAACCCTGATTTAAAGTATGAAATCATGATGGAGGCGCACAACACACCGTTTGCAATCCATCCTGGAAGTACCAAAATGTATCATGATCTTCGTCATACATTTTGGTGGAGCAATATGAAGAGAGAGATAGCGTTGTTTATCTCAAGGTGTCTAACTTGTCAACGAGTCAAAGCGGAGCATCAAGTACCAAAAGGTCCATTGCAACCACTTGAAATTTCAGAATGGAAGTGGGAGCACATTACTATGGATTTCGTTACCGGTCTTCCTAAGGTTTCTCAAGGTATAGATGCGATTTGGGTCATTGTTGATAGATTGACCAAGTCTACTCATTTCTTACCGATACGAGAAACTTATACACTTGAACGTCTTGCTCGTATGTACATAAACGAGATTGTAAGACTGCATGGTATGCCAGTATCCATAGTTTCTGATCGAGACCCAAGATTCACTTCACGATTTTGGGTTAGTTTACAAAAAGCTATGGGCACGGATTTACGATTTAGTTCAGCATATCATCCTCAGACGGACGGACAATCAGAGAGGACTATTCAAACTCTTGAAGATCTATTAAGACTCTGTGTCTTTGACTTCAGGGGAAGTTGGGACAAGCTCTTACCATTTGTGGAGTTTTTCTACAACAACAGTTATCAAGCAAGTATTGGCATGGCTCCATTCGAAGCATTGTATGGAAGAAAATGTCGTTCTCCAGTATGCTGGGATGAGGTGGGTGAAGCAACGTTGTTGGGACCGGAGTTGGTACATATGACTACAGAAAAGATTCAAACGATCCGACAACGTATAAAAACCTCACAAGATCGACAAAAGAGTTATGCTGATCTTCATCGAAAAGACGTGGAATTTGATGTAGGAGATCATGTGTTCTTACGTGTTGTTCCATGGAAAGGAGTTACGAGATTTGGAAAGAGAGGAAAGCTTAATCCTCGATTCATCGGTCCATTTTTAATCCTCGATCGAGTAGGAACTGTGGCTTATAGACTCGCTTTACCGCCAAGTATGTCTCGTGTTCATAACGTTTTTCACATATCCATGTTACGCAAATATGTGGAAGACCCGAACCACATTATTGAGTTAGAACCAGAAGAAATAGCGGAAGATTTGACGTATGAAGAAGTTCCTGTTCAAATCTTGGATAAGAAGGAACATATTCTACGCTCCAAGGTTATACCTTAAGTCAAAGTTTTGTGGAGAAACCACGATGTTGAGGAAATGACTTGGGAGTTAGAATCTGAAATGAAATCAAGGTATCCTTACCTCTTCGGCATACCAGGTATGTACCCTAATTTCGAGGGCGAAATTTCATAAGAAGGGGAGGTTGTAAGACCCTATCTTTTATAAATAAAGATGAATTTTCTATAAATATCATTTTTGAATATTATGGAGTTAATTTGATATAATGTTATAGTTGTGGGTAATATTTATAAATTTTGTAAAATACGCAAGTTGTTATATAATATTCGATTGGTCGGGGAATATTCGTTTTAACAGGGAATATTCGTACAACGACACAATCATTGATGGACCCCACAACAGAATTATTGTCGGATTGAGAAAATGACAAAAATATTTTATTAAAAATAACGGCGAAAGTTTTACCATTGTTACTGTTGAACTACTCGGTAGTAAAAGTACAGTAATACGTGCGGTTGCATAGTAGCACACGATATTGAGTATTAATGCTTATGTGAGAAGTCACTCAGTTTGATTCAATTATTGTCAGTTAATAATATGAATTATTTAGCGATAATGACGTTTTGTTTTATTCGTATTATTAACGTAATAAAACAGAAATATCTTTTTATATAAAACAGAATACTTTATTAAAGTTATTATATAAATAGAATATATTATATTTTATTTAAAAGATTTTTCTTTAAATATGGACCGTCAGATTAAAGTAATCAATCTGGACCGTTCATGGATTAGTTACTATGCATTCTATTTTTCTATAAATAGCAGCTCATTCCTTCATTATTTCTTACGAATTCACTGAACTCTAGAGAGAGAAACTATAGAGAGAAACTATAGAGAGAGAGAAGAAGAGTATTCAGCTACTTAACTACTTCCTTATTTCAGCTCTTCTTTAAAACGGTAAGGGGTGTAATTCTTTCTTATTCATGAAGAGAACTGTTGTTATTCCATTTCTTATTATTATGTTGGAATAACCTGTATACGCGGTCTACCCTATACTTGGTGACATTCTTCTATTATTCTGTTGGAGCATCCTGTCTGTGTGTTTTACACCGGACCTGGTTCCGTTTTTATTATTATTATGTTGGAACATCCTGTCTGTGTGTTTTACACCGGACCTAGTTCCGTCTTGTTATTATTCTGTTGGAACATCCTGTCTGTGTGTTTTACACCGGACCTGGTTCCATTATTTATTATTCTATCGGAATATCCTGTTTGTGCGTTTACGCCGGACCTGGTTCCATTATTATTATTCTGTTAAGAATAACCTGTCTGTGCGGTCTATCGCATGCATGGTGATTTCTTTTGTTATTCCATTCTTTATTATATTTAGTTAATTAAAACTTTGACTTCTATTCTCCATGAAATTAGTGGAATATCCTTGACATTTGCGCTTCATCTAGTATCTATTCATGAAAATATTCTCCTGATCAGTCTTGAAGTTTACTCCACAAAGCAGTATCATGTTGACAATTTGGACGTTATTAATTCCCGGATAAATTAATTCTTGAACTTGTTTTATTGAATTCTTATATCATTGTCATCATCCTCATGTTTATATTCTGTTGAAAGTCATCTGTGGCCTGTAGTGCATAGATGGACTTGGTATGATTATGACCAGGGATTATTCGGTGTAATCATGACCGTAATGTTACAAATGATGTGGTAAAAGTCCTCATTGGCCCGTAGTGCATTGATGGACAGTTGTTGGCATGATCATGACCATTAATGAATATACGAATATCCTTGACCGTAGTGTAAGGGTGATTCGATGATGTGGATTATTTTATTAAGCTGAGTCCCAGCGATCACAGTGTTGGAAAATATTTTAAATTATAAAAGATAGTAGAGTTTATTTTCTACTTGACTCTCTTAATGGATTGCTTGTTCCGCTATAGTTAAACTTGATGTCTATTATATTTTATCAGTTTAACATTGTTGAAGGCTAATGATAATTTATTCTGCATTATCTTAGTCATAATATTTCTTACTGGGCTAGTTGAGCTCATCCTTTCTTTCACTGTTCTCTTCAGGAAATGAGAACGTAGCTGGGGCAAGTCGGGAAACGGAGTGATGGTCCGAATGATAGTATTAGTTAGTAGTTCTCACTATTCTATGTAATGGTGTGTTAATAAATGTAATGAGGACTCCTTTTGAGTATGAATACTCTCTAGAAGATAATATTTGTATTCAAACTCACAGTTTATGTTTTGTCGTATTGTACACGACAGTTGTATTAGTAAGTTGTATTTGTATTCTGTACTATGTATCTGACGACCCAAGATGGGTGATGTATACCTAATTTTGGGGGCGTCACAAAGTGGCAAAAAGAGGATGAGAGAGAGAGAGGAGAGGGAAGTAGGCGTCGAAGAGAGAAAGAGAGAGGGATTTTAGTGTTTCCGACGAGGAGGTGTGGAAGCGGAGAGCCGCCATGAGTGGGACAGCTCCGGTGCCAAGGTCTTCATCGCCGCCAAGGAATGGGGACGGGTTTATGATTGGGAAGTCGAAGACAAGTGGGTTGGGAGTTGGGGCTAGTGGACAGATGACTGCTGCACAGAGGATGATGGCAAAAATGGGGTGAAAGAAAGGGCAAGGGTTGGGGAAACAGGAGTAGGGAATTACAACGCCGTTGATGGTAAAAAAGACAGATAGACGAGTTGGGATTATTGTGAATGTCAGCGAGAAGCAGCAACAAGAGGATAAAAAGGTGAAGAATGTTAGTATTAATGGTACACCAACTAGAGTGGTGCTGCATTGTTTAGATATATCAATCAGGTTACCAACGTGTTTGGCCGGAAATGAAATTCAATTGGTAAATTGTTGTCGGTTCCGTAATTGGATTATGTGGAGCTGTATTTGGAAGTGTAGGAGGTGGTGGTGGTGGTGATCCAAAATCAGCAACTGATAGAAGAGATTGGTAACCAAAACATTCATACCAAGGTAACCAAACCTTCATACCAAGGTTACCAAACCTTCATAACAAGGTTACAAATCCACCTCCACACCTGCAGTTTTTTCATAGTGCAGTTGATAACCAAACCTTCATACCAAAGTAACCAAACCGTCATACCAAGGTAACTAATCCACCTCCACACCTTCAGTTTTTTCATAATACAGTTGGTAACTAAATCTTTATACAAAGGTAACCAAACTTTCATATCAAGGTAATAAAACTTTCATACCAAGATAACCAATCCACATCCATACCTACAGTTTTTTTATAGTGCAGTTGGTAGCCAAACATTCATACCAATGTAACCAATTCAGTGTTATTAGGTTACCAATTTATTTTGAATGTGATGCAGTTGGTAACCAAACCTTCATGCAGTGGGTAGCTAAACCTTCATACCAAGGTAACCAATTCAGTTTTATTAAGTTACCAATTTATTTTGAACATGATGCAGTTGGTAGCCAAACCTTCATGCAGTTGGTTGCCAAACTTTCAGACCAATGTAACCAATTCATACTGCAGCAGGTGTGGAGGTAGATTGGTTACCTTGGTATAAAGGTTTGGTTACCTTGGTATAAAAGTTTGGTTACCTTGGTACGAAGGTTTGATTATCAATATTACATTTCAAATCACTATCTTATCTCTTTTTTTCCTATGAAGTCTCTCTCTTTCCTATGCAGTGTTCTTATTTTCCTTTGGACATGAAATTGGAATTGAAATTTTCAGGCATGAAGAAATTATGAAAAGTCAAATATCCACCTCCTTTCTTCATCCCTTCGACCATTTTGTGGTTGACTCTATTTATTTTTAAACTTTTTGTAGGACGGATCTTCTTCTTTTTCTTCTCATTGGCATTTTGGACAACGGAGATCCGCGATGGAGTAGCGGCGGAGAGGGCTACTGTGAGAGATATGAAGATTTGAATTTGAATTATTATTTTGAATTTGAATTTATTTTTGTTGTTAGATCCCAGATTTTTGAATTTAAATTATTAATTATGACAGTTATTTCTCCTTAATTTATGTTACTGTATTAATATGAATTACATTATTTTTGTGATTATTTTATAAATATATTATTTTCATAAATATTTTTTAATTATTGTATATTAGTGTTAAAGACCCTAACCTAAAACCCTAGCCCACTGACACTAATTGGGCCTTGCTTATGCAGTTGGGGCATTGAGCCCCCCACTAATCAAACTGGGTCGATTTTTATAGATATTGTGGAGAGCACGCGTACGTAGGACAGAGGGCGTTCTACGCACCACGTGAACGTTAGCAACTTAGCATGGTCGCTGCCCCAAAATTGAACATTTTCTCTTTCCTCTCCATTTTTTTTTTCAATTTCTGTAGCTCGAATACTCATCGAAGAAGAAAAATGCTGAGTCGACTCGCAGCTCAACGTCTACTGGAGATCCGTCAAGCTTTCCGTCAGGTTCCTTTTCCCAATATTTCCTTCAATTTCTCGCATCTAAATTTCCTTGGCGATCTTTCCTTCTGATTTATTTGTTATTATCAGACTTCTCGATCGTTCTCCACTGCGTTAAACTACGTAAGCCCCTAACGTTCCCTTCAGTTACACGCCTGATTTCAAAATTTACTTTTTTCCTAAACATTACAATTTTTTTTTTTATGATTTTTGTTGGCAGCACATTGACACACCCGATAACAATACGGACCTTCCATGGGAATTCAGTGATGTAAACAAAGAAAAGGTCAGCTCTTTTGACATATGCAAAGACTTTACTTTTTATTGGGCATGCTATCGAATTAAAAGTGATTTGCTTCAATTTAACTCTGTGTGCGAATTATAATAATGAAATTTGTACTTAACTAATTCATAATCTACTAATTTATAATTTATAATCTACTAATTTTTATAATTTATAATAATGAAATTTTTATATATTTGTACTTAACTAATGCACAAGTTACTAGCTTGACTAAGTTTCATAGATTT
The DNA here is from genome assembly GCA_016801055.1 of Panax notoginseng. NCBI lineage: Eukaryota > Viridiplantae > Streptophyta > Magnoliopsida > Apiales > Araliaceae > Panax > Panax notoginseng. Next base: position 8,451,291 of record CM029013.1, read on the forward strand.
TTTTTTTGGGGGGTGGGGGGTTGAGGTTGTGTTGACTATCCCAAGTTAGCAAGAGCCATGTATGTTAAAGATTTGATCTAAATAGTCATTTTTGCTATAGGTGCATTATTTGATCCAACTGGTTTATATGACACATCATAGTAAGGTAGCACATTTGTTTGAAACCATGGTTGATTTCAATATTATCCATCTCGCACTCATATGCCTTTCATTGTTGATTGTACATCCTTGTAACATTGGCTCGGATATTATTTAGTTTTGCCTTCAATGGAAACTTAGCATGGCCCCTGTAGGTCTGATCATGTTTGGCTCAAAGTATTGTGATGACTTTTCTTGTTTATGGAAGTTAACCTTATCTGGGAGTTCGTTTGCTAAATATCACATGCATTTACAAGCCATTGTTGTTCCTCACCATAATCTATATTTTTTCCAGTATTGAGTACTTTCCTCTCTGGTCTTGCTTTTTAGAAATTATCTTATTTTCTGTCATTGGCAGGAGATTGATGATATTGACTTACTGTACTAAAAATTATTAAATTTTAATGATCAGGGGTCTATACTATTATGTGCAGGTGAAGGAAATCTTATCCCATTATCCCTCCAACTACAAGCAATCTGCAGTCATTCCTCTGCTGGATCTTGCACAACAGCAACATGGAGGATGGCTTCCTGTGTCAGCAATGAACGCAGTATGTTAACTAATTTGTATTGATCTCTTGAAAGTTCTTTATTTATTCCTCGATACTTGTATAATTGAATAGGATCACATCGTTAGGGAGTAAATTTTACTAATACAATATTGCGAAGAAGATGACGCATATTTGGTTGACAATTAGCCAACTTGCATGTACAGAATTCACTACTTTGGCTATTGTCTTGAATTTTATGATGCTTATCTGTCAAAGTTTAGTATCAATCTTGTCTTTTAATTGATATTTTAATTTCTCTTACTCACAAGTCCACCTTGCAATCCTTTCTTTTCCATTTAAATGGTCCTATTATGCACTTTTTTGCCATATTTAGTCAGTTGTTCGGTCAAAAAGAAGGTTCAGAAGCAGAAAATAATAATTGACTAATGGTTGATCTCTCTTAAACTATTTCTAAGAAAATAAACAGAGGACGAAGGAAAACAAAACCCTTGATCTCTCTTTTGGTCAGTTTGCGCTAGAGTTATTGTTACATTGCAATCCCACTTCAGTGTCCATGTTATAGTCAAACAGCGTTTAACCTTATATTTAGCATGATCAAGAGTTCTTTCATTGATAAGATATAATATGGGCAACATTTCTTGCCTAAAATTCGATTATATATTTAGAGTTTTATTACTTACAACAGAATGTTCATTTAAAATATTAATTTTACTGCTAACTATCCTAATTTTCAATTAAGTTACTGCATATGCTATAATTTGATAAGAAAAGAATTTTATTAAAAATAGAAAGCGAGGTGGAAAGTACAAGCCCTTGATGGACTCCCCCGACCCCTATGAATATAGGCAATTGCGTCCCCATCTTAGAAGCCCGTAGGGAGGCGAAAGAAGATACCCTCTTCCAAAACAAACGAGGAGGGAGAGGGGAATCACTAAATATTCTCACATTTCTCTTCTTCCAAAGACCTCAAAAGATTGCAAAACACACGCATTGACTTAAAATATTGGCATCCCTCCGAGCCCAAAACCCCAAAAATTTAACTTGCAAGAAATCCGCAAAGTGGTAGTAACTAACCCTCCCTATGTCCTAAAAAGAGGTATAATACAAAGACATCCATAAGACCCTTGCGAATCTGAAGAAATACTAATAGTTTACATAGGCCTTCATTCCACATAGCTTGCAACACTTTTATAGTCCTTACCCGATTAGAACTAAGGAAACTGATGTTAACTATGCTATGTGTGGTATGGATTTGAAGATGTATCAAAAGTACATTTCCACATTTCTGATTCTATTTTTCAAAAATATCTGTGATACAGTTAAAGTAAAAATAGTTGAATATATTATTTGTATCAATTAAATATATAAAAATATACTACCTTTGTCTGTCTTTTCAAGTACAATTTTCATACAAATTAAGAAAATTAGTTTGAGGAGAGAGTAAAGTGTATGTTCCAGTTTTACCCTTATGCTTAAATATAAACAATGGGCCCCACTCAATACTAATGGATGATGCTTTAAATATAATACAATGGGCCGCACATTTTGGAGACAATTTTTTTTGGAGCACATGCCATCTTTTGGTGGACGAAGGGAGTTATATTTAAATGTGTTTAGCACATCTTTAAATTCATGAAGAATACTATTAAAAGTGCTGCAAATAAGAATACAAGGGGCTTTGAGAAGTTAGAATTAATGTCTTTGCTAATAAAATATTATGGGTAACTAGAAGTTGAAGAACTTGCACCTCCCATATTATCCACTAGAAATATTTCTTGGCTTCATGAGTTTTTAAGATAGTTTCACCTTGCACAACAATTAGATTTTGACATTTTATATAATCAGTTTGTTTAATATCGAATAATTATGACAATCTAATGTTCGTGGTGGTGGATTTGTTAGGGATTTGGTTGTACCCATTCTTTCCATTCAGAATTGGTGAATGGTGTTGTCAAAATATTTTTCTTATGACCAATTTGTGTTTTCCCTTGATCATTCCCTTTTTTTTTGTTGCAAAAGGTCGAGGATGATTCATGTCTTATGATCTTTTCTTGTAAATTTAAGTTATGTAATCATCCATTCTGAATGGTACAGGTGGCAAAGGTTATAGAAGTTGCTCCTATTCGGGTATATGAGGTTGCTACGTTTTATTCAATGTTTAACCGAGCAAAGGTTTGGTAGTATATTTCACATAAGTTTCGTTAAGTACCAAGTTTTAATTAATTACACTTGAAATAGATTTGATCACTGCATACATATTAGTTTGTTTGCAAACTTCAGAAACCCATTAGATCTTCTTTTATCCATATTTCTTCTTCAGGTCGGCCAATACCACCTTTTGGTTTGTGGAACCACACCTTGTATGATACGTGGTTCACGAGATATTGAAGATGCATTACTGAAACACTTGGGTGTGAAGCGTAATGGTCAGTCCTGTATGGCATATTAATAGTATTTTTTCTTCTGATTTTGTATTTCTGGGTTTGTGGAAATAGGATCTAAAATTGTTGAATTATTATTTTGATGTGCAGAAGTGACAAAGGATGGTCTGTTCTCTGTTGGAGAAATGGAATGCATGGTGAGTTTTTGCTCTCATTTTAATTTTCTGATTCTAGTTTATCAATTTGTCTTTATATATTTTTAATTTACCCATATATATGCAAGGCAAGGTGAGCTTCTTTTCACTAGTACGGCTTGCCTTCGTATGTTGCATATGGCAACTTGATCCGAGAATTGTGTTGCATGAAGACTGAAACACCCATGCCAACTTGAGTTGATTTGCTTGTCTTGGCACAAACTCTTCTTCAAATGGATGAATTCATCATGCGGTTTCTGGGTTTTTGCAGGGAAGTTGTGTAAATGCTCCAATGATAACTGTGGCTGACTACTCTAATGGATCTGAAGCATATACCTATAATTATTATGTGAGTAGAGATTACTGCTACTATATACGTACATGCTTTTTGCATCAATTGATAAAAAACATTCAAAGTTTAAATGCGTTCTTATGGCAACTGTAGGAAGATGTTACTCCAAAGAGAGTTGTCGAGATAGTTGAGGCACTAAGAAGAGGGGAAAAGCCACCTGTAAGTCGGCTAGTTCGGTACATTGAGCTAGTTGTTTAATTAGTGTTAATATTTAGCTAAACCTGTAATTCCCGTTATATTGCAGCGTGGAACACAGAACACTAAGCGTATTAATTCTGGGCCAGAAGGAGGGAATACTACATTGTTAGGCGAGCCTAAGCCTCCTCCATGTCGGGATCTTGATGCCTGCTAAAGTTAATATTGGGAGTGTTATTATTAATAATGAAAACTTGGATGTCCAAAGGCATTCATGGGGTGTAAGCAATGATTTGGTTTCATTGTCCTACTGCAAGTAGGGATACTGGTGGTTTTGGACACCATATAAGCTTGTGTGTTAGTGTTACATACGTGAGCTATTCATTCATTTTGTATCACAAGTCTTCATTAAAAGTTATTTATTTTCACATTAAAATATTAAGGTTAAAAGAAAACCTAAAATTAGCAAGAAAAATAATAATTAAGAATGCTATTTCAGAAATATATTTGGTTCTCTTTTACTTCTTGAATTAAACAAGTTATTTTATTATTGTAGACACAAAATCTACTGTGTAATCTATGTGATATTGTTCAACATGCAAATATTTATTAAAGAATTTTACCCCCAAGTGTATGACTTTACAATTATGATTTTTTATTTCTCATTATTAATAATAAGACGGTAGACTGTTTAGTTAACTCTTTTTTTTATTCTATTAACAGTAATAGCTGATCGAAGATAAGAATGGAAAGAGGGCCGAAGCAGGAACTTGGAGTTATTTATGGAATATGAGCATGTGACTTGTGAAATTATTAATTAATTAAAATTTTAATGATTAAAAAATTATTATAAAAATAAGATACAAAATAAAGTGTTTTACTTCAATTGGTTACAACAACCGAACTCACTCTTATATAATGAATCATTTACTAATTACACCTTAACAAATTATTTTGTAAACTAATTTTTATAAAAATTCTTTGCAAGTGTAGCAGCTTAAACCCCTTTTTCTTTCACAGGTCCAAAAAACTTTTTTTTATATTAAAAAAAATAACACCTATACAACAAACTAGAAATTGATTTTCTTTGGGATTTCCATATGTGAAAAAGAGAAGAAATGACGGTAAACAGGTAGAAATGGATTTTTCATTTACCAAAGATGCGAGTCAAATATGCACACAATCCAACCAAGCAGACATGGGAACATTACCCCACACTGCAAAGACTTCAAAGTCCTTCCCTGCAACAATTAGGAATCATCACCTTTTTCTCTCTCCAATGATTCCTTTACAATAAAGTTTGAGGAGAATTGAGAAAATAAAGCTAAATACTAACACTTTTCCAATATCTAATCCACTCCTCTCTTTTTTTCTCAAGGTGCTGATTTCTGTTTGGACTAAATCCAGCTTTTGGGGAATGGGGACAACCAATGTTCTGAAACACAAATACATTTATAAATATTTACTTGGCCATACCTTTTAAAGGTGCCCACCATCCACTATGAAAAATTAGAGCCTCTCCACTATAAAAGTGCATTGGTCACTCACCACTACACCCACCATTGAAACAAAAAGCACAGCATATCAAGAAAGCTTTGACAATTTATCCTAAGGTTGAATTTAGCAAAAGGAGTGGAGGGCGGCCTTCTATTATTTTAAGCATAGCATCAAAACCCTGCTTGAATAAAGTTGAAATAAAGGCAAAAGGTGGAACCATGACTCTGACTTTGATTGAAACTAAAAGAGAGAGTGATTGATTGGAGTTGGACTGCTAGGCCTAACATTAAGGCATCAACAGCTTCTGGGAAATGTTAGATGGGTATACTTCTTTTTTGGGGTTTAGGAAGGAGGATTCATTTCGGGATTGGCGTGACTCGTGGCATCTGGTGGTTGGGTGTTGTAGATTGCTGAGGCAAGTGAGATGGGCATAATGCAAAGTGCCTTGGACTGAAGTAACTGCATAGCAGCCCCAACATTCTCTTCCATGAGCTTCGCTACCTGTCGTTCGGTTCCATCGCTCGACCATTTCTCCCAGGCTGGTTGGTTTCTTCCACCTTCACTACTACCTTCTTCCTGTAAAAAATAGATCGATCACAAGGACTAACAACATTTATGAGAAGGAACAGCTTTACCATTGAAATATTTAATAATATCCATTACCTCAACCGAGGAGATAGGGATATCCGTCACAAGTGGTGCCACAGCACCAGCGCCACCCAATCTACTCATACTCAACACCTGTAAAGTTAATGAATTAAGTATGTATATATAAGGATACCCAGTTATTGAAAACTTGAAAACAACTCATGTAATGCACTCCTGCATAAGCAAGAATCACACGTAAAATGTCATCTGTTTTTTTCCTTTCTTTATTTACCAGAGGAACTCTGCAGCCCACTACCGTTCGGGCGAGCACCAGTAAGCCCTCTGGTCAAAGAACCTCTATGGAGTTTTGATTTTTGAATCCATGACCTCTAGAGGCGCTTGTCATGATGCCCCACCCCCCCAAACCACCACCCAACAAACACCCTTTACCACTTGAGCAACCCCTTGGGGTATTTCCTAGTGAAGAAATCATCTTATATAACTTTTGCATGTGTTATATACAATGGCAACATCATTTTGTCAAAAAATGGATTAGTAAATTTGGCATTCCATGTTGAAGGAACAATAAAGGTAACTGGCGGTTCAACTCTCCAAAATCCAAAACTTAAATGCCTTTGTACTTTTGAAAGGGACATGACCAAAGAACTTTCATGATGTATACATTGACACTGAATAAGAGCAAAAGGAGTGTATATAAATTATTAGACTACAAAAATCCATAATCACCATTGAATTCCTTTATTGGTTAGATGCTTAAAGAAACAATAAATGGCTGACATTATTATCCCGATTCTCGACTCTTGAGGTAGTTTAGACAACTGGTACAAAATTGACACTAATGAGCAAGTATAATATTGAACATATAGAAAGTATAAACAATATCTCTCAAACCAAGATGACAGGAGACACAGATCTTTCGTTATTGTCAGTTATGTTAGAATTTTGGCATGATCAATAGTTAACTAAATGGTTGAAATGTTGACTATTCAATTCTTGAAAAAACTTCATGTCATTTTCATTTTACCTTCACTTGAAGCCTTAAGAACTTTACGTAATCCACAATTTCATCAAGCATGGCAGCTCTATCCGTCTGCAAAAGAAACAATACTGTTCATATATCCATGAAGGAAAATGAACTGACCTAAGTTCCCAATAATGCAACGAGACTGAAGATTATAACTCAATAACATTAAACGGAAAATATAAAAGCAAGATTAAGCCAAAAGGAAGCAGCTAAAATTTATTGTCATTTTGTGGATTATAAAACACATCAAAATTTCTAGCTTATCACATACTATTCTTTATACAGCAATACAGCAGTCAATGAAAAATTCAGGTCACAAGCTATACTGCAGACCTTTGAGCAATCACGCTTACCAGGTACAAGCAAGTGTCAAAATAAATTTATTGAATTAGTACCGTTACTTTTGAGACCCAGTACTGTTGCGGAGCAAGCCAAGAAGAGATCTATTATCATTAGTAGTACTCCCTCTGTTCCACAAAAAGAGTCCCATTTGCCAAAAAAAGTTTGTTCCGTAAATAGAGTGCTCTTTTTGTCAATGATAGCATAAATGCCTTCAAGTTTAATAACAAAATTTCACTATCCTGCCATCACAACTAAACTAAACACTCGTTCTATTTAGGGATAAACATGGAAGAAAAATCTATCCTTAAAGTTTACAAATTTTGCAAATGAGATTCTTTTTGTGGAACGGACGGAGTATTTATTAATATTATGAACTATATATAGTTATTAATTATCTTTTATAATATTAGGTATAGTATTCTGCAGCCTTGTGCTTGTGACTTTTAGCTTAATTATCTTTATTTAATCTTCTTTATTCCTTTTTTCCATCTTTGTACTAAATCAATTATCGGGTGAGATATGACATGGTATAAAATAGACAACATGCTTTACTTTACAATAACTACAATGGAGTCAGGCAAGTAATGCTTCAGGAACCAAATCAATCACCATTCTCAAGATTGCGAACTTTAATCAGATTGAGGACTGATCGTGATGAAAGTTATGTTTAATTATCCTTTAGTTTGAGACTGGGCAGGCAATTGACCTTTTATTCAGAAACTGCCACTACTAGAAAGATACAGTTGTAAATGAAACACTTACCAAATTATACTCTACCAATTGCACTTACCAGAAAACTAAGGGGACCTCATATAAAATATAATAAAAATGATGATGACAAATACCAAGGGAAAAAAAGAGAGCCAGTAAGTCCATGTACTCCAAATTTATATATCACTAACCTTAGATATCTATTAATTTAGCGACAACTTTGACACTGACAGCTAGTAAATGAAGCACTTATCAAATTATACTCTAGCAATAAAACTAAAGGGGAACCGAATATAAAATAGGATAGAAACAAGGATGACAAAAACAAAGATATACAAAAGAAAAAGTAGTAAGTTATGTACTCCGAATTCATACATCGCTAAACTTTGATATCTATAATTTGGCATCGACTTTGACATTCACAACTCTTTTCCTTTTTCTTGAATAAAAATGTTAATTAGTAATATTTATAAAATAAACTATCGACAAGAACGTACGTGTAAATATATAGCCAATTAAATGCTAATCAAACCTCAAGCTAATACTAAGAAGATGTTTATCAGACTAGGGTTAAATATACTTTTTCTCATTCTACTCGATCTCGGTTTACAAATGCATCACTAGACTAAAATTTTTTCCAGTCAACTCATTGAACTATAATTTTTTTACAAAAATTTGAAAAACGATCTATTCCGTTAAACACATAACAGAAAGTCTACATGGCATCACATGGCCACGCTTGCGTGGAATATATGACCCACCTTAGAAAAAAAAATTAATAATAAAAACAAAATAAGTTTAGTTTAATTTTTTCGATTTTCAAGCTTGGACTCTCCCTTTTTTTTTAAATAAAAAATAATTAAATTAATTAATAATAAAATATATTAATTAAATAAATTAATGTATAATTTTTACAAATGTATTTATATAAAATTAATGAATTCATATTATTTTTTTTTAATTTTTAAATATACTAAGTTCAATTTAAAAAAATAAAATTATCTAATATTTTGAAATTAAAGGATTATTATTATAATTATTATTATTATTGTTATTATTATTTCTCTCTTTTTTTTTTCTTGAAAATCCTAAATGTCATTAAGAAACCCAAATTCAATAACATCTAGTTCCTCATCTCCAAATTATGGAGAAAACAGAGAAAATATTGCATAGAAGAAATTAAGTTGAGGAAACAATATCCAAAGAAGAAGAATAAATAGAGCATCTCCAATCTCACTCTCACTCTCATAAACTCTTATCATACCCATTGATCAAAACCCCCAAATCTAGTTATATAACATATATAGTTATATATATCTATATAAATCACTGAATGCCTCTTTTATTGCCAAAACAGAGGAAATGAATGACAAGAACAACGAAATGAAAGCAAATGCAATCGCCGGGTAACCGGCTGCGAATTGCCTCATTGGCCGGCCAGAGCCAGATCGATTTCGACGCCACCGCCACGAAGCCGATTTCTTGCGCTAGGATGAAGAAGAATAGAGCACCGAAAAATCCCTAAATTAACCTAACTCTTTTCCTTCTTCACAAATCTCAGTAACTTGTTCATTTGTTGCCATTTATGCACCCATCACCATTGAAATAACTTTGTTGCTAATTACATATTCCCAATAAACAAAAATGTTCTGGGCTTCTTATGGTTTGATGTGAACATATTTTGGATTTCGGTTTGATGGGAATGAATTTTGGATTTGGATTGATCTATACAAATTTTGAGTTTTGATTCTTGATTTGAACGAATTTTGGTTCTCTTAGATGTGAAAGAATTTTGGGTTATCTTTCTCTATTCGTATCTAATGGTTTGAGTTTTAAAAAAATTAATAATTGATGTTTGAAGTGTTTTAATATTTCTTTCTTTTATATTTAAGCCTAGATTTAATGATTTCATAATATAAATAATAATTATATTAATTTTCAAAAATAAAAATAATAATTAATTTTCAAAATTTTAGTTATATTTTTGAAGTTTGAATTTATTTTTATGAATTTTAATTTTTAATTTGTGCTTATTATGAAAATACTTATGAATAATGTTAAAGACAATACTCAAATTCAAAATTTACCCAAATTTCGCTTATTTTAATAATATATGTAATATATTTGAATACAATAAAAGAAAAATTTTTCAAAAAAAATACTAATAATTTTTCATTATTAATGCTGCAAAGAAAAAGTCAAAAAGTAGTTAAACTCATTTACTTTCCAATGTGGCAACAGCTAGGCATATGAAGCACTTGACGTGAATGTTCATTTAAAAGTGACGTGGATGTTCTGTTAATAGTCAACTCATTTAACGGATTTTGTAACGATTTGAAAATAATTTGTAGTTCAATGAGTTGATTGTAAAAATTTTCAATTCAGTGATGTATTTGTAAACCGAGGTCGAGTAAAGTAGAGAAAAGTGGATTTAACCCTACCACTTGCTAATTGCTACTCCCCCATCCTGCCCGGACACAAATTTAGAGACGTGTCAGAGATACAATCAGATGTTTTTGTTTGGAGGGAAGGATTGTATTGTCTTGTTTGTAGTTTATTTAAAATGATAGGGAGTTAAAAACGGGAGTCATAAAATGCTGAGAGAGGAGATTCAAACCTTGTTCACATTAGGAACCAGTTCTTGCAACGCCCTAATTCTTTCTGCTATTCTTTCCCTGCGTAACTGAACCAGTAGAAGAAGGTGAGCTGTGACATTATCGCATGACAGCATTAGAAAAAATGCAATAAACATTTTCAGAAGAAGTCATCACTCTCTCATAAAGGTACTGCAGCAAAGAATCAGGTAGAACACAAAGTATGGAGATATTGCATGTGCATGTTGTGTTTTAAATTTTTGCAGCGGAGGGGGGGGGGGCGAGGGGACATTCACCAATTCCACTAGGGAAAAAGGACAATACCAGATATTAAAGTCCTTCTAATCCACTTTACAGCACTAAAGTTGATTGGTGATGGATAATCATCTTCTCCACACCCACATCAAAGGAGGGAGGGGAGGGCACATATTTGTTAGATTTTAAGAGAACAAACAAAACAGTTATTTATCTGTATGAAAAACACAAGCATATTGTAGGGTTTTAGCTAAAAGCCTAAAATTAAGGTAAAGTATAACACTCAGCATTTGAAACTCACCAAGTAATAAACAGCACCTCCTCTTGTACTCAAAATATTCTTACATTGCATACCAATAAAATCTGTATTTCTCAGTCTACAAAAAATCTAGTGACCCTCACCACTCTCAATTGAGAACTTTCAAAACCAGAGAAAACAACAATTAAATTAACTTAATACTCTTTCCTCCTTGTTATATTGTGGGTATACCATAGTAGTGTCTCCCCATAGTTATATATAATTCTGTATCCCAGACGATGTTGCAGCAGTTGGCAACACTTTTATATGCCTGAAAAGTTTTCGTTGAGTAGGTAAACTAAATCAAAAAAATCAAGCATACCCGCTCAGCAATGCTGTGTGGATCCGTAGCCTGCCCTCGTCTTGCCCTCACTCTTGGGCGAATTGCAGGTGGATGTGGCATTGCAGGAAGAGTGTTGTGCATTGGCTGGCCATGGAAACCCTACAAACAGATTGCGTTTCAATCACTAGAGACGACCGTTCAGGGAAAAACGTTCACCCAAACAAAATTAAAATAAAGTACAGGTTGAAAGCAAATTTTTGAGATAGGAAAAGAATATAAAAAAAAAAAAACTTAAGCAGAAAACACTATGCTGCAGTAGGGAAGATTCATAGTTTTCATTACTTTGCTTTGGGAATATGGTTCTCTTAGTAACTGTAAGTCTAACTGGTTCCTTCTTTCTACAGGAACACATGTTAAACTTCAAAAAGCAGTTAACTAACTGAAGAGGCCCCGTTAGTACCAACTAGACAATCTGACTAATTACAGTGATACACTCTATCTTTTCTACATAAAGATAATATAAGTATAGTACTTCTATTACAGCTATTGCTGCACAATGTGTAAGCACCACCACTGCTGCTGCTACACATTGTTCCTACACTGATGATCATGCTACTGCAAGTACAAGTACAATGACAACAATCTACAGCAACATGGACAAATGAAGCATTCTCTAAGCAAATGTCTAAGGATCACAGCGGATCACAGCCACTCCACAGATTGTACGAAGCAAATCAGTGGATACTAAAAGTCCACATGATGGTGTTGAGAGACACAAGAATAACCCCACATCTAAAGTTGTTTATTCTAATTGTAGTTAACTTATGTAATCATAGTAAAGTTAGTAGAACTATAGTTAGGTTCACAGTTACTAATTCAGTTAATTAGCAACTAGTAGCTTAGCTATTACGCACGATATAAATAGCAATTGTAATATTCATTTCCTGAAAATTTTCCTTTATAAATGAATATACAGAGTTTTCTCTCAGTAAGTTCTTAAGGTTTTTAGCTTGTTCTCAAAAGAGAACGATTTTGACGTGATGAAATCAATTAAAAAAACAAAAAATTTAAAATTGATGCAGTTTCATTTAAAATTTGAAAACAACAATTTTGTATTTAACAGTACTTCTTATGTAGATCAAAATATTCAATCATATGAACAATAAAATGAATTCATATCAACTATGAATTCAAAAAGGTCACAAGTCGACTTTTAAAAAAATAAATCAAAATGGGACTTTTTTTGGAAAAGGAGGTAGTAGATTTTTAATGGTGATAACTGATAAAATTTAAAAGCCAAGATAAAACTATATATTCCTGATTTTTTTTCATATCTTGAATACGATAATATTCAAAAAAAATTTGGAACATTATATTAAGATTTTAACTTCAAAGTCTGAAAATTTTCAATTTTGTTTACTCAGAACAACTAATATAGCCTGCAGTTATAGTCAATACAATTGCTACCCAAAAAAAAAATGCCAACAATTTTTTTATACACTTTATAGACATGAAGATCATTTCCCGTTCATTAGTCCCTTAACGGTCCGAATTTCAAAACCGAATTTTAGTTTACCTTACATGAGTTTTCTCAGCAAACTAAAGGACTTACAGTCTTCACAGAAGAAGAAATCCGACTATCAACGTCTTCACGAAAACGGTTTCCGCTTCCCGATGCCTCATCCATCTTCAAAAACCCTCCTTTTCCTTGCTCCAAACTCAACCCCAACGGAAAATGGAACCCGCCACCAACACCGGCTCCACCGGAGAGCTGACCGGAGCCATCGCCGGAGTTGAGCTGCAACATCATAGGAGCCGCCGCTCCATTTCCCGCCAAATTGGAGTCGGTTCCCGCGTAAGCCGGAAAACCAAGGATTTGTTCGAGGAAGTCGTCGGCTGTGCCGTCCCCGGGGTTGTTAGCCATGGCGTTGAGTCGTCCAAGTCAATGTCTACTTGAGTAGGTATCAGTGAGTGAGAAGCCTGAACGAGTTAGGGTTATAAAGAGCATTCACTGATAAATTAACAGTACCCGATTGTATGTACTCCAATATACAATACACATAGATATGATGATATGCACATATATATATATATATATATAGATAGAGAGAGGAGAAAGAAAGTTATTGATTTTTAAGTTCTGAGTGTTGAATGGTTCCTATTTTCTTAGCTAGTACTGAGAGGGAAGAAGAAGAAGGATGAAGAGGAGAGAGAAATGGTGGTGGCAGAAAAAAGCGGATGGCCCGTTGCTCTTTTTAAACGGACTCCGATTGTTAAAAGGTTCTACTTTTCGTTTAATTTACGAATCTATCTATTTACTGTTTCTGCCCCCTTTAATTTTAGACCCATGACGACTGACGGCGTCATGCTTTCTGCAGTCCCACGACGTCGTCTAGCTTGCCTGTATTTTTAGTTTATTTATTTTTTCTTATATAAGACAAATGCAAATGGTACTTCTGCATGGTCTTCTTTACAATTTTCATATAATATCACAATAATATATAGTATCAAAACGATATTATTTTATGTAATTAAATACACTTTCTTCCGTATAAAAAAATGTTTTATAATTTTTTAAAATAATATTATTATAAAAACATCACGCAAGAATAAAAAAACTCCCTTTTATTTCGTTTCTGAAGAAAACATATTTTCTTCTTTCTTTTTAAAGAGCCTATAACCCAACAAAGGCAGAAAGAAAGTCACCCATGCACTCTCTTTCCTTATTTTCTCAGAACTCTTACTAGAACTAATATTAGTAAGGGAAAGGGAAAGGGAAAAAAATGGGACTCTCAGTATAAATAGAGTGAGTATGATACGGAGGGAATGGAATATAGTACTTATAATGAAAATGAAATGAATAATAAAACTCCATGTTACATCAAAATGAATTTAAGAATAAGCCTTGTTTGGCTCCATGCTGTTTATGCTTTTACCTAAAGAAGTAGTATCAAATACTAATGGTATTCAAAGTTAGCATCATTGTACACAGACACCACCCAAGTTCCAAGAGAATGAGAGCTACTAATTTGCTATCTATTCTCTCTTCAAAATTAACAATCTGGGGAGAAATGGGCAATACTGGCTTCATATTCACAATCTGATCAAGTCTTGGCAATTCAATAGATCATCAAAATAATTTGTTCTTAGAAATAGTCAAAGTCCATGTTAATCATACTAGTAAGTCATGATGAGAGTGATAATATGCAAAACTGGAATCACGAAATTAATACAAACAAAAACTTATTTGTTCGGAAACTCACTCAGGTTGCTTCAATATGAGAGACAGAGCTTAGCAACTTAATTAATTAGAGAAACAATAATGCATCATGATGGATAGATATGGAATGGGTGTAGCAAAACAAACTTCAAAAGTGGAGCGGAGTGCTGCAAGCTACTCATATAATATATATATGCTTCAGGTTAAAACTGCAGAAAAGACCGGATTATATGGGAAACCCTTATTTAGCATGAAATGAAATGAATCTTACCTGCAGAAGCAAAAGTGGTGAAAAATAAGTAACAAAAATAAATATATGTATAACGTTGACATTCATTAAAGGATTAAAAAAGAAGAAGAAGCAACACATACTTGTTGAGTTTTGAATTGCTGAGTCATACAAACAGCATAGTGAATAAAATTGTTTTTTTACCTATATACTCGGGTTATATTTGATTTTGTGGCCCAGAAAAAAACTCTTTTGCATTGTGTGCTACTTCTGCCTCCACTATCGCTTCCAACACTAGGTCAGATCCCCTACAATCATCTGACACCAGACAAATCTGTTATTTCTCTAAGTTAAAAAAGAACATACAAGCACTGTGAGGACCTACAATACTAAGAATCAATACGCAATCGTATTACATTAGGTATATATAGCAATGATAAATGGCCAGTTTTCAAAACTTATTCCGTCTTTCTAAGTTTTCTCATAGGTCATATGCATAGACAAGCACATTTCAGGTGCATGTTTCTTTAATTGCAGAAGAACATCTCACAAAGTCAGACTCATGCATGGTTATTCAGAGTTTCTTGTTCTACAACAGATCTGTACCAGACCCTGATCTACCTCGACACAAATAGGAGGGCAATGCTGCATAAGGAATTATGGACAAAATGCAACATGTTTACCAGCAAACATGTTATGATAACTGAATTTGTTACAAGGTGTTCTTACCCCTGCGTTTCGGCAACAGTCCAGCGCATTCTGCAGATACAGGAAGAAATACAAGAAGACCAGAGTCATCGGCGAGCTCATTGACAACTTTATTATTTATTGAACCAGATGTTAAACCAGCAGATTTAGTCAATCTTGCATAAGCAGGTGCTTGGCTACAAAAATTAGATGAGCTTGAAGTTGTTAGACTAGAATCCTGCAAAGATTGAACTTAAATCATCAACAAAAAGTAAAACTGAAAAACAAAGAAACAAAATATTTTCCAAAACGTGTGTAATATACATAATTGAAAGTCTTCTCACTTGTGGAAAAAACAAAATAAAAACAAGTCTGCTCATTAAACCTTAGATGGGGGAATAGTCGATATATTCTCTCTCTCGATTTTCTCCAGCACGCAGTCCCCTAACACCACAATACGAGGATAAGCAAATCAGAGTCTTGCACAAGAAGCACACAGCCAACTACAGAAAAGTCTTGGAGAGATCAGCTAATGGATGAAACCATTAGTTGCAGTTGCAGATGTGTGGTCGATATTGTCCACCAGCCTCGTTGTTAATGGAGCAGGATTCATGAAAGAGATGGTTCGTATTTCATGACGTATGGCTTCTAACTGAGCCATTGTATCTTGCAGTTCTTTATGTACACGTAAATTGAAGATTTCTCCAATAATGAAAGCCACCACCATAATTCTGATACAAACATATAATTACTTTCAGGGGGAAACAACAAGAAACTACAAATACATTACTTGTATATTTATCAATCTGTAAAATCAATCATTAATAGATCCTCAGATCAAACATCATGTGATTTTGGTGCCTGGCATCCATTTGGTACTCTTAAATCTTAACATTACTCATTGTCAATATACTGATAGCAATTGCACCCATATTTATTTATGACCATTCAGCGGAGACATAATATTTAGACACAAGTTGCAGCAAAAGATTTACAATGTAAAACAAACACTTGTCAGACAGGAATCATGCTGGAGTAATTAGATATAAAATGCTGGTTTTAAGTCTCCAAAACGAGTACTACTACTCTGTAATATGGGCATGTCCATGAATCCATCCACTTGAGTAAAATACAGAATGATGAATCTATATATGTAGACAGAGATACCTGCTGAGCTTGAGATTACTGCATGACACTTTCAAATTGACCACGAGCAATCTGAACATAACCAATTGAACGACCAGCTAACCTCCCTGCTGTTCTTGATATATGCTGGAGATCCTTGTGACCTAATAGTGTATTTGTTGCAAATCAAGCGTCTAATTCGAAATTTATCATAATAAAGAACTTGGTAACTGAGACACTTGCTGAATATAAGGTATTAAGCATGCCCCAACAAAATTATAAATAAAACAAACACTAACGTATTATAGATGAACAAATACTCAAAAGTACAATTAAACTTCATTTTTGTTGGAGTGGACATCCAACACAATTATTTCAATTATTATGTTAAATTGATAGTAGAGAAACATTTATACACACAAAGAAGAGACAGATAGATGCATAGATCGAGAGAGGGTACCAATGATAGCAGCAGTTGCTCCAAGTAAGAGGAAGAGCTCCCCATACTAAATTCCGAGCATGGCTTGGCTATTCATAAGGAGCAGAATCCAAAAGGTGCACAATTACAACAATCAGATAAAATGAAGAATGTGTAAGAGAAAAGAAGAAATGGGTCCTGCATTGTTGTTTCAATTTTCCGCAAGATATAATAGACCACTCAGATGGAAATATCACATGCCTAATTTCCAAAAGTTGGGCATACCTAAGTCGGTATTATCAACACATGAATCAATGTGCGGCTCAACATAAAGTATATACCTAATTTATGATGTAAGATTATGCGAAGAACCAAGTATAGGTTGATACAACAAGACTATTAAGAGTTTCATGAAACTTACCAATTACCATCCTACTCAAAACCCTCAAAAGAATTGAGGGACGTGAATTCTCAATTTTTTGGCTTAAAGTTTCAATCTTTAGACATTTAATCCAAATTGGGGATCCAGAAATTCATAGACTATATATAGTTTTGAGCAATAAAGGCATGAGCTTGGGTTGAAATACCTTATATTAAAACATTTTGTATGCTCCAAGTAATATATACACGAAAGCCTCAACAGTCAACAAGACACATGCATACACATAGGATCAGGTAACCATAGAAGTTAATTTCAGACTAAGTTATTCAATTGACCAATACATTATTGAAGAGATCTGCGCGCAGAGATCACCTCTCGCTTAGGTGTCTAATATTAATAAATTGATCCAACTTAATTTCATACTAACCACTCAAATATATGTATATGTATATGTATATATATATATGTATATAGAGAGATGGAGAGGAATACTGACCTTAAAAAGGGGTGTTATAATATGAATGAATTGATAAGATGACATCTGGACTTGAAACTTAATATACCTTTTGAGTTTTGAGCTTGGGCGGGAGAGGAGAGTGAGAGAGGTATCTGAGTTGTGTGTATTGATCTCTTCTGTAATTCTTCTGCTATCAATTCCAAATCTGTCCATTATATTCTATTTGTTTCTCTGTTCTTCCATTTTGCATTTCCTTTATTTCTAAATTGTGATTAAATATCACAACAAGGGCTTAGCTGCACCGGCAGCACCGCGAGAGATGTTCAATCCGTCGTGCCGTCAGGTTGAAGCTCCTGAATTGCTTAAACTAACATTTTTTAGATTTTTAATTAAATACTACTTTTCTATAAAATAAATAAATACTTAAAAGAAATATCAATAAAAGTTTATTATGTATAATATAACAAGGGAATTGATATAATTTACAAGTAAATATGACAATTTCACATATCTCTTTTATAAATAGATTTTATAAAATTATTAAATATTATTTATGGAAATATCAATTTTCTAGAAAAATTGACCACATTTATTTATATAAAAACTTAATAAAAAATAAAGATGTGCAAAACATGTTTTCTAGATATAGAAGTGTAATAATATTATATTTAACTGTTATCTTCATCAAAGGCAAAAAAAAAATCTGTACAATAATTTGTATCGATGCATATTTGATAAATAATAAGTTTTGAAGGACAAGAAAATAGTCTATTCGGTTTAATTTTAAATATATTTTTAAAATAATAATTAAATATAATTTATACTCTTAAATTTATTTATAATATTATTTAAAAAATTAATAGTAAATATGTGATGATAAAAATGGTGGTAAAAATAATGATAAATTAAAAATATTTTTTTAATTTTTTTATAATAATACTATATTTTACTAATATTTAATAAAAGGATGAATATTTAATTTTTGGTGGGAGGGAGGGTTGTGATTTAATTGTGAAATTATAAGGGTAAATTCTCTCAAATGAGATTATAAAATGAGTTTGGGAGGTAGCCAGCTAGGCCATAGTTGTCCCTTTTCGACTTGCTTAAACCCAAAATCCGCAGCCGAAAAGGCCACAAGCATTTTCAGGATAGAAGAAGAAGACACTCTGAGCTGAGTGCTAATGGCCGTTGCCCTCAAAGCAACTTCATTTCTTCAGCTCAAGAAGAACAATCATTCAATTATCTTCCGACCCAATTCCCACAAACTCTCTCTTTCTGTAGCCAAATCGTTCAAGCTTCCAATGGCCACTCTCAGCACCGTCCCCACCGTTGGACTTTCTGAAACTTTTACTAGATTGAAACAACAAGGCAAAGTAAGTCCTCTTCCTTAGTGTCTCACAATCTTCAGTAATTACTTTCTTTTGTATTTAATACTTTTTTAAGAGTTTCTTTTTTGCCTATTTTTCCTTGTGGTGGTTAATTTGTTCTTTGATTTGGTTACCCATTGATTTTTTTTTATGGGTATAATCTACTGATTATGGTTGATCTCATAAGCAATACATACTAGTGATGTGTCATATGTTTGATGGTTTAATCTTTTTGTTTTTTAAGTAACAGTTTAGAGTTTTAATACTAACTGCAGTGTATATATATTTGTCACTTTTGTGTATATAATCTCAAATTTGAGATTAAACATATTTATTGAAAATTTAACTGGTTACTGGGTTAAGTTATAATAACTTAATAAGAGGAACATGGGATCAATGAGATTTGACTATGAAATCAGAGGATTATTTCAACTTGAATTTGGGAGATTATAAATTATCCTGGCATGGCTGAACCAGAACACTTTTATAGAGAGGTCAAAATATATCAATAAAAAAAATTATTTATTAACGCTTGAATTAATTTTTTTAAATTCATTTTGCACAATTATAATTGTCTAGCCTAATTACATAATATTGCACATCCCAAGGCTAAGCAAATGAAAACACTATAAAATTACATCAAAAACAAGTGAGCCCATTACAGGTTAGCCCACATATGGGCCCAACAACCGGAATGAGCCCACATTGAGCAGCCCACGAGTGGCAACCAAATCTATACATCAGCAATTTAAAATTTGGAAACACATGTGGGCCCCATGTCAGCCAAAACTCAGCAGTTCACTGCCCAAAGCACTACCACCGGTGAAAACAAATACGGAGGGAGAAGGGAGGAATATGTATATACATTTTTTAAGCTGCAGTTGAGTATATACGGCAGCCATGGACAGAGGGAGAAGGGAGGAATATGTATATACATCGTTGCCTCCAGTTGAGTATTCCGGCAGCCATGGACAGAGGGCAATTACTCCCTCTGCACCTAAGGTGAATCCGTCCCAGCCCTTGCCGTCGGAAGGTGAATCCACCCCTTGCCCTTGCCGTCGGAGATTCCAGGGGGGTCATATGCCCCCCCTCGACCCCCTGGTTCTGGCTCTGTATCCTGGTGATATTTCAAAGAATGTAATGTTTATCAAGCAATACATCTTAGGGGATGTTTGATAAAAATTGAATGAATCTGAATCTGAATCTGAATCTGAATATGAGTGAGCTGAATCTGAATGAAAAAATTGTTTGATAATTGACACGTCTAAAATATCTAAATAACAAATTTTTACTATTTTATCCCTATAAACTAATTACAATGGGTTTCACTATACAAAACAACTCAGTTGTACTTCATACTTATAATAAATTTAAAAAAAAATACAGTTTTATGTCTGCATATAGAGATAACACCCAACAAATAAAGCTACCCACTTGCTGAGAACATTGAACAAAAAAGATGAATAAAAATAAAATATTGGACATGAGAATTAATTCAATCTAGTCCGTAAAACATAAATCATGATCTTTTTCACTTCTTTCTTTCCTCCAGTGTACAACCCTTTCAACATCTATCAAAAACTCACAAACTCCCATGCTCCTTTCTCCCTCTTAAAGTTTATATCACAAACTCAATCAACAAACCCAGAAAATAAAAATCCAAATCAATGGGGTCAAAGCAATTTGAATCAGCGGATTCAAAGCAAGCAAATTCATCGCCGTTGTCAAATCCATTACCAGGTTCTGCTTCTATCGAAACTTCTTATTTGAATTTCAATTCATATGCACTACCAGTGGTGATTATAGTAGTGATGCTGGGAGTTTTATGAGTGGTGAAAAGGATTTTGAAACGGAGTCGGAGAAGTAAATTTTACTTGACCCAGATGATGAAAGTGCTGTAAATGGAGTAATTCGGGAGGATTCTGGTGACCATTTTGTGTGTTCTTCGGAGTTTCCAATGGCAATTGATGATGAATTTTATCTGAATATCTTTATTGGGAGGGGGCAAGCAAGTAAAATGTTATTCAGCCAAACTAATGACCGAATCAGCCAAATAAATCAGCCTTATTCGGTCAGATTGTTTCAGCCATATTCAGATCTATATTTATCCAAACAAACAGTCTTTTACGGCTGACCGAATCAGATATGAGGCTATTCAGACCTGTTAAGGTCTTATCAAATAGCCCCTTACTGTCTAATCTGTATGAACATGGATAAATTCTTCAGTTTTAGAGTTACTATTGAGGTTTCTGAATATCTACAAATAAATAAATTTAATTTGATCTGACAGCTCCATAGAAGTAATAAATTGGTATGAGTATTCTACTACTAATTTTTGTTCTGATGTACATGCCTCTGGTGCAAAGGTGGCATTGATCCCATACATCACTGCCGGTGATCCAGACCTCTCAACCACAGCAGAGGCATTAAAAGTACTGGATTCTTGTGGGTGTGACATTATAGAACTTGGTGTGCCGTACTCTGATCCCTTGGCAGATGGTCCAGTTATCCAGGTCTGTGAATATTGTTTCTCGGTGTTGTATGTCTAAATTTTATTTTATGTATCTTGTACACATACTTTTTCATTCTGTTGTTAGGCTGCCGCCACGCGTTCACTCGCAAGAGGTACCAACTTTGACGCAATCATCTCAATGTTGAAGGAGGTAGGGGCATTGTTAATCTCTCTCTCTCTCTCTCTCTCTAGCTCTTCTTATGACATTTGAGCTGTCCCATTTTGCATTCATAGTACAGCAAGACCTAGATTTAACTTTGTGCTTAATATTCTCTGGTTATGTCTTATTGGCATAGCATTTTGGGTAAAAGAAAAAAGAATCTGCAAGATATTTCATAATTGATTAGTTTACAGTTGAGGCTATATTTAGATATGGGTGGTTCTAGAAAACTCATATATTTTAATTTTGTTATTCTGAGGACTGAATTCTTTTCATATCATTTAATGATAAAGTAGTAGTATTTTCATTTGGATGCTGTTGCGAATCCATGTTTCTATTATTGTATACACTTGCATATTTACAAGGTATATATAGATATAAATGTCACAACTACAATCTTATCTGAAACTCCTTCTCGAACAAAATTACAACATCTTTATGTCCTATTCATTTAATCCTGGTAAAGTATTATATGCATTGAACATGCTTGTTCTTTGGGCTATCAATGGATAAAGATATTATTTGTTTAATAATGCTAAATTATATGCATCGTACATGCTTATTTTTAGTTTTTCTGTTAACTCTTCACTGCTGGTTAAATTATAGATATGATCATATCCATGAAGTTCTGATATCATATTTTTCTTTAATTCTTATCCATGAAAGTCTAATATCATATTGGCATCATTGTTTAAACAGGTGGTACCACAATTATCCTGCCCGATTGCATTATTTACATATTATAATCCGATACTTAAGCGTGGAGTTGAGAAGTTCATGACTACTGTGAAAGATGTTGGAGTGCATGGTAATTTATACATTTTCATGCTATGCTTAGTTTCAGTTTTGTAATAATTACGCTGTCATATTTCTTTGGCATATTGAATACATTAGGGATAAGGTCAATGAAATATTGAAATCTTCCTCTTTTTAACTAAAAATACATCAGGAGTGAGGTGGATCACCTTTTATAAACTTTAAAAAAAACACATTTGAACGAAATATTTTATTTATTTGAAGGTTCAAATATAGTGGTGCTGTGGTGGAACTTTATGATAAGTACTTATGGTTAGGTATCTAACTCTATTGCTGTTATGTTCTTAGTATAATACATTTTCATGTGGTAGGCACTTGTTAAAGAAATACTCTATCCAAAGGTTGGTTTCTTTTGGGACTAAAAGTTCTTTTTTTGCTGTCATGAATCAGCCCTCATTTTCAGAGTAGCCATGGGAAAGAATATATATATATATATATATAAAGAGGACTGATTTGGGATATTTGAATATATCTATATGATGTATATTGTTATTTGAGTAAACATGAGGTGGGCCTTGGAAAGTTTTAACATAGTGGATCTCTCCTACCGCTACCTACAATGAAACTAACGACTCCTTACTGGATCAAATTAGGCATACCAATAAACTCTGGGTCATTGATTGACATCCGCAATCTATATGGAAGGGCGGTTTTATTGATGCATTCCTGTTGAGAAAGTGTTTTTTTCATTCCATTCTCCAACTCCGGATTAGTTTGAGGCATCTGGCGCCTTTTTTGAAGACTTTTTGTTTATATATATTTAAAGAGGACTGATTTGGGATATTTGGATATATCTATATGATGTATATTGTTATTTGAGTAATATTTCTGACAACTAACTAGGAAATATGGTAGATGTGTCAGGTTATTGATTGTTGATATGGAAGAGTTTTCACAGCTTGCCTTAACTTTATTGTGCCCCAGTACCACTGGGAAAACAAATGTCAATTTACAGTCATTATTTAGT
Source organism: Panax notoginseng (assembly GCA_016801055.1). Classification (NCBI taxonomy): domain Eukaryota; kingdom Viridiplantae; phylum Streptophyta; class Magnoliopsida; order Apiales; family Araliaceae; genus Panax; species Panax notoginseng. The sequence goes on from CM029013.1 coordinate 8,474,956, forward strand.
TTAATATTTTCAGTGTTCTAAAAATCATTAGGCGGACCTAGGCGACGGAGGGGGCGCCTAGCGTCTAGGCGGTGTCTAGGCGGACTAGGCATTTTAGGTGGTCTTATTTATTTATTTTTCTGTTGTACATACTTGTTATACTATACAGAGCATAGATGTATTTTTTAAAAAAAAATTACATGAAATATTAACAATAAAAAAAATCTTTTAAGGCTTCACAAATTCGTTTTAAGTATTTTAGAGCTTCAAAGTAAAGGTCTGATTTTGCTTAAGCAAGGGCCTAGGTGCCTAGCCAAATCAAAGCGGTAGAGGACCGCCTAACGCCTAGGTGAGGATTAATCGGACCTAGGCAAGAATTTTTAGAACACTATTATTTTGACAAAAATTGTGACATGCAATATCAAAATTTGAAACCATAAAAAACTTGCATTGTGCATGAATGTATTGAGCTTTGAAAGTGCTATAAGGCTTGTGTGAACAGCTCATAAAACATATATGCGTAACAAACTTAATTACGATATTGTCTCCTGATTACGCAATGTTTTGTTCAAATATGGGTTATAAATCAGTTTGAATTTACCACGTATTGGATTCTCATCAGTTCCTCAATGATTTAGTGGTAGTTTAGCGTTTCATGACTTTCATCTGACAATAACAAGGTGAAGAAAAGAAGATATTTTTTGCATCTCATAAACACAAGTAGATACCTTTGCAACATACAAATTATGTCTAGTTAGTTCGGCACTCTACAATTCTACATGTTGTAGCTATCTTAACACAGGATTCTTTTGACCTGCAAACTTCTCAAATGAAGAATGTTTTTGGTGCCACTAGGGTTTTCCTTCTTTATTTTCAATTTTTATTCTTGATATACATGTTCTTGTTATATAATAATCAAAACTTTGTTTTCAGGACTTGTGGTCCCGGATGTCCCACTAGAGGAAACTGGAATATTAAGAACTGAAGCTCTAAAAAACCAGATCGAATTGGTTGGTTTCCCAACTATATTAGTTTTTTCAGATTAACAAAACTTTTGCATTGAGAGATCAATATTTCGTTTCCTGCATCTGTTTTGAGCTTGTTATTTTTATTTTATTTTTTTCTTCAGCAAAATGAGGTATATGGTTATGTGTTTCTTTTTGTATAGTTTTCTGGGGAATTTGCTTTAGGAGCATAGTTTGGATTTATTGTTGCTCTGTATAAAGGTTGGGTTCATGGAGACGTTGGTTTTTTGTCTTCCTATGCTATTGTATACTGTACAATACTACAATGTATGTACTTGAGCATGCCCTTTCGTTACCTTTTTGAATAAATTCTAGTTGTGTATTAATTTTTATTTTTTGCTCTATATTATTAATTTGGAAACTGATATTTCCACATATTGCAATAATTGGTGTTTAATTAGCTTCAATAAAATATCAGATTGCGTATATTATGCATCATAGTCTCTCTGTACAGCCTTCTGACATTCCATGGTGCTTGGATCAGGTTATATTCGCTATTCCAAAGTTAGTTGTGTTAAGTTCAAAACAAGAGAGAGAGAGAGTCAGTTGACGTGTGTATTACTAGGACCTGGATTATATATCAAGATCGATATACGAATGTAAAGGGCTGGTTGAGCTGTTAGAAGACGCATTTTAACTTGCTTTACCATTTTTCACTTTTATCTGTAAATAGGTAGAGTATATCTGATATTGCCCCCATAAGCATATTGTCTCAATTCCTCATTCATGCAAGATACAGTTTACGTAATTTCTTGGGTAATACAATCACAATGTACAAGTTTTTAGACCTCAATTTTTGTTGAATTTTCCTTGGCATAGACTACAAATGATTTTTAGAATTCAGAGTGCTTTATGTTGTTGATTCACCAATCTGTCTCATAATTTGTTTTGATGTGAACTTAAGGTACTACTTACAACACCAACTACTCCAATAGATCGAATGAAAGCCATTGTTGAAGCTTCAGAAGGATTTGTTTACCTTGTAAGCTTCATATCCTTTTGATACGAGATACTTTCCATGGTTGTAATATTGTTAACAAAATGCTTCTCCTGTTGATTTATCTTCAGTTCTCTCAGATTATGTTTGTAACATGACATTTTCACTTATTTATATTGTGCACTTGCGTGCAATCATTCAAAGAATTGGTTTACTAAAAAAAAATTAAGCCCCCACTATTATGACATTTATGCTTATCAGGTTCACTAGATCATTAGCTATTTGTGTAATGATATATTCACTTATACCTGTTCTATCTTTGATGCTTAAATTCTATTGTCTAAAGTAGCTAAAGGACCATAATAGTTATACAGTAGTTCCTTGTAAAGAAAAGTTGTAGTATTTTATTTATTTATTTGGGTAATGAAAAGAAAAGTTGCTTAAAGGAATAGATTAACATAATAATTGGAGATGACGCAGGCTTGTGAACATTCAAATAAAAATGTAGGACTATATGGATCACAATGCAAGAGACCGGACAATGTGTTGATTAGAGTTTTAAAAATTTATGCACAAGTTACATATTAGTATCTTACGCTGATCAGAACACTTTCTTGTTTCTTTTGACAGTCTAGTGATCAAACTTATCACATGTTATTTTGATCTATAGGTGAGCTCAATTGGAGTCACTGGTGCTCGGGCATCTGTAAGTGGAAAGGTTCAGGGTCTGCTACAGGAAATTAAAGAGGTTTGTTTTGTTTCATTAAAATTTTCTTTATGTGACTATTACATGGGGATTATGTCTTGTAGCTGCTGCTATCATTAAACTCAAACTGCACTTAATTATGTGACTTGTAAGGTATAATATATTAGTAGTCTAATTGAGCAGAGACAAATTATACAACATTATCTTTGATAGGCATCAAGTAAGCCGGTGGCAGTTGGTTTTGGCATATCAAAGCCAGAGCATGTGAAGCAGGTTTGTCTCCTAATGTGAACCTCATGACTATGAATAGGCAATCTTTCAAAAAAGGCAGAAATACGAAGAAACTCGTAATTTTTTTAATTTTTTCTGCAGGTTGCAGGATGGGGAGCCGACGGAGTGATTGTTGGTAGTGCGATGGTGAGATTGCTGGGTGAAGCAAACTCTCCTGAAGAAGGGTTGAAAGAATTGGAAGTCTTTACCAAGTCCCTAAAATCAGTATTGCTTTGACAATCCCTTGGATTTGGTTTTTGAATTTTGTTGGACTCTGAAATCAAATAGACATCAATTGTTTTTGTTCAATAGCATTGCAACTGGGAAGTTTATACTATCCTTTTTCTGAGCATTGATATATTCTGTCTATGGAATTTGAATTGCTCTCAATAACAATCATATACTAGGCACTTACTATATGAGTTAGATCTCCAATTAAACTCAAAAGGAAAGAGTATACTTGATCTTACACCTGGCTTTGCATCTTAATAAAACTAAGGCTTGTTTCCGTTGTTAATTTGTTATGCATTGCTCATACCCGTATCCAAGTTATCTTATTCATCTCTACTTGTTGCATCCATCGAGCTATGTTAGTCTGGCGAGCTCCATGATTAGCCCAGATATAAAGGACAACAACTTAACTAACATTCAGCATACACAGCTCCTTGACTTGTGCAGGTATCAAGAACAACATTACAATGTTTTTCAACACACATTTTTGCAAAAGTTGTGTAAAGATGTAATTCCCGGTTGTGAAAACAATATCAAAAACCACAGTTGCAGAAAAACTTGCTTTGTTTACTAAACAATTCCAATATCCTTTTTGCTAAGTTAACACTAAAGCATAGACAAGCCACTGGGATAGAGAATGCCCGTACTGCTTTAGCCTTTATATGTCATCAAAAACCTTTCTCCATCAGTAATATACAATTGATGTTGGTGACCGTGTTAAAGTTGTGCACTGCTTGCTTCATGACATCAACCCACAATGGTGTTGGTATTACAGTAAGGGGATTTGGTTTCTCTTCTAAAGGCAGTCGAAATTCTCGTGGTTAAACAACCTATACACAATATCCATATCATATTATACCACAACACATGAAATATCTAGTACATAAAAAATCTAAAAACTTCTATTCATTTTTCCTGCCAAGGAGGCCAATGAAAACAATAATTGTAAGATTTTAATCTCCAGTAACCAAACATATTTCTAGTGGGAAAACACCCATCCAGTTTGCTAATTACAAGGAAGCTAGGTAGTACACATCCAGCTAAAAATCTCCGAAACAAAGTATATATCAGCACTCATTTTATTCAGACTTAGTTCCAATTACAATCAGAACTATAAACTTTGTCAAGGTTTCAACTTATAATTCATGAAAGAAAGATGAAGAAGAACAGCTAGCAACTTAATAATTGCAAAGAATAAAGTTTAAAATATGACAGTGCAGTTAGCATGATTAACGCCGGTCAGATGCCACTGATTCAGCAGAGAAGAGGTACTTCACTCGTGAAAGAACAGAATCGTGTGCAGGATCATACGGATGGTCCTTGGAAGGGATCTCTAAAATTGCTGGAATTGGTTTGTTGTAGCTGTCGACTAGAAACCTTATCATATTTGCAACCTGAAAATCAGCAAGCATAGGAAAATGCTTATACATACGCAAATCAGAAATAAAAATGCTTTTCTAGAAACCACATAAATGAAATTTCATGGCATACATGCATACTGATAGATATAGATACAAAGTATTTCATGGCCACCACAGCATAAAATCTGTTTGGGAGTTTTTTTTATAATATCTATACAACTGTCTATTTAAAGCTGCTTGACCATTGACTAGATAGATATGCAGTTTTTTTATCTGCCATACCATCATACAAAGTCCATAACATCCAAAAGGAAAACAACTAAAAACTTAAGGATGATCTACTCTATGAGGACTAGCCCTCCCTAAAGCATCAAGAACCAAAGTTTACATAAAAAGGAGGAGAGGATAACAGAGTAATACATCTATATTTAAATTCTACATAAAAGTACAGATTAGCTCAATTGATGAACAGTGCCAAATGTTTACCCATCTAATGAACAGGCAATACCTCAAGTTTAAAATTCCAATACGATTAAAAAGTCCTTTTTCAAATGTACTACTTACTTTTATCTATCATAGATAATGTTTTCAATATGAATTAAAAATTGTTCTTGTCGATGCAAGACTTCTTATCACACATAAAAATCGAGGTAGGGATTCGTGTTCCAGTTAAAGAATGGCATTTAAACTATTAATTTGGTTGAAACTCTTGTACAAAAATATGGATGTCATGGATTCATATATATATATATATAGGGATTGCATGTTTGATGAGAAGATAACGAATCATAAATTTTAAGTGTGTGATGCGAGTCATGTGACAATATATACATCAGTTTAAACTAAACAAAAAAATAACAAAAGTTTGAGACTGCACAGGAAAATTTGTCCACATAGCTTTATCAGACAAAATTTGCATTACCAAAAAAGTGGAACATAACATACAAATTCACAAAATAAATGAGAAGGCTAAATACTCACATATTGACTGACCAAGACTATTGCAATGTCCTCTCTTGTTGTGAACTCTTTGAATGCATCTTCAATTTGTTTGACCGTTGTCTCTAAGCAATGATCAGGAATTCTCTATGAGACATCAAAAAGAAATAGACAAAGTTTGGAAAGTGAAAATAAACAGAAAGATTATCCTCCTATCCTCCCTCTTTGGGAAATCAAATAATGGATAATCAAATGTTTACTTAATCCTTGTTAACCATAATTTTATAACATTGTCAAGAATAGAGACGGTTGGATAACCATTCTACTAAGAAATAGCATTTCATTTTAAATAATAATATTTCTAGCATGTCATCATATAGGATGTTGTTGCTATATCAGAGTTTGTTCTAAAAAACTAGTAAAGGTAAACACTTCGAAACCATTTACATTATTATCACAGCTTCAGTATTTTATAAAAACAAATGTCTATTGACTCACTTTTATAATAAAAAAAAAAGAGAGAAAGCAAAAAATCCATAATTGGTCTCTCTACAAGCAGAACTAATCTGATGAATAAAGAAGAATTTATGAGGACAAATACCGGATTATAACATGGTTGTAATCTAACTGGAAAAGGACTAAAAATGTCTTAATTCAGATACTCATATTGAACATGAAACTTCATAAACTAAGAGGTCAGATGATGAACCATCCGGTACAAAATGGTTTTATAATTATATACTGGTAACTATTTTAAATATAATTACACTGTTGAGACAACGTTGTGACTAGGAACTCCGCTGAAAGCACACTAAAGAAAAGATAAGAATACACAATCAATTCAGTTCAATATTCCAGTAGTAACATATACAGGAAAGAATAGTAAAATAAAAATTCGTGAGTAAGTTATGATCAATTTTTCCTCCCATGGCGCAATTTCTAGGTTTGATTTTCCTACTTGAATCAAGAATAGCGAAAATATATTTATTCATAACACAGATAAGCGTTGAAGGTAAAAAGCATACTCAAGTCCACAATAAGGTAATTTGTCTTCCTCCTCAAGTCAACATTCCCAACTCCAGCAAGTAAAAATCCAGTTACTGTGTCCTACATTAGAAAAGTAATTACAAGGAAAACCCAACAAGTATTGAGCATACTCAAGCGAAAATCAAAGTAACTCTGAATTTTGTAATATTCACTTAAGGCCAAGCCAAAATTTATTGCATGGAAATTATGGAATGCAACAAAAGCAAGCACCCCAAACCAAATCTACATACTTTATAGAAAGCAACAAATGTTGTTTATGGTAGCAGTCCTTGATATCAAAGCATGAACCTCAAGCATGTTCAATTGTTGCTTAGTTAAAAGAGCATGGTATTAACGATAATCGAATAATATACTTTTAATCCCAAGTGAAAAAGTTTAGAACATAGTATTTTGGCATGTACATTAGTTGAAGCATTCTATGTTAATGTTAATGTGTCTATAGGCACAAACTCACTAGGTGACTTCTAACCCTACATTAATCAGCTTGGAACTCATACTGATAGACTCCACGGCATGCATGCGTGAAGTGGTCGTCGCCCAGATCGTTTCTAGCAAAGTTGTAAGGGTGGAACACTCTCGACACCTCAACCCAACGCATATAAAGAGACAAGAACCTTAGTACAATCGATCAAACAATGAAATTCGCGTTAAATGGAACACCAACGACACCTAAATCCCGTGTTTATATTGAAACATAAACCTCGATACAATCGACGATTAATGTGGGTAAAAGACATCAGAGGTGGAACTAGTGGAGGGCTAGGGGGGCAGATGGAGGGCTAGGGGGGCATCTGCCCCCGGTAGGGAAGCGGACTAGGGGGGAGGGCGGAAGGCAGAGGCGGAACTAGGTGGAGCGGGGGAGGCATCTGACCCCGGTAGGGAGGCGGACAGGGGGGAGGGCGGCCGGGCGCGGGCGGGGGCGGGGGCGGGATGGGGGGGTGGGGGATACTTACTTAACAAAAAAAATCAATCCAGATCTACAAAAAGAAGCTGTCACTGCAAAAAGGGGACATGGATGGAAAGGGAGAAGGAGTCTCCAAACCAGATCTTGTTAATGTTTATTGACAAAAATGTTAAGTGAGATAACTTTTCGTACCAAAATAGAGATGGATTTTTGGATTTCGTGTGGAATTGTGTGAGAGGGATAGTAATGATGGTGGGTGATGATCAAATGGAAGAAAAGATGAGAGAGTAAAGAGAAAGAAAAACAGAGCTGCCATTGTCCATTGATAATGTTATTTTTTTAGTTTTGTTTTCATTTTAGTCGTATTAATGTTTATTTGATTTAATTAGTTTAATTAAGTAATTTATTTGACACAATTTTTTTGTTAATTATTTTATTTGGATTAATTAGTACGTTAATTATTTTATTTTGTTTTAATTATTTTACTTGGATATTTAAGAATTATTTATGTATAAATTTTTATACTCCTTTAATATGTTATTTTTTTCTATATATGTGTATTTTTACTATTTTAATAAGTCAATTACGTATTTATATAATCAACTATATTTAAATATTAAATTATGACACGTGGCCATTTTCTTGCAAAAAAATCAACCGAAAATAATAAAAGGGTCCATCGTAGTTACTTAACGGTACTTCGGGTAGTGAGATAATTAGACTCTTAATTAAACTTTGGTGGATAATTTCTTAGACCAAATTTCCTGGTTTGTTTTCTGGCTTCTCTTTCTATATATAATAACTCCTAGTTTGGGAATTGAGATTATATCAGAAAAGATAATTAGACTCTCAATTTTGATGAATTTTAATTAATGTTTACATCTTTTAGTAATTTAGTTTTCAAAATTGTTACTGTTGGAGTAATCTTAAATTATTGTTTAATTTCTGTTTGCTGAATATATTAATTATGTTTATTTATCAGAATAAAAAAACAATTGTATAATTTAACGTACTAGCTAGCTTTTAATTTCCTTTCATATTTTAGGCTAAGGCCTAAAGGAATTCTTCTACTATTAAATTTTTCAACAATCAAACACCCACGGCCCACCTACTAGCTTCCAATATAGTTTACCAGTTTAGTTTGAATAAAATAATTAAAAGTTCATTTTAGTCTTATATTTTAGAACAAATAGAATATTATATATTTTTAACAATTAACAAGTTCCGCAAGTGGTGATATTAATAATTTCGGTCCGTTTGGTTTAAAAATTTTGACCCCCCTACAAAACCGTTCTGGTTCCGCCACTGGAAGACGTCATACACAACTATATATTGTTGTATGATAAGTTAAATTAAATCTCAAAAAAAACTAAAAAGATAACTTAGGAATTCTTCAACCAAAAGTAAAGAATAACCTCACAAAATTGATAAATCTGAATAATGAATAATTTTATGAATTACATTCATCCATTCTTATTTATACTAATAAGAAAACCCTAGAATCCAATAAGGAATGGATTACTAAGTGATAAACCAACTTGGAATCAAAATATTATCAAAAACTTAACTCAAAGCATTCCTAATTACATTATAATTGAAAAGATATGAAAAATCCCTAAAAATCTGGTCAAATACTCGTCAAAACGCGTGTCTTGAAAATTGTGATGCGTGGCTGACGCGGCAGCGCCAACACTAAGACCAGTAACGGCGCGACAGCGCTAACCTTCCAGGGAATCTCTGTTGCACTGGCGCGGCAACGCCGTTCCATCTAAACCAAATAATATTCCCTATACACTTGGCGCCCGCGCCAAGTTCTTCACTAAACCCGGTGCACCGGTTGGTCAGAAAATCCCCTTCGCTTGTTTTGCTTATCTCAACAACTTACACCAAATTTATGAGCTTAAAATCCACCTCAATAATCTTCGAACTCAAACCCATATCCTCCCAATCTTCTTTGATTAGATCGTTAAGACCCTCCTTGAATCTTTTAGCTCGAGCTCTTGTCACGGGTCCAACTGCAACTCGAACTGAATCCACTCCTTGGTTGCCAATCAATCCAGAGCTAGTGATGTCCTCATCACATACTTAATCCACCCCCACTTCAATAATAAATCCACAAATTCATTACACTTTAGGAGATTGAATATTACTCCTTCAATGAGCCCTTACTATATATCTCATATATTTGCACCCAGACTATGAATTGAAGAAAGTTATACCCCGAAAAGGTGAAATATTCAACACCACCTGCCTCTTTATTCTACAATCCCCTATTATAGTCCATAGAATTATAATCATCCTTGCAAAAATACATACCTAGGGCTATGGCGTTGTTACCCCACACCTTTGAGTTGATTGCACCCTAAATAAGGTGACCGAAAGTTAACAAACATACTTCACCATATTACACCAAACAATTAGGCAACTATTTTTAATCTTTTCTTCACTTTCATATTGTTACACATATGCGGCCAATAGCATACTTATATCAATCCTATATTTTTCAAATCCATCCATAATTAAGTAAATGAAAGCTATAAATTACCAGTGTAAAGTTAATTTCAATTAGATAATCAGAAACAGAAGATGCATATAAAATAGACTAAATAATTACCTCATCAGCAATCATAGCAATGAGGGCAGAACTGTTAGTTGGGATTGGACCTCTATTCGCCATTCAAAGACAAAAAAACACAAACTACAAATTGAAAAAAAAAATCAACCACTAAAATTCAGATAAATAAAGTAAAATATCTTATTTTCAGAAAAGCTATATAATTGGAATGCGAAGAAGAATAACCTAATCAGATATCTGAACAAGTGTTTGTTCAGATTTAAGGTATTCTGCGGGAAATAGATGAAGTAAAAAAATCGGGAAGATTTATTTCAAGTTGCAGAGTGGGATGGAAGATGGAGCATTTTTATTTGATTAGGCCAATAGTTTTTAATTATATATTTCGGGCCCACTAACTTGATATAATTTCTGATCCAGCCCAAAACTTTCCAGTATTTTTTCGTTGAATTAGAATAACGACCGGACCAACAAATAATCTAGTCTAGGAAAAAAAAGTATTTTTTTTATAAAAATTCTAGGGTGATAGAGAATTAGGGACTGGTCTAGCGACCGAAAATATATTGTACTTAATGTTACCGGTAACACTACTATTATAATATATTAAGTGCAATAATAGTAGTATTATCAATAACATTAAGTGTAATATGTTACCGGTCCCTAATTTTCTGTCGCTCTAAAAAAGTTCCTTTTTTTTTTATCCACATAAAAGAAGTAGACTCGAATAATTTTATTATTTATTCAAATTACAAAATAAATGCACAAACTTTCAATTAATTAAAATTGAAAAGCCATATTTTTCGAAATCAATTTAACATTTTGTGACAGCATAATTTCATACATTTTGTGATGCAAATGGTGTGATTAGAAAAGGAGGGGTGACGTATTACGTATTCTTTAAAAATTGTTTCATGGAGTATAATAATGTAGTAGTATTAGTAGTAATTAATGTGAGATGATGCACTTTTAGAACAATTTTGCTAAACCATGAGTCAGAGTTAGAATCTCATCTCAATAAACTTCCTAGCAATTTCTATTTTTAATAAGAATATTATTTTGAAAAGGAGTCTATTTATTTTTAGTAAGAAGTGTCCTATTTTTATTTTGAGTAGGAAAAGAAGAATTCAAGTATTACCTAAGCTCCACTATCTTTTCATTCTTGATTACCAAATCTGCAATTTCCTTTTCTTTATATATTGCATTTTGTGAAAGAAAAAATAAAATAAAATAATCCTACAGATAAATTCCATTCCAGCATGACACATTCCCGCCAAATTTGGAATTGAAAAAAAAAGTATTGCTGGCTATAAAAGAATGCAGATTTCCAGCTGCCAAATAATGAATCAAAGTAACATTTGACTAATACATATTCCACATAATTAACAGATGATGGTGGCATTAACTAATAACACAAACATTTTGAATTGCTGTTGCATTTACAGACAATTAACTGCAGCGGTACCAATCGTGGTCTGATCTGATCTGATCTAATCAAAGGGATATATTGAGAACCATTTGCTCGGCGTGCTTCGTGTATAAAAGATAAAAGCTCGCTGAAGAAGTCAAGAACATACCTATTCTGATCTCCGTCGATCTTTGGGACTGTTGTACATAGGCAACAGCCAATGCGGACTATGTTTCCTCCTCCCATAACACCGCCAATAAAGTACCAATATCAATGCTATGATACCAACATGAATCGCCCATCTGTCTCACAATGAAGTAAACAGTGAAAAACAGAACCAGTATTATTGCTACTCAATTTAAATTTTTTAAGCAAATACTGAAATATTCTCAAAATGTTGTACTGTCATTATTATTAGTTCCATTTTTCTTTTTGTTTACCTATATTTGGATTTGACAAACTACAAAGTCTCTTATGGCTGAGACCAGAAACAATGGTAAGGAGAATACAAGGAATCATAGGTTTTAGAAACGCAATTTCTCTAGTAGCACCAATGATTCTTCCAAGAAGGATCATGCTTTCTTAAAAGTAACTAGAAAATGGAAATTATTAATTTTCCTTTAAAAAGCTTGTAACATGTCAGCAGCATATTCTAGGAAGCCATAATAACAAAGCAATAAATTTCATTTTACCACCTAAAAACCAGACAAAGGAACATAATATTTTTTTTCCCTTAAACCGATGACGTTATTACCTGTCCAAATCCAAGATAGGGCTGTAAACAAGGGTTTCCCAAGTAGCTACAATAAAATGCCAAACTGGGTTGTAATAAAGAGATTCCGCTGACCAAAACATCCTCGTGTATGTCTCTAAGAAGATAAAGAGTATCCATGCTCCGATTTCAATCAAAAAGAACTTTATGATAAACCTGCCCACCACCACCATGACAAGAGAGAAGGCCACCAACCAATTAAAGAGCCGGTGGTTATATTCTTTGATAAATAGAGACTTCGATTTCCCCAGCATCTGCAGAATGATATAGTGAGTAAATGGACAAAAATATTACCAAGAATGGAGTAATGGACAGCATCATAACTGAAAACAGGTGAGCAAGGACAAAGCTGGGGCGCCGAAAAGAAATGGAACAACTCGATTGGTTTCTTATGATACCAAAACGAGTTTTTAGTTTACTCGAGGTTTGATACAATTGAGCTTTTACAAAATCATTTCCAGGTGGTTTCCACGCTAGTATTAACCATACAAGTGGAGCATAATAAGGAAAACGAAAGAGGAATATATATATATATATATATATATATATATATATATATAATATGGAGAATATATAACCTTCATCATTCGATGCTCATAGCTGGTTTTAGATGGACCAACGCATTCCTTTTCAAAACTTTGGTTGCATTGGAGAAATCCCGCATTGAATTTTGCCATAGATGGAAGTCTGAGGACTTGAAGGTGGTCCATATTGTCCTCACATCTAGTATACAGTCCCTCACACAACTTTGCAGATTTATATTCATTTGCCAAAATGAAATTCTTATGCACCTGCATAGAAGTTCTAATAAGCAAAAGTCTAACAACTCATACTACTAGGTTTTAGGCCCAATTCTTACCTTCTCAATTTCTTCATCCAGTTGTTCAACTGATTTCTTTGCATGATGACGACCAAAATGTTGCTCATCAAAAGCTTTCATTGCTACTTCTCTTGAACCTTCATGGGCTATGTGCAGAGACTCCTCAGAGAGAGGTAAAACCAATTTAACCATCCTATCACTGTACAATTTCAGACATCTCTCCAGAATACCCTTGTTAAAAACCTCCACTAGAGAACCAGTTGAAGGAATCTCTCCCTTATTCAAAGCTTCAAGAATCTGAAATAAGTCAAACATTTCCTGATGAAGTGAAAATGCACGGGACAAGATATACAACTGAAGCTAATAATATCTAAGACCTGCAATAAAATCTCTTCTTCATTCACCTCTCCAACAAAAAGTTCAAGATAAATAATGAGTATGTGCAGTCCGTCTACTTGCACACTATTGTATCTTATATTGTCTTTCAACATGCAAGTGGCAGTTAAACCAGAGGGGAGAACTAAAATCAAAGTATCATGTTCACACACATATAATCACCATCATGTGACACAATCATCTGGCTATAGGAAAGCCACCCACTTAACTGTCAGTGCTGAGTAGTTGACTTCCATCTCAGAACTACCAAGGCTGACAGACGGTTCTGGACAGCTTTAAGAAGCTCAATGATTCTCAAAATTATTAATGTAACACCAGAATAAATGAGGTAAAAGAAGGCACCTGTTCCAGAAAAGATACAAACTCTTTTCCATTTAAAGATTTGCCCTGTACTATTTTTGGACGAATGATAGATGCAACCAACTCTTTCAATTGTTCTCGCTTCTTAACATAATTTGGATCAAGCTCATCATCCTTCAAGTCACAAAGCTTTGTCCGCTGGAGATGAGGCTGTTTGAAAGTTTAGATTATGCTATTAGATCATTTATGAGAGATCTTAACATAATGCATGTTAAAAGACTACCAGAAACGCACTACATAGGAAAAACTACACTCTGAAACTAATGAAACCAACCAATTCGATTCCAGCTCTGAAATGACTCAAAAACGATTAGAAGTTTTCATAAATTAATGAAACTAACAAAAACATTGCAAAAAGAATGCCATGAAAATTTGTGGATAATGGAATGATCAGATATCCATTCTTGTGATACTATAGTAAATAAGATAAGAGCTCTTGTTCACATAGTATGTAAGAGATCAATACTAAACACATTGAAAAATACATTTAACATGAGAACAGGTGGAGTAAGATCTCACAAATTTTCATGTGAACTAGGTAAATGTTTCAAGTCTAATTCCGTTTCTTTTAATAAGTGGAGACATGTTCAGAAACACCTACAAAGGGAACAAAATACAACTGAATCTTCCTTTGTCAAACATGCTTCAAGGATGTTATCTGATGGAAATTAGGCTCAGTAAACATGCTTTATGCCCAACCATCCCATAGTACATAGGTGACTTGCATAGCACAATAAAACAGATAGGTAAAAAATATAAAGTAATAAAGAAAATCCATACCTGTGGTAAGCTAAAGGCTGTGCTGTTGTCGCCCATGATAGCTAAAGAATCACGTATTTGGTTAACCTGAGTAAAGTTATCAAGAAACATAAAAGGTGAATTCGTTAAGAATGATATCTTGTGTTTAATGTTTCGCCAGTGAATAATACCTGATCAATATTTTTATCACCTGCAGCAACAACAAGCACCCGTAATCCATCAGTGTTCCATATATAACTATGATATATAGGCACAACTCACCCTAAACACAGAAGGAGAAAACTAACCATCAGAATTAGGAACATGTCGAAGAGCTTCATCTACCATTTCTTTCACAGACTTCCCTTCTGTAAAATGCCAAAAAATAGTATCAAATCATATAGATTGCACAAAAGAAGCATGGGTGCATACAAGCGAAGATATAACTTGCCTATTATTATTTTTATATTACAAACTTAATAAGATTTCTGTTACTTCTGTTTTCTATTATGCTAAAGGAAGGATTTAGGTTAACAACTCTATCGGTAGGTAGACAAAGGATGAAAACGTGAAAAGAAAAGCCACAAGGTATATAATGATATGGTAATACTGAATATAGAAAGAAAACTGAGAAGAGTTAAAGTACTATTAATATCATTCTAAACACTCAACAATTGAGCTGCTTTTTTTTTTGACTAATTTTTTTTTTTTTTTTTGGGGGGGGGGTGGGGTTCAAACCTAGGACCTCCTCCTTGGCAAAAGGCCTAGTGTATCACTCAAGCCAATGAGCTACTTCCTACTTGCACTTATTTTTATTCTACAGTTTCTTGCAAATTTCTCAATGAGCAAGGAAATCACAATTTGTACTTCTGTTTTTAACTAATTGCATAGGTTATACCTCTACGATAGTAGTATAACTTACATATTGAGAATATTATATATACATGTGTACCTAATATATCCTTACTAATAATTAATAATAAGCTTTTAAAAAAGACTGATAACTAATATACCATTTGACAAGTATTGAAAAAATTATTAGGCAACAAAACAATTGATTATATAAAGTGGGACAAAGTCAGTTCTTCGGGAACTATTTAATTAAATAAGATTGTTGGTGAAACTCGACTATTAGAACATCAATGAGTTGGGCTTCTCATTTATGGGATCTTATAATTCCCAACTGGATCCTCAGTGAAATCTATAAGGCCCTCGTGGATTCAACCAAGGATCAGAACTTCAACAACCTTGGGATCTGGTGACTACTATGAGTACTTCTTAATTTCGTAACAACTATCATAGGAAGTTAATTTGAACTTACGTAAAAAGTCACGTTGTATAAGCCATAGGAGCTTCGCCGGTTCAAAGGCAACATCTTGCCCCTACATCATCCACAATCCAACCAATCATATGCATAGGGAAAAAAAGATATAACATACATCAGGAGAAAATATTAAGATGCGTTGAGACTTACCTTCACCCTGTTCATCACAAACAAAATTAAATGAAAACATGAAACAAGTCATTGTCATGTTAAAACAGGGGGCTGAAAATCGATTATGAAAATTATTATAATTGAATATAAGAAAAAATTAATACGTTGATCAATCTCAGAAGTGCAAACCTTCCATAGAACTCTTCAGCAAGCTCAACTGCAAATGACAACCGAGATATGTCTGCTTCACGAATCTGAACATGTAACATAGATCATATTAATAATCCAAAAGGCCATGGGAGATAATACAAGATCCAGTATGCATGTGAAAGGTAATCCACATTCCAGCATGAACAACAGGTCCAGACCCCCATTTCTTAGCAAAGGGAACACCTAAGGTTTGTCTGGCTTACTAACTTATTATGTCATCCCTCAAATACTGCCTACTCTACGAAATATTGATATATGGAATAAAAATGGGTCAGATGCCTCTTTCTTTACAAAGATTACTTCAAAGGACATGACAAAAATAACAAGCCAGAAAAAGTAAAGGGAAAAAAAAGACCAACAGAAAGACATAGCACGTCTGCTATAGTCGTCTAGAATTTGAAATATAAATTTTGTTTTTTTCCATAAATATATAAGCAAGATAAGTAATAAATCATCTCCCCATAACAGCCTGTAATAATTAAGTCGGTCATTTATTTTAGGAAGTTTCTGGGTACGGAAATAAGACTTCCAAGTAGAGGTTGTTATGTCATTTAAGAAGAATTTAACTACAAGTATTAGATGTCAAACATAAATGAACATGTTTTTCTGGATTTTCTTTGGAGTTCAGTACCAAATAAATGAAGCTGCAGCCTTTTCCAGAACTTAATTCAATTATGTTGTTATAATAACCAACATAAACAAAACAACAGAAAAACATAAATTTTATTTGTTTGAGGACATTCAGGGATTGTGTGGAATTACTTAGTTCTAAATAACCACAACTGGAATCATGGTTCACTGTGCTTTAAGGCAATGAAAATAGGTTGAATCTCCTCTTTTTCTTTTTTCTTTTTTTCTATTGTTTGTTCATTAAATACTCATTAAAATAGGTTGAATCTCTTTTTTTTTTCTTTTTTGTTTGTTCATTAGGTACTTCCTTTACCCTATTTTATACTTGGGTTCCACTTCAAATGTCAAGCTACAAAACCATGTAGGTGACAAGAAGTTTAAAACATGTTGACAAACTTAGAAATTATATTTTTCATATTTCTTTGCTTAAAGTTACACTATAAATGTTAAAGAATTATTTAGAACTAAAAAGAGTTGTATTTCAAAATATTGTTTCGAAATGTAATCTTTTAAGGTCATTAAAAAAATTATTTTAAAAAACATGGCACAAACGTGGTTATGAACCATGATATTTAAAGTGGAACGAAGGGACTAATTTTTACATCCCTTCTACCCCAACATATAAAATTGTTTTCCTAGCACTGACACCTGATCAAACCTTCAACACCAAACCATATGACTACCAGCAAAATAATGTTTACCATCCTTTTATTCCCATCTCGGTTTCAAATTGATCCACAAATAAGTCCTTCATTTATATTTCACTGATATAATTATTCTACCAAGTACCAAGACAATATCAGCACTTAATTTCAGTATATAGTTTATCTTACTTTGCCCAAAAAAATAATTTCACTGCAAATGCATCCTATAGGAAATAGATAGAAAGAGGAGAGGAAGGGGGGGGGGGGAGAGTAACAAACCGTCTCAGGCAAATTATAAACTAGCACAGAACTCAGAACAGTTGCCAGAGCAAATATCCTGCAATGACAGGAACCAAAAGGAGGATCCAACATTAAAAACCATACATGTACAGTAAGACCATTTATGGGACTTCAAAACTACCTGTCATCATATACATTTGACTTCCCAATACTTTCAAATCCCTCTGTGTCAAGGTAAAAGACAGAAGTTTTTACTCCATCAATATCTAGCTCAATGGGAGTTCCCCATACCCATATCCCTGTAAAGAAACAAAAAGGAAACTGAGTGATATCAACAAATGGATGGTTGTGTAGATCTATGGAATCACGGAAATATCTCTGCATCTACCTTTTGTTTTAGTGTCACGCATGTGCCCAACACCAAAACCTGCACAACTCAACATCAATGATAAAAAAACTAGCGTAAGGAACCAGATTATGTGAGACATTAACAGTGAACAGTTCATTCGCTAAATAAGCTAATAACATAGGATGAAGGCTGCACCTTCATAACAAGAAAGAGAGAGAAGCTGATTAAGCAGAAAAGATTTTCCAGAGCGATATGGACCAATCACCTGGTAAGACACTCATAAAGATGGATTCAGAAAACACAGCCATAGAGTCTGCGCAACTCCAGGGTCATGAGGGGGTAAAAGGGAATGACATTAATGCGGATAGCCGGATAAAACAAAAAAAAAACAATTCTTACAAGGATTAATTAATGACAGTTAATTCAGATGTAAATACACTTCAATAATATTTATCCAAAAGTAAAGGGCCTGTTTAGTGCAGTTTAAAACTGTTCCATGTTCCCCGATTTGAAAAACATGAAACACAGAAATCATTATCACGACCTGAGAAGAAAATGTATAGTTTTCAAAACAGAAATGGTGTTTACTATTTTCCTTATTACTATAATTATTAGAAGCAGAATGGGTTGTACTATTTAAATTTCAAATTTTCAAATAATTTAATTTCAAAAATGGATCAAAGCACGCAGAAACATTTTGCCAGAGAAAAATATAGACTAATAAATCTTATTCTCTCATATTAAGCAAATAAGATCTCATATAATATATAGATATCTTTTGGAAATGATAAACCTAGAAACGCAACTAATGAATGCTAACGAATTAAATTCTCAAGCTTACACCAACAGCTGCAATAGGGGTCGTTATCCTCTCAATTGCTTCCAATCCAGCCCTCGAAATGCGAAGTTTCGTATGACCAGGATCAGGTTCTACAATAGGGAACCTGCAATAGCAAAAAAAAAATAGAACAAAATAGTATTTCCAAGACGATGCATATCCAAGTTGAGATTAAGGATGCAAGACAGGCACGAGGATTTTTGTAATCACGGAAAAATATGGTCCAAAACCACTTGTACAACATGTGAAACTAGGTTGAAAATAGAAATATAAATTATGAAGCCAAAGAAACGGATAACATACGTGCATATATTTCTTGGGGTAAGTAAATCACTTTTAAAGAAAGGACAAATAAATATTACAAAACTAAAGAGGCATATTTCCTGCCCAGACATACCAAAACAATAGATGAAGGTGGGCATCCTTTCTATCTAGGCTAAACCCCAACAACACGAGCAGAGGTATCAGAGAAAAACAAAGGCCAAAAATTACAGAACCAGATTTCCATGGGTCGGACTTCTTAATCCAAATAGGTATAACATCAATTTTCTTCTAAACAAGTCTTACCATAATAGTCCCTCCGCCCCATTTTATATTAGAAAACACATTGACCCTTTTTTTGGCATTAGGTAATTTTTGTGCCCCTTATGTCTTTTGTACAAAAGTTTGCCCCCTTTTTGGTGTTTCTTAATGATACTAAATTACTTATCAAAAAGCGAGAAAATCCTAAGCAGCTTAGATATGTGATGAGGAACAGGTAAAGAAGAGATCCGTCACGGTGCCTTCACTGAAAAGAAACTAAATGAGTTGAAGCGCCATCTATGCTCACAGGCAAAGAAGATATTCCGTCACAGTGGCTTCACTGAAAAGAAACTAAACAAGTTGAAGCGCCATCTATGCTCTTTTGAATGGTCAACAGCCTTGGAGAAGATTCCTTCAATAATTTACCTCCGTTTAATTATTTTTCTGTAGCACCTATCCTATATCAAAAAATTACTATCCTCTTATTATGTAATGGTCATAAATACACAAAAAGAATTAAAAATTGGGGTATGAAGAAAGGACTCAATAAAAAGTTCTATAAAGCTATAATCTAGGGTCTAACTAGAAAGATCTTGTTCCTGTATGAAGCATATAATTTATGGAAGTTATAGCAGAACAGAAGTGAAAATTTCATTTGCATTTTGATTTTACTTCTCACATCACCTTTTAAAAACTGACATATAGTTTCAACCTTTTTTCTTTTCTTTTGATACAAGTATAGAATTTCAATATTTGTTCTAAATTCCAATCAAGCTACAAGCATAATGTAATTCAATAAAAACTATCAATATCCATCATGTAAAATTAAAAGCACAACTTTATCATCAATTAACACTAACAGTCAAAAAAGATCATTTCTTTCTGGAAACATTCAACAAAAATCAAAGTTCAAAACAATAATGAAAGTAAATCTTTAGTAACCCACCATTTAACAGCAAGATCTTCAAATGCAATAGTGAACCCACAAATATTTCAACTCCGTACAGCAATCAATCATAAATCCATGCAATGAGTTCAAAACATCCAATTCAGTTGATATATAGGTGTATATTAAATAGAAATTGGCTTACGCTTGACGGAGATTATCAATTGAAAAGGACCCAGATGGGGAAAAGCACATTAAAACCAGAAAAACAGCGACCCAACTATAAATCTTCATCATTGATCTCTTATTCTGCAAATGCCGTAAAGTTACAAGCATGTCCACGAAAGTGTACGCACTTCGAGACCCATGGGATATAGAGGAAAGAAGAAGGCAAAAGCCACTAGCTTTTATAACATTGAACAGAGGCGGGATCTCAAGACGCCATGGCCGAGGGTACAGGTTAAGAATCGTGGACCTTACTTTTCTTTGATTTTGATATTTGAGAAACCCCAAGAAATGGGTTTTGTTATGGTGGACAAACAGGGGATTCGAGCCCGCCTGAGAATGAATGTTAATCAGTTTAGAGTTTAGAGAGAGAAAAATAAAATTGTCATAATAATCAAGTAACAACAAATTGAGAGTAGGAGAAAAAGGCTTCGGGGGATATTTTTATCAACAAGTTAATGATCATGTAATGTAATTAGAGGAAGGTTAGGAATAATGCATGCTTAAATATAATTTATTATTATTAAATTATAGATCATATTTGAATTTATCTTTTAATTTTATCAATTAAATAATTAAATTATTAATTTTTTTTAATTTTATTAAATTAAATCTGTCACATAAAAAATTACTGATTTGATTATATGCGTAGGACATAATTAAACTGTATAATAAAAAAAATACTAATTTTTTAACTTTTAATTAAACATTTATGACATATTAAAGGACAAAATCGTCAAATCATTTTGTATTAAACATTAAAACAAGACAAATTAACTACTCATATTTTCAAACAAAAAATGAATTATAAAACCAAAAATCCTTTTATTAAATCAAATTACCAAGCCCAAAAATCCTTTTATCAAACTACCAGAAGTTCAATTTATAACCAAACTTATAAAATCTAATTCATCACACCAAACCCAAAAATCTCATTTATCTAAACAAAACCCATATCTTTTTCTTAATCGAGATTTAGATGCAAGTTTCAAACCGATTCATATCGTTCTCCACTAATTGTTGGAACAATTGATCGAGTCATGAACCATTGAAATAGTCACTCAGATTAGTCGGGAGGTGAAACCATGCATTATCCATAGAATTATTGTTGTCCGCAACAAACTGGATGTTGGCGTCGGCAGCTCGAAGGGTATTTCAGTAATTCTGGAGGAATGTAGAGTGGGTTGAATTCCTCTGGTGATTGGAATAGGTTTGTACCACCACCAACCCCATAGAGAGCGGAGAGATCGGTGGGATCACAACATGCGCCGGACGTGGAGAAGACAAAAGGAGAGTCGACGAAGTCGGAGTGAAATGAAGGGAAATGATATAGATTGTCGAAGGAAAAGGCGAAGAAAGAGTGAGGGCTCGGGCTAGGGTTTTCATATTCTTTTGAGAAGTCACCGTTGCAATTGGGCCAAACGAGTTCGGAGGATACATGTGAGGGTGTCAACGTCGATGATGTCGAAATCAACGGCTACGAAACCATCTTCTTCCTCGTTGATGATGTAAGGCGTAAGCCATGAAAGATGATTTGATCGTCATTTTCAAGTTTCTGATATGCTTTTGTTTTTCGATTAATTTGAAGGTTCTGTTTCTAATTTTAAATTGCTGAGTTTCTATCTGATTTGATTTCGTATGGGACAAGGTTAGACACGATGTTTTTTGTTTAGTTTTAATGTTTAATATAAAAAGGTTTGTCGATTTTATCCTTTAATATATCATAAATGTTTAACAAAAAAATAAAAAAATATTTTTTGTTACACATCAGCTCAACTATGCCTCCATCCAGATAATCGCACTAATAATTTCTGACGTGACAATCCCAATTAAATGTAATTAAAAAAAATTAATAATTTAATTATTTAATTAATAAAATTAAAATTTGATCATCGAATTAGAATATAGTTTATAGTTTCTGATAATAAATTATGCTTAAGTCAGTACTACCTCCATCCCATAATAACTGTCGTTTTAGAAGGAATTTTTTTTTTCAATTTATTTGTCGTTTACATTTTTCTAGGAGAATAAATTACTCCCTCCGTCCCAAATTAATTGCTCAGTTTTGACTTTTTAAAGTCAAATTGACCATTTTTAAAATTAATTTTTTTACTATTTTTGCTAAAATATATGTGAAGAGATTATAACCAAAAGAAAGTATATACTCCTACAATTTATTACTTATCCTAATTTTTATAATTTTAAAAATATATTTATATATGCTTAATTATTAATTTTAAAAATAGTCAATTTGACTTTAAAAAGTCAAAATTGAGCAGTTAATTTGGGACGAATGAAGTATTTACTTTCCTATATCACTCCTACTTTCTCTCATTGTCCCAAGAAATTTTTCTCTTATATTAATAGTTTTCAACTTCCCATAAAGGGGTAGTGATGAAATTTCATATCAATTTTAATTAATAAATGATAGCACTAAATGACTTTCTTAATTCATGTGCATCAAGCTAAAACGACAGTTATTATAGGATGGAGGAAGTAATATATAACGTGTTAATTTGTCATTGGTCGAGCTGCAAAGTTCAGAAGCTAAACAGTAAATGGTCTGACCAGATTGACTCTAATTCCTTTACTTGGTTCACGGTATTCAAATATTAAATATAGTCATCATCTCTATCAATTTTAGTTAATTTAAATAATTAAATATCACTTTTATGCTTATCATGTTCAAATTCAGTTTTTTTGTAAAATATTTTAATTTTATATTTGAGTTGGTTTGATTTTGGAAATAAAAAAGGAATGTAGGTCTTTCTCTGACATTTGTTTTCAAGTAGAGGGCGGATAAGATTTGGTTTAGACTCGAGAGTATGCAAGACTAAAGATAATAATAATAGAATGCAGTGTTTATGTAAATCCTAAGCATATTTGATTGGATGAATTACATATTTTATTATATTTTTAAAAATAATTATAATAATAGTGTACTTATAAAATATTTATAAAATTAATACAATTGCATATTTATTTACAATATTAGTGCAATTAGGATTCCTTAATTTAGGGAATTAGTATGCAATTAGGATTCCTTAATTTAAGTCATTAGTATTGAATTAGTACTCATAAATCTGATGCCGGGCCAAAAACCTGGAGATCGGCGGGGTAAGTGCCAGGGTAGTCAGAACTCGAATCGGAAAATGCGCTTTGTTACAGAAAAGCGTCATAGCAAGAGCTCCACAACTCGAAGCTGCAAGCTCTGCTGTTCGATTCCTCTTCTTCATCGAATTTGTCTGATCCTGTGACGTCTCATTGGAAACAAACCCATCGGAAATTTCAGAATTTGTTTGGGATAATTTTTGGGCATTATTGATTTGTTCTTCTTCTTTACTGGAGACTCCAATTACAAATTTTTCAAACATAGATTCAACATCGACATTGTTTTTGATGGCTACGTAAAGCCCAGCAATTGAAACTGCTGAAACTGAGAAATGGACGCCTAATGCCACTTTTCCGTATTTTTTTAATAGCTCTTTAAATCGACCGCTGGCCATTGATGTATCTATAAAGTAGAGAGATTTGATTTTAATGGGGACGAAGGTTTTTGATTACTGTCTGCAACCCAAGGGTTTCGGAGTTTTTTCTCCAAGCTAGGGTTTTAGATGTTGGGGATTCTGACTGAATGGTGTCGTGAGAATATAATGGGCCTTGTTCTACACTTTCTCCAACTATCGAGGTAACTTATTCAGTTTTATTAGGTTGCCAATTTTTTTCGAATGTGATGCAGTTGGTAGCCAAACCTCCATACCGAGATAACCTATTCAGTTTTATTAGGTTGCCAATTTATTTTGAATGTGATGCAGTTGGTAGCCAAACTTTCATACCAAGGTAAACTATTCAGTTTTATTAGGTTACCAATTTTATTTTGAATGGGATGCAGTTGGTAGTCAAACCTTCATGCAGTTGGTTGTCAAACCTTCAGACAAAGGTAATCAATTCAGTTTTATTAGGTTACAAATTTATTTTGAATGTGATGCAGTTGATAGCCAAACTTTCATACAAAGGTAACCATTTTAGTTTTTGTGGGTAACCAAATCGTTAAAAAAAATCAGAACAGTAACTCAGGTACTTCCATAGATTTGCGGCGGAAGAGGAGGATGATGAAGAGGAAGAGAGGGCGATGTAACGGCGGTGCAACCAAGGACTTCTAGAGATTCGCGACGGAGGAGGATGATGAAGGAGAAGAGAAAGGAGGCGGTGATGAAGATAATGAGCGGTGAGGGAGATGAAGATTAGGACAAAGAAGATATTTTTTTGTTTTTCACTCATTTTATTTTGAATTTGAATTTATTTTTTTTGTTAGTTCCCAAATATTTGAATTTGAATTATTAGTTATGACAGTTATTTCTGTGACGCCCCCAAAATTTGGTATACATCACCCATCTTGGGTCGCCAGATACATGGTACAGAAATTAAATACAACTTACTAATACAACTGTCGTGTACAATATGACAAAACATAAACTGTGAGTTTGAATACAAATATTATCTTCTAGAGAGTATTCATACTCAAAAGGAGTCCTCAATACATTTATTAACACACTATTACATAGAATAGTGAGGACTACTAACTAATACTATCATTCGGACCATCACTCCGTTCCCCGACTTGCCCCAGCTACGTTCTCATTTCCTGAAGAGAACAGCGAAAGAAAGGGTGAGCTCAACTAGCCCAGTAAGAAATATTATGACTAAGATAATGCAAAATAAATTATCATTAGCCTTCAACAATGTTAAACTGATAAAATATAATAGACATCAAGTTTAACTGCAGCGGAACAAGCAATCCATTAAAAGAGTCAAGTAGAAAATAAACTCTACTATCTTTTATGATTTAAAAGGTTTTTCAACACTGTGATCGCTGAGACTCAGCTTAATAAAACAATCCACATCATCGAATCACCCCTGCACTACGGCCAAGGATATTCGTGTATTCATTAATGGTCATGATCATGCCAACAACTGTCCATCAATGCACTACGGGCCAATGAGGACTTTTACCACATCATTTATAATATTACGGTCATGATTATACCGAATAATCCCTGGTCATAATCATACCAAGTCCATCTATGCACTACAGGCCACAGATGACTTTCAACATTTTATGAACATGAGGATGATGACAATGATATAAGAATTCAATAAAACAAGTTCAAGAATTAGTTTATCCAGGAATTAATAACGTCCAAATTGTCAACATGATACTGCTTTGTGGAGTAAACTTCAAGACTGATCAGGAGAATATTTTCATGAATAGATACTAGATGAAGCGCAAATATCAAGGATATTCCACTAATTTCATGGAGTATAGAAGTCAAAGTTTTAATCAACTGAGTATAATAAAGAATGGAATAACAAAAGAAATCACCATGCATGCGATAGACCGCACAGACAGGTTATTCTTAACAGAATAATAATAATAGAACCAGGTCCGGCGTAAATGCACAGACAGGATATTCCGACAGAATAATAAATAATGGAACCAGGTCCGGTGTAAAACACACAGACAGGATATTCCGACAGAATAATAAATAATGGAATCAGGTCCGGTGTAAAACACACAGACAGGATGTTCCAACAGAATAATAACAAGACGGAACCAGGTCCGGTGTAAAACACACAGACATGATGTTCCAACAGAATAATAATAAAAACGGAACCAGGTCCGGTGTAAAACACACAGACAGGATGTTCCAACAGAATAATAATAAAAACGGAACCAGGTCCGGTGTAAAACACACAGACAGGATGTTCCAACAGAATAACAGAAGAATGTCACCAAGTATAGGGTAGACCGCGTATACAGGTTATTCCAACAGAATAATAAAAAATGAAATAACAACAGTTCTCTTCATGAATAAGAAAGAATAACACCCCTTACCGTTTTAAAGAAGAGCTGAAATAAGGAAGTAGTTAAGTAGCAGAATACTCTTCTTCTCTCTCTCTATAGTTTCTCTCTATAGTTTCTCTCTCTAGAGTTCAGTGAATTCGTAAGAAAATAATGAAGGAATGAGCTTCTATTTATAGAAAAATGGAATGCATAGTAACTAATCCATGAACGGTCCAGGTTGATTTACTTTAATCTGACGGTCCATATTTAAAGAAAAATCTTTTAAATAAAATATAATATATTCTATTTATATAAAAAGATTTTTACTATGCAAACACTATGCAACACTATGCAAAATACTATGCAACACTATGCATAATATAATATAATATATTCTATTTATAGAATAACTTTAATAAAGTATTCTGTTTTATATAAAAAGATGTTTCTGTTTTATTACGTTAATAATACGAATAAAACAAAACGTCATTATCGTTATAATAACTCATATTATTAATCAACAATAATTGAATCAAACTGAGCGACTTCTCACATAAATATCAATAATCAATACCGTGTGCTACTATGCAACAACGCGTATTACTGTACTTTTACTACCGAGTAGTTCAACAGTATCAACGGTAAAACTTCCGCCGTTATTTTCATAAAGTATTTTTGTCGTTTTCTCAATCCGACAATAATTCCGTTGTGGGGTCCACCAATGATTGTACAGTCGTACGAATATTCTCCGACAAAAAGAATATTCCCCGACCAATCGAATATAATATGACAACTTGCATACTTTGTAAAATTTATAAATACTACCCATAACTATTATATCAAATCCACACCATAATATAAAAAAAATTATTTCGAGAAAAATTAAATATTTATTCATAAAATCTGGGGTCTCACAATTTCTTCTTGATTTTAGGTTTTCTTATTAATGTGAATTGTACTATTTTTGTAATACAGGTCCTAATTACACTATTTTTGTAATTATTTTGTGCATGCACTAATGGTGTAATTACTTTCTAATTGTTGTATACTTCTGTAAAGAACCCTATTTGATTTTGGTATAGCCATAGAGGCACGCAACCAGTTGAGCCAACTAAGTTATGCTAAAACCCGAAAGAGAACCAACTTCTCCAATTTGAATTAGCCCATTATATAACACCAAAACTTATGTGGGCTATTTGGAAAGTTTTGTTTTTTCATAAGCCATTTGGAAAGTTTGTGTAAGACCCCAAATTATTAATAAATGAAATTTAAATTCTTCTATTTATTATTTTGAAATAGTAAGGGTTGATTTGATTAATGTGGTTAGTTATGGGTAAAATGCGCAAATATTTTAATTAAGCAAGTGGTCCTAAAATATTCATTGTTGTCGGGGAATATTTGTTTGGTCGTGGAATATTCTTGTTGTCTGAGAATATTCGTACGACGGCGCAGCCTTGTGTGGGCCCCATAACAGAAAGCGATTGGATGAAGAAAACGACAAAAATAAGTGGTTTATAAATAACGGCGTAGTTGTTACCGTTAATACTGTTGGAATACCCGGTGGTTAAAACACAGTAATACGCGTTGTTGCACAGTAGCACACGGTATTGCACTAATTATTGATTCTTACGTAAGAAGGCACTACTCAATAATTGTTACAGTAATTACTGTTCAATATTATATTTTATTGATTCAATAATTGCTGCGTTGATATTTTATATTACTGTTGTTTTAATAATTGTCACTACACAGTATTTTCTATTATCGGAACAATAATTCATATTATCTGAATAATATTATTAGATAACATTATTGGCAATGTCTAGAAAGTTCTGTCTAAGGAGAGGTTTGGTCATCTAATTGCGCGCCAGTAAGGAGAGATCCTTATTGGAAAGCCCCCTCTTTCCTGGGAACGGTCTGGTTGCCAATACTGTGATTCTGTAATATTATTTGTGTATAATTAGTTATTGATTTATATGATGAGGAAAATATTGATTTTATGTGGATATAGATGGAGAAAATTTTTAATGTGACAATTGTTGAAAATTAATATTTTATCTTTTTCTGATAAAATAATTCATTTAAATATATTATTTTAATAATATATTGATAATGATATTTTTACAATAAATGTGGGATATATGAGTATATGAGGAGGAAGAGTATTTTTGTGGCATTAAATGATTAACACATGTTTTGTGTTGGTGGACACAATTCTTGACCGAAAATTTATTATTGACTGTAAAATCGCCCGTTTGTGGATTTCGGTCAATTTCTGTTTGGAATTTGGAAAAACTTTCTTCTGCAAAGTTGTAGAGAATTGAATTTTCTATAAAAACTAGCGAGATTCGAATTTTCTGAATAAAGGGCTATTTATTATGAATTATTGAAGTTCTGAAGTTCCGAAATAATTGATTTTTGGAAGTTTTATTTATTAGTTTGGAGAAAAACGTTTTTTATATTTTGTTGGACATCATTAACATGTGTGGCTGGTGTTTTTGACCAAAGGTGGGCTAAGAAAAATTTGTATAATTATATTAATATTATATTCAATTTTCTGCTTTGGTGTTCTAAGCATTTTCTTATAAATAGGGTGCTTAGGTTAGAATTGAAATCACACCAGAAACACAAGTTTCTCTCTATTTCTCTCTCTATATCGAGCGTATTTTTGTGAGTATTTGATACTTTGAGTGTTGCTATACGGTGCAAGTTTCCTTCAGCACTATATCTAGTATTCCAGTCAGAAGTATCGTATTTCCGAGGTAAGGGATGTTATTTCTTCTTAAATGATATTATTTTCTTCAATATCATTATGCCGAAGTATTGATCTAAACTTTTTATCAAATTTAAAACTTTTCATGTCGGGGTTACTATTCATGAGTTACTATTCACGAGTTACTATTCACGAGTTACTATTCACCGAAAAATGAAAATTTCTTCTTTTCGTCCAAAATATCTATTCTGGATACTAGCTTTGATTGTATCCATGTTTTGATCATTCTTGAATTTTACTCCACTATGATTATTTATGAGGTATTTTTGGACATGGAATAGTTGAAATACGAATCCTTAATATTTGTTCTTTTGTTTCACTGGATTCGTTTTTTTAAAATATTTTTCATCATCCTCAGTCTTAAATGATGATTTAACTGAATATCTTTGGCCTGTAGTGCAAAGATGAATGATTTCTGATGAATATCTTTGGCCCGTAGTGCAAAGATGAACAGGTGTTGAGATGAACATGATCGACTGGTGATACAAATGAATATCTTTGGCCTGTAGTGCAAAGATGAATATTTGATTAAAGATGGTTATTGATTGTTGTTACAGGGATAAAATATTGATGATGGACTTTTAAATCTTAGAAGATAGTAGAACTCATTCTCTACTTGACTCTTCTAATGGTTTGCTGTTTCCGCTGCAGTTATTGATTTAAAACTTGTTGTTTATTGTATTCTATTAGATTTTTCCCTGTTGAAGACTAATGATAATTTGTTGTATATTATCTTAGTCATAATATTCTTTACTGGGCTAGTTGAGCTCACCCTTTTCCTTGTTGTTCCATTTTCTTCTTAGGAGGCGAGAATGTAGCGAGTACTAGTCGGGGTGTGGAATGATGGTTCAAGACAGTTGTTTTAGTAGTCCTTACTATTTTGTAAAATAGTGTATCAATAAGTATAATGAGTTCTTAGTTGAGTATGAATACTGTCTAGACGACAATATTTGTATTTAAACTCACAGTATATGTGTTGTCGTATTTTGCACGACAATTGTAATAATAAAGTTGTAGTTATTTTTTGTACCATGTATTTGGCGACTCAGAATGGGTTGGATGGATTGGACCTATTTTGGGGGCGTCACAGTTGGTATCAGAGCTTAGGGATATGATCTCTGGCGGAGATCGGGGAATAGAACTAGGAGGGGAGAGACGAGTAAATCCTTCGCTAGTGTGTCCTACCTAAGCTTATTTGTTGGTCGGTCATAATATAGGAATATTATGTGATATGTTAATTTGTTAAATTAACCTTTGTTCTATGGCAGTATTTTAGAATGTCGACTGAGAATGTTAACACTGGAGTAAATGAGACGGTGGAGATGCTTATACTCACCAACGAGAAAAACGTGCAACAGGCTGGCAATGTTCCTCCTGTGAACAACACCACTGAGCAGACGATGAATGATGGAATGTTTAGCAGTTTTTTTCAGTTCATGCAAAGCCAGACGAGGGAGACTCGTGTACAAAATACGTGTAGAAATGATAGCAATACGCGGCTTGTCACAGCCAAGCAGTTCAAAGAGTTGGGACCACCAGAATTCTGGGGAAAGCCAGATCCGATTAAGGCGGAGACATGGGTCAAGCAAATTACCAAGATATTTGATGTCTTGGGATACACGGAGGAACAGAAGGTTCCATTCGCCACCTTTATGTTTCGTGGCGAGGCAGACTACTGATGGGAGTCTGTGAAACGTACCCATCCAGCCGCACTCAACATGTCTTGGGAGACATTTCAGAAACTATTCAATGACAAGTACTTTCCTGAAAGTATTCGTCATATGAAGGAGGTAGAGTTTATTAGACTGGAGCAGAATAACATGACGGTGTCCCAATACGAGGCGAAATTTGCAGAGTTGTCCAGGTTTGCACCTCATTTGGTAGAGAATGAGGAACGTATGACGCGGATGTTTCTGAGAGGTTTGAAACCCGGCATACGTCAATATCTCATTTCTCATAAATTTTCTCTCTATTCAGATGTTATCAACAGGGCTCAATTATTAGAGCGAGATAGCGAGTATGATCAATTGAGGGACCACAACCAGGATTATACCGGTGACAGCAGTCATCAGAACAACGATAACCAGTGGAGAAAGAAGAATACGGACAAGAACGGCAACCACTCTGGTGGTAATCGTGGCCATGAATATAGAAGAAGCGAGTCGGGAGGAGATTTTAAAAAGAGGAGATTCAACAATGATAATACGAAGACGTCAGCACCAGCAGCAACTGGTTCCAAGGGAGGAGAGCGACCACCGGTCATATGCTATAAGTGCGGAAAAGAAGGACATATCAGCCCAAACTGCCCACAACAGTTTAAGGTATGTTATAACTGTGGAAAGGAAGGACATATCGCTCGAGATTGTACTGTAGCGAAACCAAGTCCAACGGGGGTGGTGACTCAAAAAGCTGTCCCAGAAAAGTCAAAGTCAGCGGTTCCTGGAAGAGCGTTTTTCGTGACTGGTCAGAATGCGAGGAACCCGAACGAAGTTAGCACGTGTTAGTTAATTATAAATTTTTGCGAAGTCTATACCTTATTAGATACCGGTTCTACCCATTCATTTATTTCTCCTGCTTGTGCTCAACGTTTAAACTTGACTCTGGAGAAATTAGACTTTGACTTATCTGTTGAAACTCCGTTAGGAGAAACTTTCGTTACATCCACTGTTTATAAATCTTGTTTGATCCAAGTTGGCACCATCACATTACCTGTTGATCTTATCTCTTTAAAGATACTTGCTTTTGATGTGATTTTAGGAATTGATTGGTTAACTACTCATCATGCCAAAATTGATTGCTTTCGTAAGGTTGTTAGTTTTCATATTCCTAAGCAACCTGTTATTCAAATTCAAGCAACCAAACCATTGAAGTCAAACTCTTTCATATCAAGCCGTAAAGTCATTCGTTTATTGAAAAACGGATGTCAAGCTTTCTTAGCCCATGTCATGGACTTGAACAAAAATACGTCAGATTTGAGTGATATTTCTGTTGTTTGTTTCCTGACGTATTTCCTGAAGAATTTCTTGGCTTACTCTCAAAGCGTGATATTGAATTTTGTATCGACTTTGAACCCGGTACAAAACCCATTTCTAAAATCTCATATCGAATGACTCCTATTGAACTTCAGGAGTTAAAAACCTAATTGTAGAAGTTTGTACCCGAGCCTCTATCTGGTGACTTCCTTTGTGGAATGCACCGAAGCCAGACTCTCCGTAGGGGACGCCATATTCGTGCAGTAGTAAACTGATAGGTGTCATTGTGACATGCTATCCAAGATTGGGATATGAGTCACAGTTGAGAGCAAACCTAAGTCAGTAATCGAAATACGTAGCTTTCTAGGCTTAGCTGGTTACTATCGGAGATTCGTGGAAGGATTTCTCGAATCGCTACTCCGTTAACTCAGCTGACTCGAAAACATACAAACTTCGAATGGACCGAGGAATGCGAGAAGAGCTTCCAAGAATTCAACATGCGACACCGACGTTGGCTCGAGCTGTTGAAAGATTTCGATCACACCATCCAATACTATCCTAGAAAAGTAAACGTGGTAGCTGACGCATTGATCGTATGCGAGTACGAGTGCGATATTGTTGAACACAAAGACCTATTTTGTATAATTTATAAATGATAAAGATAGAGTTAATGACTCTAGGGAACCACGTGATGATATACGAGTAAAATCGACTTTAATCGATAACGTTAAAGCCACTCAAGCTACAGACCTGGAGCTGATGAATATAAAGAAGAAGGTGCAAGAATGTGTTATTCTAGAAGTAAGAGTCGATGAAGAGAAGAAAGCTCAAGCCTTCAATTTATTTGAAATCCTCGATCGAGTAGGAACTGTGGCCTATAGACTCGCCTTAACGCTAAGTATGTCACGTGTTCATAACGTTATTTACGTATCGATGTTACGTAAATATGTGGACGACCCGAACCACGTTATTGAGTTAGAACCAGACGAGATAGCTGAAGACTTAACGTACGAAGAGGTACCTGTCAAGATCTTGGATAGGAAGGAGCATGTCCTACGCACGAAGGTCTTACCACAAGTTAAAGTTTTGTGGAGAAACCATGCTATTGAGGAAATGACCTGGGAGTTGGAAACGGAAATGAAAGCGAGGTATCCTCATCTTTTCGAAACACCAGGTACGTATGTCAATTTCGAGGACGAAATTTCATAAGGAGGGGAGGTTGTAAGACCCCAAATTATTAATAAATGAAATTTAATTTCCTCTATTTATTATTCTAAAATAGTAAGGGTTAATTTGATTAATGTGGTTAGTTATGGGTAAAATGCACAAATATTTTAAATAAGCAAGTGGTTATAAAATATTCATTATTGTCGGGAAATATTCGCTTGGTCATGGAATATTCTTACTGTCGGAGAATATTCGTACGACGGCGCAGTTTTGTGTGAGCCCCATAACGGAAAGCGATTGGATGAAGAAAACGACAAAAATAAGTGGTTTATAAATAACGGCATAGTTGTTACCGTTAATACTGTTGGAATACCCGGTGGTTAAAGCACAGTAATACGCGTTGTTGCACAGTAGCACACGATATTGCACCAATTATTGATTCTTACGTAAGAAGGCACTACTCAATAATTGTTACAGTAATTACTATTCAATATTGTATTTTATTGATTCAATAATTGCTGCGTTGATATTTTATATTACTGTTGTTTTAATAATTGTCACTACACAATATTTTCTATTATCGGAACAATAATTCATATTATCTGAATAATATTATTAGATAACATTATTGGTAATGTCTAGAAAGTTCTGTCTAAGGAGAGGTTTGGTCATCTAATTGCGCGCCAGTAAGGAGAGATCCTTATTGGAAAGCCCCCTCTTTCCTGAGAACGGTCTGGTTGCCAGTACTGTGATTCTGTAATGTTATTTGTGTATAATTAGTTATTGATTTATATGATGAGGAAAATATTGATTTTATGTGGATATAGATGGAGAAAATTTTTAATGTGACAATTGTTGAAAATTAATATTTTATCTTTTTCTGATAAAATAATTCATTTAAATATATTATTTTAATAATATATTGATAATGATATTTTTACAATAAATGTGGGATATATGAGTATATGAGGAGGAAGAGTATTTTTGTGGCATTAAATGATTAACACATGTTTTGTGTGTTGGTGGACACAATTCTTGACCGAAAATTTATTATTGACTGTAAAATCGCCCGTTTGTGGATTTCGGTCAATTTTTGTTTGGAATTTGAAAAAACTTTCTTCTGCAAAGTTGTAGAGAATTGAATTTTCTATAAAAACTCGCGAGATTTAAATTTTCTGAATAAAGGGCTATTTATTATGAATTATTGAAGTTCCGAAATAATTGATTTTTGGAAGTTTTATTTATTAGTTTGGAGAAAAACGTTTTTTATATTTTGTTGGACATCATTAACATGTGTGGCTGGTGTTTTTGACCAAAGGTGGGCTAAGAAAAATTTGTATAATTATATTAATATTATATTCAATTTTCTGCTTTGGTGTTCTAAGCATTTTCCTATAAATAGGGTGCTTAGGTTAGAATTGAAAATCACACCAGAAACACAAGTTTCTCTCTATTTCTCTCTCTATATCGAGCGTATTTTTGTGAGTATTTGATATTTTGAGTGTTGCTATACGGTGCAAGTTTCCTTCAGCACTATATCTAGTATTCCAGTCAGAAGTACCGTATTTCCGAGGTAAGGGATGTTATTTCTTCTTAAATGATATTATTTTCTTCAATATCATTATGCCGAAGTATTGATCTGAACTTTTTATCAAATTTGAAATTTTTCATGTCGGGGTTACTATTCATGAGTTACTATTCATGAGTTACTATTCACGAGTTACTATTCACCGAAAAATGAAAATTTCTTCTTTTCGTCCAAAATATCTATTCTGGATACTAGCTTTGATTGTATCCATGTTTTGATCATTCTTGAATTTTACTCCACTATGATTATTTATGAGGTATTTTTGGACATGGAATAGTTGAAATACGAATCCTTAATATTTGTTCTTTTGTTTCACTGGATTCATTTTTTTAAAATATTTTTCATCATCCTCAGTCTTAAATGATGATTTAACTGAATATCTTTGGCCTGTAGTGCAAAAATGAATGATTTCTGATGAATATCTTTGGCCCGTAGTGCAAAGATAAACAGGTGTTGAGATGAACATGATCGACTGGTGATACAAATGAATATCTTTGGGCTGTAGTGCAAAGATGAATATTTGATTAAAGATGGTTATTGATTGTTGTTACAGGGATAAAATATTGATGATGGACTTTTAAATCTTAGAAGATAGTAGAACTCATTCTCTACTTGACTCTTCTAATGGTTTGCTGTTTCCGCTGCATTTATTGATTTAAAACTTGTTGTTATTGTATTCTATTAGATTTTTCCCTATTGAAGACTAAGGATAATTTATTGTATATTATCTTAGTCATAATATTCTTTACTGGGCTAGTTGAGCTCACCCTTTTCCTTGTTGTTCCATTTTCTTCTCAGGAGGCGAGAATGTAGCGAGTACTAGTCGGGGTGTGGAATGATGGTTCAAGACAGTTGTTTTAGTAGTCCTTACTATTTTGTAAAATAGTGTATCAATAAGTATAATGAGTTCTTAGTTGAGTATGAATACTGTCTAGATGACAATATTTGTATTTAAACTCACAGTATATGTGTTGTCGTATTTTGCACGACAATTGTAATAATAAAGTTGTAGTTATTTTCTGTACCATGTATTTGGCGACTCAGAATGGGTTGGATGGATTGGACCTATTTTGGGGGCGTCACATAGTACTTAAAACAGTAACTGAACATCAACATTATTTTTCAGTCTACATTCTCTTCTTCTTCTTCTTAAATGCTTCAGCAATACACAACATTTACTTACAGTTTGACGTCTCAACTATGTATTACCGACGGGAATATTATATAAACATATTAATGTTAACCTAACAAAAAGAAATTTGAAGTTAAATGTGACGTCCCCAAAATTAGGTATACATCACCCATCTTGGGTCGTCAGATACATAGTACAGAACACAAATACAACTGATTAATACATCTGTCGTGTACAATACGACAAAACATAAACTGTGAGTTTGAATACAAATATTATCTTCTAGAGAGTATTCATACTCAAAAGGAGTCCTCATTACATTTATTAACACACCATTACATAAAATAGTGAGGACTACTAACTAATACTATCATTCGGACCATCACTCCGTACCCCGACTTGTCCCAGCTACGTTCTCATTTCCTGAAGAGAACAGTGAAAGAAAGGGTGAGCTCAACTAGCCCAGTAAGAAATATTATGACTAAGATAATGCAGAATAAATTATCATTAGCCTTCAACAATGTTAAACTGATAAAATATAATAGACATCAAGTTTAACTGTAGCGGAACAAGCAATCCATTAAAAGAGTCAAGTAGAAAATAAACTCTACTATCTTTTATGATTTAAAAAGTTTTTCAACACTGTAATCGCTGAGACTCAGCTTAATAAAATAATCCACATCATCGAATCACCCCTGCACTACGGCCAAGGATATTCGTGTATTCATTAATGGTCATGATCATGCCAACAACTGTCCATCAATGCACTACGGGCCAATGAGGACTTTTACCACATCATTTGTAACATTACGGTCATGATTATACCGAATAAGCCCTGGTCATAATCATACCAAGTCCATCTATGCACTACAGGCCACAGATGACTTTCAATATTTTATAAGCATGAGGATGATGACAATGATATAAGAATTCAATAAAACAAGTTCAAGAATTAATTTATCCAGGAATTAACAACGTCCAAATTGACAACATGATACTGCATTGTGGAGTAAAATTCAAGAATGCTTAGAAGAATATTTTCTTGAAAAGATACTGGATGAAACGCAACTATCAAGGATATTCCACAAATTTCATGGAGTATAGAAGTCAAAACTTAACCAACTGAGTATAATAAAGAATGGAATAACAAAAGAAATCACCATGCATGCGATAGACCGCACAGACAAGTTATTCCAACAGAATAATAAATAATGGAACCAGGTCCGGCGTAAACGCACAGACAGGATATTCCGACAGAATAATAAATAATGGAACCAGGTCCGGTGTAAAACACACAGACAGGATGTTCCAACAGAATAATAACAAGACAGAACCAGGTCCGGTGTAAAACACACAGACAGGATGTTCCAACAGAATAATAACAAGACGGAACCAGGTCCGGTGTAAAACACACAGACAGGATGTTCCAACAGAATAATAATAAAAACGGAACCAGGTCCGGTGTAAAACACATAGACAGGATGTTCCAACAGAATAATAGAAGAATGTCACCAAGTATAGGGTAGACCGCGTATACTGGTTATTCCAACAGAATAATAACTAATGGAATAACAGAAGTTCTCTTCATGAATATAAAAGAAATAATATTCCCTACCTTAAAAGAACTGGATATTGGAAAAGTGATGTAGCAGAATACTTTTAGTCTCTCTCTCTCTTATTCTCTCTATACTTTCTCTCTCTATAGCTTGAATGAATTCGTGAAAAATAATGAAGCCTTAGGCCTCTATTTATAGAAAAACTGAGAGTGGCTCTTGGTCTTAACGAAGGGTCAAATGACTCTTGGTCTTAACAAAGGGTCAAATGACTCTTGGTAATATTGAAGGGACAACTACTATTGACGAAAGTAATTACTATTGACCAAGATAAATACTATTGACGAAGGTAATTACTATTGACCAAGGTAAATACTATTGACGAAGAGACTCTTAGATGATGACATATGGCCCCCCATAAAATAACCAAACTTACCACAACGTCTCAATTATTGATTTAATAATATAACATATTATACAGATGATACTATGACAATAATTTAAGAGATATGATGCAGCAATTACTGTAGCAATAATTGAGTATAGCTGAGTGACTTCTCACGTAAGTATCAATAATCAATACCGTGTGCTACTATGCAACCACGCGTATTGCTGTACTTTTACTACCGAGTAGTTCAACAGTTTTAACGGTTTTAACGGTAACACCTCAGCCGTTATTTTTATAGAAAGATAATTCTGTCGTTTTCTCAATCCGACAATAATTCCGTTGTGGGGTCCACCAATGATTGTGCCGTCGTACGAATATTCTCCGACAAAAAGAATATTCTCCGACCAAACGAATATTTTATAACAACTTGCTTACTTTGCAAAATTTATAAATATTACCCACAACTATAACATTATATCAAATTAACTCCATAATATTCAAAAATGATATTTAGAAAATTCATCTTTATTTATAAAAATTGGGGTCTTACATTAAATGTTTTCAAGGTGATTAAACTTGGTATTGTATAGCTCTCATTAAATAAAATTTTAATATGGGGATTGACATGATTTAAATATTGTTAGGCCATGATATTTTATATATGGTGGGTTGTATTTATTTTGGGCCTTTGGAGCCATTGGGCCGGGCTGTTGGGCCGGACCATTGGATAAATATGCTTTTATTTTGGGCTTTGACCGGTGATGATGACAAAGATAAAACTTGGACTGTTATTCCTACATTGCATTAATGAGGATTGGACAGAGCTTAGTCGGTGGAAAAAGGGTGATGAGATTAGCAGGTGAGCTACCACCAGTGGGATGGTGTCAGGTAGGTTGGCAGCAAGCAGGACAAAAAGAGTAGTATATGATAACAGAGGGAAGGATAAAGAGAGGTAACTGATTTTTTCATTATCAAAACACTAGAGCTAAACACCTCCATTGTTATCCTTGTATCTGCCTGTACTGACTCTCACGCTGGAACTATCCCCCGACGGTCCAAGCCGTCAAACTTCTGGTATTGACTTGTTTACTGTGCAGGATAGGACGCGCTTTTACGTGATTGAGGAGCGTGAAAAGATCTTGGCGTTAACATTGGCGCTAGAAGGAGGGCTGTTTTCTAGTGTTTATGGATTTCAACCACAAACATTAACTACTCTACGTCAGAAGATATGGCGAAGAGTAAGACAGTTACCGAAGAAGGACGACCAGCATCTACAAGTTATTCTCTACAAAGAATGTCTGTTAAGGATAGGTTGGGTCCTTCAAAAAGTATTCATGATAGCTCTGCATCACGAGATGTTTCAGAAGGTTCTCCTGCGAAAGTCTATGGTGATGTCAAAAGAAGATTAGTTTACACTACTAGTAAAAGACCTGATCAGGATCGAAGAAGAGTAGAAAGCACACCGCCTAGAACTCAACGTCGAGATGGTCAGACCGACCGAGCATCCAAGTTGGCCAAAATGGCAGAAGAAGCTAACAAAGCTCTGGTAATCCTTTTAAAATAAATGGAAGAAATTGCTGAACAGATGGTTTATATGGCACAGATGAAGGATAAGGCATCAAGTTATGCTTGATCCGAAGAGCGTAGTAGATCCATTGAAAGACATTCGAGAAGAGGAAAAGAGCCTATGCACTCTGGAGATATGTCTCGTGGCCGCCCTCGGGACCGAAGAAGGTCAAGGAGCTGTACTCCTGAGGATCCAAAGAGGGTATCCCACCTTGGGGGTTCTCAGGGTCATGGTAGAAGCAGACGAAGGAGCAAGTCGAGAGAATACACACCCGAGAATACAAAGAAGGCACTCCGCCTTGAGTATTCTTACCACAGTGAGAGGGCTCCACGCTGAAGCATATCTAGAAGTTGCATACCTGATAATCCGACGGGGGCACACCGCCTTATGGATATTCATCATCGGAGAAGCCCGTCTAAAGCTGCAGGATCAGATGGAAAAGACCAGTCTGTTCAGAAGAAGGCAAGCTCTCCGA
Source organism: Panax notoginseng (assembly GCA_016801055.1). Lineage (NCBI taxonomy): Eukaryota > Viridiplantae > Streptophyta > Magnoliopsida > Apiales > Araliaceae > Panax > Panax notoginseng. The sequence continues at coordinate 8,514,857 of CM029013.1, forward strand.
AAAAAGAAGTCTCGTCTCAACCAGAAGGAAGTCTAGTTCGTTGTAGTGGGAGCATTTTTGGTGCGAGAAGTTGGGGGTAAGCAGCACCCGATTTACTACGTATGTCATGTCCTTAGGGATGCTGAAACAAGGTATTCAAACCTTGAGAAATTTGACTTCGCTTTAATAATAGCTAGTCGAAAGCTTCGGCAATATTTCCAAGGTCGGTTAATAATAGTATACACGGATCAACCATTGAAGAAGATGTTAGGCAAGCCTGAAGTTTCGGGGAGACTTGCTGCTTGGACAATGGAGTTGTCTCAATTTTTTATTAAATATCATCCCCGGACGGCTATTAAAGGTCAGGTTTTAGCTGATTTTATGGTTGAATGTTCAATCTCTGAAGCTGATGATAGTTTGGAAGGAGCTGAAGCGTCCGACAAGACAGTTGCAGTACTTCAGTAGAAGCTGCGTTCGTGGACGCTGTCTGCAGATGGATCTTCTACTTCGGACATCAGTGGAGCATGGCATATATTGATGAGTCCGGAGGGATTCAAGGTGCAGTAGGCTATCAGGTTCGCGTTCAGAGCAATGAACAATGTAAGACCCCGAATTTTATGAAATAAAAGTATTCAATTTTTCTTATAATTACTATTCAGTAAATGGTTAAATTGATAAAAATTTAAAGTTATGAGTAAAATATGATTTTTTTTTCAAAATAAGCAAGTGGTTATAAAATAATCATTGTTGTCGGGGAATATTCGTTTGGTCGTGGAATATTCTTTCTGTCGGGAAATATTCGTACGACGGCGCAGCTATTTATGGGCCCCATAACAGAATAACTGTCGGATGAAGAAAACGACAAATTTGAGTTTTTACAAATAACGGCGTAGTTGTTACCGTTAACACTGTTGGAATACCCGGTGGTTAAAATACAGTAATACGCGTTATTGCACAGTAGCACACGGTATTGCATAGTATTTTTGAAATTATTGATTCTTACGTAAGAAGGCACTACTCAATAATTGTTACAGTAATTACTGTTCAATATTTTATTTTATTGATTCAATAATTGCTACGTTGAAATTTTATATTATTGTTGTGCAATAATTGTCACTGCACAGTATTTCTCCATTATCAGATCAATAATTCATATTATTTAAATAATATTATTAGATAGCATTATTGACAATGTCTAGAAAGTTCTGTCTAAGGAGAGGTTTGGTCATTTAATTGCGCGCCTGTAAGGAGAAATTCTTATTGGAAAGCCCCCTCTTTCCTGGGAACGGCCTGGTTGTCATAAATGTGATTCTGTAATATTATTTGTGAATAATTAATTATTGATTTATATGATAAGAAAATATTTATTTTATGTGGATATAAATGAGGGATATATTTTTGTGGTTAAAAATGAAGGAGTTAATGTTGAGGTTTTTATCAGTATTTTTGTCGGAATGGAGGTATTAAAAATCAGGGTTTTTGAGATATTTTGCGGGGGTTATAATTTTTAATCCGACCGTTGGATCGTGGTAATTTTTGGATATGTTATACATATATAAGTTGAGTATATGTCCACAAAGTTTGAACCGTTAAAAATGAACGTATGATTTGTTATGAATTTTACGAGATGACTGATTCAGAAATTGTTGAATTTTCGGAGTTTATCATTTTGGTGAAAAATTCTAGAATTGGTGGGCCCCACTTGTGGTTGGTGAAGAAATGTGCTGAATTATATTTCAAATGTGGTGGGTGGGAATAGTAGCAGGTAAAGCCATTAGGTTGCAGGTCAAACCTACCAAAATTTTCCTATAAATAGAGGGCTAAGTTAGAATTGAAAATCACACCAGAAACATAAGCTTTCTCTCTTTCTCTCTCTATATTATGAAGCATATTTTGTGAGTTTTTAGATACTTGGTGAGTTGCTATTCATCAGTGCAAGTTTCCTTCAGCATCATATCCGATATCCCGTCAGAAGTACTGCTCTTTTGAGGTAAGAGATAGTAAGGGATAGTAAGGGATAGTAAGGGATTTTAAGGGTTGTTATGTTTTTCAGTTTCGTAATTTTTCTGACCTTCAAAAATTCTAGAAAAATTTGAAATGATGTTTTGATGAGTTTTCTTGATTGTGTCCAAAAATGGTGATTTTTGGATGTATAGATTGAGAGTTATGAATTTTATGAGAAAAGACTATTTTAAAAGTAACTGATTATAATTTCTTGTGGTTAACTCCAAAATTGATGAAATTTTTATTGGGAGTACATGTATATGATAGAAGTATACTCTGTAAATTTCAGAATTTTTTAGACAAAAGTACAATTTTTGATAAATGTCTAAATATTCGGCTATTTTGGCCATATGAAAAATAGTAAATGACTTTTAAAAATTCTGAGAAAAATATATGTTCACTATGGGACTATATTATGCTAAATCCCAGAAAAGAAATATTTTTGGAACTGATTTGGTATTTTTCATGAAAATGGTCTAGTTATGAGTAAATGAATTAAATATGTTTTGTGAAGAAAGAAAATTGGAAAATAGGATTTTATGGCTTGAGAATCCTATATGAGGTATATGCAGATTTTTTATGAGGGTTTTGGTTATTGATGATGAAATTGTAAGAGTTGGCATTTTATGATGATTAAATGCATTAATTAGTAAAGTGTAAACAATTAAAATAAATTGTTTATAAATTTAAGTAATGTTATTCTTTCAATATCATTATACCGAAATATTGGTATGAATTTTATTGTAGAATTTCTATCTTTTGTGTCGGGGTTACTATTCATGAGTTACGAATATTACTCTTGAGATTAAAACTATATGTTGATCATATTATTTTTATCATCATATATAACATTTTTATAACCCTGATGTTGAAATTCTCTTTCACTGGAGTGTAAAGATGGGTAGATTATTGGTATGATCATGACTAGGGTTCTCTTTGGCCTGTAGTGCAAAGTTGAATTGTGACTGGTATGATCATGACCATTGAATTTATAATTGAATATCTTAAGCTTAAGTGCAAAGGTGAATTGATCAACATGGTTATAATTATTGTTTATATAAATTCTGAAATGATTATATATTTCTTTGAGATATGAATATATTTGGCCTGTAGTGCAAATATGAATTGTTGATGAATATCTTTGGCATGTAGTGCAAAGATGGCCTGTTGATGAATATCTTTGGCCTGTAGTGCAAAGATGAACTGTTGTTGAATATCTTTGGCTCGTAGTGCAAAGATGGTTTGTTGATGAATATCTTTGGCCCGTAGTGCAAAGATGGATTTGTTAGTATGATTATAAACAGGAACTGTGATTTGGTATAACCATGATCTTTGATGTTTCAGGTAAAGACATGTGATGAAAATATTCTTCGTCCTGGGTGCGAAGAAAAATTTATAGTCACAATTATGATTATGAGTTATTCATATGATTGTGGAAAGGAACTGTTGAGTGATGTTACATGGATAAAATATTGTTGGTGGATTTTTAACATGGAGAAGATAATAGACTTTATAGTCTATTTGACTCTTCTAATGGATTGCTCGTTCCGCTGCAACTATGGTTGAAATTTTTATCATTTACCATATGTTCTAAATCTCTGATTTATTGTTGATGAAGGCTATTGATAATTGAATTATCTTTAGTCATGATATTCTTTACTGGGCTAGTTGTGCTCACCCTTTTGCTTCACAATTCCTTTCAGGTAATAAGAGTGTAGCTGGGTCGAGCGGGGGTAACAAGGGAATAGAACGGTGGTCATCATTTAGTAGTTATATTTGGTGAAGAAAATAGGGTGAGGCGAACCCAACGTTGGAATGGTGTTATGTCACTATCATACAAGATGTCTAATGATATACAACCTCGTGTCATCATAGGACAGGGTTGTGCTCATCCACTTGCTGAGTATATCTATGGGCACTACCTATATAATCTTGGTGTTTGTTTGAAGTATAATTCTCAATTTGAGACAGTGGAGATAATGATAAGTCAAGAGAAGACTCACCATTGGGAAGAATATGATAGTAATCTTCTCGTTTTTCTTTGGGGTCTATTGGGTCAACCAAGGATAATTCTGTGGCCATATGATATCTATCATAACCTAGACGCGTGGCCTCCCATGTACGAAGGTTTCCTTGAGCATTTCCCAAAGATTCTAATTTCTAAAACAGTTTTTGACTATACCTTTATGTAAGGTACCTTTGTGAAGTGTTGATACATGATGGTGTCCAACGTCACAGTTGGTATATATTTGTATCCAAACTTACAGCATATGTGTTGTTGTATTTTGCACGACAATTGTTGTAATAAAGTTGTAGTTGTTTTCTGTACCATGTATTTGACGACTCAGAATGGGTTGGATGGAATGGACCTATTTTGGGGTCGTTACAAACAATGAGGCAGAGTATGAAGCGGTGCTAGCAGGGTTGAGATTGGCAAAGAGTCTTGAAGTTCAAAGATTGATAATCTACAATGACTCTCAGTTGGTCGTCAAGCAGATTTCAAGGGAGTATGAAGCTCGAGGTTCAAGAATGATCAAATACCTAGCAGAGTTAAAAGATCGACTTCAGTATTTCCTTTCCTATGAATTTCAAGGGGTTGATCGCAATGACAATTCCATTGCCGATGCATTGTCAAAACTGGCTACTACTAAAGTGAGTGCCTTTGATGGATCGATGTATCTGAAAACTTTGCAACTACCCAGTATCTAACAAGATGTGGTAATGTATGTAGAGCGCTCTAATTGCTGGATGACTCCTTATTTAGATTATCTGGCAGATGGCGTACTTCCTTCGGATCAGATGTTAACTAAGAAAGTGAAGTATAAAAGTGCCAATTTTGTGCTTATCGATAGAGATCTTTATCGAAGGGCTTTTTCATCTCCGTTATTGAAGTGTTTGATTCTTTATGAGGCAGAATATGCCCTTCAGGAAGTTCATGAAGGTATCTGTGGCGATCACATGGCAGCGAAGTCTTTAGCCAATAAGGTACTTCAGCAGGGGTATTATTGACCCACGATTTTTAAGGAGGCTACTGAGTACATGAAGAAGAGTCAGAAGTGCCAATTGAACAGTCCGATCCTGCATCAACCACTAGAAGAGTTATACTCGATTTTATCTCTTATACCTTTTGCTGTCTAGGGGGTAGATATACTGGGTTCATTGCCGAAAGCTAAAGGTCATGTCAGTTTTGTTATAGTAGCAATTGATTATATGACCAAGTGGGTGGAAGCGAAGCCACTTAGATTGATAACGGAACAGCTAAAGGTCAGGTCAGTTTTGTTATAGTAGCAATTGATTATATGACCAAGTGGGTGGAAGCAAAGCCACTAGATTGATAATGGAACATGAATGTTTAAAGTTTTTAAAGGAGTCTATAATGTTTCGTTTCGGAATTCCTAAGGTGGTGATCTCAGACAACCAACGCCAGTTTGTGGGATCAAAGTTTGAAACATTCTTGAAAGAGTTGGGAATTCAGCACAGAAGGACTTCGGTAGCTCATCCGCAGTCTAACGGGAAAGTGGAGGTGACCAACAGAACACTTTTGAACAGAATCAAGCGAAGACTAGATGAGGCGAAGGACAGATGGCCAGAAGAGCTGCTCAGTGTATTATGGGCTTATCGAATTACTACGAGGACTACAACTAGAGATTCGCCTTTCAGGTTGGCTTAAGAGCCTGTTTAGTGCTGTTTTGTTTAATTGGTGTTCGGAGGTTCGGTTGGTTTTTCCTCGCCTGGAAAATGGTGAACAGGTTCGTACGGGGTTTTATGGATGTTTGGAGGTTCGGTTGGACTCATTCGACCATTTGATGGCGAAACAAATTGTTTGGAGGTTTTTGTTCAGCCCTTTGTTGGTGAACAAAACTTTTATGGATGTTTGGAGGTTCGGTTGGACTCATTCGACCATTCGATGGCGAAACAAATTGTTTAGAGGTTTTTGTTCGGCCGTTTGTTGGCGAACAAAACTTTTATAGATGTTTGGAGGTTCAGTTGGACTCATTCGAACATTCGATGGCGAAACAAATTGTTTGGAGGTTTTTGTTCGACCCTTTGTTGACGAACAAAACTTTTATGGATGTTTGAAGGTTCGGTTGGACTCATTCGACCATTCGATGGTGAAACAAATTGTTTGGAGGTTTTTGTTCGGCCCTTTGTTGGCAAACAAAACTTTTATGGATGTTCAGAGGTTCGGTTGGTTTTGCCTCGCCTGAAAAATGGTGAACATGCACGTTCGGAGATTCTGTTGGAATAACTCATCTCACACTTCGGTAATGAATAAGTATTACATTGCTTTATTACCTGATTTTACTTGGAGTGTTGAGTTCAGATTATAGTATTACTTCGTCTTATTTGTTATTTAGTGTTCCTGATTATTAACTAACAGTTCGAGCTAAGTTTAAAGGGAGCTTGTGTGACGCCCCCAAAATTAGATATACATCACCCATCTTGGGTCATCAGATACAAAGTACAGAATACAAATACAACTTACTAATACAGCTGTCGTGTATAATACGACAAAACATAAACTGCGAGTTTGAATACAAATATTATCTTCTAGAGAGTATTCATACTCAAAAGGAGTCCTCATTACATTTATTAACACATTATTACATAGAATAGTGAGGACTACTAACTAATACTATCATTCGAACCATCACTCCGTTCCCCGACTTGCCCCATCAACGTTCTCATTTCCTGAAGAGAACAGTGAAAGAAAGGGTGAGCTGCTATTTATAGAAAAATAGAATGTATAGTAACTAATCCATGAACGGTCCAGATTGATTACTTTAATCTGACGGTCCATATTTAAAGAAAAATCTTTTAAATAAAATATAATATATTCTATTTATAGAATAACTTTAATAAAGTATTCTGTTTTATATAAAAAGATGTTTCTGTTTTATTACGTTAATAATACGAATAAAACAAAACGTCATTATCGCTAAATAATTCATATTATTAACTGACAATAATTGAATCAAACTGAGTGACTTCTCACATAAGCATTAATAATCAATACCGTGTGCTACTATGCAACCACACGTATTACTGTACTTTTACTACCGAGTAGTTCAACAGTAACAATGGTAAAACTTCCGCCGTTATTTTTAATAAAATATTTTTATCGTTTTCTCAATTCGACAATAATTCCGTTGTGGGGTCCACCAATGATTGTGTCGTTGTACGAATATTCCCTGTTAAAACGAATATTCCCCGACCAATCGAATATTATATAACAACTTGCGTACTTTGTAAAATTTATAAATATTACCCACAACTATAACATTATATCAAATTAACTCCATAATATTTAAAAATGATATTTATAGAAAATTCATCTTTATTTATAAAAGTTGGGGTCTTACAACCTCCACTTCTTATGAAATTTCGCCCTCGAAATTAGGGTACGTACCTGGTATGTCGAAGAGGTAAGGATACCTTGATTTCATTTCAGATTCTAACTCCCAAGTCATTTCCTCAACATCGTGGTTTCTCCACAAAACTTTGACTTGAGGTATAACCTTGGAGCGTAGAATATGTTCCTTCTTATCCAAGATTTGAACAGGAACTTCTTCATACGTCAAATTCTCCGCTATTTCGTCCGGTTCTAACTCAATAATGTGGTTCGGGTCTTCCACATATTTGCGTAACATGGATATGTGAAAAACGTTATGAACACGAGACATACTTGGCGGTAAAGCGAGTCTATAAGCCACAGTTCCTACTCGATCGAGGATTAAAAATGGACCGATGAATCGAGGATTGAGCTTTCCTCTCTTTCCAAATCTCGTAACTCCTTTCCATGGAGCAACACGTAATAACACATGATCTCCTACATCAAATTCCACGTCCTTTCGATGAAGATCAGCATAACTCTTTTGTCAATCTTGTGAGGTTTTTATACGTTGTCGGATCGTTTGAATCTTTTCTGTAGTCATACGTACCAACTCCGGTCCCAACAACATTGCTTCACCCACCTCATCCCAGCATACTGGAGAACGACATTTTCTTACATACAATGCTTCGAATGGAGCCATGCCAATACTTGCTTAATAACTGTTATTGTAGAAAAACTCCATTAATGGTAAGAACTTGTCCCAACTTCCCTTGAAGTCAAAGACACAGAGTCTTAATAGATCTTCAAGAGTTTGAATAGTCCTCTCTGATTGTCCGTCCGTCTGAGGATGATATGCCGAACTAAATCGTAAATTTGTGCCCATAGCTTTTTGTAAACTAACCCAAAATCGTGAAGTGAATCTTGGGTCTCGGTCAGAAACTATGGATACTGGCATACCATGCAGTCTTACAATCTCGTTTATGTACATACGAGCAAGGCGTTCAAGTGTATAAGTTTCTCGTATCGGTAAGAAATGAGCAGACTTGGTCAATCTATCAACAATGACCCAAATCGCATCAATACCTTGAGAAACCCTAGGAAGACCGGTAAAATCCATGGTAATGTGCTCCCACTTCCATTCTGGAATTTCAAGTGGTTGCAATGGACCTTTTGGTACTTGATGCTCCGCTTTGACTCGTTGACAAGTTAGACACCTTGAGATAAACAACGCTATCTCTCTCTTCATATTGCTCCACCAAAATGTATGACGAAGATCATGATACATTTTGGTACTTCTAGGATGGATTGCAAACGGTGTGTTGTGCGCCTCTATCATGATTTCATACTTTAAATCAGGGTTGTTAGGAACACAAAGTCTGGAGTTGACTCGAAGTATTCCTTCTTCATCGATTCTTGCTTTCGACATAGCACCTTCTTGCACTTTCTTCTTCATACGCATCAGCTCCAGGTCTGTAGCTTGAGCAGCTTTAACTTTATCGATTAAAGTTGGTTCTACTCGTATATTCGTCATCATCACATGGGTCCCTAGAGTCTTTAACTCTATCTCCATCCTTTGCAAGTCACACAAAATGGGCCTTTGTGTTGACAATATTGCACTCGTAGTTGCATATGATCTTCTACTCAATGCGTCAGCTACCACGTTAGCTTTTCCAGGATGGTATTGAATGGTATGATCATAATCTTTCAACAGTTCAAGCCAACGTCGTTGTCGCATGTTGAGTTCCTTTTGAGTGAAGAAATATTTGAGGCTTTTATGATCCATAAAGATCTCCACCTTCTCCCCATACAAGTAATGCTTCCAAATTTTAAGTGCAAAGACAACAGCTGCCAACTCTAGATCATGAGTAGGATATTTCCTCTCATATTCCTTGAGTTGTCTTGATGCATAGGCTATGACATTTCCATGTTGCATGAGAACGCATCCTAACCCTTTGCTCGAAGCATTACTGTAGATGACAAATCCCTCCGAGCCAGATGGTATTGTTAGAACAGGTGCTGAAATGAGTCTCCTCTTGAGTTCTTGAAAACTCTGCTCACATTCTTCGCTCCAACCGAACTTTGTATCTTTTCGAGTCAGCTGAGTTAATGGAGTAGCGATTCGAGAAAATTCTTCCACGAATCTCCGATAATAACCAGCTAAACCAAGAAAGCTACGTACTTTGGTCACTGATTTAGGTTGCTCCCAGCTTTGAATAGCTTCAATCTTTGTCGGGTCAACCGATATTCCACGACTTGATACTACGTGCCCAAGGAATGCTACCTCCTCCAGCCAGAATTCGCATTTCTGCAACTTGGTATAAAGCTTGTATTCACGAAGCTTTTGGAGTACCAACCTCAAGTGTTGCTCATGATCTTCACGACTTTTGGAATAAATAAGGATGTCATCAATAAAGACGACCACAAAGTGATCCAAATATTCCTTAAATACCCGGTTCATCATATCCATGAAGGCAGCAAGAGCATTAGTCAATCCAAAGGGCATGATTAGGAATTCATAATGCCCGTACCGAGTTCTAAAAGCCGTTTTTGGAATATCTTCAGTTCTAACCTTCAGCTGATGATATCCAGAACGAAGATCGATCTTTGAAAAGAATTGTGCTCCTTGCAACTGGTCAAACAGGTCATTAATACGTGGCAATGGGTACCTGTTTTTGATGGTGACATGATTCAACTCCCGATAATCAATACAAAGTCGCATACTTCCATCTTTCTTCTTCACGAATAGCACAGGAGCACCCCAAGGAGAAGTACTAGGGCGAATAAAGCCAATGTCTAACAATTCCTGTAGTTGGATCTTTAACTCCTGAAGTTCAATAGGAGCCATTCGATATGGGGCTTTGGAAATGGGTTTTGTACCGGGTTCAAGGTCGATACAAAATTCAATTTCACGCTCTGGGGGTAGGCCAGGAAGCTCTTCAGGGAATACGTCAGGGAATTTATTAACAATAGAAATATCATTCAAAACTGACGTATTTTTGTTTAGATCCGTGACATGGGCTAAGAAAGCTTGACATCCGTTTTTCAATAAACGAATAGCTTTATGGCTTGAGGCGATTGATTTTAATGGTTTGGTTACTTAAATTCGCATAATAGGTCAATTAGGAATATGAAAGCTAACAACCTTACGAAAACAATCAATTTTTGCATGATGAGTAGTTAACCAATCAATCCCTAGAATCACGTCAAATGCAAGTATTTTTAATGAAATCAGATCGACAGGTAATGTGTGGGAACAACTTGAACCAAACAAGACTTATAAACCGTGGATGTAATGAAGGTTTCTCCCAATGGAGTTTCAACAGATAAATCAAAGTCTAATTTCTCCGGAATCAAATTTAATCGATGAGCGCAAGTAGGAGAAATAAAAGAATGGGTAGAACCGGTATCAAATAAAGTATAGACTTCGTTAGAGTTTATGATAAGCTTACCCGTGATGACCTCATTCGGGTTCCTTGCTTTCTGGGAGGTCACAACAAACGCTCTCCCTTGCACTATTGGTTTTGACTTTTCTGGGACGGCCTTTGGTGTCTCCATCTTGGCTGAACTTGTTTTTGGTAAACGACAAAATCGAGCTAAATGACCTTCTCTTCCACAATTATAACATGCTTTAGATGGCATCGCGCAGTTTGGACTGATGTGCCCCTCCCCTCCGCATTTGAAACATATGATAGGTGGTCGTTCTCCTTCCTTAACAACGGGTACTGGTGTTGACGTCTTTCCATCATTGTTGAATCTCCTCTTCTTGAAATGACCATTCTTATTGTTTTGGCCCTGATTACCACCGAAGTGGTTACCATTTCTGGCCTGTTGATTCCTTCCACGCTTGTTGTCACCGCTTCGATGACCGCTCTCACTGGTATTATCATTTTGTCGACTGCTCTCTTTTGGTTGCGTTGACTCGTTATCGCGCTCCACTAACTGAGCCCTATTCACAACATCTGAATACAAACACAGTTTATGGGAAATAAGATGTTGACGTATCTCAGGTTTCAAACCTCGCAAAAACATTCGCGTCATTCGCTCTTCATTATCCACCAAGTGGGATGCAAACCGGGACAACTTAGCAAACTTGGCTTCGTACTGCGACACGGTCATGTTATTTTGCTCCAACTTGATAAATTCCACCTCCTTCATGTGACGAACACTTTTGGGAAAGTATTTGTCATCGAACAGCTCTTGGAACTTCTCCCAAGACATCTTCAGTGTGGCAGGTTGAGTACGCTTAATCGATTCCCACCAGTAATCTGCCTCTCCTCGCAACATAAAGGCGGCAAAGGGAACCTTTTGCTCCTCGGAGCATCCCAAGACATCAAATATCTTGGTAATCTGTTTTATCTATGATTCCGCTATAAGTGGTTTTGGCTCTCCCTTAAACTCTGGTGGTCCCAGCTCCTTGAACTGTTTAGCGGTGACCGTCCGAGAGTTTTCAGTGTTTCTACCTATATTTTGGACAGGAGCCGCTCTCGCCTGTTGTTGCATGAACTGCAAAAAGTTTCTGAACATTCCATCATTCATCATCTGGTCAGTGTTGTTGTTTGCATGAGGATTGTCACCTTTCTGATGCACATTATCCTGATTATTGATATGTGGTGAATCAACAGTCGCCTGTGCTCCATTGCTATTTTCAACATTCTCAGATGCCATTTTCAGATACTGCCACAAAATATAAGTTAATTGATATGTCATATATTATCCTTATATTATGACCGACCAATTAAATTCCATGCAAATAAACTTAGGTAGGTCATACTAGCGAAGGAATTCTCCGTCTCTCCCCTCCTAGTTCTATTCTCACATCTTAGCCAGGGATCATATCCCTAAGCTCTGATACCAACTGTGACGCCCCCAAAATTAGGTATACATCACCCATATTGGGTCGTCAGATACAAAGTACAGAATACAAATACAACTTACTAATACAGCTGTCGTGTACAATACGACAAAACATAAACTGCGAGTTTGAATACAAATATTATCTTCTAGAGAGTATTCATACTCAAAAGGAGTCCTCATTACATTTATTAACACACTATTACATAGAATAGTGAGGACTACTAACTAATACTATCATTCGAACCATCACTCCGTTCCCCGACTTGCCCCAGCTACGTTCTCATTTCCTGAAGAGAACAGTGAAAGAAAGGGTGAACTGCTATTTATAGAAAAATAGAATGCATAGTAACTAATCCATGAACGGTCCAGATTGATTACTTTAATCTGATGGTCCATATTTAAAGAAAAATCTTTTAAATAAAATATAATATATTCTATTTATAGAATAACTTTAATAAATTATTCTGTTTTATATAAAAAGATGTTTCTGTTTTATTACGTTAATAATACGAATAAAACAAAACGTCATTATCGCTAAATAATTCATATTATTAACTGACAATAATTGAATCAAACTGAGTGACTTCTCACATAAGCATTAATAATCAATACTGTGTGCTACTATGCAACCACACGTATTACTGTACTTTTACTACCGAGTAGTTCAACAGTAACAATGGTAAAACTTCTGCCGTTATTTTTAATAAAATATTTTTGTCGTTTTCTCAATTCGACAATAATTCCATTGTGGGGTCCACCAATGATTGTGTCGTTGTACGAATATTCCCTGTTAAAACGAATATTCCCCGATCAATCGAATATTATATAACAACTTGCGTACTTTGCAAAATTTATAAATATTACCCACAACTATAACATTATATCAAATTAACTCCATAATATTCAAAAATTATATTTATAGAAAATTCATCTTTATTTATAAAAGTTGGGGTCTTACAGCTTGTATATTTTTCAAGTTGAGTGATGGTGAATTATTGACAAGAAATGATCACAAAGGAGTAATAAGGAATAAAGTTGATATTATCTAATTACTATAAAGTTGTTTACAAAAAGTTCGAAATTTTTACAAAAAGTTCTAGAGTTGAAATAAAGGAGGATCATCTTCAGACATCATCTTCTTCGTCCGAGGAGTCAAGAAGATGTGGATCTACCGAAGTCGCAGTAAGCTTTGCCTTGCCTTTGCTTCGGCAAACTTCGTATCCTTCAGCATACATAAGAACAATTTCCTCGTTCAGATCGGCTTATTTTTGGTATTCTGCTTGGATCTCCTTATGAAGCTTTTCGGTCAGCGGAGGACCCAGATCCTTAAGTGCCCGGAGCTCCTCTTCAAGCTTGCTACGATGTGCCAGATGTCGTTTTTCTGTAATTTGGACATCGTTAACTTGTTTGGCTAAGCTCTGGTTGGCTTTTGTAAGAGCTTCCTTTTGCCGAACCAGAACTTCATTTTTCTGAACTAAGTCAACATTCATATCCACAGTGGCTCGATGAGTGGCCTTGGATGTCTCTAGTTGTTCTTTAACTTGAGCAAGTTCCTTCCGAAGGCACTCATTATTGAAGAGAGCATCTCCATGTTGACTATTCTCCTAAGCCAAAGCAGACTTCAGGATGTCATTCTCTCTTCGGGCAGCGGCTTCTTCGGCTTTAGCTTCTATATATTTGGGACAAAGGCGCCCGAAGATAGCGTTTACCTGCAGATGTTCAGAGTTAATCAGTTAATTTTGACACATATACATAATCCCAAGTAAACAAGTTATAGATAACTTACTTTGGCTTGGTACTTCATTCCCTCATCGATCAGGTCTATGATGGAGCTGTTCCCGAAGCGGTGATCATCAGTATCACGCACAAAGGATTTGTAGAGCTGAAAAGGGAAGTTTTCATTCAAATCTGGCCACAAAGTAGGAGAAGCCACCGCTTCAGGCCTGACTTCAGATGAAGAGGGTGGTTCGGAAGTATGTGGAGTAGTGGTTGTTGTCTATTTTGGGAGGAGATGGAATGTTGGTTGGTGTAGGTTCTGGTGGGGGAATTGATTGATTATCAGATGGTTGTTTTCGTTTTCGAAGAAGAGATGGAGTTGGTTCAATGTGCTCTTCAGGTTCTTCGTCAGAAACATTAATTTCAACTGGAATAACTAGAGGCTGAGTGGTTTCGGATGGAGGTACCCTAAGCTCTTCGGCAGATAGAGGGGTTATGTTTACTTTCGTCTTTTTAAACCGGAGGACTCGAGTCCGTTCGTCAAGGGGTATGTCGAGGAGACATTCGTTATAGGTTGGGACCGGGACATGTTTGGGTTTTCTAGCAGCTTGTTTCTTCCTACGAGGATGGCTCGTTTCGGCAGTAGAAGTTGGTTTGGTGGCTTGAGGTTTAGAGGGTTGAGGTTCAGTATTTTGGGGGTCGATAGGGGTCGAAGAAGATTTACAAGAAAGAAATTTGTCTAATTCCTTTCGGTTAATGGAGGTCGGGTTGAAAAGAGATACTGAAGCAGATAAAGATATTATTTCAGAATAATTACAAATAAAAGTTATTTGAAAAATTATGCAATAGTTGAGTTCGGGACTTATATACATTTATGGTCATACAACCACGCTTGCTTGGTTAGAAGTCCGAAGCTCCATTCCTTCATTGGGATTTTATCTATCAGGCTTATCATCTCCGCCATGCGTTCATCAGTGATGTCACCAAAGTTGGCAGATAGCTTTTCGGCAGTGGTTCAATTTGGAAGGGACGAAAGTTCAGGTCCTTTGACGAAAAATCACTCCTTGTGCCACCCTTTGTTGCTGAAAGGGGTATCTATCAGAGACCGTCTCTCGAAGCCCTCGTTAGGCTTCGGGGATTGCTTGTTCAACCCCTTGAACCCTTTCTCTCGAGATTTGCTGGCAGTATAGATGGAGAAGAAGAAGTCGAAAGTGGGTGTAATTCCCAACTCGTGGCAAAAGGCTATGAAAGCTAGGATGTGGATGTAGGAGTTCAGAACTAGTTGGACAAATCCAACACCCACAAACCCTAGAAGGGTTACCAGAAAAGCGTTGAGAAGAAATCGAACTCCCTTCTACAGGAGAGTAAGAGGAATGACGGTCCAACCATTAGGTCGTTGGTACATCCTTTCATTTGGAGAAGGCAACCTCAGATGATGGGTATCTTGAATTTGATATCGCTCCTAGATGATTTGAATATCCTTCTCGAACAGTGCAGAAGGTGTATTCGTATAAGGAAACTTTTCCTCATTACTGAAGAACAAAGATGGGTCTGGGATGGAGAGTGGTGGTGATTTCTTGCTAGGAGTAGCAGAAGATTTGGGGTTTGATCCCGAAGCTGCTTTAGTAGGGCTTGAAGAAGGAGGAATGATTGTAAAGGGAGTCACAGAGATGGGAACACCTTTGCCAGGATCTTGGGACGCCATTGTTAGCAGCTTGCAGAGAGAGCGTAATCGGGAGGAACAAGGAAGCTAAAGCTCTGAGATTCAAAATTAGGAAGGTGAAACCGTCAAATTTGGGAGAAACCAATTTTTATAGTGGTTGTCTTTTCGATTCTTTGCGAGACTCGAGGGCGGCACATTTAATGTTGATCATAATGATGAATTTGGATAGTTGGCGTCCGATTTTAGTTTTGATATTGATTGGGCTTGACTCAAGTGAATTTGGGCTTCAGCCTTGGGCTTACTATGGATTTTTCTATGTTTTCTTACATCTTGGGCCAATTTCAGTTATACTCTTTTATTAAACATCTTGTTTAGTAAAAGATTGAGGGTCAATGTTGGGGTCATGATATTTTATATATGGTGGGCTGTATTTATTTTGGGCCTTTGGAGACATTTGGCCGGGCTGTTGGGCCGGACCATTAAATAAATATGCTTTTATTTTGGGCTTTAACCGGTGATGATGACAAAGATAAAATTTTGACTGTTATTCCTGCATTGCATTAATGAGGATTGAACAGAGCTTAGTCGGCGAGGAACTGTGATGGGATTAGTCGGTGGACTGCGTGCAGTTAGTTGATGTCAGTGCAGGTCGGCGGCATGAAAAACAAAACAAGAAGTATATGAGGACCGGACATGAGACAAAAGGAGGTAACTGATATTTTCATTATCAAAACACTAGAGCTAAACATCTCTATTGTTATCCTTGTATCTGTCTGTACTGACTCTCACGCTGGAGCTATTCCACGACGGTCCAAGCCGTCAAGCTTCTGGTATTAATTTGTTTACTGTGCAGGATCGGACGTGATTTTATGTAATTGAAGCGCGTGAAAAGATCTTGACGTTAACAAATATCGTACTATTATAATTGATGATACATAATTTATTTTTTATAAAAGGTCATTGTAATATCATAGATTTGATTTGTTATGATATTATAAAAGATCTGACAAAATTCTTTTAATTAATTAAATATCACGTTAACACTTACATAATCGCGGGATATTTGATTCACAAACCTCGATAGCAGATTGGAAAAAACAAAGACTCTACATAGCAAAAAATTCACATAAAGCTTTGGGTACGTGAGGGTTTGGGATATATTTTTGTCAAAGGTAAAAATGTTTATTATAGGACGGAGAGAGCCTATTTTAAATGATTCATAAAACTTTAATTTATTTTATTTTGTAATCTGTTGTTTATATGTATGATTTATGTTATAAGGCAGGAATAAAATGAAAATATACACATTGGTACGTTTTATTAGTCAAATAAAATTTCAAACTAGGCTTGCATGATATTCTACTCTTTAATCAGCTACTACTTACTTGGCCAGATTCCCCGCCTGATGCACCCCCAACCCAAGAGTATTAACACCAACAAGCTTTCAAATTTAACCTCCAAGTTTCAATAGTACATCAAGGCTCGCAATGGTTTGATCAGCAACATATAAATACACTAAAACATCAGTTGTAGTTAATTAGTAGAATTTTTTTGGAATTTTGTTTCCTTCATTTCAACGTAAATTATAATGTTTAACATAAAAGTATAAATGTCTAATAACTATTCTAGATTTTCCGGTACCGCTAAAAACCCAGAAAACCTCCCAAAAACCACATTAAATATGGGATATTTTTTATATCAAATATTAACCGCCAAAAAATAAAATAAAAGCAAATAATAAAACTTTATGCTTCGTCATCAGAAGACATACTAAACACAGCATCGCCATGATCTGTTTCAGCCGGAGAGTTATTACGGAGAATCTCATTACAAGGAGTTGTTTTCTTGTTCCCGATCAAAGGCTCATTGTTGTCAGATTTCAACTTAGTGGAATCCATAATGGTTAGTGTTTGTGGTGATGCTGATCCACTGCGAGGAGAGAGCCATTTAGCTTTGACGTATTCCGCCGTACGCCACGGCGGAAATGGCATGCCTTTCTTCTTCAGACTCTGTTTGGCCGCCTCTGAAACTACACGTATTATCTTCTCAAGACGATCGGCTTTACCGACGAATATACAAGGCAGTGTTTGGAGGATGGAATTGTAGATTTTTGTGGATCGTGCTATTTCGAATTCTGATCTGAAATCAATGTCGATTATAAACTTCTCCCCTTCTTTAATCACATCAACGTAATCATATCCCCCTGCATAATTATACCCATGAATTAATTTTATCTCAATCCTTCAATCAATCAAAAAAACAAAGCTCAATTTTTTTCAATTAGTACCGGCCGGATATGAGGGAGTTTTTTCCCAACGTGATTTGCAGTTTGAAGCGTCATATCGGAGAGCTAACAGACCATCGACCACGATTTTTCTGCAAAAATCATCTTTATATTTGCAGATTTTGTTTTTCTCAACGATTCTTGCAGTGTCCGCTAACAGGTTTCTTTCGGAATCAGTTGAACAAATGACAATACTCTGTTCAGAAGAAAAAAAACACTAATAAAAACGCAGAACATAAATATTCAATGTTTTGAGAAAACAATTTATTTCTGTAGTTACCTTGAGAATTTGGCAAGCATCAGTAGACGAGTCAAATTCCTCATCCGAGCAGTCGTTACAATTTCGGTTGAAGCAATTGCACATTTTCCGGTTACACCTCACCGGCGCCGACGTTCGTTTGTCGTTACTTTCCTCAATGAAATTCTGAACCATATTGGCCAAGCAAACAGAACTCGGCTCGAATTCATCAGAGACGTCTTTGTTGCAACGTAACTCCTCAACAACGCCGCCGGCGGCGGTGCCTCCCTTGTCCGGCCCCGATATCCTTAAAACGCTGGCGAACGGTCGTTCAAAAAGCCTCTTGAACCGTGATTTCGCCACATGCTTCATGGGCTCGTAGCGAGCCGATTCTTCTGAGGTGTTGAAATCAATCGGTTGAATCTTCAACCGAAAAGGCATGACTCGTTTAACAAAAAAATTCTTCCGTTCAACTACTTATTGAAATTGTTAGTTTTTCGATCCATTTTACAAAGCACAAAATTTGTTGCTAATATTCAGTCAAACAAGGACGACTCTTAACAATTCTAATTTCTAAACCCCTAAAAAACCTCAAAAATGGATCAAGAAACTAAGAACTACAACTACAATATTTGTCATCATCGGATCACCAACATATTATGGACACGAGAACCAAGGAGAATTTGTCCAACAATCAATGGATCTACAAAAATTCCGAGTTTTATGATAAAACTGATATCTTTATCGGTCGCTTTTTCGTTATTATAATCATATTTTGATTGCGATTTGCTAGACAAATAATGTAATACAAAAAGTTGGTTATAGAGTTTTCCAAATGAGACTACAATATCTCGCCGACTATGACACAATTCCAGCGGTTCAGGGAGCGATAAACAGCCGGAGTAACTATTTCCGGTTAAATGATGATCGTCGGAGAAAATAGACACCGAGGAGATAGACAGGGAGATTTTAGTTTTGTGGTGAACTGGTGATGGAGTCTTCTGAGAGCTAAAGAAGAGACCAGCGGGTTGGCCAGTTTAAAGGTTGGGAGTGGTGAGTGTTGCTGACTAGGACTAAGTTTGCCAGGGTGTAGTCACCGTGGCAATGTGCATTTGAGTATTTGACCCGTTTGGCAGATTTTTGTGATGAAGCATTAGGACCTAGGGGCATCGTTAAAATACCATAAATGTACCTCTTGACTCGCCTTATTCCTGGTGACAACGGAGGGACAACTTGGTCCACTGATATAACTCATTTCTATCGATATAATTCCCTCTCTCATATATTAAGATAAATTATTATAATAAATTAGAATATTAAAAAAAACATGTTTGGAGGATTCGACTCTTCCACCTAGACCCCTTTCTCCTAGATTAGGAAAAATTTTTGTAATAGAAAAAAGTGAGTCTTACTTTTAAACCTAAATTATAATCGTAAAACATATTAATACATTAGATTGATAGGAATTATAAGAGAATTTTATTTACTACACATTTTTATAAAAAAAAATCACTATTAAAACTTATCCACGTAACTACAGTGAAAAATTTGACATAATCATTGGCGTACCGCGTATATTAGGAAGAGACTAACAAACCAAAATAAAGACTAAATAAGCTTTATATATAAGGGTAATGATATATATTGCGACTTTATATGTCGACTTTTTATTGGGAGTTACATAGATAAATTTATATATAAGGGTAATGATATATATTGCGACTTTATATGTCGACTTTTTATTGGGAGTTACATAGATAAATTTAATTGGTAATATTTTTACGATATAATTGATACATTGAGCTAATTTTATAATCCTATCAAATTTCATGCACTGATATACGTCGCAATTAATTGTAATTCGGAAAAACTAACATGCAAAACAAACGTGTACATTATTTTAATTTTTGGTCAGAAATTCTAAATTCCCGCAAATTATAAAAATATTATGACTTAGTAGGCATTTTCCTAATATAAACACAAGATTTTCCTTGTCTTTTACTAGTATTTTTCTTGATTTGGGCACGAGGAGAGCCAGATAATAGATACGGACATATTGGTTAAAAGGTTAATGGATTTGACCAACTTGACAAATTTCTCAATATGGTTATATACTTATATCTGGCTGGTTTCAGCTATCAATTCATGTATTAATATCCTCATAATTATTTTCATGGAAATAAAAAAGGGAATTCTTTACGTATTATAGGAGTTATACTTGAATGATGCTTCATGATATCAGTCCTCTTCAAGTTTTATAACTTTAGCTGCGGCAGCTGATCTTTTTGCACTCCAAATGCTTTTTGAATTAAATAAATCTACCAAATTTACTTCATCCTTTTCGAATGCACTATAAAATGTATATCTTGGTGTGCCTAAAGGGACAATAATAATAATAATAATAATAATAATGCCTTTGTAGAATTTGTACATGTTTTGGGGATGAAGCTCCTTCCTAGTGGCCCATCAAATGAGAAACGGAGAAAGAGGGTTGGTTATGCTCTCAAGACTGAGCATGTGAGAGAAGGAATGGGAGACCAAGAAAAATCGTCTCCTTTTCCATTTAATCTCCTTTACAAAAAAACCACAGTAATTATATTGCCCATAGGAAATTTGATAAAAGTAATCCCCAGAATTCTACAAAAGTATCGAGTGGAGTTTTTTTTTTTTTTAGGAGAATTACTTTCTTGTGATATTTTTCTATAATTATTGGCCTAATTGTAAACTAGGTTTGCTCTCGTCGTGGACCAACCGAACTTGTTGGTGTCGAAAAGATGCATAAGCTTCATAAACAGGGTAAAGTTGAATATAAAATGAGATTCTATATAATTTCTATTGATGAGTAAACTGGCATGAGAATATTTTTATGATTAAAAAAAAGAGTAAATATTTTTCTTATAATATTCTAGAATTCAAACCACCCCCGTTTTTTTGTCTATTTTTAGATGAAAAAGTGAAAATCTAAAGAATATATATATATATATATATATATTGCTTAGATAAGAAAAATGAGTCGTTGATTGGACAATTAATCTAACATTGTTACCTTTTTACTTTTTACTACTCCATGTTTTTTCAATGGTTGAGTGCAAGTCATCGTTTAGAATGTGACACATGACACACAATTTCCTTATTTCCGTCCATTCTCTATTTTCTTCACGCAAGATTTTCTTCACAACTTCCAATCCTTCATCACAAGTACTTTTTTTTGACAAATACTACTCCCTTCGTCCCTATTTAAATGATCTTTTAAAAATGGACACAAGAATTAAGATAATAATTAAAAAGTATTAAATATAATATTCAATTGTCTATAATACCCTTAAATCATTAATTTATCATAGCACAAGAGTTTAAAATACTAAAAAAATAAATAAATTAATGAGAAGTAATTTTGAAAAAATTATCATTAATTCTCTTAGATTTAAACAAATGTCAATTAATAAGAGACAAATAAAAAACTCTAAAATATCATTTAAATAAGAACAGAAGAGTACTACCCATTGATTTCAATTTTCAAGTCGCACCCTCGCCTACACTACTCTCAATGCTGTTATATGATTCCTAATTTTGAGTTTCCCCTGAAACACACTTTCCCAAAACCACCTTGTTTGGTAATTTGAGTAATTTTCTTTTTTCGGAACTCAACATTTCAAGGAAGATTGAACACGTGATCATAATCATCTCTCTTAAGAGGCTTGTTAGGGTGTGGGCTTGAGGCCCAAAACTCGGGTCCAAATCATAAAAGGGTGTGGGAAATAGACAATAATCAACTCCATATCAAATGATAAATGTACTTTTAATTCAATATGTTACATAATAATCTACTTGAATAATTAGATTTAAATGAATACTATATACTATTAAGTTATCATACACAAAAGGGCCCAGAAAAAAAAAGACAAAGCAGTTAAAGAATGGTAATTCCTAAACCTAAAATAGTAGCTGAAAAATTGACAAGTGTAGCTCAAAGGAACCTCTTTATCGAAACTGTGTTGGTGGTGAATACTTCTCAGGGAACTTTCAGCACTTGAATGGATTGCAACATATCAGATACTGATATGATAGTATTGCCAGACTTGATCATCCCTTTTGCCTTCAGCAAGTACAAAGTTTTGTTCAGGGTGCTCTCCTCATCGTCAGAGAAACCAAGGCAGAAAGGTATTAATCCCCACTGCAGGTTCATGCGTCTCCTCACTGACATTGAGGGAGTAAACGCATAGATTGGGCAGTCGGGTCGACATTGGGACAGGAGAGAAGCCACATGCCCTGACTTCGTATAAACAAACAGTGCATCTGCTCCCAGTTTGTTGGCTGAAAAGTTCAATATATATGTTACCAAATACCAACAAAAAGCACCAGTAGAACATTGTGATGATCATCAAAAACCTTTTTGTTTCTTAAGTGACATTTTCTTTTTTTAGCTAAATCATCAAAAAACTGAGATATCAACATTATCAAGACTTGTATATTAGTACTGCCAAAAAAATATGAGCATATCATCATATAATTGTAGAAAAGGAATAATATCCCATCCAAACAGAAGTATAATGATTTAAGACAAAATGTACAACAGGAAATGCAAATGAAATAGAAAGCAATAACAACCAGCTGAGAATTGAGATGGTATTTGCTCACACCATAATCATTTTACAATGTCGAAGCTCATCAATTGACAGTTTGAATATAATAAACTTAATTCGGTAGTCAACAGATATCAGATATTCAGATTTCTAGGCTGATTTATCTACTCATGGTACTAGGGGCAGTTGCATCTAATAATGATTTGAAGATATTGTACACTATATGTTTTTGTTTGTAAATCCCCCCAAGTACATGGATTGTCCTTTATGGGATAAAAATTTCTTAAATGGCCCCCTACACATATTTTTAACATTCATTTACAAGCTGCAACTAAAATTACTTTCCCTATAAAACATGTTTGCTCACTCATAATATGAATTTTTTGTTCCAAATGTACACCTATATGGAGTAAGATAAGTATTTTGATTATTTATATTCACGATTGCAATTAATAGCATTTGTACACACTGACACACACATATATAATCTACTTATAATATATAGAATCCACATTAGCACTCAAAAGTTTATTACTTGTACTAGGTTGAAGTTCTAGATCCTTCCATGTATACTTCATAAATAGATAAGAATTCATATAAAGCTTAATACTCACTCTGTTTTACAAAAAGAGTCTCATTTGAATAAAATAAATAAATTGTTTAAGCATAAAGTCCAACTTCTTTTAATGGTAGTATAAGATGATACAAAGTCGTCAATTTTTCAATCACGATTCCATTATCATGCCATCACTACTAAACTAAACACTGATAAATCTAAGGCTAAGCATGGAACAAAATAAATCCTTAGCATTTGTAAATGGCAAAATGAGACTCTTTTTGTAATATACGGATTTTTAAAAAAAAGTAATAATATAATAAGACAAAAATAAATATACATTTAGATAATGAAAAAGTAATTACTAGTACATATCTTAAATCTATTAGGACAAGTCGGTTAAACTGTAACAAACTTTTAATTCTAAAAATGACTCTTTTCCTTAGTAATTTATTCTACAAAGAAATTACAAGTAGTTAAATTATTATATAACAAGAGAAAGACATATTGGATGTGAGAGAGAGAAAAAGAAATAAACGTAAAAAGTTGCTTGGCTTTGGGACTACTGCAGAACACAGAAGAACAAGAAAAATAAAAAAGGTAAATCTAAATCTTCCTTCTTCAAATATGAGATGATTTTGTATTATACATGTATAATTAGATTTTAAAATTATAATTTTTGATTTTGATAAAGTTCTGAAAATAGTGATACACATATATTAAGTGTAAATAAAAAAAAGGGTTTTCAAACCATATTTATATATATAATCGTGTTGGTAGTATTGCGTATGTATATATTTTCTTGTGTACCGAATATGTATTTTGTGTCTGAAAATTATGGCAGATTGGCAGTCATAATTTATGGTCATGGCTGTATACTTATATATACGTTCGTATGTACAGTACCATATGTATATATGATTTATATAATATATAAAAGTGTATGTGCACTGTGGCGATTGTATATATGTATGATTATATTGCGGTTTCTTTTTAGAATCTTAGTTAATGAAGGTCTTTTGAACCAGCAAACACACACACACACACACATATATATATATATATCATTTATCTATTATTATTATTATTATTATTTTAATCTAAAAGTTTATATTTCTAACGCCAAAACTAATAATTTCTTAAATTTTAAAGTATCAAGTATAATAATTAACTACATCTTCGAATTTAAAATTAAGATTTATGTGCATGAGATTTTAGTAAAGAGTAAGAGTAAGTTATAGTATTGTATACTAATAATTTTATTTGTTCTAATTTTATATTTAAGATTTGTTCGCTTTTAATTTTGTGTTTCGTAATATCGAGGTAAGTGATTTTTCTAACTATTTAGTGTTTTTAAATTATCACTACTTTTATGTATGCCTTAGTAATTACTCGGATGCCTAAATGTATTGTTTCAAAATTTGTTATGTTTTATTTAAGGCTTCTATTTAAATGAAAATGTTACTCTTTTATTACAAACTTCGGATCACGTATTTATTTGGAATTGTGAAAGGGATTATATGTTTTTAAACTGTGAAATAAGTATAGTTTTGAATATCAATGAGATTGTGAAATATTTTTGAAATCCTCAGTCCGACTATGTATAGAACCCGTTAGTATTTAGATTTAGTTCCGAAGCTAATATAAAACCTACTAAGACGAGTGATCATTGACATTATCAAATTTTTGAACCGTGTTACAGGGCTATTGTAACCTTAGTCACTAATGTTGTGGATTAAATGATATATTGAATACATTAAAATCATTTTACAAAAATAATTCACTTTGTTATTATTTGTTTTAGTTTTGAAAGCATACCTATTATTGTTATCGAACAAAAGTTACTTCAAAAAAGTGTTTTAAAAATTATACTTGATCCACTTAAACAGTAAAAATTGTCACTAGTTGAACTTTATCGCTCACCCCCTTAAATAAATTTTTACAAGTTACATCGCTGGTAGCTGAGCACTTGTTCGATACGTTCTGGATAGTTGGACTTTAGTTTAAGATGTTTATTTCTTTTTGTCGTTGAATTTGTGATAAAATTCTTAGTTTCGGGAAGCTGCGTCTCCATTTTACAAATTTGGTTTTTAGTTGTTATTCATTTGAATTGGTTTTGAAAAATGGTTATTGTTTGGTTTTAATTTAGGATTATTGTTTAATTGTTATTGTTTGGGCTACACGCTATTGATATTGTTGCCTTGCGAGCCTTTGGCCTTGCGATGTGTAACATTTCGGGCCTGTAGCGGGTTCGGGGTGTTAAATTTTTTATGTAAAGAAAAAAGTATTTACATTTGAGATGGGACATCAAAATGTCGAAGGTAAAAGAAACTCCAATGCTAAAAACTATTTCCAATGAGCCACTAGTACAATGCATGTATTTAGGGCGTAACCAGATTTATTAGACATTGGGGGGATAAATTAAGACTATATGGATTCTTTATTCCAATTATGTACAGTAATAATCTTAACGTGTAACATATTATGCCAACTATATCGATTCTTTATACCAATCAGTATCAATTGATGCATTCAGATTAAGTTTGCATTTGTCAGGGAGGAATTGTGAATGTGGGTAATAAATAATACAGCAATCTCAAATTTCATATCAAGGTCAGTTCAAGAAGCAGTTGCGAAGAAACATACCTATCTTGGCAGCAGCATTACATAACTCCTCATTGATACCATGTGGTAAAGAAAACGACGCAACTGAGAGATCCCGAGGCTCATGACACTTTTCCTCCCTTCGCCACTTTTCTATTCTTAAACTAATACTGCTTAGCACAGATAGTGCTTTAAAGGGGTGCAGACCCATGGCCGACTCACCCGAAAGCATCAAAGCATCTGCTTGCTGCCTTACAACTTCAGAAACGTCAGCAACTTCTGCTCTAGTAGGTATGGGGTATTCAATCATTGATTCAAGCAACTGCGTGGCAACAATGACAGGCTTATTCAGCTGTCTGCACATCTTAACAATCTTCTTTTGGACTGATGGTACTTGTTCCAATGGTATCTGAGCACCAAGGTCTCCTCTTGCTACCATAACTCCATCAGATGCCTGAATAATAGCGTCCAAGTTCTTCAAAGAGTCGACATTCTCTATCTTTGAAATTACAGAAGTATCACTGCAGCACAGAACAAATATGCACCATAGAATCAAGAGGAACATATTACAGCAACCTAGAAGAATAGAAGATTGATGACATTGAATTGAATCTAAGTAAAGAAACTTCACAAGGAATAGGGGAAGCAGACCATTAAAGCAGAATTCTTTGTTAATCTGTAATGGTTAATTGGCTATTGGTGCAAAAGAAGTCTTGTAGAAATTTCAATTGGCTTTCCATCCCCGCTTCAATATGAACTTGGCAAAAATAATTTGGTCAATAATACGTAGCCATGAACCACCATATACAACCTTTATCGGTAATTATTTGTGGAAATCTATTAAACAAATGGAAAAACTAGTTCTTAAGATAAATATTTCAAAGTTCGACTCTCAAACCATCCTTCGCTCCTTCTATCCTGGCAATGTCTCACTACTTGCTCCATCTTTTTGATTTTTGGTCTTAGATTTTTTTTTATAAGCTAGTAAATGCACTCTTTCGATTTGTTTATTCCTTTACTTGTCAGGGGATTCGATTTATTTATTCTTTAAACAGAATTCTTAATAAAATTATTTCTTTGAGCTCCAATTTTAATATCTAGTAAGCATTACTTCTCATATCAATGAAAATTCATTAATGTCTATCAATCACCCTCTGTCTAATCAGAGTAGATTTAATCATTTTGATTCAAATATTCAAGTATTGCAAATTCATATTGGCACAATAATAAAGATTTATGATGCATTATTCTCTACAACATTTTTTTAAACAAAAAATTATCTAGTTTGAATTGGGTTGTTTGCATTGAAAAACTTGATTGTGAATCGTGAAGACCATATTGCTTTGATTCAGAGGAAACTACCATATTAAAAGTTCAAATTGCATGACCATATTAACTCCATGAGAGAAATAATACATGTTTCATATAGTCAATATTTACTCCAATTAATCGATTGATATTATATACTCCATAAGGTAGTCAACTACGTTAAATTTTATTGAAATTTCTATTAAATGGGTAACCATTCTTGTAAGATTTTAGTTACTCCTTTATGAAGTTATTATTACATGATTCTTTTAAAAACTCTTACCTATATCAATATTATTATAAGAAATTTAGTATTACTCTAATAACATTGAATTGACTTGATGAATTCTATTTTGTTAAGAATAGAGGATTAATGGTAAGCAAATAACATTTACTTAATCTATGACTGCATCTCACTTATTGGTTATGCTACGTTATCATACAGTAAAACTAAAAGACCACTAATACACTTCCTACCTATCAGGAGATCGTGCAGCAATATATCTCTTCAGATGTTTAATAACTTCAGCAGACTTGACAAAAGATACTGAAATAAAATCAACACCCTCAGAGATCCCAAAATCAATGTCTAGCCAATCCTGTAAGAAATGGAAAGCAGAGAATGTCATAACAGGAGATCCATTTATCTCGGGTACTGTTAACTCTTTAAATGGACGATATTACACTTCAACAATTAAGTATCTGTCTTCATGATCTGTGGTCACAGAAGACGTTGAAAAAACTAGCAGGTAACTTACACGTACCTTTTAACCAAATTTTACAGGCAAGTATTTGTCATATTAAACGAAAGAAGCATTGCCCAAATAAAAAATACGTGATTATTATTTTGGAATAACCAATCTATCTGAAACAGGAAAAGATAAAAGAAACCAAATGGAGAAGAAACAGCAGCATACTTGAAGCGATTCAATCTGACTTCTAATTAGACTTGGCAATTTAGGTTGAAAACCATATAGTTAACTAAAACCACTTAAATCTATTGGGTTGGTTAACTAGTTTTTAAGTAATTGATTGGTTTGGTTTTGGACCCATATTATTATTACAAATATGGGTTGGATCTAGTTTAATTAGTTTTGACCCATATTCTATAATACTGCTGGGACCATTGCTTCTGAAATATGAAAACTTTGACCTATTTGTATAAATACAGTACACTTGTGAATTCAGTAAATATACTTTTACTATGAACATAACTTCATCAACATTTTATCTAGGGTAATTAAACCCTCCTCCCACTCCACCCCCACCCCCACAAAAAAAAATATTTATTGATTATGTATACACTCCCACCTGCCCTAAAAAAATAATATTTATTGATTATGTATATACCCCCACCCTGCCCACCCAAAAAAATAATATTGTTTGATTAAGTATACACCCCCCACCCCACCGCACCCCCCACCCCCACCCCCTCCCCCTCCCCCTCCCCCTCCCAAAAAAAAATATTATTGATTATGTATATACTTAAATTAGTCACATCAATTAAAATTTTTAATTTCAAACTTGGGTCTAAAAAATTAAAATAACTCTTTTAGTATAACAAAAATTAAGATTTTAGTGAAACTATAATTTGAAAAATAGACCTTGATTTGACCCATAACCATTTAAATCCAAACCACATAACCCATATTAAATATAGGTAATATGGTTTTGATTCCAAAATCAACCCAAACCTATTTTATGTAACACAAAACTAACCCAAACCTATTTTTTGTCGGGTCTACTTCTAATGAGATAAGAAGATAGTGCAACCGGTTACTTGGTAAGTTTGGGTATGAAGGAGATTATATTCTTCAGTAAATGCGTTCAACCCACACAAAATTCACGTGAACCTAGTACCAAAAAAACCTATTCAAAGGGAGAGGCACCAACCTTTGAAGAAATAGTTGGGAGCATTGCATTACGCTCTTGAACCAATTTCCCATTCCTCCATAAAGTAATATTAGCTCGTGGTAGCAACAATCCAGGGTCAGTACAGAGGCACCTGACATCAGGCCCAATCTTCTCAATCACTTCGAACCTTGCCATTCCCCCATCCACAATAAGTTCATCGCCAACATAAACATCTGTGACCACTCAATTGAAAATCATTTCAACATTAATACTGGTTGCAGTGTTGTAATGTATAAGTGTTAGTCGAAGTATACCTTCAGTAAAACCATCATAGTTGACACTAACAGTGCGCTCCGGCAGCAATGAATTATAAGACCTTACGCTAAAGGTCCAAATATCACCATCCTGGAATGGAAAATTTCAAGTGCATAAAGCTATTATCCTTCCAACAAATAAGATCCCCACAAATAGAGCACATTGTATTATATCATAAATAACATGAAATCATAATATAAACTTTTTCAAATATTTGCCAGTAAAACCGTCAATTAAATTGGAAGGCTTTAAAATGAATTAGAATACAACTCCATGGTAAATCATCATTATATAAACAAGCTAGTTCGAAAATTTAAAAATAATCACAAGCTTCTTAACAAAAAAACAACAAACGTGATATAAAATATTAAACAAAATACTTATAACTTATAAGACAGATTACCTCTACTTTGGCAGATGAAATAGAGCCACCAAGGTCACCCATGTGAATTTCACTCCCTTCAGTATCCATCATGATAGCAACAGCGAACCCCTTCTCCTCATTGAGTCTTCTCAGGCGCTCGATCACACTCCGGTGCCAATCACGCGTGCCGTGGCACATGTTGAGACGTGCGACATTCATGCCGCCGACGGCGAGCGCCTCTAGCTCGTCGTACCCGCACGTGGCGGGTCCAATCGTGCAAACGAGCTTTGTTTTCCGCGTGCTCCGAAATCCTGCCTCCTTCAGCTCAGTCTCCGTTCCTCTGTCCAGCTCGATTCTCGCGCCTAACTCCACCATAGGCGGCGGCAGAAGCGTTGGCGAAGATGCCGGTAGACTCGCGCCGTTAGAAACTAAAGTCCCAGACGGCGGAGCTGAGATTTCCGAACGGATGACTGAGATTCTGGGTCCTTTGGGAATTTGGAGATATGGGTTTGGAGTAATTCGTTTGGACAGAATTTGGTTGGGTGTTGGGGACAACAGAGAGAATGAGAAACGGAGGGAATGTGCCATTTGAGTTGGGAAATCACCGCCGGAATTAATGTTAGATTATGTAGTATTCCGGCAGTGATGAGGAGTGTGGCCGGGGTGTTTCACAGAACGGCGAAAGGGGTATGTATTTTACTCCTCTTATTGAGAATTATAATAGGGTTAGGGTTTTGAAAATGTAACTTATTATTTATCTTATTGACGGTCTAATCAAACTCGTTTTTTGCATGGCCTTTTTTTCTTTATGCAAGGGACCAAGAGCAAGTCCATAAAATAAACGTGCTTTATCAATTGTTTTGTTTGTTTATTAAAAATAGGGTACAGTTACAGTTGTCTTTAAATATGGTTTTCTATAGTATAGAAAGAAAAAAAAAAGAAGTAATATATGAGTTTTATTATTTTAAGATTGATAAAAATTATTTTTTTTATATTAATAAAATTTACTCATAATAATAAAAAATACAATTAAACTTTAGGTCAATATTTAAATTACTTTGCCAACTCTTGCTCATTGACAAAATATTAATTATAATTTTAACTAGGTTACTATTTTAGTCGCCAAATTGTAATTGAAATTAAGAAAATAATAATTTTGATCTTAATTCCATAAATTGTTTTGAAGAACATGCATGCCATTCAAATTTAATAACAGTTGCATAAAACTGTAGGCAATTTGGTTATATATTGATTAATATTAAAAATCTGTTTATATATTGTATTTTTTTTTTATGATAAATGCAATTATGAGAAATATCCTCAATCAATACAAAATAATGTTATGGTAATAAAATATAAATTTTAATTAATATTTTACTCTGAATTATTATAACCAACTAAAATCATACATTTAATTTTGCATCGTATTCTTATAACTATTCTTTAATCAATTTAAAATAAAAAAATAAAAATAAAACCCACACATTAAACACTATATAAGAAATGATTCATTCTGATTATAATTTGACTTTTGGGCTGGCCCAAAAAGATCCATTATCAGTAATTTTTTTCTGCAAAATAACCCAACTCTTCCAAAAACCACAAAAATAATGGGGCCAACGATTCTTAGCCATCGTTACGGGCCAAATCATCGGATGTTTTCGGGCCGGCCATTCATAAACGGCCTGGGTCACGTAAGGAATGTTTTTTGAAACCCAAAAGATGGCTTTTCCCGGCAAAATTGACCCACCAAAATAATCCAAAAATTAATAAGGTTAATCCTATTTTTTTCTGGATAGTAACCCAACTCTTCCAAAAACCACTAAAATAATGGGGCCAACGATTCTTAGCCATCGTCACGGGCTACAAATTATAGCCGTTCCAAATCATCGAATGTTTTCGGGCCGGCCATTCATAAAGGGCCTGGGTCACGTAAGGAATATTTTTTTGAAACCCAAAAGATGGCTTTTCCGGACAAAATTGACCCGCCAAAATTATCCGAAAATTAAAATAAATGTGAAAGTAAGGAATCCTAGAAAGACCCACTTTTAATTGACCCGCCAAAACAATCCGAAAACAAGGCAAATAAATGTGAAAGTAAAGAATCCAATTTGAAGTGTACAATACAATTGTAGAAAGATCCACTTTTACTATTATCCCTCTCATTCGTAGTGGCCTCTCCAGTTTACCAGGTTCCTCTCTCTTCCTCTATCTCTATACGCATAGCTATATTTTTGATTTTCTAAGTAAATTTTCTAAACAAACGCAACAATTTCAACCTTTAATTACTTCTCGGTTGTCCAGTTTACTAGATCTTGTATCTTTCACGTCACTATTTCATAAAATTTCAAGTAATTGTCTCTCCCTTACTGTGTACATATATATATATATATATATATATATATATATATATATATATATATATATCTGATAACAAGTATTCGATTTTAGCCGGAAAAAATGGCGGGAAAAGGAGGTAAGGGGCTGTTGGCTGGAAAGACGACCGCGGCGGCAGCAGCGGCAGTAGCTAACAAGGAGAAGGATAATAAGAAAAGGCCAATTTCCAGGTCATCTCGTGCCGGACTCCAGGTATAAACCCCTTTGTTCTATCTGTTTAGGTATGTATGTGATACGTATGAACCCAATTGAAAGTATATTTAATCTTTATTTTACCCAGAGGAGAGCTTGCCCTTCACTTTTTATGTTTAATAACAAGATATGAAGCAGATCTTGTGATCTTTTCTGATTTATGTCTTTGTGAATTTTGTTTACTTTTGTAATACATAATCCTAAGACCTTGTTAAGTAACTCATAAAGATCAAATTTTGGTAGTAATGAAAAATGTATATACATATTTTTTTTATTACGTTAGTGTTAATTTTGTTTTTTTTTCTTGGATAGTAAATCTCAAATTTTATTTTATTTTTGGGATTGTTGTAGTTTGATAAATAGTTCTTTTATGACTCCAAATTTAACACTTTTTATTGTGTTATTTTTCCTTCTCTAATACTGCATATCTTTTATGTATGGTGTGATTTAAGATTGTGGATGTTACTATTTGGAATTGCTAGTTACTTTATTATGTATTCCTACTTTTATTTTTGGGATTGTTTTGTGGAAGTTTAGAGGTCGGGGTGCGCGCACGAGCACACACACGCACATATATATAATATCATTAGATGTTCCAAACGTTGTCTTATACTTTTGATATTTACATCAGTTTTTTTTTTTTGGGGGGGGTGGGGACTTGTTGAGTGCTACAAGGTATTAATTAATTCCCAAGGTGAGAAGTATATTCTTGTTGAATTAGTTAAACTTCACTTGCAATTTTACCCTCAAACATGACATGAAAGTGATCCTAGTTGTGTATTATCTTTTAGGAGATCTCTACGTCAACTACAGATTAGCTAGAATGCACATACACTATCTTTGCTAGTAAATTACACTCCAATCTCGTGTGGTATCCTGGTCTCGCGACACTCAAGTTTGTTATTGAAACAACTCACAATTTAATGAATATGTTGGTGATGAATTGAAATACATGTTGTAATTTTAAGTGTTTATGCAAGTTGAGGCTGTTGTAGGTAACGTAGGTGTTATCTAGGTCTTGGTGATTTTTTGTGCTTGTCTATGGTGATTAGAGTTGTATTACGCTTCAACTATTAATCTTGTGTGGTATCCGATCCAAAATTTGAAACATTGGTTAATATGTCTGTGTGTGTGTATATATATAAATATATGACTAGCTCGATAAGAATGGTCTATACTTGCTGACGTATAATGAGTTTGTGTTGTGGACTTGTGGCAAGTTGGGGTGGGGGTGTGTATAATCCTATAAGTTTTAAACTAACAAAAAAAGTTGAGTGTAAATACTTATTAAGTGGGTAAAACTTACATACTTATTATTTTCAAAAAAATAGTGTGATATAAAAATGTCCTTAAACATGTCTTACATTTTCGATATCTACATCAGGGTTGTGGAGGGACTTGTTGAGTGGTACAAGGTTTTCATTAAGTCCCAGGATGTGAAGTAAATGCTTGTTGAATAGGTTAAACTTCACTTGCCATTTTATCCACATACATGATACATGTCATGAAGTTGTTCTTAATTGTGTCTTAGCTTTTGTGAGATCTCTATGCCAATTATAGACTAGCTGGAATACACATACACTTCCTCTGCTAGGCAAATTGCGTGGCAATTATGTGTGCTATCCTGGTCTCATTAAACTCGAGTTTGGAATAGAAACAACCTGTAAGTTAAATTAATGTGTTAGAGATGCATTGAAATGCAAGTTGTAAGTTTGACTGCTGAGGAACGAATTTGGTCTTTCATATTGGAAAGTGTTTTTTTTGCTAGTTGAGGCTGTTGTAGGAAAAGTAGGTGTTATTCAGGACTTGGTGATTTTTGTGTTTGCATATGGTGAGAGTTAAAACTGCTCGAAGCTTTAGAACTTAATTTGTAGCTTGATTACTGTGTGATAACCAAATATTGAATCCAAATCATGAATGGGATGTTGTGGCCATCCCCAAACATTTGGGTTTTTGGTGTTATATGAACACTAATGTCTTTAGCTTTAAATACTATCAGTTTTCTTATGCTAAGCTCTTCTGGATGTGTACCTTTTTAAAAAAAATAATTTAATTTTACAATTTCTTATAATGCTTAAACAAAATGTAACTCATCCTGAACTAATTCTGTAATCTTTACATATTTGTGATCCACGAAAATGAAGGTTAACTGTCTTACACTGACATCCTGATTCATCTAGGTTTGTTTAATTTGACCTAAACTGCCATAAACTTGTTAAGGTTTAATTATTTTGAAGTACGATTATTCTCAGTTGTTCGCTAATCTGCAATTTGGGTACAACTTTTGTTCTTATTATTAAGAAGATTATTATCTTGGTCTAAATCTGCTGGCATTGTATATTTGGTGATTTTATGAAATTGAATCTTGTGGTTTAACTTAGCAACTTCAAGTTGAAGTTTAAAGTAAACTGTTTTTGCTAGTATTTCAATAATAGCTGGTTTTATAGTTCTTATGAAAAGTAATTATGTTCATAATGTGATCTACTAGGAGGGCCACATTTCTTCTCCTCCTCCTTTTTCCGTTAGATGCAATGGTTTTGAAGTTGGGTTTTTGGGCATTTGTTGTAGTTTGATTACCAAAACAATAAGTGGTCGCATTGTGCTTTGCTATAATTAGTCTGTTGATGTCATTAATTTGTTTGTGTCCTGGAGTTTAGTTTCCAGTTGGTCGAATCCATCGTCATCTCAAAACAAGGACTTCTGCAAATGGGCGAGTGGGTGCAACTGCAGCAGTTTACTCAGCCGCAATCCTTGAATATCTGACGGCTGAGGTTCTTGAGTTGGCAGGAAATGCTAGCAAAGATTTGAAAGTGAAGAGGATTACGCCAAGGCATCTGCAGCTGGCCATTCGTGGGGATGAAGAGCTTGACACACTTATCAAAGGAACCATTGCTGGAGGTGGTGTAATCCCTCATATTCACAAGTCACTCATTAACAAAACCACCAAAGAATAAGTGTGATTTCAAGTGTAGTTTAACGAATGCTGGACTGATGAAGGGTGTATGCATTTATGACTGTTAATCAAGTTATGTTGACCTTTGCTGGTTTTCTGTAGTTTTAGTTGAAGATTCTTGGGTGGTATATGTCAGGTTATCATCCTGAATTGAATTGTGGTTATTGAACTTGTAGCTTTATGTAGGAAGAGATTTCATTTTTAACTTTGATTTGTTCAAACACTTTGTTGTTCTTGATTGTTATTCTTGCTAGTCTAATTCAAACGTATTCTCACAATCTACAGACGTTCATAATTAGTTTATGATTCGTGCCCCAAGAGCTAGAGACGAATGTTTTTAGTTTCTATCAAACATTAAAAATTAACCCAGTTGAAATGTTTTAAATCAGAAATCTTATGTTCACCTATTGTCACTAAACAGTGAAATTGTTATGCAAATAAGGGTGAGGTGCAAAAGTGTCTAAATTATTTAATTGTAAAAAAAGTTAAGTGAGTGTTTATTTATTATTTGGGGACATCCAAAAATGTGGCCCAGGGGGTGTAGAAGACGGGTCGCGTCTCGTTTATCGCCATACAACAACACCAGGAATCCTCTATTCCAGTGAGTGGCTCTTATTGTATCAATGTCCTCTTGATCTCTAGTATTTTATTTTTCCAGCCCAGAGAGAGGAATAAGTTGGTTACAACATTTTCTTTTGTTGTTTTATGCAGCTCTCCCCAGTCCCCTCCACGAGTTTAAAAAGATATGGAAGCAAAGCTTGCTGCTACGCAACATCTAATGAGCCCTGGTGTTAGCCACAGAGACAACGTGCCCATGCCCAACCCAAGATATTCTTCTGCTGCTGCTGCTGCTGCTGCTGCTTATAATAATAATAATATTCTTTCTGTTTCTGTGATGGCAAAGCCAACAAACACGTCATTAACGAGTGATTATAAAGATAATTGGTTCGACCGTATCGCCATTAATCATCTCTCCAACAGCCTCCAAGCTACTATAGGTAATTCATTCGTTCCTCCATTCACATATATAATATTATATATCCCTAATCCCAATTAATTAATTAAAGGCTGGCTGGCTGGCTTGCTTGCTTGCTTGTAGGATTTAGAAGCAATAAGAGTGGATATGAAGGTCTGGTGGAGGCAACAGCAATGACACGTCAGAAATTCAGCCCAACCCAACAACGACAACTAGTCATTCAAGCTCTTGATGCAGCTTTTCCAAAACCCATACTCTCCTTTGCAAGTATTCTCTTCGTCGTCCTCCTATTTTTATTTCGTTTCTTTCTTTTTCACCCTTTTCTAATTTCATTACTACTTGTTCGTTGCTTTTGCATGTGCTCATTTTCCCTCTTTCTATATATTACAAGTAAAATAAAAATGTTGTTGATTTTATTATTATATATCATTCAATTCAATAGGTTTTTAATAGCCATTTTATAAAGATTTATTTAGTTGACAATTGTTTATGATTATGGAGGATTTATGCCTAATGGTTACAAATATATATGATCTCATTCGTTTTATTTAATACTTTTTATAAAAATATATAACTCACATTAAGGGGATCATATTCATACATAAATATACTTGTATGTTCGGAAGCTATAATTAATGACTTTAGGAGAGCTGTTGTGATCTTATGTTTCCAATTATTTTGCTGAATTATTTATTTGAAAAACACGAATCTAGGAGTGTCAATCGCACACACATATATATATATATATATATATATATATATATATATATATATATATATATATATATATATATATATGGGTCCGCATCCCATGGCAACCGGTTGTTAGGAAAAAAAAAAGCCATAGCACAATAGATTGTAGCGGCTGAGATAATTAAAATAGGACATGCCAGCTATAGCGGCATGTTACTATTCATATTAATATTTTGTAATATTAATATTAATAATAGTAATAACTAATATGAATATTAATGGTAGTATTACTATTATTCTTATTAATATTAATAATATTAATATTACTAACTAATATTTCATTGTAATTTAAACTTTTAATTTTTGTCCAGCTCAATTTGAAACTCGACCAAGATTCATAAGAATAGATCGACGAAAACAAACAGAGCAGAATTGAATCCAAGAATTTCTAAGAATAATATAAATTAGTTAGTAATATTAATAATATTAATATTATTAATATTTATATTAATAAGAATAATAGTAATATTAGTATTAATATTCATATTAGTTATTACTATTATTAATACTAATATTACAAAATATTAATATTAGTATTAATAATATTACAAAATATTATTATTAATATTATTATTAATATTAATATTAAAAAATATTAATATTAGTATTAATAATATTACAAAATATTAATATGAATAGTAACATGCCGCTACAAGCTGTTATGTCCTGACTTTTTTGTTGTTGCTCTCAACAACCGGTTGTCATAAATGCGGACTCCTCTCTCTCTCTCTCTCTCTCTATATATATATATATATATATAATGGAGTTACACAACTGTGCAAATTCCTAAATGTATACAGTTTACAATCCTAAAGTTAAGTCACTTTAATATCTGTGTATATTTGGAATTTACAAAGATGTGTAACTCCATTTTTTCACACACACACATATATACACAGGCCGGATCAGGTCCAACTCTTGGACCTGACCAAAATTCGGACCTTTTTTTTTGCTTTTTTTTTTTAAACAACATAAAAAAGTAAAATTATAGAACTTGAATTTTTACATAATACAGTGTTTTGAGTGTGATTTGGATACATATAACAAAACTTGTCTGTACATCCAAAATATTGTATTATGTAAAAATTTAAGTTCCATAATTTTAGTTTTTTTTTAAAGTTGTTTTATAAAAAAAAATAAAAAAAAGGTCCGAATTTTAAACATGTCCGGGCTCCCGAACAGGATCCGGCCTGTATATATATTTATAAGAATATATATCCTATCGTTCTCATTGTATAATTAACCAACTATGTAAATGTTGATATTGTTCTTAAAAGGCAGATCAGGGCAGTGCTACCACCATCTAAATTTCAGAGGGAGTTTTTTGCCGTGTTCACTACTATATTCTTTCCTTGGCTAGTTGGCCCCTGCGAGGTACGAATTGGTCTGATCTGATGTGCCAAAGTTTATGTACGTTCGAAAGAAGAGGAAACATATATATATATATATATATATATATATACTACATTACTTTAAACCTAGCTTATATATTTTGCCCAACACTGAATTACTGTAAAAATTAAATGCATGTATGCAAGGTGAACATACGATCTAAATCTTAGCAATCAGATCGTTCAATTCTCGTATTGCTGCCAAGTATAATTTATTTACTTATTTAAAGTTAACTTTATATATAAATGAACAAGTTTTTGTACTTAATATATGAGATGGGACGGACATGAGTAGTTTTGACTTCCAGCATTCAGGGGATGTCACCCAAAATGGTAATTAG
Organism: Panax notoginseng; assembly: GCA_016801055.1. Classification (NCBI taxonomy): domain Eukaryota; kingdom Viridiplantae; phylum Streptophyta; class Magnoliopsida; order Apiales; family Araliaceae; genus Panax; species Panax notoginseng. The sequence goes on from CM029013.1 coordinate 8,553,517, forward strand.
AAATGCTTAAATTCATGTGTTATAAGTTATAGAGGAAAGTAATATATGTATGTATTAATTTTATGATACAAGGTGAGAGAGTCGGAGATTAATGGCCAAGCAGAGAAGAATGTCGTCCACATAAAGAAATGCAGGTGCCCCCTGTTGTATGCGTTGTATCATAAATTAAAATCTCGTGTTTGTATATATATATATATATATATATATATATATATATATATATATATATAAGTATATAATATTAATACATATTGTATGTAAAATTAAGTTTTATTTCAGGTTTTTGGAGGAGAGCAATTGCGTAGGAATGTGCACCAATCTGTGTAAAATGCCTTCCCAAGCATTCATCAAGGACTCCTTTGGACTACCATTCAACATGGTCCCTAGTAAGTACTTCCATGCATCTAATATAAATATGAAAAAAATAAAATAAATTTGAAGAATATCTGAAACTCATCCACTTAATTCTAATAGTAATAGTAATATATACTGGAATGAGCAGTTTTTGTTTACAACTACTACTACAATTTGTTATAAGTAATCCCTACAGATCCATGGAGTACTTGTGATTAATTAATTTACAGATTTTGATGATATGAGCTGTGAGATGATATTTGGTCAGGAGCCGCCTGCAACAACCGATGATCCAGCGCTTAAGCAACCATGCTACAAACTCTGTAAGTATATATATTTATATATTTCATCTGGTCGGTCTAGCTTTACCTTAAAAACATGAATAAAATTAATACTATATATACAAGTCTTTAGGCATTATATATATATATATATATATATATATATATATATATATATATATATATGATTAGTACTGTTGGAATCCCATCCATGCAGGCAATATGAAGCAAAAATTTCTTCACTAGCTAGACGTGCGTAGGAATATTGTGATACTCGATTCCTTCTTTCCAGTTTCCAGATGATTCTGTGAGACATGTATACATATTGTATAAATATTGAATTCTCAGAAATTGAACGTGCAGCTGGCCTGCTAGCTGATGATCTGTGGGATATGAGACTGACAATTAATCACTTCATTTTTCGTTTCTTTGCATGGGCTACCAAACTTTAGATTGCCCGATGGGTCAAGTTTATATATCAATCCCACAAACTGTTTTTTCTTCGTTTTGTTTTAGGCCCTATACCCAACCGATCCATCCATGTGCCCAACTCAAGTCCGTATTATTTTGAATGAAGGATTTTTGATACTTTGAAATGTTATACCAGCCATTGATCAGTTTCTTTCCAAATCTTATCTTTTCGGTTACCACCATCATAATCGTCATTTAATGTCAAATGGGGTCTCAGGGACTCGGGACAAGATAGAAAGATGTTCATGGGCAACAATAAAGTGAGATTAATTGTTTACTCAAATTACAATCTGGCAAAATTAGAACCACCCTTTTCAGTTTCCCATATATATATATATATATATATATATATATATATATATAGTCCGTTTTTGCTCATCATCTTTAACGACAGACGATGGACTGAATTACCGCTTGGTTCGTCGCTATAAAACAGATAAACGGTTTATATGTCATGGCGACGGTTCGATGCGTTACTAAAAGTTAAGACGACGGTTCTCTGATATACGCAACGGGTCGAACCGTCGTCCGATCGATCGCTAAAGGTGATGAACAAATTATGTTAAATAAATGGGTATATATGCACCTGATCCTCTGTGTGTGTGTATATATATTTAAATGAAGGTACACAGATGTGTAAATTTTAAATATACACGGTCTACAATCGTAGAGTTAAGTTACCCTACCCTACGATCGTAAAGTACGTAGTCATTGATTGATAGTAGAGTAGTCACTCTACTATTGTAGAAACGTAGAGTGAATCTACATATAGTAGAGAGACTATTCTACGATCGTAGAGTTACTTAACTCTACAATCGTAAAACTGTGTATATTTGAGAGTTTACATATCTGTTTAGCTTCATTAACTCCATATATATGGGACCACATTCATGGCAATCGATTGCTACCATCCATGGCAATCGGTTGCTGGTAGCAATCCAAAAAGTAATGGCACAACAGCTTGTAGTGACCGAGACAATTAAAAAGAGACATGTCCTATTTTAATTGTCCCGACCGCTACAACCTGTAGCGGCTTGTCACTACTCATATTAGTTTGTAATATTATTAATACTATTATATTAATATTTTGTAATATTAGTATTTATAATATTTATATTTATAATATTAATATTAATAATAATATTTTGTAATATTATTAATACTATTATATTAATATTTTGAAATATTATTATTAATAATATTTATATTTATAATATTAATAATAATATTTTGTAATGTCCACTTAATTTTTTTCACTATTTTAAATAAATTCTGCATTAAAAATTTTAAGAGAGCTTAATTTCTATTATATTTGTACTTATATGGGATGAATAAAATTGTAGAAAAACCTTTTTTTTTTATATAAAAAAAAAAAAACCAAACCGCTACAATATATAACGACTTGTTTCATTTTTATTATTTGAAGGTGGGATGCGCGTGTTTATCATTTATGTCCTGCCAACTTTTGACAATTGCTTAGTTTTATTTGTTTCTCTTTTTGATAAATGGTATATTAAGGTTAGGCTTCGTAATAGATTCTTGGAGGGTAGCAACAAAAAAACCAAACCGCTACAAGATGCAACAGTTTGTTTTTTCATTTATTTATAATATTAATAATATTAATATTTATATTAATAAGAATAATAGTAATATTAATATTCATATTCATATTAGTTGTTACTATTATTAATATTAATATTATTAATACTAATATTACAAAATATTATTAATACTAATATTTCAAAATATTAATAGAATAGTATTAATAATATTATAAATTAATATGAATATTGACAAGCCGCTACAATTTGTAATGGTTGGGACAATTAAAATGAGACATGTCTCTTTTTAATTGTGTAAGCCGCTACAAAATATTGTGCCATTATATTTCGCAGGGGTGTGCAAATAAATCGATTTTTTCGGTTTTTGGACGAACCGGTCGGTTCGGTTTTTTCGGTACCGGTTTCGGTCCGGCGCTTTTATGGTTCGGTATAAACCGAACCGAACTGGTATATACCGGTTTTCTAATTTTTTATTAATAATAATAATAGTAATTAAAAATTGATTATAATAATAATAAAAAAATAATATTAATAAAAATAATAATAAAAATAATAAAATAATAAAAATAATAAAATAATAAAATAATAAAATAATAATAAAAATAATAAAAATATTAATTTTCGCTAAAAATCGGTATCGAACCGATACCGAACTGGTACCGCCGGTTCGATATACCGGTTCAACCGGTACCGATATCGGTACTTAAATTTGAGTAATTTCGATACCGACCCGGTTCGAACCAATTTTTACCGGTTGACCATCCCTAATATTTTGGCATGAATGCGGTCCCTCTCTCTCTCTCTCTCTCTCTCTATATATATATATATATATATATATATATATATATGTTGCCATGCCAGAGAAAAAGCGCTACGCACTCCATCAACTCCACATCTCCAATGCAGTACATATACAGCCATAAGCATTGTGTGCTCCCTTTTCGGATGACAAGCACACCTTTTCGGATGACAAGGACCCCTACTACATAAACGTCAAGTCTTCAACTATCTCTACCTTTAATATCCTATTTCAACTTCTTTTTTAAGGTTGAAATACATTTTAAATTTTATAATTTTACAATTTAAACTCTAATATTTTTACTTCAAGACATTAAATTTTAATGTCTCTAAATTTTTATAAATTAAATCTTTGAGTCATCAAGTTTAGCATTTTTTATTGAAATAAGTCACGTGATTTAAAATGAAAGAACAATTAAATCTTTTAACCTTATATATTATTTTTATTAGGTGCAATTTTTCCACATTTTTCTTCTTCATTATACAATAATTGCTTGGCTACTAAAGATATTTATGTTTTTCTTTAATGTGAAAAATTAAGTCTTTTAAGAGTATATATTGACTCCAATTTATTTATTTATTTATTTTCATCATATACTAATCACGTGCTTATAATTTTATGTACTTCTAAAAATATTTAAGAGTGAAATTATCAAAAATACTTTCATTTGAATCAATTTTTACGCATAAGGTGACCAAAATGTTTAATTTGTAAAAATTTAAAAACCTTAAGAATCAATGTCAATTGTACGTAACAAGTAGCTGAGTCAGTCACACATGACCATTTAATATGCGGCAGAATGTATTCCTGAGTTTGTGTGGGAGAGAGGACCAACTGGGGTTGAAGGGCCATGGGAGTGGGAAGAGGGGTCACAATTCACAAAGCCAATAATATATAGCTCTTCTGTGGACTATCAATCAATCAATTATATAAGCACTTAGCACTACATTATAGGAAAATTAATGGCACCTTACCTATATATATATATATATATATATATATATATATATATATATATATACATACCGATACATACAACAACAGTATTTGTTTCCTTATTTCTAACTTTGTTAGGGAATAAAGACGGTAAAAAGAGATGTCCAGCACTCTGGTCTTATTCACATGCACCTATATATGCTACATAAATTAACCCACCCACCCACTGAATTCATATATACCAAAGGAGGCCATCATCTTGTACGAAACAAATAAGAAAAGTGCCCATTCTAGAGATCGATCCATCGTCTTTATTTTTATCTTTTCTTGGCAAACCACTCGAAAATAAAGTGAACATCTTTAGTGTGTACTTTGTTCACATGATATAATAGACATCCTTTTGTGGCCGTGACTCTTCGTATCTCAATACAATTTGATTACCCTTTTTATTTAATTTCTTTTATATATATATATATATACACACATATATAGTAAGTAGGAGTACATAATATTTTATTTTTTTGATAATTTAGGAGCTACACAATTTGGAACTAAATGCAGTTGCGATCAAGTAAGATGAAGTTAAAAGCCTAAGGATGAGCAAACATAGGTTGGTTGGTTGTGTTTGGGCAAAAAAGGATAAGGAGATAAAAGCTAACTTCAACAGCCCATGGTTATAACGAATTCTCACATCAGCCAAACTGGTTCGGACACATATTATAAAACAAGCACCAAGTAAAATACAAAACCATCATTTATCAGCATATCCTAACAAACTAAGGATACCAGATTCCAATTATAAATAAACAAACAATTCTCAGCCAAGGAATAAATATTACCTTAATTCACATATATTTATATATATATATATATGTGCGGAGAAAAGAATCCCCTACTAGCTCTCTTCTTCTTCGCTTCCACTAGATTTATATCTTATTCAATATTCCATAAGTTTTTTGTCCATTTAAATATAATTATCATTATATTGTTTTTAAATTTATATTAATATTTTTTTATTTTTATATTAGTATCAAAACCACTGAGATAGATCATCCATAAATTTTGAAAATAATAATAATCAATTCTTACATCATATACTAATATGATAGATTGATAGGTAAGCATCATTAGCAAATATTTATGTTATTTCGGTCACTCGGATTGAGTCTCTCATCCCCTGTTCAATAAATAAATAAATTAAGTAAAGGTTACAGTCAATAGTATTTCAATCACGTGGGTGCACAATCATAACGTTGCACGAGCTCTGTTGGGTAAATATAGAAATTAGACATAAAAATTAAATATAAATATATTTAAATTTTATTTATTTATATTTTTATTTATTATTAGAGGTCAAAATATAATTAAGTGAAATTTAAATACACTCATGTATAATTTTTATGTCCACCTAGAAGAGCTCGTGTAACATATATACTTGCATATATATGCTAATACTCCATCTCTCCATTAATACAAGTCATTTTTAAAATTGCGCAAGAAAATAATTATATAACATTAAATATAATATTTATAGTTTGTATTGTCTTTATATTAAAAAAAATAGTGTTATTTATTAGGTAAAAAATAGTGAGAGAATCAAAATTATATTTAATATTTGATGTAATATTGAAAACTAAATAATTAATATTTATTTAAAATTCTTAAACGATATATATTAAAAGATAAAAATATTTTTTTAAAATAATTTATATTAAGGAAGGAAAGCAATATTATTAATTCCCACTCCAAGGAAGGAATTTATGAAAAAGATATGGAGTCGTCCCTGTCAGGAGCCCGGGCCATGGAGTTACACTCTGACCCTCGATCATAACCTTATCAACTTAATTGTGGCCTAACTCTCATCCACCTAAACCCCTTACCGGTATAAATCTATTGTACATCCAAAAATACAATTAAGTGTAAAATAATATTTCCTTCGCTCATTTTTAAATGTCTTTTTAAAAAAATATTTTTATCTCAATATTTGTCATTGGAGAATATTATTCAGACCCATTAACATATCTAAATGTACATGGAATAATTAGGAGTGCACATTCTAACATTTTTATTACAAAGACGTTATTTCAAACAATTTATTTAATTTTTTTTAAAAAATATGAGATTTAAACGTAATTGTGCAATGCATTTAAACCTCCAAAATTATAAAATTGTACTACTGCAAAAGCTAATAACCTAACATACATGCATATACATCAAGATTACATATTTATATTTAACAAATATTTATCATCTAAAGGATCATTAATTTTATTTTTTAAAAATCATACCCACTTTACTAAAGTGTTAAAACCACATGTAAGACCCCAATTTTTATAAATAAAGATAAATTTTTTATAAATATCATTTTTGAATATTATGGAGTTAATTTGATATAATGTTATAGTTGTGGGTAATATTTATAAATTTTACAAAGTAAGCAAGTTGTTATAAAATATTCGTTTGGTCGGGGAATATTCTTTTTGTCGGGGAATATTCGTACGACGGCACAATCATTGGTGGACCCCACAATGGAATTATTGTCGGATTGAAAAAACGACAAAATTATCTTTCTATAAAAATAACAGCTGAAGTATTACGTTAAAATCGTTAAAACTGTTGAACTACTTGGTAGTAAAAGTACAGTAATACGCGTGGTTGCATAGTAGCACACGGTATTGATTATTGATGCTTACGTGAGAAGTCACTCAGCTATACTCAATTATTGCTACAGTAATTGCTGCATCATATCTCTTAAATTATTGTCATAGTATCATCTGTATAATATGTTATATTATTAAATCAATAATTGAGACGTTGTGGTAAGTTTGGTTATTTTATGGGGGGCCATATGTCATCATCTAAGAGTCTCTTCGTCAATAGTATTTACCTTGGTCAATAGTATTTACCTTGGTCAATAGTATTTACCTTGGTCAATAGTAATTACCTTCGTCAATAGTATTTACCTTGGTCAATAGTAATTACTTTCGTCAATAGTAGTTGTCCCTTCAATATTACCAAGAGTCATTTGACCCTTCGTTAAGACCAAGAGTCATTTGACCCTTCGTTAAGACCAAGAGCCACCCTCAGTTTTTCTATAAATAGAGGCCTAGGGCTTCATTATTTTTCACGAATTCATTCAAGCTATAGAGAGAGAAAGTATAGAGAGAATAAGAGAGATAGAATAAAAGTATTCTGCTACATCACTTTTCCAATATCCAGTTCTTTTAAGGTAGGGAATATTATTTCTTTTATATTCATGAAGAGAACTTCTGTTATTCCATTCGTTATTATTCTGTTGGAATAACCAGTATACGCGGTCTACCCTATACTTGGTGACATTCTTCTATTATTCTGTTGGAACATCCTGTCTGTGTGTTTTACACCGGACCTGGTTCCGTTTATTATTCTGTTGGAACATCCTGTCTGTGTGTTTTACACCGGACCTGGTTCCGTTTTATTATTATTCTGTTGGAATATCCTGTCTGTGTGTTTTACACCGGACCTGGTTCCATTATTTATTATTCTGTCGGAATATCCTGTCTGTGCGTTTACGCCGGACCTGGTTCCATTATTTATTATTCTATTGGAATAACCTGTCTGTGCGGTCTATCGCATGCATGGTGATTTCTTTTGTTATTCCATTCTTTATTGTACTCAGTTGGTTAAGTTTTGACTTCTATACTCCATGAAATTTGTGGAATATCTTTGATAGTTGCGTTTCATCCAGTATCTTTTCAAGAAAATATTCTTCTAAGCATTCTTGAATTTTACTCCACAATGCAGTATCATGTTGACAATTTGGACGTTGTTAATTCCTGGATAAATTAATTCTTGAACTTGTTTTATTGAATTCTTATATCATTGTCATCATCCTCATGTTTATAAAATGTTGAAAGTCATCTGTGGCCTGTAGTGCATAGATGGACTTGGTATGATTATGACCAGGGATTATTCGGTATAATCATGACCGTAATGTTACAAATGATGTGGTAAAAGTCCTCATTGGCCCGTAGTGCATTGATGGACAGTTGTTGGCATGATCATGACCATTAATGAATACACGAATATCCTTGGCCGTAGTGCAGGGGTGATTTGATGATGTGGATTATTTTATTAAGCTGAGTCTCAGCGATTACAGTGTTGAAAAACTTTTTAAATCATAAAAGATAGTAGAGTTTATTTTCTACTTGACTCTTTTAATGGATTGCTTGTTCCGCTATAGTTAAACTTGATGTCTATTATATTTTATCAGTTTAACATTGTTGAAGGCTAATGATAATTTATTCTGCATTATCTTAGTCATAATATTTCTTACTGGGCTAGTTGAGCTCACCCTTTCTTTCACTGTTCTCTTCAGGAAATGAGAACGTAGCTGGGACAAGTCGGGGTACGGAGTGATGGTCCGAATGATAGTATTAGTTAGTAGTCCTCACTATTCTATGTAATGGTGTGTTAATAAATGTAATGAGGACTCCTTTTGAGTATGAATACTCTCTAGAAGATAATATTTGTATTCAAACTCACAGTTTATGTTTTGTCGTATTGTACACGACAGATGTATTAATCAGTTGTATTTGTATTCTGTACTATGTATCTGACGACCCAAGATGGGTGATGTATACCTAATTTTGGGGGCGTCACAGTTGGTATCAGAGCTTAGGGATATGATCCCTGGCTAAGATGTGAGAATAGAACTAGGAGGGGAGAGACGGGGATTTCCTTCGCTAGTATGACATACCTAAGTTTATTTGCATGGTATTTAATTGGTCGGTCATAATATAAGGATAATATATGACATATCAATTAATTTTTATTTTGTGACAGTATCTGAAAATGGCATCTGAGAACGTTGAGAATAGCAATGGAGCACAGACGACTGTTGATTCACCACATATCAATAATCAGGATAATGTGCATCAGGAAGGTGTCAATCCTCATGCAAACAACAACACTGACCAAATGATGAATGATCAAATGTTCAGAGGCTTTATGCAATTCATGCAACAACAGGTGAAAGCGGCTCCTGTCCACAACGTAGGTGGAAATACTGGAAACTCTCAGGCGGTCACCGCTAAACAGTTTAAGGAGCTGGGACCACCGGAGTTTAAGGGAGAACCCAAACCACTTGTAGCTGAAACATGGATAAAGCAGATCACCAAGATATTTGATGTCTTGGGTTGCTCCGAGGAGCAAAAGGGTCCCTTTGCCGCCTTTATGTTGCGAGGAGAGGCAGATTACTGGTGGGAATCGATAAAGCGTACTCAACCTGCCGCACTGAAGATGTCCTGGGAGAAGTTCCAAGAGCTGTTTAACGACAAATACTTTCCCGAGAGTATTCGTCACATGAAGGAGGTGGAGTTCATCAAATTGGAGCAGAATAATATGACCGTGTCGCAGTACGAGGCAAAATTTGCAGAGTTATCCCGGTTTGCGTCCCACCTGGTGGATAATGAAGAAAGAATGACGCGGATATTTTTAAGAGGTTTGAAGCCGGAGATACGTCAACATCTTGTTTCTCATAAACTATGTTTGTATTCAGATGTTGTAAATAGGGCTCAGTTGGTGGAGCGCGATAACGAGACAACGCAACCAAAAGAGAGCAGCCGGCAAAATGATAATACAGTGAGAGCAGTCATCGAAGCGGTGACAACAAGCGTGGAGGGAATCAACAGGCCAGAAATGGTAACCACTTCGGTGGTAATCAGGGCCAAAACAATAAGAATGGACATTTCAAGAAGAGGAGATTCAACAATGATGGAAAGACGTCAGCACCAGCACCTGTCGTTAAGGAAGGAGAACGACCACCTATCATATGTTTCAAATGCGGAGGGGAGGGGCACATCAGTCCAAACTGCGCGATGCCGTCCAAAGCATGCTATAATTGTGGAAGAGAAGGTCATTTAGCCCGATTTTATCGTTTACCGAAGACAAATTCAGCTAGGATGGAGGCACCAAAAGCCGTCCCAGAAAAGTCAAAACCGGTGGTGCAAGGGAGAGCGTTTGTTGTGAACTCCCAGAGAGCAAAGAACCCGAATGAGGTCATCACGGGTAAGCTTATTATAAACTCTAAAGAAGTTTATACTTTATTTGATACCGGTTCAACCCATTCTTTTATTTCTCCTACTTGCGCTCATCGATTAAATTTGATTCCGGAGAAATTAGACTTTGACTTATATGTGGAAACTCCGTTGGGAGAAACCTTCATTACCTCCACTGTTTATAAGTCTTGTTTGGTTCAAGTTGGTACCCACACATTACCTATTGATCTGATTTCATTAAAAATACTTGCATTTGACGTGATTCTAGGGATTGATTGGTTAACTACTCATTATGCAAAAATTGATTGTTTTCGTAAGGTTGTTAGTTTTCATATTCCTAATCGACCTATTATGCGAATTCAAGCAACCAAACCATTAAAATCAATCGCTGTCATCTCAAGCCATAAAACTATTCGTTTATTGAAAAACGGATGTCAAGCTTTCTTAGCTCATGTCACAGATCTAAACAAAAATACGTCAGTTTTGAATGATATTTCTATTGTTAATAAATTCCCTGACGTATTCCCTGAAGAACTTCCTGGCCTACCCCCAGAGCGTGAAATTGAATTTTGTATCGATCTTGAACCCGGTACAAAACCCATTTCCAAAGCCCCATATCGAATGGCTCCTATTGAACTTCAGGAGTTAAAGATCCAACTGCAGGAATTGTTAGACATTGGCTTTATTCGTCCTAGTACTTCTCCTTGGGGAGCTCCTGTTCTATTCGTGAAGAAGAAAGATGGAAGTATGCGACTTTGTATTGATTATCGGGAGTTGAATCATGTCACCATCAAAAACAGGTACCCATTGCCACGTATTGATGACCTGTTTGACCAGTTGCAAGGAGCACAATTCTTTTCAAAGATCGATCTTCGTTCTGGATATCATCAGCTGAAGGTTAGAACTGAGGATATTCCAAAGACGGCTTTTAGAACTCGGTACGGGCATTATGAATTCCTAGTCATGTCCTTTGGATTGACTAATGCTCCTGCTGCCTTCATGGATATGATGAACCGGGTATTCAAGGAATATTTGGATCACTTTGTGGTCGTCTTTATTGATGACATCCTTATTTATTCCAAAAGCCGTGAAGATCATGAGCAACACTTAAGGCTGGTACTCCAAAAGCTTCGTGAATACAAGCTTTATGCCAAGTTGAAGAAATGCGAGTTCTGGCTGGAGGAGGTAGCATTCCTTGGGCACGTAGTATCAAGTCGTGGAATATCAGTTGACCCGGCAAAGATTGAAGCTATTCAAAGCTGGGAGCAACCTAAATCAGTGACCGAGGTACGTAGCTTTCTTGGTTTAGTTGGTTATTATCGGAGATTCGTGGAAGGATTTTCTCGAATCGCTACTCCATTAACTCAGCTGACTCGGAAAGATACAAAGTTTGGTTGGAGCAAAGAATGTGAGCAGAGTTTTCAAGAACTCAAGAGGAGACTCATTTCAGCACCTGTTCTAACAATACCATCTGGCTCGGAGGGATTTGTCATCTACAGTGATGCTTCGAGCAAAGGGTTGGGATGCGTTCTCATGCAACATGGAAAAGTCATAGCCTATTCATCAAGACAACTCAAGGAATATGAGAGGAATTATCCTACTCATGATCTAGAGTTGGCAGCTGTTGTCTTTGCACTTAAAATTTGGAGGCATTACTTGTATGGGGAGAAAGTGGAGATCTTTACGGATCATAAAAGCCTCAAATATTTCTTCACTCAAAAGGAACTCAACATGCGACAACGACGTTGGCTTGAACTGTTGAAAGATTATGATCATACCATTCAATACCATCCTGGAAAAGCGAACGTGGTAGCTGACGCATTGAGTAGAAGATCATATGCGGGTACAAGTGCAATATTAACAACGCAAAGGCCCATTTTGTGTGACTTGCAAAGGATGGAGATAGAGTTGAAGACTCCAGGGACCCATGTGATGATGGCGAATATACGAGTAGAACCGACTTTAATCGATAAAGTTAAAGCTGCTCAAGCTACAGACCTGGAGCTGATGCGTATGAGGAAGAAAGTGCAAGAAGGTGTTATGCCGGAAGCAAGAATCGATGAGGAAGGAATACTTCGAGTCAACTCCAGACTTTGTGTTCCTAACAACCCTGATTTAAAGTATGAAATCATGATGGAGGCGCACAACACACCGTTTGCAATCCATCCTGGAAGTACCAAAATGTATCTTGATCTTCGTCATACATTTTGGTGGAGCAATATGAAGAGAGAGATAGCGTTGTTTATCTCAAGGTGTCTAACTTGTCAACGAGTCAAAGCGGAGCATCAAGTACCAAAAGGTCCATTGCAACCACTTGAAATTCCAGAATGGAAGTGGGAGCACATTACCATGGATTTCGTTACCGGTCTTCCCAGGGTTTCTCAAGGTATTGATGCGATTTGGGTCATTGTTGATAGATTGACCAAGTCTGCTCATTTCTTACCGATACGAGAAACTTATACACTTGAACGTCTTGCTCGTATGTACATAAACGAGATTGTAAGACTGCATGGTATGCCAGTTGTGACGCCCCCAAAATTAGGTATACATCACCCATCTTGGGTCGTCAGATACATAGTACAGAATACAAATACAACTGATTAATACATCTGTCGTGTACAATACGACAAAACATAAACTGTGAGTTTGAATACAAATATTATCTTCTAGAGAGTATTCATACTCAAAAGGAGTCCTCATTACATTTATTAACACACCATTACATAGAATAGTGAGGACTACTAACTAATACTATCATTCGGACCATCACTCCGTACCCCGACTTGTCCCAGCTACGTTCTCATTTCCTGAAGAGAACAGTGAAAGAAAGGGTGAGCTCAACTAGCCCAGTAAGAAATATTATGACTAAGATAATGCAGAATAAATTATCATTAGCCTTCAACAATGTTAAACTGATAAAATATAATAGACATCAAGTTTAACTGTAGCGGAACAAGCAATCCATTAAAAGAGTCAAGTAGAAAATAAACTCTACTATCTTTTATGATTTAAAAAGTTTTTCAACACTGTAATCGCTGAGACTCAGCTTAATAAAATAATCCACATCATCGAATCACCCCTGCACTACGGCCAAGGATATTCGTGTATTTATTAATGGTCATGATCATGCCAACAACTGTCCATCAATGCACTACGGGCCAATGAGGACTTTTACCACATCATTTGTAACATTACGGTCATGATTATACCGAATAATCCCTGGTCATAATCATACCAAGTCCATCTATGCACTACATGCCACAGATGACTTTCAACATTTTATAAACATGAGGATGATGACAATGATATAAGAATTCAATAAAACAAGTTCAAGAATTAATTTATCCAGGAATTAACAACGTTCAAATTGTCAACATGATACTGCATTGTGGAGTAAAATTCAAGAACGCTTAGAAGAATATTTTCTTGAAAAGATACTGGATGAAACGCAACTATCAAGGATATTCCACAAATTTCATGGAGTATAGAAGTCAAAACTTAACCAACTGAGTACAATAAAGAATGGAATAACAAAAGAAATCACCATGCATGCGATAGACCGCACAGACAGGTTATTCCAATAGAATAATAAATAATGGAACCAGGTCCGGCGTAAACGCACAGACAGGATATTCCGACAGAATAATAAATAAGGGAACCAGGTCCGGTGTAAAACACACAGACAGGATATTCCAACAGAATAATAATAAAACGGAACCAGGTCCGGTGTAAAACACACAGACAGGATGTTCCAACAGAATAATAAACGGAACCAGGTCCGGTGTAAAACACACAGACAGGATGTTCCAACAGAATAATAATAAAACGGAACCAGGTCCGGTGTAAAACACACAGACAGGATGTTCCAACAGAATAATAGAAGAATGTCACCAAGTATAGGGTAGACCGCGTATACTGGTTATTCCAACAGAATAATAACAAATGGAATAACAGAAGTTCTCTTCATGAATATAAAAGAAATAATATTCCCTACCTTAAAAGAACTGGATATTGGAAAAGTGATGTAGCAGAATACTTTTAGTCTCTCTCTCTCTTATTCTCTCTATACTTTCTCTCTCTATAGCTTGAATGAATTCGTGAAAAATAATGAAGCCCTAGGCCTCTATTTATAGAAAAACTGAGGGTGGCTCTTGGTCTTAACGAAGGGTCAAATGACTCTTGGTCTTAACGAAGGGTCAAATGACTCTTGGTAATATTGAAGGGACAACTACTATTGACGAAAGTAATTACTATTGACCAAGGTAAATACTATTGACGAAGGTAGTTACTATTGACCAAGATAAATACTATTGACGAAGGTAATTACTATTGACCAAGGTAAATACTATTGACGACGGTAATTACTATTGACGACGGTAATTACTATTGACGACGGTAATTACTATTGACGAAGAGACTCTTAGATGATGACATATGGCCCCCCATAAAATGACCAAACTTACCACAGCGTCTCAATAATATAACATATTATACAGATGATACTATGACAATAATTTAAGAGATATGATGCAGCAATTACTGTAGCAATAATTGAGTATAGCTGAGTGACTTCTCACGTAAGCATAAATAATCAATACCGTGTGCTACTATGCAACCACGCGTATTACTGTACTTTTACTACCGAGTAGTTCAACAGTTTTAACGGTTTTAACGGTAACACCTCAGCCGTTATTTTTATAGAAAGATAATTCTGTCGTTTTTTCAATCCGACAATAATTCCGTTGTGGGGTCCACCAATGATTGTGCCGTCGTACGAATATTCTCCGACAAAAAGAATATTCTCCGACCAACCGAATATTTTATAACAACTTGCTTACTTTGAAAAATTTATAAATATTATCCACAACTATAACATTATATCAAATTAACTCCATAATATTCAAAAATGATATTTATAGAAAATTCATCTTTATTTATAAAAGTTGGGGTCTTACACCAGTATCCATAATTTCTGATCGAGACCCAACTTTTATAAATAAAGATGAATTTTCTATAAATATCATTTTTGAATATTATGGAGTTAATTTGATATAATGTTATAGTTGTGGATAATATTTATAAATTTTTCAAAGTAAGCAAGTTGTTATAAAATATTCGGTTGGTCGGAGAATATTCTTTTTGTCGGAGAATATTCGTACGACGGCACAATCATTGGTGGACCCCACAACGGAATTATTGTCGGATTGAAAAAACGACAGAATTATCTTTCTATAAAAATAACGGCTGAGGTGTTACCGTTAAAACCGTTAAAACTGTTGAACTACTCGGTAGTAAAAGTACAGTAATACGCGTGGTTGCATAGTAGCACACGGTATTGATTATTGATGCTTACGTGAGAAGTCACTCAGCTATACTCAATTATTGCTACAGTAATTGCTGCATCATATCTCTTAAATTATTGTCATAGTATCATCTGTATAATATGTTATATTATTGAGACGTTGTGGTAAGTTTGGTCATTTTATGGGGGGCCATATGTCATCATCTAAGAGTCTCTTCGTCAATAGTAATTACCGTCGTCAATAGTAATTACCGTCGTCAATAGTAATTACCGTCGTCAATAGTATTTACCTTGGTCAATAGTAATTACCTTCGTCAATAGTATTTACCTTGGTCAATAGTAACTACCTTCGTCAATAGTATTTACCTTGGTCAATAGTAATTACTTTCGTCAATAGTAGTTGTCCCTTCAATATTACCAAGAGTCATTTGACCCTTCGTTAAGACCAAGAGTCATTTGACCCTTCGTTAAGACCAAGAGCCACCCTCAGTTTTTCTATAAATAGAGGCCTAGGGCTTCATTATTTTTCACGAATTCATTCAAGCTATAGAGAGAGAAAGTATAGAGAGAATAAGAGAGAGAGAGACTAAAAGTATTCTGCTACATCACTTTTCCAATATCCAGTTCTTTTAAGGTAGGGAATATTATTTCTTTTATATTCATGAAGAGAACTTCTGTTATTCCATTTGTTATTATTCTGTTGGAATAACCAGTATACGCGGTCTACCCTATACTTGGTGACATTCTTCTATTATTCTGTTGGAACATCCTGTCTGTGTGTTTTACACCGGACCTGGTTCCGTTTTATTATTATTCTGTTGGAACATCCTGTCTGTGTGTTTTACACCGGACCTGGTTCCGTTTATTATTCTGTTGGAACATCCTGTCTGTGTGTTTTACACCGGACCTGGTTCCGTTTTATTATTATTCTGTTGGAATATCCTGTCTGTGTGTTTTACACCGGACCTGGTTCCCTTATTTATTATTCTGTCGGAATATCCTGTCTGTGCGTTTACGCCGGACCTGGTTCCATTATTTATTATTCTATTGGAATAACCTGTCTGTGCGGTCTATCGCATGCATGGTGATTTCTTTTGTTATTCCATTCTTTATTGTACTCAGTTGGTTAAGTTTTGACTTCTATACTCCATGAAATTTGTGGAATATCCTTGATAGTTGCGTTTCATCCAGTATCTTTTCAAGAAAATATTCTTCTAAGCGTTCTTGAATTTTACTCCACAATGCAGTATCATGTTGACAATTTGAACGTTGTTAATTCCTGGATAAATTAATTCTTGAACTTGTTTTATTGAATTCTTATATCATTGTCATCATCCTCATGTTTATAAAATGTTGAAAGTCATCTGTGGCATGTAGTGCATAGATGGACTTGGTATGATTATGACCAGGGATTATTCGGTATAATCATGACCGTAATGTTACAAATGATGTGGTAAAAGTCCTCATTGGCCCGTAGTGCATTGATGGACAGTTGTTGGCATGATCATGACCATTAATGAATACACGAATATCCTTGGCCGTAGTGCAGGGGTGATTCGATGATGTGGATTATTTTATTAAGCTGAGTCTCAGCGATTACAGTGTTGAAAAACTTTTTAAATCATAAAAGATAGTAGAGTTTATTTTCTACTTGACTCTTTTAATGGATTGCTTGTTCCGCTACAGTTAAACTTGATGTCTATTATATTTTATCAGTTTAACATTGTTGAAGGCTAATGATAATTTATTCTGCATTATCTTAGTCATAATATTTCTTACTGGGCTAGTTGAGCTCACCATTTCTTTCACTGTTCTCTTCAGGAAATGAGAACGTAGCTGGGACAAGTCGGGGTACGGAGTGATGGTCCGAATGATAGTATTAGTTAGTAGTCCTCACTATTCTATGTAATGGTGTGTTAATAAATGTAATGAGGACTCCTTTTGAGTATGAATACTCTCTAGAAGATAATATTTGTATTCAAACTCACAGTTTATGTTTTGTCGTATTGTACACGACAGATGTATTAATCAGTTGTATTTGTATTCTGTACTATGTATCTGACGACCCAAGATGGGTGATGTATACCTAATTTTGGGGGCGTCACACCACATGTCCAATCATTTTGTCTCGATCTCTCTATTCCTAAAAGAGTAATAATTCTTTCAACTATACTTGCACAAATTATGATTTCGCTTTCTCCATCACATGCAAACTTCACCGATAGAAGCAAATGTGAACGTTAGATATTAGTCCTTTCCCAATATTTTAAACCAAACATGGCTATATTAAAAAAAAAAAGCGTAAAGCCGAATAGTAAAATAAATTTAAAAATTAAAACCAGAGACAAAAAGTAGAAAGGGCGCGAAACATAACGGAGGCCTTTCCTCCCTCCCTCCCTAAACTAAATTAGAACACCAGCTTTCTACGAGGAGCCAAGAATGTGGTTTTCCCGGCAAATTCTGCGAGATCACGGATTGATTCCCCAACTAAATCCTTGAATATCAGCCGTTCGATGTCCAATACGGCTTCCGACATCTCCACGGGGCAATCTACCCATCCGTTGGCTGCATCTCCGGCAAGGTCCTTTTTCAGCACTCCACATACAATTTCAAAGAGATCCTGATCAGAGGTCTCCCGCTCTCGTATTTTTAGAAATTCAGACCAAATCTCTTGTAGTGATGGCTTTGCAGTGTACTTTGCAAATGCCTTCCATGTAGGCAATTGTCTCTTTGTATAAAGAATTTCAGTGATGGTCTCGAAAATTAATTTCCTTTGGAGTCTTGATACTTTGGACGTGTCCTTGCCTTTGAGATATTGCTGCTTCTCTAACAGTAAGAAGATGTCATCAGCTTCTTCTTCAGAGGCGTCGTAACTCAAAGCTCTTAGGATCTCTGAGATGTAAATGTAATCATCACAGTCACCATTTTCATCTTCACAATTGGACCGAATCGATGATGAGATTCCAGGGCTCCCCAAATCTTCTTCCAGTTCAACAGATTCATCTATAATTTGCAAAAAGAAAAGTTAGAACTAATAATACAATAGCAGTTAACAAGAAACACAAAGCTCATAAATGGAAATTTGGAAATCCGATTATAGATTCTTTAATTACATGAATCTGGTCCAGTTTGTGCCCTACCAAAATCCATTTTGCGTCCCAAGTTTTTTATGCCTGCTGATAATTGATATTGTGGGAACAAAAGTTTACTACGAACAAAAATATATGTATTAGCAACGCGAAACTTGTCATTTTATATTATACTTAATTATATTGCTCGGACATCCTCCTATTTACTAAAACAATATCAACCACCTTAAATATACTCTAAACTAATGCAATTTGCATCCTTAATACAACGCTGTAAAAAAAAACAAATAACTCTAGGGTGTATTTAACTATCAAAAACACCTTAGAGTGCAAATTGTATTTTAGCTAGGTATAGACAATTGCTACGGAGTAATAAAGGAGAAAATAAAATTAAAAAAAAATTGTATTTGATTGCAATTAGAATTGATTGAACTATTCTTATTTCTCACAAATTTATGAATTTTATTTATTAAAAGAGGGGAGCATAAAATAACTCATTCCAATTAAAATAAAATAAATTATTCCACTCTTCATTCTATTCCTTCGATCTAAACATAACATTAAAGTCTCATTTTATATGTACCAGTAGTATTTTGCTGTAATATTTTAGTTAGGTACTAAATTAAACAGAAGTAGCTAAGGGAGTAAGGTATTGACTTCAATGCTCGCCGTCCTAATCAATTATCCGACGATCTTTTATCTCTGGCCTAAGCTCATTCAGTACCACGTCCACGTGACTTGTACCAGCACATGTTCTACTTTAAATTAATCCATTAGTGACAAATGAGCTCATTCCACGTAAGAAACCTAATGATCAACTTGACCACACAGAACATGATTAACAGGAGAGAAAAAGGCTAAAGCTAGCAAGCTACGTCTGAGTTAACCCGGGCCCCAGTGAGCCACATAAAGCCAAAATGCAACGAAATCTAGCAACAAGAAAGACTGGCGTTCCATGTGATTATGCTGTTCTAACCTGTAAAGCTAATGCTTCGTTTCATGACCGGAGAAGGAGACGATAATGACTCGTCCTTGTAAAACGACGAGTCAAGCACCGAGACGGGACTCGGTTGCAACTCGGCCGCGTTCATTTCTGCTATGTTGTGCAGCAGCCTATCGCATCTGTCCAGTAGTCTCCTTCCTTCTTTGTATTCCACCTCTGTTTTAGATCTCTATTAAACAAAAATTAATTTCAATTAAAAATGTTGCTTAATTTAACCAAGAGAAACATTAATGTAGAACTTCAATTAAATTAAATTACCTCAGTATCAGTTTGAGAAGGTGTACTAACAGTGCTTTCAGAAATGCAGGAAGATGATTCATCTTCTATCACAACCGTATTAAGAATCTTCTCCTTGGCATTAATCTGAGCAGTTGGCTTTCTATTTCTCGGAGATCGATTTGTGGCCGTTTGATCTGATACATTTCTCTTGGGAGAAATTCTGGGGGAATTAATCGGGGATACTCTTCGGTTCTCTGCATATTCATTCACTCTTCTCTGCGTTTCAATGGTTAACTGCTTTTTTCGGACCAGTGAATTAGAATTAGAATTCTTCATCGTGCTCTCATTACGTGTCGGTGAACTTGCATTCTTAGCTCTCGTTGGGCTATTCACATTCCGGTCAATGGTTGCCCGTTCTCGCCGTGGACTCACCGAAGAAATGCTTTCATTCCGACGAAGTCCGGATTTGGATTGCAAATTCGAGGGCGGCGACTCATCAGCTAGTCGTTTGTTGAAAGGCTTCATCAATACAATTGGAGATTGAATATGGGAAAAGGATGAATAATTTCGATCGAATACCAAGTTTTTGCTTCTGATTTGGCCAGAATGCTTCTTAGAATGTAGAAGACCTTTGAGTTGCATAGCCTCGAGGATTTGCTTCAATGTCTCCAGATCTTTAGACGGTTCATCAATTCCTCTCAATTTCAATCTCCTCTCTATCTCTCCGTAGATTGACACTGTCTGCTTTTGCTCCGGGAAAAAATCCGCCGAATCAAAGAAGCTTTTGCGTTGTTGTGGTGATTTAAAGCCTCTATTTGAAGCTCGTGGTGATTCAGGCCTCGAATATTTTGAAGAATAATCAATGGGATTGGCATGTCTTTCTCTAATAACATTGCTTGTTATGTTATTTCCAGTCGACTGCGATTTATTTTGTTGCTTCACCTGGAAACTATTGTTGTTGTGTTCTGTGAATCGATATTGAAAGATATCTCTTGAAACTCTGGACTCGGATGCAGATCTCCGTAGCTCGGATTGCTTGACGGTCGGTTCAGGAGCTGATGATGAATTAGGTAATGGTTCTAATCCCATTAGTCTGGCAATGACGCTAGGAGATCGGTGATTCTTATCGTCAGCTCCATCTGACTTATGCGCTGACAAAATCGATGCGTTTGTTCGGATCTCCTTTGGATAAAGGCTTCCTTTGGCAGCATCAAAAGTTGCTCTGCTATCCAGTGATAGCCTTGGAGTTTCTTTGCAGAACTTCCACGAATACCTTGAACCTTCGTTTAATTCAAATATAGGAAGCGGAAGCAGCGATATAGGCGGCATTTCCACAGGCGGTACAGTAACCGACGCCGGCGAACGCAGCAGCTCCGTTGATTGGGACTGTTTGTAACGGTCTGGACTTGGTGACGTCATTGATCTTGTCGCTTGTGGCTTCTCCAGTTCCTTCGAAATTGCCGGCGAATCAACATACTTCTCCGTCTCCGGTGAAGAAGCATTAACAATCTGCAGATAGAATCCAAGTCAGATATATATTCCGGTTGTCATTGTCATAGCAATGAAACACAAATAACACAGGCAAAATAAAAATATCACCGTCGCCGGAGGGAGGCGTTTGGTGGTATAAAGGCGTTTTCCCATTTGGTGTCGATCGAACAGCTGAAGGAAACCGGCCATACAACCCATCTGTTTCTCCATC
Organism: Panax notoginseng; assembly: GCA_016801055.1. NCBI lineage: Eukaryota > Viridiplantae > Streptophyta > Magnoliopsida > Apiales > Araliaceae > Panax > Panax notoginseng. The sequence continues at coordinate 8,575,273 of CM029013.1, forward strand.
TGCTTCTCCAGATTCTGATCACGCACCATCCCCGTCGTCATTTTCCGGCAATTCCTCTGCTAAACGGTAATTAATCCCTTTTTCTCTCTCTAATAACACACACTCGCACACAATCTATCTGTCCTAAACTTAACATGACAATCTTACATTACATGTCTTTTCTTTTTGTTCCCTCACTCTCTGGCCTGGCTAAAACTTTTGCTTTATCTGCACTGCCGTTTTCTGCTATTTTAAAGGGTAGAATAAGTAAATGAGAGAGAGAGGCAGAGTAGAGTTAGGCTAAACAAACGGGTCGATAATTTACCATTTTACCTTCTTTCTTTTTTTCTTGCGATGTTATAATGACATTTAAGTCCCTAAGGTTAAAAATGGGAATTAAGTTTCGTGGACACTGCAGCTGCGGGTTAACCACCTCCGTGGGGAATGCTCTACGTGTCAGGGAGGTAGTTTCCTAGAGTTGTGAAAGTTTGAACGACGACCGGGAATAAATTTACGAGATTAACCCTGAAATAAGGGAATGTCCGGTGTAGCAGGTGTTGGTAAATGTATATAATTACCGTGGGAATGAAGCAGGCAGACTCATGTTGCGGATGGTCAGGTGGGGGCCATGGGACACTAGTGAAGGAGTAGTACTCCATAATTTAATGTGGGAGTGATAAAAGAACAGAGTGTAAAGATATAACGCGAATCACGAGGAAGGTAACGCTTGAGGAATGGCTTTGACCAGGTAGTATGATGAGAAAAATGGATGCACACAGTGGTTAATTGCAAATTGCAAACAATGTTACATAATTTTTGACTATTTTTTTAAAACCTCTATTTTTTAGAAATATAATATAATTTTATAATTAAGTTATTATTATTATTATTACAATGTTAAAAAGTAGTCAAATTTTATTAAATAATAAAAAAATAAGCTGAAAAATAAGGCTAACATAAAATTAATCAAATCTTATTAAAAGAGAAAAAAATAAAATTATAAAGAAACCCCACGTAAAAAAAAATACAAACTTCACATAAAGAAATAAATAATCGCATCTAATTGTGAATGGAACTTGAGGTCTAAAAGTCACAACAATTCAATCCTAACAATTAGGCTAAGACCTTGTAAACAATGTTACATAAATCTAAAATGTCACCGATTGTGATAATTTAGATAAAGTTTTTTTATTAATTTTTTTACCATGTAAGATCACAAAGTTCAAATTTATTTGCAATAAAAGTGAAAATCAACATGAGTTCAGAATAAGTTTAAGTTTTCCTAATGTCCCTTCTCAGGTTCTATCATAAGCCCAAATGATAAAATGTGTTTTTAAAATTGAATTGTAATAAAATAAGTTATTTAAAAAATGTTTAGTTCTAAAGGTAAATAATTCTACTAATTTTTAAATTATAAATACATTTTAATTTTGTTGTTTTATTAAAGAAATACTTGTAGTAATAATAATACAATCATAATATTCTCAATTTTATAATTATATTTTATTATCATAACATCATTATTAACTACAAACTTTATGTATTTGTATGGATACACTTGAACCAATAGTATATACTTAATATTTGTAAATAAAATTCTTTTCATAAAAGGGGATTTAATTTAAGTTTATAGATTGGGACAACCATGACTGGCTAGGCTAACACATGGTAATATTTGTTTGAAAGGATAACATGTGGGATTGGACATTAATCTTAATTCATTTATTTGTTTTAAAAATTAGGTTGAGACTATTAATTTAAGGATAACAAAATGACTTGGAATGAGAGATTATTTAATACTCCTATATTCAACCTGATATTATAATCTCTACTATTTGTGGTTAAAAACTTGTGAACAAAATTAACCTTTATATATATATTTTTATGATGGTCGTTGGTGTATCCTATTTTATCTATCTATACTTATACCACTAATAATACCACTAATAATATGATCTCTTTAATATTACTAATAATGGTATAATAGTCCAAATGAGTTTTTATCATATCCTTTAAATAATTTTGGATAAAATAAATATAATATGAAATTATTTTTTAGTTATTCAATAAATAATCTCATAAATAAAAAATACCTTAAAATTATAATTTATATTAATATAATTTTGAGATTATAATTATTGCACTCAACGATTGTTGTGACGAGGAGAAAGAAAGGACTAAAATAGCTGAGAATTGACTAAAGATTATGAAAGAATAAGTCATACTAATTAGTTAGCTTAAGTTGTATGAGAAACAAAGGAGTAAATCGTGTTATAGGGATTATATAAACAAATTTGATCCTTGATTTGAAACTTTGTGGGGTATCAAAAGATGAACTGATACGCCCTGATACTATTAATTAGTATCTCGCAACTACTATGTTCCATAGAGTTTTCTTTTGAGCCTATACGAGTTTGTGGTGTCTCATTAAGTCAACTGCTTGTAAGCTCGTCAAATGGCAATCTTCATACTTTATTTCGGTTTTAAAATTAGAAATCAATGACTAAAGGATGGTGAGCTGATAAAGGTTTATTTTTGTATGATCTAGTTCTCAATTGTTTTTCTCTTATTGATTTAAATGTTATTCTTTTATTTCAAAAATTAAAAATGCATTTTTTGTATTTCAAAACTAAAGAAATATTTTAATTTTAGACTATAAGATATCACGAAGTTTCTAATTTAATAGTACATATATACTTATTTGATCGAGTATTATTAAAACAACACAGTTTTATTTTTAATATATATATTTTTTTGTAAAATCAAAGGTTATTAGACTGGATTGCTTTTAATAGTCATAAAAAAGATAAAATGAAGAAAAATTTAAACACTAAGAGAAACTCCAGTCGTGTCGGAGTCACAAATCTTAGACTATATTTAGTCTTAGAACACAGATATTGCTCCAGCAAATGGACTAAATATAGTCCATCTAATTTTTCGACAAGGCAAAAAGACTATATCAAGGAATCAAAACTGGTGGACTATAATTTGGACTATAATTTTTAATATATTTAAATAGGAGAGATATTGATGAGGAAGAAGGAGAAGGGAGATGGTGAAGAAGCAAAAGGGGCCAAAGAAGAAGAAGGAGAAGCGGCTGAAGAAGAAGAAGATGGGAAGGTCTAATAAAAAAAATAACAAATATAAATTAAAAAATTTATAAATATGCATAATAATTTAATATATGTTACCTATCTCTCAATCAACTACTTCACCCTTTAACAATTATAAGTATTTTGTTAATAATAATTTATATTTTTATTATAATTGATTTTTATTTTTTTATTAATAATGTTTTTTTAGTTTATATTTTAGATGGAAAATTATGGTCCTCCTATGTATTATATTATTTTTTATTATATTTGAGTTTTTTTGAATTTATTGATTATTTTAATCTTTTTATATTATAGTCCACGGGAATACGGGATAGTCCACATGATAGTCTATCTACTGGAAGGATCGAAGACTAAAAGACATTTACTGATGTCATATGAACTAAATATAGTCTAGCAGATAGTCCATCTGCTGGAGACGCTCTAATGGACAAAAGTTAGTCCAAAAACATGCACAAGCTACAAATATGATGTCATGACTAAAAACGGCTGGACTTAAAGGAAGACATTAGGGTATATTTGGTTATCCACATTTAGAGTATTTGCGATAACTTTGAGAGCGTTTAATCGTTAGTTAAATAAATTACGTTTAAAATAAATTATTTATAAATAAATAAGATTTTCAATTGATTTAATGTGTTTGAAATTTTTAAATGCACCAAACACTCCAAATACTGGTAGACGAATAAACATTTATTTACTTTTACTATGAGAGAGTAGGAATTTATATTTTAAAAATAATAAGTTTCTAATTTACATAATTGCATTGGGTTGGGTGTATTGAATTCCATGTTTCTTAGACAAAGCTACTGTTTATGTGCTAGCGTTCCATGGTTTAAGGCTTGCATCTTACGTTGCTTATTGATTTAATTTGCCTTTTGGTGATGATTTTTATGCACTAATTAAGCTGCTCTCCAACATGCGTTATACTCCATCCATGGATCAGTCCCTTAATATATGTCGTTTTAGAGTTGTGCATAAGAATTAAGAAAATGACTGTATAACATTAAATTAAATATAAATTGTCTATAATATCCTTAAATTCTCATAATTTTCATACTTATCTTATACTCTCTTTTTCATCTGTAATATTTTTTCATAAGTGATAATTTAAAAAAAATTATAGTTAATTCTCTTGTATTATATAAAACGACAAATAATTAGAAAAAATAAAATAATGTAGAACTGCATATATTAAACGACAGATATGGTAATTTAGGATTTCTTCATTAACATAATAGTATCTTGTTGTGAATTTTCTCAAGTAAGTGCCCTTTTTTTTATTATCAGGACTTCATACTTCTAAGTAACAGTATTTTTTTCTCAATAAGTTAAGTCGTTTTAGTTTGAATTCATACTTCTAAGTAACGGTATTCTTTTAACACAACGGTGCTTTTCAACGATTTTATACTGTTTCTTGATCTTCTCAAATCGACCAACATTTTCAAGAAAATTTTTAATTTCATGTTTATATTTAGAAAAGAGATACTGCGTTTTCGATTAAGTGAAACTCGAGCCATGCACAAGTAAGTAGAGATGGTCCTGCAAAATTAAACCAATTAGTTGTACCAACCACTCCAAATTAGGAGTTCTAGAAATTCTAATTGAGCAGGCCAATTTGATCAGTGGGTTCCAGCAATCAAAATAGCAGGTCATTTGGCTGGCTGGCTACTCCGTGTCTCCATGTGTGCTGTCAGTTTGAAGATAAAAATAATTGTAATTTTTTTTTCCTTCTCTTGCTGCTCCAAGTGGGTCTACAAGTCTCAATAAATGCTTATATGTTGTGCATATGATTCATTTTATGAACCTAACATATCTTTCATATGTCTTGTCTCTCTGTTCATGCAATTATAATATACAAACCAATTGAAAAAAAGTTAAAAACTTATAGAAAAGCTTGAATACAACACTTTTCCACTCTTTTATAACCTTTCTCCCATTTTTACAATCAACCATGCAGCAGGTCTCCGTTTACCATTTCTTCCATAGTTAAATACATTGCCACCTATTTGATACTGCAAAAAAGAAGCATATACCCACGTACATAGTTTTATAAATCATATAACATATAATTTTTTTTGAATAAGTGATGAAAATGGTGGGTCCAATATCCTCAAGTTCCAATGTCCTGGTTACATGAATAAAGTAAACTGTAAAAGATAGCACAGCCTCCAACCTGAAGCTCCCATGTTCTCTCACCGACCCTACTGTTCTGCTGCACACATTCCTTAATATCTTGACTGGATTTTACATTCTCCCTATATCTAGATCAAGATGTCTATTTTAACAATTGAGGCAGTTGTCCTATTCCCATATATATATATATATATATATATATATATATATATATATATATATATATATATATATATATATATATATCAATTTAAGTTTATATTTATAACAAATCGTAAGTGTCCATCAAATAATAGAACGATTAAATATAACCACGTCCGCAATTTAATTTTTAATATTTTACAATTTAATATTACAGACGGTAAATATATCCAAAATATGCCTCCTTATACAAGTTCTGTATATATATATATACATATATATTAAACTGTAAAATGCTAAAAATTAAACTACTGACGTGAGAGTCTATTTAACTGTTCGATCAACGGATGGACGATCACGATCTGTTGTAAGGATAATCTTAAATTTACAACATTGATTATGAATTAGTTCCAATATATAACCCAACTTTGTAATATACAGTGTAAAGTATTCTCTTTCAAAATATTTAGAGATATTTTTTTTCATTTTAGAATTGAAGACATATTTTTATTTTTAAATTATAAAATAGTGTGATATATTTACATATTAGTATTTTTAATTCTTAATTAATTGATGGAGTACTATCATGTTACTATTACTCCCTCTGTCCCAAATTAATTGCTCAGTTTTGACTTTTTTAAGTCAAATTGACTATTTTTAGAATTAATAATTAAGCATATATAAATATATTTCTAAAATTATAAAAATTAGGATTAATAATAAATTGTATATACTTTCTTTTGGTTATAATCACTTCACCTATATTTTAGCAAAAATAGTAAAAATATTAGTTTTAAAAATAGTCAATTTGACTTTAAAAAGTCAAAACTGAGCAGTTAATTTGGGACGGAGGGAGTATTATCTAAGAATAAATTCGGGGGAAAAAATTCTAAGAATTTGATGATAATTGTTTCATACAATGCACCTGATACTTATATTTTAATTAATTTTTTTTTTGCTAATTTGACACACACTCGTTCTGTATTAACATGAGTTTGGGTCATATCACTTGGACCAAAGGCCTTGGGTATTAAAATCAAATTTCACATATTATATTTCAAAAGTGTTTAATCTGTTGATTGGCTTGAAATGGATTTGGGAATGCTGAATCAATCATGAAGAGATGGGATTCTGATTCCTCTATAGGGTTTAGTAGTTGAACCACTTTGAAGAGTGTTTACTCATGTGACTTGTGAGTCCTATACTATGACTATGAAGCTGGCAATTACTATATATTAGTAAATGTATATCTGCATACAGAATAATCTATGCATCCTTTGTGTTTCTATATCTATCTTCTTTATTCTTTCTTAAAATATTTATCATTATCTTAATTGGTGTTCCGTAGAGCTAGTATAAAGTCATTTCCAAATGAAATTTACCACTATGTTCTTTTAGTTGGAATTAGAAGAGAGAAAGAAAGGAAATTCATGCTGTATACACGAAATTAAGTACAATTAATAATAGTATATATTTTTAAGATGATCTATTAACCTAATAATTTAAGTCCCTAATTTGATTGAATTTGATATATACATATTGAGTGTTGATCTTAAACTCACCCCTTATCCAATTCACCCGAGCTCATCCCCTTTAACGACGGAACTGGCGACTGTTCGGTCATACAACCGTCGTCTATACTTTTAGCGACGGACAATATATAGCGTCGCTAAAAGTATTGATGACGGTTGTATGACCGAACCGTCGTCAGGTCCGTCGCTAAAGGGGGGTGAGCTCAGATGAATTGAATAAGGGGTGAGCTTAAGATCCGAACCGTATACATATTATAGTATCTTTTACTTATTCTATAATGATAAAACTTGATGCAACTAGCGGTAGTACGTTGTGCTTTGGCAGTAGCAGCATTTAATTTGCCTAAGAAGTTAATTAGCATATGTTAGACATATATTATGCCTACAAATCATGTTTATTTTCATATTTAATTATACACTTTGATTTTATGGAAACTATATATACTCCATAGTTGTCATCTTTGTCAAGTTAGTAGGGAAGGATAAATCCTGTAATTATAAATCTGATAAATAATGTTTACCTTATCATGTCAGTGATGGATCGATGTTCTCTAGTCTTATTTGTTTTTCGATAGAGGTGTCAGTCAATTGATAAGTAGTGGTGAAATCCAAACATGAATCAGAGTCTTACAAAAGAATTGTAACTAAATACATAAATTTAATTAAAATTAAAAGAAGAAAACACCAATCACCTAACATGCACATGACCAACTTATCCTATATAATTGAGAAATTTTTGCACATGGCACATCATTTACAGTCCATTAATTAGCATGTCTGTGTGCTATTTCATCCTGGTTATGAAACCCAAATTTTTCTTTTTTACGTTTTGCTGTTACTGTTTTCAAAATAATATCAAAATCATCCTCAAAAATAATTTGGGCTGAAAGCGATTACACAATCTAAGGAAAATTACTTATTTCATTCAAACAAAAGGTTAGAAGATCTCGAGCACACGAAAAAAGTATTCAAAGTTACACGATCGAGTTTAATCTGGTCTCGACACATATGCTAACACTTTTGCCAAACTGAAAATTTGGAGGAATGTGTCACCCATGAACAGAAAAAAATATAGGAATAAATAATCAGCAATTTTTATTTTATTTTATTGTAAAAAAAAATTAAAGCTTTCACTTTCAGATTACCGAATTTGTGGGCGGGTTTCTTAGAGCACTGAAAACTGTATCTCAATCATACAACATATTTCATCTGTTCTTAAAAAATTGTCCTTTAAAATTAATACACATAAATTAAAGAATATTTTCTCCGTTCCTTAATATAGGTCGTTTTAGGGTTATGCACAAGCATTAAGGTAATGATTGTATAGCATTAACTATAATATCAATTATCTATATTACCCTTGTATTGAAATAAGATATTGTTATTTATTAGACAGAAAATAGTGAGAGAACCAAAGTTACATTTAGTATTTTGGGTAATATTGAAAACTAAGCAATTAATGCTTACTTGAAATTCTAAAACGACTTATAGTAAGGAACAAAAATATTTCTCTAAAACGACCTATATTAAGGAACGGAGGGAGTATAATTAATACCTAGCGAAAATACTATACTACCCTTATTAATTGTCTCAATCAATTATTCACTTCCCAATGTTTTTTATTTAATCCAACCAATTACTACTTAGATTATAACATTGAATTGAATAAGAATCATTGGGAAGGGAAGAAAGCTTTAAATAGGAAAAAACTTTAAATAAGAGTAAAGTAGGAAAAAAAATAGCTAATGTGTATTGATAAACTCAAAATGATAATTTTTTTAAAACAAAAATTACTTTCTAAAATGACAATCTTTTAAGAACGGATGGAGTAATAAATACTACTAAATTTGTGGGCTTTACGGGTTACTTATACGTATTACAGAAAATTTGCATCTCAATCGTACAAGGTAATAAAAAATAGGAGAAATTGTGTACAAAAAACGTTGCACAAGTCGTTCAGCACCCAATACTACGTACTGTTATGCTATCTATCGATCTATATAGTGTTGTACAACTATCATTTATATGAATTCGATTATAGTAAAGTTAATTTCATGTTAAGTTGGTCAATTGACCAATACATTGTTGACACGTAGAGAGAGAAATCACCTCCCGACCTGCATATCGACATTGTTTTAATCAATTGATCAAAATTAACTTCATGTTAAGTTGGTCAATTAACCAATACATTATTGACACGCAGAGAGAAAAATCACCTCCTAACCTACATATCGAGATTATTTTAATCAATCTATTAAAATTAACTTCGTATTAATCCCTCCCCATTTATATACATTCGTACGTACGCAAGGTTGCTTCCACAGATAGAGAGTAAAGGACTTGATTTTATTCCAAAGAGCGAGCCGAGCCACGAGGCCACCGCCGTATGGAAGTCTTCTGCCATTACTAGAAAGTAGAGAGATAGAAAGAGACTTGAGCATTTTTACTAAAATAATTAATTATATGTTGGGTACATTCGCCAAGAATAAGTTATTAGATTAGATTATACTATGTGGATTATACAGTATATATTAGCCTTTTTTATGAAAAAGAAAAAAGAAAAAAGAAAAAAGAAAAAAGTGAAAGTGATAGTACGTACTCCCGTCTAATCTTAACGGTCTTATATGTTTTTGGAGGGAGGAGCTTACTGCTTAGCTAGCATAGGCTTGACGAGTTATGGTTATAAATTACTCCTATAATGAATGCTCATGAGAGGGAGGAGGGGTTTCCACCTCTTTAATCATCCCATTTTACTTGGAAAGTGTAGCCAAACTGCCAAAAGCAATGGGCTTCTCATCGCCTGCATGCTCCACTTCACATGCCAATGCCAATGCCAATGCCAATGCCAATATGCATCCCCTCTCCCTCTCTCAAAAAATTAAATAAAATATTTATTTATATTTGTATTTGTACGGTCTCATAGTAAATAAGTTGCTTAGGTAACTCTTAATTTAATAATCACTAAATTAGAGAGTTGAAATTTAGACTAATGTGTAAGCACAGATGCCAATGCATTTACTGGAGTTAGTAGATTAAATATAATGGCCAAAGGAAGAGAAGGTTTAGTTTTCTATAAATAAATAATGTATTTATAAATGATTAGATGATACCATTGCTGGTTTTGCATACATCATGCTCAATTTTGTAATACCAAGTTAGGAATACAATATATTATGTTATACATTATATTATATATATATGATGAAAAAAATGAAGAAGCACAGTTGTCCAAATTTTAAATTTACACAGTATACGATCGTATAATTAAATCATTTTACGATCGTAGAGTAGTCATTAACTAATAATATAATAGTCATTCTACTACTATATAAATATGAGTAGACATTTATATTCCTTTTGCCGCTCTTCTATTTCAATATGCATGGTACATGAATTGATGGAAGAATGCACGCTATATTTCTTTGCAAAATAAAAAAAGGAAAAAGAATAGTCTTCCAAGAAAGGAGTTAAAAGATTGGACAAGAGAAAGAGCAATTCGACTTCAACATTATATATAGTTACTTGAGATTAGAATGCATATATGGACACCAAATGGATGGGATAACCCATTTAGAACATGGCAAGACCCATGGGTTCCTTTGTCAAATTAAACACAAACCATGCATTCAAACAGGAGCCCTAGTTTGAGTTGGGATCTCCTCCATACCACCAAATACTGAATTGTGCTTAGAGTTCTCAAATTTCTCCCCATCCCCCCAAAGTGCATAGGCTTCTTCTCCGTGTATCGCATCATCTCCACCCTCTAATTCCTCATCGCTTAATCTAAGTGGCACAACAAGCTTAATTAAAAGACAAATTATGCTAGTAACCACGATGTTTAAGCAAACAACAAACAAAATTCCGAAGAGTTGAATGCCCATTTGCTTAAACCCTGCCCTGCTCCTCCCACTTTGAAGGCCATAAGCTAGACCAATGTAATGTTGCCAATCATCCGTCAACTTGAGCTGGTAGAACATTCGACTAAGGCGTGGATCCGCGAAAAAGCCGGTGAGGATGCCGCCTAGGCTTCCGGCCACCGCGTGGGTGTGGAACACTGCCATGGTGTCATCAACTTGTTTCAATAGCCAAATTTTCTTGTGGAGGACCATCATAGTGTACCATGGAATGCTTCCGGACAGGATTCCCATTATAATAGCTGCCCAACCTTGTACCACTCCTGTTCAATGTTACATTTATTTATATATATTAATGTTCAATAACAACTTTATATATCATTTTAAAATAATTAAACAAGCATTTTTCGTCGCCTATGTACTACTGGATTTTTACTTCTCACGTGCAAAACAATTATTTCATTTGTCACCAAAAAATAAATAGTCTTTTGTAAAAAAAAAAAAAACTATCAAAAAGTACCACATTTTTCTAATATGACACAGCAGTATTGTCATTGAATTTATTATTATAATAATTATTAAATTTAGGGTAAAATAGAACAAAAATAGATTGTCAAAATTTGTAAATTGTACCTGCAGCTGGAGTGATGCAAACTAAGCCGGTGATCATGCCTTGTGTTGCACCAATAACAGAAGGTTTTTCGAAGAAAAGAATGTCAAGCATGAGCCAAGTCAGCAAGCTGGTGGCGGCGCACACGTGGGTGTTAAGGACGGCCAGAGCTGCATCTGTGCTGGCAACATAAGGATCTCCACCGTTGAATCCGCTCCAGCCCATCCACAGTAGGCCCGCCCCAGCAAGCATCAGAAGTATGTTGTTAGGCGGGAACCTCTCTCGGTCCATGTTTGCCCTGGGCCCCACCTACGTCACAAAACAATTTGACCCAATTCAACTATGAGTGTATATATATACAGTAAAACCCCTATTTAGAAATATTCTATATAAGAATAACTTCTACAATATTATAAAAAAATTTAATCCCAATTTGGGTTAGTTATAAATAGGTATAAGACTACATTTCCTATAGGCAAAAAGACTACATTTTTCTATAAAAAACTACATTTCCTATAGGCAAAAAGCACTTTCTGACCACTGTGGTTATAGTGTTTTAAGCAATTAGCCACTGTGCTTTTAAAATATTCAATTAGCCCACTGTACTTTTTAAAAATGTTCAATCAACTCATTCCGTCCAATTTCTTGGACGGACGTTAAATAATTACACACGTGGCATTGAAAAAAAATAAAAAATTATTACATGGCAATCATTGATTATGTGGCAAAATTGTTTTATCTTCTTCCTCACCAAAATTGCTTAAAACATCTACACTCGTCGTCGGCGAGTCTCAGAAGCCACAAAAATCACCGGAGAAGAAGTTCATTCATCTCATTTCGATGCTCAATATTTTCTGCTTCCTTATCCTCTATCTCTCCTCCCACGATCCTTCCCAAAAAAGTACCGAAATCAACAGCCACAAATTAGCGTTTCTGTTTTTAACTTTTGTTGAAGAAGAAAAAGAAATCCAGATCTGGATCTATAAATCTAAGATGGAGATGGATTTACGCATTTCTATTTTTCACAACGAATCTCACTATATTCTATCGTATTATTTCAGATCTAGATGTTATGTGTGATTTAGCTAAGCTCAAGATCTGATTTTATTTTGTATTTCGTTTTGACTGCTGCTTAAGATCTGTGTTTTGATTTAGTTCGAATTGGGGTTGAGGTAGATGTTCTGCTGTGTTCTGTTGTGTTATGTCCTGAATTTCATGGTGCCTGCCATTGCCACATTTCGAATTGGGGTTGAGGACGTCATGAGAAGCCAAAAACTAAAAAGATTGAAGATGAAGAACAGAAGATGTCATGAGTCACAGAGTTTGTTGAAGGGGAATTTGTTGAAGATGAATAACAGAAGATTGGAGTTCGAATTTGTTGATGAAAGAGAAATTCTTGAGGAGATATGTTTGATTGGGGTTCGAATTTGTTGCTAAACAATAATTATTTGTATTATTTGGAAGGAGATTTAATATTATTTGTATTATTTGAAATTATTTTTAAAAATAAAAATAATTATTAAAAGATAGGAAAAGATAAAAAGAAAAGTTTTAAATATATAGAAAATGAATTAAAATATTATTTTAATATATAGAAAATAATTATTAATGATTTTTTATTTTTATTTTTTTGTTGAAATTAATGTAATGTTGTAATAGATCTCATTGATACAAAAAATTTGATATATTGTTTGTATTATTTGAATATTTAGTTCTAAATAATTAAAAATTTTGAATATTTTGATTATTAGTATTATTTAGAATTAAAATAATTAAAAAAAAGGAAAAAAGATAAAGAAAAAGAAAAAATTAATGAGGTATTGATTGTATAAAGCATACATATTATAAATATTATAATATTAATTTTTATTAATATTATACATATTATAAATATTTAGGTAAAGAAAAAGAAAGAAAATAAAAATAAAAATATTTCTATTTTTTAAAAATTTTATAAGTATTTTAAAACATAAAAGTATTTTTCTTTTTATTTTTAAAATAAAACATACATATTATAAATATTATAATATTAATTTTTATTAATATTATACATATTATTAATATTTAGGCAATGAAAAAGAAAGAAAATAAAAATAAAAATATTTTTAAAACCACAGTGGACCAATTGTATTTTTTTAAAGTGCAGTGGCTCAATAGTATTAGGAATTTGGCTGACTGGCTTGCCACGTAGGAAATAACTTATTTTTTTTTTTTTCAAAAGTCACGTAGAAAAATCAACCCACTTTTTTAACGTTCGTCCAATTTTTTGGACGGAATGACTTGATTGAACATTTTTAAAAAGTACAGTGGACTAATTGAATATTTTAAAAGCACAATGGCTAATTGCTTAAAACACTATAACCACAGTGATGAAAAAGTGTTTTTTGCCATTTCCTATAAAAGACCATATTTTCCTATAAAAGACTACTTTGCATAAATATTTTTTGAATAATAATTATTAGGTAGTTCTTATTGATATTTTTGTTAAAGTGAATATTTTTTTAGGTATTCAGAAAATATTTTATACCAATTCCTCTATTTAGTAATAACCTCTCAATTAGAATACAAATAATTTGGTCCCAAGTCTATTGTTAATTGGAGGTTTTACTATATATATATATATATATATATATATATATATATATATATATATATATATATATATATATAACGCTATTGTTTCTATACGAATGTAATTAATTTTTGCAAATACCAAAAAAATTGATTAAGCAAAACAATACAACATATTTAACTCTTTGTTATACCAATTACTATATAAGAAAGCGTTGCATTTACATATTTTTTCTTCATAATTTTTAACTGGTGTCTAACTATTTTTATCATCTTACTGTTTTGGGTATGTATAAGAAACACAAATGGCAAATTAAGACAATGAAAAAAATTAAAAAATGAAAGAGGAGGAGATAAGGAAAGATCAATACCCCTTTATGCTTCATTTCCATGGCATGGCAAGAATAAAAAAATAAAAAGTTAAGAAGTTTATTTCTCATATATAATTAAAATTAAATGAAACTTGTACACAATGTAAAATCTAGCCTATTGAAGATATCCCGAAGATTTTGACGAAAAATATTTTACAAATACATAAATCTAATTATGTTTACTTTACTTAAGCTCAACCTTAATAAAGATAAGCTTAATTATTTATTTTTAAATTGTATATATATATATATATATATATATATATATATATATATATATTAAAGTAACATTCAAATATGCATTCGATATGCTTTAAAACTTTTAACCCTAAACAAGTGTTTCAGTTAACAATGTGATACAAAAGAAATATAAGTTCATGAAGTTTAATAAATTAAGGTCTACATCGAATAACTTAGATCGAACCGATTACCCTAGCAACAGGAAAATCCAAACTTTGCGACAACATTTATTCTGACCTTTATTGTTTTCTTTTGCTAAGAATGCATCATATTGACTAAGTTGCAATACTATATATATATATATATATATATATATATATATATATATATATATATATATATATATATATTGTATTTTAGGGAATTATAAAAATACTATTTTATGCATAACATGGGAGAGAGTATTTAATTATGCAAAATGACTTGGTTTTGAGGGCTATCTCGTGCAAGAGCATGTTGTAGTTATCACCTCCTTTTTGTCTATATATATATGGGGATCACCCTCCATCCAACTCAATCTGAGTCATCCGTTTCATAATCAAATGGCTAGAAGTAAAGGCTACCGCATAACAGTTTATAGTCTATACCCTTGCTAGACCTAAATGTGACAAAATTGTTGAGGCAGACATGTTATCCGATATTCCTACTGCAGGATTGTTTTGAGGAGTCCAATCCTACCTCATAATAGTCATGCGGTAGGTCTGTTGTCTAATACTGGCCAATCATGTAAATTTCTAACTATCATGTGGATTGGATTACTATAGATCACACTATTAGATCAAGTAAGGGACCGCTATAAGATTGTGTTGGAAGAACAGGGATTCCCATTTCTTTTAATTATGGATCATTGTCATATATATATATATATATATATATATATATATATATATATATATAGAATACTGTATATGTATAAAAAGAACCTCATTACGTTAATTACCTTGTGATGACTCATCCCATATTAATCTATATATACCTCTTAAACTTGTAAACAAATAAACAAAAACATGTTGCATTAAAATTCAAAATTTTAGTAGTAATATTTACCCAATAGGCTGCAGTGAAACCGGCAATACCGGAAGAGAGATGAATCACATATCCACCAGAATAGTCAATTATTCCCATTTTTGATAACCAACCCCCGGGGTACCAAATGCTATACGCACCCAGTGTATAAGAGAAAGTCATCCATAAGGGCACAAACAACATCCATGCAATAAAATTCATCCTCCCAAGCAACGCCCCGGCTATCAAAATCAACGTAATCGCCGCGAAAACAAACTGAAAAAACACCATCGTCGCGTTCGGGAACATCCCCGTGAATGCTTGCTTCAAAAGAAACTTTTGGTCCAATGCCACGTCTGGCATTCCAAGAAAAGGAAGAAAACTTTTTTTACCAAATGACATTTGGTAGCCCCACCCGACCCAACAAACTAGAACCGCCGCGAAGGCATAAAGGGCCATGAACGCCGAGTTCACGGCCCATTTCTTCTTGACTATGCTTCCGTATAATATGACAAGGCCTGGGACACTTTGGATGCCCACCAGGGTTGCTGCAGTGAGCTGCCACGCGTTGTCACCTTTGTTCATCCATGCTGGGCTGGCCTCAGTGGGGAGCAGGTTCGTCGGTAGAACGTTACTCATTTGGGCCCTAGCCTAGCCTAGCCTAGCCTAGCCTGTGGATTGAAATTTATGTCTCGTCTTGTCTTGTGATCAGGAGATGAATGAGATAGATAGATATATAGTTAGTAGGGAGTAGGCCGGGAGTATGATATTTTTGTTTCTCAAGTTACCAAACTGTCCATTGGTATCTTGATTTTATGTGTCGTGGCGGAATTGTAATTTGGAGGGTAGAAGAGTAATTAAGGGGCATGGAGCAATGCAAATACAGCGAGCGAGCGAGCATGCATGATTTGTTTGTTTGTACAGTACATTTTATTTGGTTATAGCACCGCACGGAGAGCCCAATGGATTGGCGCGGAGAAGTTGATGGAATTTCTTTGGGTAAACAGATTGATTGATACCATCAATGGAATCTTCATGTTGGAAGACAACTTACACTTGAATCTTTTTCGATCTTACATTTTCATTTGTGGAAAACTTTGATCTCCAGCTTGTGTTTTTTTTAAAAAAACAAAAATTAGAAAATGAAAACCAGCTTAGTTTGTGTTAAGTAAACAATGATTGGCTTAATTGACATATCAAAAACTTTCCAAAAATTATCCGCCTTCAGTGGGACAAAAACTACTAATTAATTACTACTACTTATTGGAAGTTACTAGTTTAACGTTAATCTAAGATTAAGGGTTTTAATTAAATTGTTGACATATATAATCGATAAGCACAAAACGTCATAAACAGCTTATAAAGAAACCTTGAATAGTTCTGCACTATACATTATCCAACGGTTGAATGACACTTCTTCTGTCCCTTCAAATTATCATTCACTTTCAAAGTGGTTCCTGAAATTCAATTTTCGTCAATTAGATTCTTAATATTTTGTTTGCGTTTCCGTTTTTTCAGCCCAATTTGACCTCAACCCAACCCATTTTGACAAAAAACTAATATTCTATTTTTAAATACTAAAATATTCTATATTTTTAATATTTTATTTTAAAATATTAAATATAATTATTATTTATTTTATTTAAAAAACTAATATTCTATTTTTAAATATTAAAAACAACTATTTTTAAAACAATTATTTTATTTTAAAATATTAAAATAATTATTATTTTAAAAATAGTAATTTATTTTAAAATATTAAATATATATATATATTTTAAATGTTATATATAATTATTATTTTAAACTTATTTTAAAAATAATTGTATATTTTAAAATATTAAAATTTTGGGTTGGATCAAACTGAGTCGGGTGGGGTCAAAATTGGTCAAAATGGGTCGGGTTGAGGTTGAATTGGGTTGAAGAAACGTAAACGTCAATAAAATGCCATTTTAAGGACCTAATTGACAAAAATTAAACTTTAAGAACGACTTTAAAAGCGGGTGACTACTTAGAAGGACAAAAGTGTCATTTAGCCGTTATCCAACTCTAACCTACTTTTCTATATGAAAAAGTCTAGGGGGACCGGGATTTTCCTACCGGGCTAGTGACCGGCCATAAAATTTTTTTTTTCTTTTTTTTTTGCTTTGTACTACAAAATAATTAATGTGATTTATTGGAATTGAAATTTTTACAAAATGAAGTGTCATTTGGATACACGTAAACCCTGTTTGTTACGTGTATCCAAAAAGACACCTAAATCACTGCATTTTGTAAAAATTTCAGTTCCAATAAATCACATTAATTATTTTGTAGTACAAAGCAAAATAAAAAATAAAAAAATCCGGCCGGTCACTACCTCGGTCGGAAAATTCCAGTTCCCCTAGAATGACTTTTTCTATATGGGCCTCATTTCTTGAGAACCGGAAATAAGACCTAGGGAAAATTGGTTTTACTCCGCCCAATTATAAATTCGTTGAAATATTTAAAATTAACATTATCTATATTTTTATAAAATTTCAATAAAGTATAGATAATTAAATTTATCTACATTTGAGATATATTTTTTAAGAGTAGTAATGATATGAGTCTCAAGTTACATGACATTAATACATATTTTACTGAAAATCTATAGTATAACGAATCACATAAAATCTTCTCAGTCAATATTATGAAGACACAATACATTTTTTTAAACAAAACAATTGAGAAGTGTAGCATTACTCATTTCTTAAACTTTTCATTTATTTATTTGCATTTTTCAAATTCCAACTAGGCTCATAAAGATTTTAACGAAATCACCTAAAATACAGGGTATTTCATTTTCAGGTACTCTATTCAACGTAAGCAGTGCCCCATTCGAAATGTTTTTTACCAGATAATTTATTTTCTAAATCCACACCATTGTTTTTTGTTTCCCTTTCCCATTTCTCTTCAATACTAACATGTGATATCCATTTCACCACCAAAAACTCTCCTTTTTTAATATTTAATCCGTTAAAGCCCCTTTTTCTGGACTTTTTCATTTTTTTATCCCCAACAAGTATAGTACTACATTTCTACCCAAAAAAAGAAGAAGAAGAAAGTATAGAACTACAATATTTTAATGTACCAATAATTAATCTTTTGAATCCCAATTCTCGACCTTCACATATAGTTTCATAGAATCTTCAGTAAAATTTGCTACATTTTGCTCGTGGGTTTTGTTTAGAATCTCCAAATTTGTCCCCTAAACGAGAACTTGAAAGCTTCTTTTTTTTTCCTTCTTTTTTCTGAGTTTTTGTTTTCTGATCATTTCATGGCTTCTTCAATGCTAAATGGTGCTGGGAATCTCCCACTCATTAGAGGAATTACCCCAAATGGGTTTGGTTTTATTAGGTCAGATTTACATGGGAAGCATCTCCCCAAGCTTACTATGGCTTCTTGGGGTAAAAATTCCAACTTTAGAAGTAAAACCCTAGTAGTACCCAAATGCAGTGTTTCAGCATCAAGGACAGCTTCACAACCTAGATTCATTCAGCACAAGAAAGAGGCATTTTGGTTCTATAGGTTCTTGTCAATTGTTTATGATCATGTTATCAATCCTGGACACTGGA
Source organism: Panax notoginseng (assembly GCA_016801055.1). NCBI lineage: Eukaryota > Viridiplantae > Streptophyta > Magnoliopsida > Apiales > Araliaceae > Panax > Panax notoginseng. The sequence goes on from CM029013.1 coordinate 8,594,421, forward strand.
CTGGGGACATGAGAGATGAGGCACTAGAGCCAGCTGATTTAAATGATAGAAACATGATAGTGGTAGATGTTGGTGGTGGAACAGGGTTCACTACTTGGGGTATTGTGAAGAATGTGGATGCCAAGAATGTTACCATTCTTGATCAGTCTCCTCATCAATTAGCTAGAGCTAAGAAAAAGGAGCCCTTAAAGGATTGCAAGATAATTGAGGGCGACGCGGAGGATCTTCCATTTAAAACTGATTATGCTGATAGATACGTATCTGCGGGGAGGTATAATGTGCTAACTGTCTCATTTGGGGCTTCCCCAATTTGTTTTACATATCTGGATGTTTAGTTATTTCATTGTGTTATGAGCATACTTTAGTTGGTCCTTTGTATGCGAATCTATTAGTGTTCTTGAGCTACATTTGATTACTATTGAGATTCTTGAGTTGCAGTTAGTGTTTCATGTGTTCATGGCTTGTCATAAATAGATTTATAATTTATTCATATTAAATCAGTATAGAATTCCTTGCCTGGTCCTAAATTATATGTTTTATCCAACTTTTATTTGAGCACATGTAATGTCATGTTTAGATAACCTGAAATGCCACCTTTTGTAGTAGTATCTCTTATGCAATTCCATTATTACGTGGTCTTTGTATTTGACTAGCACTCACTGTTTCATATTGATGCCTCGGTAATTAATCTTTTGGTTATAGCTAGTATGAAATTTACTTATTAAGAAGAACTAATAGAATAGAATTCCATCCCAGGTTCATGATATGTTTTATCCAGGCTTTCTATAGGTATGTGTAGTGCACCTTTTGCCAATCTTAATGAATGCATAAATGTAGAAGCTAATATATCCCTGAGAAATAAACAAAAGAGTATTAGAGTCATGTAGGGAGACTGAATATTCTGTACAATTATGTGAATACTAAATGACAGAGTACCATTACTAATTTACTATCATAGCTTACTGCTTTTTAGTCTGATTGAAGAACTAGAGAGACCTCCTACAGTACACCTCTTATGCTGTTACATGATTGTGTCTTCTCAGTATTGAGTACTGGCCAGATCCTCAACGTGGCATCAAGGAAGCATACAGGGTATTGAAGTGTGGAGGGAAAGCATGTTTGATTGGTCCTGTCTACCCAACTTTTTGGTTGTCGCGGTTTTTTGCAGACGTGTGGATGCTCTTCCCAACGGAGGAAGAGTACATTGTGTGGTTTGAAAAGGCTGGATTTAAGAATGTTCAACTAAAAAGGATTGGCCCAAAATGGTATCGCGGGGTTCGTAGACATGGGCTGATCATGGGATGTTCTGTTACAGGTGTAAAACCTGCATCGGGCGATTCACCTTTGCAGGTATATATGTATCTTTTGTTCAGTAGCTAAAAATGGAGATGTTACCTGCTTTGCATTTATGGTTCAATTCTACCTCCACTGTGTGCTTCAATACCGGAAACTCCGTCTCCTTCATCACCATTCTTATAATGCTAGCACATTTAAAATTAGGACCCTTACGGGGAGACGACACTTGTTAAAGATCTACTGCGAATTGGCAATCTACTGGATGGAAATTGCTTTCTAATTTTAAAATTAAGTCACAAGTTTCTTATTAAGGTATCCCAGAAAATCTGGTTTAAAGTGTCTTTGTTAACTTGAACGTGGACGTACGATCTAGTCTTGTTATTGCTTAATTGATAGTTTTCTCCTCCACTCGTTCCTTTCTTCTTGTGGTTTCTACTGAATTTACGTAGTCGCTATATTATTGCAGCTGGGTCCAAAGGTAGAGGACGTGACAAAACCTGTACATCCAATTGTGTTCCTCATACGCTTCGCTCTAGGTGCCATGGCGGGAACATATTACGTTTTGGTTCCAATCTACATGTGGCTCAAACATCAAATTGTTCCTAAAGGTAGACCAATCTAAGAGTGGAGAGTCGGAGATAAATATTTATCATGTATTTTCCCGCTAGCTGGCAGAGCTGTTCATACTCGTATATGGATATTTTAGACCTATGTATAATCGAATTGAGGGGGCGTCCGGTAGCTTTAATGACCGGTGTGTCTTTTTTTTTTTTGGTTTTTTAATCACAATTATGAGAAAAATAAATAAAAAATAATAGAGCAAGTTTGAACAAAAAACTGTAAAAAAATATATTTTTTATTAAAAAAAAACACTGTAAACTGTTTACAGTATTTTTTTAATAAAAAATATACTTTCTTTTATAGTTTTTTGTTCAAACTTGCTATATTATTTTTCTTATTATTGTGGTTAAAAAACCAAAAAATAAAATCAAATCAAATCAAAGTGCACGGTCATTACCGGTCATTAAGGCACCGGACCGCCCCTTGATCCCGTATAATCTGTTTCTGTTTCAATTCTCTAACAATATATACAAACACACACACACATACAAAATTTATACAATCATCATCTTAATCTTAAGAATAGGATTGGTTATTAAGCACTGTGATGTAAATGTAAAGATTATCAGAATAATAATAGTCTTGCACCTAACCTCCTTGGTCTGATCTCCGTAACATATAAACAGATTTGCAGTTTGAAGCAAAAATGCACCATGCAAATGTTACTTGGATTCAAAATGCATTGCATGACTAGACCTGTATTGAATTTCCTTATCATCTAACTGCATACCACAATGAGCAGCAGAGTAACATTGTAATACCCCATGGGGTAAACAACGTTTATGAAGAAGCTAGATAAGAATTTCAGCATTCTTTTCCTCAGAAAGATCTGAAAAATTTTGGATTTAAAAAAAGCGGATCTTCACCCATAAACAACTCAGTAGCATTCACAGAATAATCATTGTTCTAATATAAGGGGAGTTGCCTCCTTCAAATTGCAATGGTGTCATTAAATAGCCAGGATAAAAGGTAATCTTAAATGACTGTTTGCAATATGAAACTGGATGGATAAGCCTTTTATCACATGTAACTAGCCAATTTGTGCACAAATGGAGATGAATATCTGAAAGTCAAAGGAGCACCCTCCGTAATTAAATGGCCCAAATTTTTTAGGGGCTGAGATCTCCATACGAAACCAAACCTCTTTGTGGACCTGGGGAGCTTGATTTGGATCTGCTTGGAGACAGAGATACTACTTTCTTGGGATGCCCTTTGGAAGCAGCCTCAGGAGATTTAGAACGAGAAGAACCACAGCTCTTGGAGCTTGAGGATGGCCTTCCTCTCTTAGCATCCACTTTAGGCCCAAGCCGAGATCTTAATCTGTCGCTCATTGTGGGCCGCCTATCTACATGGCTAGGACTGTGTCTAGGGCTCCGCCTGCTGTCCCCATTACGACCACGGTAAGCACCTGGGGAACGAGAAGTGCTCCTACTTCGACTCTTCCGGTTTCGGTACCTTGGTAAGAGCAAACATAACTTAGGCTCGTGCATGGATAGTATGCCTCAACACAAAAAAATAAATAAATAAGACCTAGCCAGATGAGAATTACAGCCAGATAAGGGATATTATAATCCAAATTGGGAAAATTTTAGATTTGATCAAATCCATCACACTGACAAATCAGACCACCAACCTTAACGTTATGCAGTTCAACCCGAAATGAAAGGAAAGGCAAAAACATATCAACTAAACCAGACCATAACTATACATATACCCAGAGTACATATACAACATACATACACAAATGTACAGACATAAGATATGTTCAAAAATGAATTACTTAGCATATTATTCAACCAGACACCGATAATAGTGAGAGAGAAAATGTCCCAACACAAAATTACATGGGTAGACTTTTTTTTATTTTTGATAAGTTCATTTTTTTTAAATAATTCATTGAGAACCATAAAATCAAAGAAATATATAGGTAGGAAAGTGTATATAAAGTTTTAGGCAATCATTCTTATGGAAGCTAGCCATGCAGGAAAGGATAGAGGTTTAGGCCTTGGGGATTAAGAATCCAAATAGAAGAGAGATATATCTGTAATCTGTGGGTGGGAATGAGAGGCATAGAGAATTGAGAGCTGATGATGAACAACAATTTAGATGATAACAGAATTATGCAACACACAAGTTAAGAGAACAATGAAGCCCAAATTTTGCGCATCCACTTTCTGGAAAGAATTATCAAAAAAATTAAATTCTAAATGAAAAGTAACAGAATATGTGCAGTTATTATCCTCAGATCGTTAATATATCTATTATCATAAGTTTGTGGCTTGGAAAGTAATAAAGCCAAGATGATTAAATTAATTATGAAATGCTTATTGGAGTTGAGTCCATTTTTGTGTGTGTGACTGAGAGAGAGAGAGAGAGAGGGGGAGGAGGGGGTAGAGAGAGAGAGAGAACCTGGGAGGGCTTCTGTACCGTCTTTGTGGTGAGCGCTCAGAGTAACTTCTGTAGCTTGAATACCTAAAAGAAACAAGCAAGGAGTCAAAGCCATGTTGTTAACCATATCCATAATCCAAATATCAAATATAGTTCACTTCCAATCATACCTATCTCGCTTCCTTTCAGAAACATTTCTTCCTCCATAACGATATCCACGAGGTGAATGCTCTGGAGATGGGGTACGGTACCGTCGTGCATAGGAATACTGTTCTGTGAAACCACGGCCTTTTCTAATGCGCTTTGGAGAGCCATTTGGAGAGTGGCTCCTTGACAAACCTCGATCCAAATTTGAAGCAGAAGGTTCAGGGGCTTTGCGTGCAGGACTCCCAATGGGACTCCTTAAAGAGCTTTGGTTTTGCTGACTTGACTTTACCGCAGGAGGTCCACTGCCATTATGGAAACTAAGACTTCTTGTAATTCTTGTAGGACTCTTGCTTGGACTGTGACGATGGCTGGATTTTGGCCTTCCTGCAGGGCTCAGGCTCCTGTTCATTAGAAAGTAAGATTTTACTTCAGTAAGATACCATATACACAAAACACCTGTATGCAAAGCAAGCCAACAGTAAAAACCTGTATTTGCTTGAATCATCTGAATACTGATGTATATCGTCGATAGTTTTATCAGCTTTAGTTTCTTTGACATGACCATTTTTTAAAAGTTCATCATCCTTCTGCAAAAATTCACCCTCTTCATTTGACGAGTTTCCCCCTGTTTTTTTCAATTTGCCATCTTTTTGCTGCTCTATGTAAACTTTTGTTTCCGAAAGAACTGGTAAAGATTTCTTTGGTAGATCTACAACAACAGAGTCGGCAATAAATTAGTACATACTATAAACTACTACTAAAGTCGATTCAAAAACCATGCAAATTTCATGTCATCAAGTAAAAGGCAACCTAAGCCATGAGTAAAACTATTAAGGTTACAATTACAAGTGGAATAAGTGATATACCAAGCTTCTGTGGGGGCTTATTTTGAGCATCCAATGGGTTAGTGGCTTTACGGGCAGAAAATTGACCGCTGCCTTTTTCATCATCAGAGCTGCTTCCACTGTTGCTAGTACTCCCAGAACCACTTGAACACTCTGTACTCCTATAGGATAGTGCAAAATTTTCATAAGTGAGCAGTTTGAATGGAAACTCAAAGGTTGACGTCATAGAAAGTATTAGTCAAGCAGGTGAACAACAGAGAACTTATGCAAAAAGGATGCAGTAGATATGGCTAAGAACCGGACCATTTGGACGTGTGCCTTGCTCTTTTATCATGTCGTCCCCCTTTCCTATCCCTTCGTTTATCGGTCCTTTTCTTTCTATGTTGAACCCTATCTCTCTTTGTAGACCTTCTCTTCTTTCGGCGCCTACCATCACTTGATGAACTAGAAGAATAGGAATCAGAACCTGAATCTGAATAAGATTCAGTGTCTGAAGAATAGGAATCAGAATCCGTATCAGAGCTGGATGAATCAGACGAAGAGTATTTCCTCTTTCTTTTCTTCCTTTTGTCTTTAAGAGATGTTTTATGCCTTGTTTTAGCTTGTCCATCAGAACTATCATCCACTGGTTTTTTCTTTTTCCCTGAAAGAAAAGACATTGTAAAGCATGGTTGAGAGAAAGAGATACAATATGATCTATTGGTTAAATTCTCCTATTCAGGCTTTAGCATATTACCTTTTTCTGCATCAACTGCATTATCAGATTTACTTGATGTTTCACCACAATTTACAATTTTAACAAGCTGTGCAGGCTTCCCATCAGCTGTTCCTACCTGCTCAATCTTCTTTACGATGTCCATCCCCTTCACAACCTTTCCGAAAACAACATGCTTCCTACCATAAAATAAAAGAAAGCATGATTAATGCAATTTATCATTGAAATCCAAATTTTAGTCCCACAAGAATACTCCTACAAGAGTACTAGTAAAATATTAAATTCAATAATAACAGGCTAAAAGACTGTTATGACAGCTATAAAGGGCATAAGACTGATAAGTATGCAAAACTGCCCAGAACTAGTAAATGTACAGACAGAAGAAGAAGCACCCGTCAAGATGGGGGACACTTTTGAAGGTTATAAAGAATTGAGACCCATTGGTGTTTGGACCACCATTTGCCATAGAGAGAAGACCAGGCCCACTATGATCCAGTTTGAAGTTCTCATCTGCAAATAGAGCAAAAAATTATAATTACCAAGTATACTACTAAATATTAACCCATGAAGCATGCACATGCAATCACACACACAATAAGTTTACCCGCAAACTTTTCTCCGTATATACTTTCCCCACCGGTGCCTGCAAACCATTAGAAGGTTGTCCCTTAGAGTGGGCATTAAGAAAGAAGTTAAACAAAGCATATCTATACATTGAAAGATAAACGAAAATCAAGGAAAAGAAAAACAATACCATTTCCTTTTGAAAAATCACCACCCTAAAGGACAACAAAAGAAAATTGAATGATGAGTTAGTTTTCAGATATTTCTTTAGAGATGACAAGAATTTATATAAACATATAGACAAAATAAAAACAAATTTCTCCTTTTATTTCCAACACAGATGGAGACATCTTTAATAAATGTGCAAATTTAATGGAACGCAATAAGCCTAAATACCATATAATTTTACCGATTATGGACTTACTCTAACTAATTTCAGTTCAAGACTCTGCGGTACAATTTCCCAACTATTCCTACATATGAGAAACTATGTTGTAGATTTCTATGACACAAGTTCCTTTTACAATTTATTTATATTTTATCTTCTTTTATACTTGGATTGCTAAAAATATTATATACAGACCATTGGCAATCAAATAGGAAGCCAACCACAATTATTCTGTCTATCATCTAATGGGGGAAAAGGCCTTGGATTAATTGAAATCACCCACCTAAGTCTCTGCCATTGACAGCTCTTTGATTTCCCTTACCCTCTTGTGATTTTTCTGGTTCATTTATGAGCATAACTGTTTTTTGTAATATCCATCCATTTCTGCAATGAAATTCCATTGACGAAAAATTGATGTGTAATAGGCTCGTTGTCCTTTCCATGGGTAATGTCTTCTCCACAACAAGTCAACAATTACGTTAAAGTAGTTCGTTCTGGAGTTATCCAAAGATGACAAGTAATAAAGGTAAAGGAGACAAGCCTCCAGGAGTCTGACAGGTGTAGGCAGGTGTTACCGAAACCATGACAATGTCTCGCTTATCATAGGCTAAATATTGCAGATTCAACAGCACTTAATGAATATATAAACATACCTGAGCCATGAATCCTTTAATAATGCGATGGAACGTAGTGTTCTTGAAGTGCAAAGGTTTCCCAGTAGAAATTCCTACTCCCTTCTCACCTGCAAAGGACAACAAGAAGATGAACATCTGCCAAGACATTGTTCCCACCAAGATTAATTTCTCCTCAAAAAAATAGATAAATGAGAGTTCATCATATCACATACCAATATAAGAACCCAAAATGGAAACATAAACAGAAAACGGATCGAAAATAATTACATCAACAAAGTTAGAAAATTATACGATTCATTGTTACTTTCTACCAACCAAAAAGGCATTTAATAATTTTTTCCATTATAACAACCTTCCATAAGACAGCAAGCAATAAAACAAAAAATAATTTTCCTCAAAAAGTATGCATTGATGTTGTTACTTTTCCCAAAGAGGAATTGGACAATCCTATCCATTGTAACAAATCCTCCTCTAGTACAAAAGAAGAGCATTTAACCAAAATTCATAATTTTCTGTAAAATATCTAATCATTAAGAGGATGAATTTGGAAAACAGTAAGACCTATGTATAGGTAAGCAAGCAATACAACCAAAATGTCATAAAAATGTAAATTACTCTCTACAAAGATTATATGATTAATTAATTCCGATAGAACAAAATGATAGGGAAAAAACAATTTTTATTTATAAAAAACTAGAATACTTTGAAACTGTGAATAAGTTGCATACTTGTATTTAATGCTTTAAGATCACCATAGAGATACAGCGTCAAATATTGTTTTCATGCTGGGAAATTCACATCAAGTCATTATAGTGGTATCCAAAATTTAGTAAGAAAAACCTGTACAGAGTGCCCGAAAGTTCTCCGCCGTCCTAGGGACAACATCAGCAAAAAGCTGCATTTTTTTAGGGAAAACAGAAGTTTAAATCAGTATCTCAGCAGAAAATATACACACTAAACTCCTGGAGTAAAAATAGAGAAAAACTGAAGTCCAAGGAAACAGGATTTGAGAGCTATAAGGGTTTTCTGGTAGCAATTTACCTCAATAACAACTTTTTCCACAGGACGTCCATCCATTGATACATCCAAGAATACAAGTGGGTTCTTATTCTTATGCATATCTTTTTTTTTATTCATATTTCTTCACTCCACAGATGCTGAGACAGAATCTTAAGTTAGCATGCATTTTGCAAGACATGTAAACAAAACAAGATTAAAAAAAAACTCAATTATTAAAAGTAGGGCTACATGATATTTGATGTCATTAAAACCAAATACATGTGGCCAGCGGTAGACTTGTTTAAGCGTTTGATAAGCACTAAGCGTTAATCTTAAGAGTTCAAAAATTCGTCAATAGAGAATACAGTTTGCATGCTAAAAATCAACTAGTAGAAAATCACATGCATCTTAGTCTTTGTGCTATTTATGTTGCATTGTTATAAATCACCTCCTTTATTTATTACATAGTTTTATCTTCATAAAGTTAACTAAGAATAGAGTCAATAGACTGAATAGACTGCCGAACCAAAAGTGCGTTCATATTCACATAGATATTTTATCTGTAACAAAAACATATATATAGTTAGATTGATTTTATTGTTTTTCATAAGTAAAATATTCAGAATGGATTAGTTGCAATCTTGTTCCACTTATAGGCACTCAACTCAAGCATTAAGGTTCAGCTCACTGCACATTGGTTTTGCGTATGTCAGAACCACTTCCAAATGTAATTAACTTCCTGTTTTACATAAGGACCTTGAAACTCAAAAGAAGTCCAAGTTATCTGACCGCCTTACAATTCAATCCCCACTTTCAAAAGGATGAAACTTTGATTGAGATAAAGTATATACAACAATAACTGAGAAGACAGCGAAGAACTAACTGATAAATTTTCAGACCTATCTTCCGAAACTAAAAACTCGAAAGAAGAAAAACAAATTATGGATACTGAAATAACTTGGGATAATGCAGCAAGTACTTTGTTTCCATTTGGACAAAAAGGTTTACTCAATATAATTAGAAAGTTAAAAAAAAAGTCAATAAAGAGGTGCATCAAATTACAAAAAACCTTTATCAAGCTGCACCTCTCTGAATTAAAACAAAAGGCCTCGACAACATCCTAGAGTGTTACCCATAATTACACCTGAAGAACTTAGCAAAAAAAATAACAACTCAAAGAAACTCTCCAAAGGTTGGTAAAATTGAATAGCTAATACATGTGACGCACCCATTATAAAGAGTAAAGTGCTTCTTAATATTCAGTAATTACAACCATAAAAGAAATTAAAAAAATCATTATTAAATAAAATAATAAGAAGGATCCATGTTCAATCAAAACACTTGTTTCCACATTCTCACCAAGGTACTTTTGAACATGGTCAGCTAGTCGGAAACCCTTTTAGGTGAAGAAAGTAATCAAAACAGCATAAACACCACAAAAATCAAACATTTATGACATCAATACAGAGAGTTAGGGATAAAACCCACTAAACCCTAACCCTAATAAAGTTGAACTCTACAATTCAATGAAAAGTACAGCTTTCTTTAATTACAAAACGCTTTACAAATCCAAAATGCAGGAATTCAGTGACCCAAAACAACAACCAGCAAATTGATAGGTATAATAAGCTCAAAAGATAAACTTGAATTTAGCATAATACCACGAGGGGAATTGGCGTAAATTAATCAGAGCGAACTCGTACTCAACATAAATCACCCGACGGCGTTGCTTCGCACATGACTACTCTACGAGTGTATCTTTATACCGTGTTTGCCAGTCTTAAAACGAACAGAAAATCTTTACCCAAAAAAATAATATAGAAAATAAAATAAAATAAAATAAATGAATGGAAAAGTTTGTTGTCGATTTATTTTATTTATTTATGAGTTTTTTAAGGGGCAAAAAAGAAAATGAGAAATATAACTCGATTATTTTTTATTAAAAATAAACAGATTTAAACAACAACAACTTATTTAGTGAATCTTTTATAATTCTAGTATTATTATTGTCTTTTTAAAAATACAAGAAGATTTATTAGAAGGGTAAAATGATGCCAATATATTGAGGTTTTTTTATATGAACTCAAACAATTCCAAAAAAAAATAGTAATTTTATATTTAGTATTTTTGGTTTTAATTAATTCTCTATTATTATTATTTTCCTGCCAAAACTAACAAACATATATAGTGGAGGGAAGAGTATGTGTTTTTCTTTCTTCTTTTCTTTTCTAACTTTTGTGTTTGAAATTGTGGAGAAATTATTCAGTACACTAGGCTTTTAAATTAGAGATTAATTTTAGGTTTTTGGATTCTTGGGTTACGTAGGAATAAAATTCAAGTCTATCGGTATGTTAAGATCGCCCTCACCTCTTGTCCGACTTGAAAAACGAGAAGAGAATCGTTGTGTAACCCAATAATTCAAAAAATGTGTCTACTGTGTTTGAATATGAAAATGAAAATAATAATTAAGGGGGAGAGATAAAGGAGATAATCGCGGGCCACGATTAAAGGATACTAATCCCCTAAATTAAAGAATCCTAATTGCACTAATATTGTAAATAAATATAGAAAAGTGTATTACTTTTGTAATTATTTTATGGATACACCATTATTGTAATTATTTTTGAAAATGTACTAAAATATGTAATTAATCCTACTTATTTTTAGACAAAAATGGATATCAAGTGTTAGACCTCTTTTCTTTTGCTTGTTATTGTCTGGTTATAATTTATTTTTCTTTCTTGTAAACAGCACCTGCCCTGGGCCAAAGCCCAAGGTGTCCGGGTTTTAGACCCACAAATTTTTAGGGCCCCCTTAAATATTCTCTTCATTTTATTACTTAAATAGAATACTTAAATAAAAAGTAAATAATCTGGTCAGTAACTGAGTGGTGCGGCAATTGAGCTTCTTTCTCCAGCGGACACCGACTTCGTCTCCTTCATCATTGTCCTTGCCATAGCTAAATTACATATAGATATAAATACAGACAGAAAATCAGAAGGCTCAAGTGTTAAATGTTATTCCAGTATTCCTTCTCATAAATTTCAAGCTAATTTAAGGTATTAATTCTATTTTTTAGAGTTTTGAAATTAATTGTTTTGTTTATGAGATTTAGAAGCATTGTTTAATTTAATTGGGTTTGATGACTGATTGAGTAGATTTGTTTATGCTATTATGAATCAAGTGAAAAATTTAATCTCTGTTGAGTTTTTTTAATTATTTGGGAGTAGTGTTAGACTCTTAATAATTATAAAGGAGGCCCTATTTGATAATTAATTTATAGATAATCACGAGATTATGCTGGAATTTTGCAGATTTTTAAATTTTAATTCACCATGGCTCCTAAAAAGTATATGTCTGGATTTAAAAAAAGAAAAAGAAAGAAAATATTGAAATAGTCAGTTATTATATTTGGTATTCTTTCGTATTAATGACCTTTTGTTCAGAAAAAGTTCTTAATTTTTTTATGCCCATCTTAATAACAATTCGCAAAAAGCTCATTTTTTTTTGTCGCTTTAAGCCCTGAAAAACTTAGGACCGGCCCTGCTTGTAAAGCTTGTTTCTTATTTTTAGTTGAACTTGTTTTCTCTATGAGGTGGAGTAATTGATTATTATTTTCTCTTTTTGTGAGACAGTTTTATAATCAGTAAGATTTTGGTTTCTCTGTTTTGGAGATTATTTTTCGTTCGATTGTTCAAATTTAAGTGCGGTGTTAGGATCAAGATTTTAACTTCAGTTGCTAATTCATATAAATTGAGAAGCAATTCTCTCAAAACAAAAATGATCATTTGTGCAATGTGATTCACAATAAATTTTCAGGTTAGTCATTCCACTGAAAATAAAATGGAGACAATATAAGTCGGGGTCAAATGAAAACCGGCTCAAAAGGTATTATATTTTGTGTCTACACTTGTGACAACCTGATTGGATGACCCACCCATCACATACTCAAATATAAGTCTAAGTCGGATCAAATGAAAATAATATATTTTGTGATTTTATATGTCGATTTTTTTTGTTACGAATTACATAAATAAGTATAATGAGTAATATTTTAATGATGTATTTGATATAATAGCTAGGTTAACCAAATAATTCTACGTAATTCCACATATTAACCTTTTACTTTAACAACTAACTTTTTAAAATGAAAAAAATGTTATATGTCGGGCTTTTCACTGCAAATCTTTATTTAATCGCGCACATAGATAGCTAATAACTTTTTTTTGGATGAGAAAATATTTAAGTTTGTATCATCAAACCTTAATCACTACTAAAATCATATAAACAAAAAACATAATACTATATATATATACTCCCTACATTTCAAAAAAATAAAGGGCGATGCTATGAATCTCAAAAAATGACGTGTCAACGTAATATTGATCGAGTATATTTAATGCGATTGACTATGCAATAATTTCCAATTTATTTTTGAGCTCTCAATTTGTCTTTAATTTCCTTGAAATTATGTTTTTTATTTAATATAAACTAGTTGATAGCCCGTGCAATGCACGGGCTAGTTTAAATAATAAATTGACCGACTTAAACCTAAATATATTTAACAAAAAATACATTCATTATAGCATAACAAATGAAACATGAAATCAATTAACTGTACAATATGTATACACTTAGCATAAGAAGCAACACATTCTATAACAAAACTACTTATCCAAATATCTCGTTTGATATTATAATAATAGTTTCATATTTTAGTATAGTTATATTCAGCAGGATGCATTAATGACTATAGTATGCTTTTTTAGTATATAATAACCAATGTGGTATAAAATAAAAATAGATACCCAGAAATAAAACTTACATTTACTTGAGTATCTTTGACCTCCAACTTTGCAAATCCTAAGGGTCAAATCCATTAAATAAAATTCTGTTAATAGACGCAGTTTATCTGATAGTAATAATACATACATTATTGTTGTGTAAGCTGTATGGTTATTGTGGTAACTTGAGGATATTATTTTTATTATATATATGCCTATATCACAATGTAATATCAATTCGAGGACATTCTGTCTTGCTACTGTTTTCCTATTTTGTAACATTTTTTTTCTTTGTAAATTATTGGTTAAAGTATTTTTTGTCTTCCATAAACTAATAATTTGCAATTCATGATGAGTAATAGTAATTATAAGTTATTGGCGTTTGGCATGAACATGTAAATGGTTGGAGTGCTTAAAGCGAAAAATGAGAAATTCTTGGTGTCCTGCTTTGTAGAGTTGTCTGGTTTTTGAAAGTTTAGACAATAATATTAAGTTTGAATTGAATGAATAGAATGAATAGTGGAATGATTCATTTCATTCTAGTTAAAATAAGTTATTCCATATGTTCTCTCTCCCCTAAGGAATCAAACACAATTTTTTTCACTCCAATAGTAACCAAACACAATTTTTTTCATTTCATATGAATGAGTCATTCCATTCCCACCTATATTACTCTAATCCAAACGTAGTGTAAGAGAATTGTTTATCAGTCTCGATTTTGATGTAAGTTAGTGTACCTATATAGTATTATGTTAATTTAGATTACCTGTTTCAAAGGAGTTATGTCCATTGAGAAGCTCAACGTTAATTTCTATGAAACACATTTCAAACTTAGGTTTAGGATTAGCCATCACCCACAGGAAAATTGTACAAATAACATAAAAAAATCGAAATTACAATATAATAATTTTAAAAATATAGCGACACTGGTAGGAGTAACCGAAAAGCTTCTTATAAATTGATAAAACAGACCTGCTACCCCATTTTCGTCTCAAAACCCCCCCAGAATAACTTGGAGATTCTTAGACAGTTTTCGAACTGCTCTGTAGAGAATATTCATAAAGAGGGGAATATAAGGTTAAAAAGTTATTTATGATATTGTAGAGATCCTTCTACAATTAATGGATATATATATATATATATATATATATATATATATATATATATATATATATATATATATAGTCCGGAATCCCGATTTTTCTTAAGTTACGGATTTTTTTTGTTTTTTTTAAAACAATTAAAAAATAATAAATAATATTTTATGGAACTGAAATTTTTTCATAATACAATGTTTTGAGTATGTCAATATAATACCCAATAACTGCTTCTTGACATCACCTTAATACTAATAAATAACAGTGCAACTCTATGCCTCTGTGCATGTGCTTGTGCCAGGCATTCCCGTGCAGATCAAACTGCCACCCAAATTAAAATGCAATACTATGAAATCCTCCACAACTACACTAATCTGACTTATCAAAAAACAAAAAACAAAAGAAAACAAAACAACAACAAATATCAAATCAGTCCTGACAACCTGTTGGAGAACAACACTGCTACCAACTTTTTGGACATCTGGCTCTGGCTTCGGGGATGCTAATCCACTGGTGGCATCATCTTCTTCCTCACAAAGCTGCAGAAGCCTACCAATTTCCGTAGAGAAGGACCCCAAACTCCCCCCTTCCTGAACAACCATCATTAATACCATTATTGACAATCAGTAACATGCCAAACATATACTATATCAAGAACTAATAACCAATAATTTCAAAAATAAAATCCCACAAATCAAAAAACATTTATATCCATCAACATTCTAATCCACAATTTTAAAAAAAACAAACCCACACATTCACATGATATCAAAACTTCACTGCAAGTGAAAACATAAACATAGCCCTATAGCCATGAATCCTACATAAACATACCTGAAGGAAAATATGAGCATTTAGCTCATTTGCTGCCATCATGTCAGCCTCAGTGCCGCCAACTTGCTGTCCAGGATATACCTTTGTAGTGTATATATAATGTGACTGGTAGAACAAAATGATAATCTAAACTCTAAAGAGATCAACTGATCAGAAGTTACCATATAGAGAAAATCTGAGAATTTCTTAATAAATATTGATACAATAAAAGCATAATTTGCCATGGAGTCAAAAATTATGTCAAAAATAAATTCTCACTCATTGACTATAGAAAATCAATGCCATCATAATTTATACCCCTCATTTCAATCAACTGAATTTAAAAGTTGATAAATGTCATATGAGACTAAAGATTTAGATGGATAATCTTCCCCTCCTTGCAGAAAGCAAAACTATGCAATATCTAGATGTCTACATTTAATTTATATTACCACTTGAATAGCATTAGATAAAAAAAACAGTAAAATAGAGGAGAAAAAGGTTAGCATAAATCTCTTTCAACTCGCGTATAATGCTATTCAACTTCAGAAAAATGAAAAGCAAAGAAACATTCGTCACTCTAGGAAAATGATATCTAAAAGCACTAAAGGGAAAAGAAAAACAACCAAATTAACTTATTACACTGTTTGAGGATAAATACATTCTAGGTATTATCAAATACCAAGTTATATTTCTTTTTTGGCATTTCATCAAACATGTAATGTGCACTGATCACATAAACATAAACATAAACATAAACAAAAACATAAACATAAACATTAACATTAACATAAGCATTTCAATTTCAAGGACGATTGTACTAATAAATTATATTATTCATTATTCACATGAGATCAAAAATTCACTGCAAGTGAAAACATAAACATAGCCCTATAGCCATGAATGCTACATAAACATACCTGAAGGAAAATATGAGCATTTAGCTCATTTGCTGCCATCAAAGACACCTAAAAAATATTTAAAAAATTGGGGGCTTGTTGGAACAAAACATGAATATACAGAAAGACAAAGTATTGATCACCTGAAAACTGCACGCTTTGTTGGCTCAAAAGATAAGATTTTGTTTCTGCTTCAACTTCCCGTTCATGCAATTAAGCAAAATAGATTACCTGATTTGTTCTCAAAATCGAATAAATCAGATCGAAAAACCCTACAAATTACATCAAAAAATTTCAATAAAAAGAAGAGGAAGAGGAAGAGGAAGAGGAAGAGGAAGAGGGAGAGGGGCAAGTGGAAGTGGAAGTCTGTGACTTTTGAATCCAACGAAATACTGAGGCTTGTTATTATTGATGTCTGAAGAAAAGAAGAAGTTGTATTGAAGAAGAGATGAAGACACGATTCAATTTAATCAAAAAGAGCGGAAGCGGAAGCGGAAGCGCGCGGAAGAGATAAGCCTAACTCGGTAAATAACACAGTAAAATCTAAAGAAATTGGCTCAAATTAAGTAAGAGTCGACTCTAAATTGGGATTGTCTGGGATCGCTTTTGCTGCCTTTATATATAAGGAATTGATATGCAGGTCTAGTATATGATAATATTGTCCACTACCTCATCCACTGTGAAGTTAACAGGACCCCGAGAATTAGCCTCATTAGTTTGTTCTATACCTACAACCTTTATGTAAGGCTATCTAATTGCAACTGCTCCTTTGTGGCTGCAAATTGATCCAAAAATAGAAACAAAAATGAGATTCAAGCAACTCAGGGGCAACTTGCAATGAAAAATATAAAAATTAAACATCTAATTGATAGCAAAAAAATTATAATGAAGATGAACTCCAGTTGGGACATCCTTCATACGCCGAATAAATGCACAGTGAGAATACAAATCTAATTATATGCATTCTACTAATTGAAATGTTAGCATTCGAAATCAATTCTCACTTCAGTTGATCGAAACTCTCACCTCAAGATTTTCTTGTAATTTTAGGGTCTGCTGATCAACATACTCGTTTTTATCCGTTACCACGATCCAGGGGTCAATGGGGACATGGTCTGCTATTGTGAGCCTAGCCTTCATCTTCCTAGGGCAGCATACGAATTGGAAAAGATGATTGCTGAAATTGGGATGCCAATCAAACGCAGCACGTTCCATATTAAAATTGGAGCAAATTGGAGATCGTAAAATTAGGGAAGCGAGAATTGCGAAATTGTGAATTGGGGAGAGGGAGGAGGTTGTGATTGAACGATGAGAAGAACATAGGAGTCGATCGAATTAATTAAGTGAAAAGTAAACCGAAGGAAGATGAAGCAGAGGAAAACAAATCGGAAAGGAATCGAATGATAGTTAATCGAGGAGATGGAAGAGCGAGGAAGGGGAATAGCCGATGTGTGTGAGGAGAAATGGCCGAGATTTTGGAAATCAAATAGGTAGACAAATTAATTAATTGATTTGAAATTGATTTTGAAATTGATTGAGTGAGAGAGGCTGTGCTGTATTTATATATAATGATTGATTAATATCTAATAATAAATTTTAATATTTACTACTCGAATACTGTAAAATATTAGTATTTAATATAGTATTAGGACATAGAACGGGATGTGCTAGATATATGAATGGGTATTGTTGCATAAACAATGGGATAGATATTAATTTGAGCTTTGAAAGGAGAATAATTAATTAATAATATGCACTTACTCTGCAAATGCGATTTAGTCCATAATCATGCATGTTCATTCTTAGCCATGAGATCGATCGCCTACTACCCTGCCCTAAACAAACTTGTCATTGAGCTGCCCTAGCCCTGCTACTATTTCTCTTAATTCACTTCTTTTTATTTTCAAAACCACGTGGCATATACAAGTCACATTTGATAATATAAAAATTTGCATAATGAATATTTAACCGTGTTGTAACTTGTGAGGTCATGAGTTTTATTTTATCATAGTTAATTCAATTTTAGATTCATTTGAATTATTAATTTGATTTAAGTTTTACAATAGATTGACTAGTAAAAATACTACTCTCTCCGTTCCAAGATTAGAGATACAATTTGACTTTTGAGATCAAACGAGGCCATATTACACTTCAAAATTGGTATGACTCATAAAAGTTTAGAATGAAATAATTTTTACAATTATAATAATTGTATCAATTAAAATTAAATAAATTCACATCAATTTGAAGTTTAATATATCGTCGTTTGATCTTAAAAATTAAATTATATATTTAATTTTGAAACGAAGTGAGTAATAATTTCAAAATTTGTTATTTTTAAATATTAAATAAATTCATAGCAGTTTAAAATTAAAAAAAAATAATCACAGTTTGACTTTTTGTATATATAGAGAGAGAGTACAGTTTACTTTTATGTATCCACCACGCTAAATTTGTTGCGGTCAAGACTAAATTTGAGAGAAGAAAGTAATGAGTAAAGTTTTTGCTTAAATTCCAAACGTGAATTTCGCTCTCGTTTGTACTTGTCATGTTCTCAAACGTTTTACTTACAACAAAATTTAGGGTTTGTAAATGAGTACTCCATGCAACAGGAATAAAAAATTCATCGGGAAATCAAACACGAGACTAACCTGTGCAGTATATCAGTATATCCATTCATACACATACACTACTTTCTAGAGATTTTCAGTATTGACTGTTGAATGAAATTTTTTTTTTCTTTTTTTCTACGCCGCGTATGACCTTTTCGCACTCAAGCTTTTTTGAATAATATAATAATATCCTCTACTTATAATCCAAATTTGACATATATACACAAACCTTACTTAATTTATTAAACTACTCTCCAATTCCTCTCTGCAAAAAAAGAAGCAGCTGTTTGATCAAACTAATGGCGGACTCACTAACAAAAGATCAAGTAGCAGAATTTAAGGAAACTTTTGGTTTGATTGATAAGGACTCAGATGGTGTGTAATTATTTATTTCTGTTTATTTTCTTCATCATGATCATACGTACGTACGTACTCTATTTTACTACTGCAATATTTGCATGCTAATAACTAACTTTTATGCAATATATGTATGCATGCATCCAATAATTGGCTGAATAATATATATATATATATATATATATATATATATATATATATTTGATTTGTAGGTTTAATTACGATAGAAGATTTAGCACGGGTGATCCAATCTTCGGTTGAATATCCGACGAAAGAGGAGATGTGTGAGATGATTAGTGAAGTAAATGGTGGTGAAAATGGAATTATTGACTTTGAGGAGTTTCTTAATATTATGGCGAGGAAAATGAAGGTTAACTAACATATATGGGAATTATATTTTTGAATTGAGTTCAACATTGTTATATTTTTTCTTCTACTATATATCAAAAAATCTTGCAAGAAATTCTAAAATGTGAATGTGATTTAACGTACAGGACAATATGACAGAGGAGCTAAAAGAAGCGTTTAAAGTATTTGACAGGGATCAAGACGGATTCATATCGGCAAATGAGGTTAGTTTAATTCCTGATCACTAATATATATATATATATATATATATATATATATATATATATATATATATATATATTCTTAAACAAGATTTAGATTAAAGATGTATGACCCACTAAATATATATATAGTCATCAAATTTGACAAAACTTGTCCAAGTCAAATTCACACCTACGTAATTTTATTTGAAATTACGTGTTATATGAGGATTTATGAAAATGTTTTAAAGTTTTGATTTGTTATTAATTAATTGGTGCATGTGCATGTGCAGTTGAGACATGTGATGATACATTTGGGAGAGAGATTAACAGATGAAGAAGTGCAGCAGATGATAAGAGAAGCTGATTTAGATGGAGATGGTTTAGTTAGTTATGAGGAATTCACTAGGGTGATGATGATTTCATGATCAATTTCAAGACAATTAAAGATATATACATACATGTTCATATATATATATATATATATATTTATTAATATTCTCCTTTTTTATTAAGGAGTCATGTTACATTATATTAGTATTGTTGTTATTATGATGTACGTATTCAATCAATTAATTAGGGACAATCATTGAGATATCAAGATATGAGGATGTATCAGTTATTACTCCATAAATATAAGAGAAAAATAAATAACCATCGATCTAACCTTTAAAAAAATTAGTAATTCTTATCCCTTGTGGTTAATTTTATTTTTATTTTTCCGTATGTCATTTGAATATTTTTAATAATAATTAATATTGTTTACTTTTGTTGATGACTATTAAAGTTAATTGCCATTCAGATGCTGGAATTGCTGCCAATATTAATTCGGAATGTGAATTCGATCGAGGATGTTGTGCTGATTTCTTCGGCTTCTGTAGTGTATGTAAAGAGTGTACGTGTAGTAAATTTATCCATTTTAAGCATGGAATGGTTGATGGTTTATGTCCTTTCCAGCACGTCCGGACCAATCAACCTGGAACCCATGTATACAGGTGGTGTTGTATTGAAGGACAATTGCACTACCTCATACCGTGTGCACAAGACTGAAAATGACCCGGTGGATCTCTTGTGGCCTCAGTTTTCCGGTGACTCACCCGCTCAAGGGGAAAATTGGGCCTATACCGCAGGCATGTTTGGGCCTTGGAGCCTACTATATCCCTCCCAACCTTTTTCCATAATACTAGTATTTTTTATGTGTTTGTTTTTCATTTGTGGTGGTGCCGGGTGCGTGCTGTTTAGGAGGAAACAGAGCATGTAGCAATAGCATGAACCTCTTAGTTATTAACAAAAACAAAAACAAAGACAAAGAGTAACTCTTCTTTTTAACCATAACATAAATTTAGCCTCGCAAAACACTCGGCAGGCATGTGTTTTCGTATTTGAAACTGAGGAAGCATCCTTCAATATTTCTGCCTGCAAAAACCATAAGATGGCTGAATCTCAAACACCAATATTTAATTGATGACTGAAAGGGGGTGTGGTAATTTATTTGTAAAGACTACACTTTTTTTTATAAATTCACGAACAACAAAATGTATATATAATATATAAGTTTTTCATTCTTTTCTTTGGTCTTAATTAGAATTTTTTCCCACTTATTCTCCGGAGGCCGGAGCTACCCCCAATCCCAATCCCAATCCCAAAAAGAAAAAAATTCCTCCTTATCCAACTAAACATGTACATGTGCACTTGGCAAATGATAGATTTGTAAATTTTAAAAGTAATTATGCACGTGTATCCTAGGTTATTTGAGTTTAGAGCAAGCAGCACTTTCGTTCTAGTTGGGTGGGCCGGTTTCATGTTGTGATTTGTGTGGCCTAAACAGCTTTTAATTGTACTTTTAGATTTCTAACCCATGTGATGTGAGGCACACGTTTATCTTAATTAATATTTATAAATACCCGAACGTAGTGTGATATTTTTTTATAAATTATTTTAACAATAACAAAAGTAACAACCATGATACAATAGAAAATATTCTACCTTATTATACATATATAACTAGGGTGAACAATATTGGGAACAAGATTGCCCTGCAAAACAAAGGAGGTATGCATTTGTGTGTCGGTCAGCTTTGTCCTTCCTTGCTCGAGGAGGGCAATTTTAATATTTTTGGTGCAACCAAACCAATGAAATAGAGCTTCTTTTTTTGACATCCTTATTTTCAGAAGATGACCCAAAACATTCTTTAAAATGTGATAATGGAGTGTTAAATAGGGTACAAGTTAAGAGTTTACCCCCAATAACGACAATCCAAATATAAAATGATTGTTAACTCCCCACTGTTTAAGTGAAACTCATTAAACTTCGGTCGCCATCTTTAATATCGATTTAAATTACTGCTATAACAGACGGGTGGGTTAGTAAAAGCTCCAAAATCACATTTATGTAATAAAAAAATTTGTGCCGTAGTTAAATTCCATTGGTCATATGTTATTGTCGTAGCTTGGATTGATATAAGATTCCCCTATCATTACTCGCCCATACATCCTCAGACACGTGTGATTCTTTTGGTCATATAATACAATATTATCAATTGGTCCAGGAATCTAATTGTCTATGTTTGACCTAAAAACACATTAAACCATTTGATAATTTGTTAATTTAATTTTATATTACATAATTGCATTTATAATTAGGTCGTGAGCAAATTTTCACAAAGATATCGTTATTATTTTTCACAAAATCACAACAATTTAACACCAAAAAAATTACATATTGTATATTTTCTCACACACGCACGCGCGCGCACACACACACACACACACATATATATATATACAAGGACATTTGCTCACTAATTTTTCCTAAAATTAACTCTCAGCTACGCTTTTGTTTCCTAATTGATTTTTTTTTTTGGAAAATTATATTATTACAATTCAATTATAGGGGGGACCTGGGAGATAGGTGAAGAAATTTATTTAAGAAAAAATAATTTTCAATTAATAACGCGGGATTAATTCTTACTTTATTTAAAAACTAAATTTGAACTTGTGAATCGAAGAAAGATATGTAAATTACTAAGCGAAGCGTATGGTCCCGGGCCTTTGATTTAACATTTTTATTTGTTGCGTGGCACATTCCTACAAAGATATATAGAAGTTGGGACACATTTTGGATTCTTCAACTAATTAAGAGCATAAGAGCGTTTCTTCCACAATCTACCTCCACTAAAGTCCGGCGGCTAGCTTTGTACAGTCCCAGTCCCGGTCCCAGTCCCAGTCCCTAGCTAGTTCAACGAATGCGCCTCTAGACCCAACATTCCGCACTTCAAGTTCAAGGTAGGTACCTCCTATTTAATTAATTATTTATTATATGAATAATTTAACCCGAGTTGTTACTCAAACGGGAGAGTATATTTGTATGTGAATACCACTACAAGCTTGTCAAATTTAACGGCAGGAATATCACTACTATAAGTTTGTCAAATTTAACGGCAGGCTTGCCGTGACCTGACCGTTTTATCGTCTTAGTATTTGTCATGGTTAGAATCATTCAATTAAAGTTTATACTTTAAAGCCAGTCCAGAAGTTTAGGCGAAAAACCGTTAGAGAAGTAAAAGTTTGGGTAATCCACAATTAAAGAAATATATGCACATGGTGTGAGGGAGTAGGTTCTGTACTTGCTTTCAACTCTTATATATATATATACATATATGATGGTTTTGTTTATTTATTTATGCAATCTGTCAAAGTCTTGTTTGTTGCAAGAAATTACCAGGTACTTTCCTTTTTTCCAAATTGTATAGCATAAATCCAAGGTCTACTAAGTGGAAGTCAAAATAAGCATATATAGCATGATTATTTTTTTTCATCAACTAGTAAAAAGATCAAGAGAGAACGACCAAATTTTACTCGCTATTTCCTTTAATTATAGGCTTCTTTAATTTCCAATTGTGTGTAAGACTAGTCAAATTGAAGCATTGCTTTGTTTTGTGTGTGGAGTTTTGTTATAAGGAATTGATATTTTTACATGTATTCTTGATATTTTTACATGGTCTTCTTTCACATGAACATACAGTAGGTCTCATATTCATGTGAAAATAAATTATGTGAAAATATCAGAAAATAGTAGTTTGATCTTTGTTATATTATTGTCTTTCAAATTTGGCCATAATTTGCGGAACTCACAACAGATGACAAAGGAAGAATGGAATTTACTTGATGACAAAGGAAGAATGGAATTTATTGCAAATGCTAAAAAAACAAAAGCCTAGTTGTTGCAATTTACCAAACTAATTTAACTTTTATATTTTAAATGATAATGAAAATGGGTTGTGGGCTCAATTTTATTGATGTTTGTTTGGTGTTCATTAATTAGACAAATAAATAATTCTGGTTTGACCGCCATTATCTTTAAGTGGCACTTGATACCTACGTTTAATAAAGAATGACAACATAGTCTTCCGATGAAAAGAATATCTTACTAAAGTTAGGCAATGCACGTGCCAAGAAAAAAAAAATTAATACCAATCAATAATGTATTATTTATGTGAGATAAAATAAAATTTAGATAATTAAATAAAAATATATAAAAATTTAATTAAAAAAATAAAATTATAATATAAGTAAAATTATAAAGCCAAAAAAAGAAAAGAAAAAGTGTGACATTATTACACCAAACCTTCTATGGAGGTTTATAACTGATAAATTCATAACAGAAAATAATATTTTTACAACAAAATCATCGTTATAGACTCTATAACGACGGTGATACATCTATAACGACACTTTTATTTTAAAAATATCAATTTTCGATAGATAGATTATATGTATTAATGACGTAATGCAAACATATACTACTGACATAATTAGTGTGACACCCTCAAAAGAAGTATACATCACTCATTCTGAGTCGTCAAATACATAGTACAGAATTTAAATACAAACTTTATTTATACAATAAGACAAAAGCGTAGCTGAGAGTTTTTACATGAATATTATCTCATAGACAATATCCAAACTTAAATAGAGTCATCATTACATTTATTATCACACTATTTCATAGAATAATGAGGACTACTATAGCCACCTATCTTGAACTATCACTCCATTCCCCGACTCGTCCCAGCTATATTCTCATTTCCTGAAGAGAACAATGAAAATAAAGAGTGAGCTCAACTAGCCCAGTAAAGAATATTATGACTAAGATAATGCATAATAAATTATCGTTAGCCTTCAATAGTGTTAAATTGATAGAATACAATAAACAACAAGTTTAACTGCAGCGGAACAAATAATGCATTAGAAGAGTCAAGTAGAGCATGATATCTACTATCTTCTATGATTTAAAAGTTTATCATCAATATTATCCCTGCACTACGGGCCAAAGATGTGACATCCCTAAATTCGGGTACTTTTTACCTAAGATCTGGTATATCGTTTCTATAACTATTGCGAAAGATATAAACATAAATTGTTTATACATTAAACTTTTACACATCATTCCCAAGGTCTACAACCTTAACTTAATACATACCTTCAATATCTAAAAAGGTTTACAATGCTATTTTCGTCAAAAAATTTAATATATCTAACTGCATCATAGTTTAATCTTGCACTTTAACTTTGCTTTTGTCTTTACTCGAGCTTTCATCTAAATCTAAAAATTTTATCATGATATAGCAAGGGTGAGCATCAAATTTGCCCAGCAAGCATAAGTTTAATTGAGGATATATCATGATTGAAAGAATTGAACAGTAAGTTAGCTAACTTTCAACAATATAAACATTGTGAAAGAGCATAAACAAATTTTCTTAGCTGAAAGACCAAGTCAATAAAAATGAATGGTCAATAATGAACATGAACAAATTAACTGAACCAAATAGTAATGAAGGTGATCAGCCTTTCATACCTGATGAACATTTACAATAGGCACAACGTGCGAATCAATAATCAATCTAGACATGATATAATCAATAATGATTAACCACTAACATGCTTTGAATTAATAACTCAAGTTGAGTTAAAAAACTTGTCTGTACCGTTGATTACTGCTAAGCAATCTAATGTAATCTCTTATGAAAAACCTATCAATTATAAGATTGATCTTTCAATTAGTATAACATACCTTGTAGCTCTTAATATTATTTCTTTATTCATAAATTATCTAACACTTAATCAAATATTAGATAACATCTCAACACATCAATATTATTATCATCCTTTGATAATTCTTTAATCACTATATCATATACATTATGATTTAACACTTTCTTTTTCATTTCATAAGTTATTCTTTAAACTCTAATAAGTCAAATACCAAACTAGTAGCCTGAATTCCAAATCCAGCAACCTGGATGGTCAATCCACAAACCTAACAGCAATCCAGCAAACTGGATTTCAAATCCAGTAACCTAGATAGTCAATTCAGTCAACCAAACTGCAATCCAGCAAACTAGATTCAACATATTTTCAATTCAGTAAACTGTTTTTCAATCCAGCACACTGGATTCATCAGATTTTCCAATCCAGCAAGTTGAATTTCATATCCTATTCACGAAAATACCAAATCAGCTTATTATTTTTCTATCCTTTGTCCAAACATGTATACATATATTTCATACACAAAATGTAAGACCCCGAATTTTATGAAATAAAAGTATTCAATTTTTCTTATAATTACTATTCAGTAAATGGTTAAATTGATAAATGTTAAAGTTAAGGGTGATATATGAATTTTTTTTCAAAATACACAAGTGGTTATAAAATATTCATTGTTGTCGGGGAATATTCGTTTGGTCGTGGAATATTCTTTCTGTCGGGGAATATTCGTACGACGGCGCAGTCATTTGTGGGTCCCATAACAGAATAACTGTCGGATGAAGATAACGATAAAAATTGAGTTTTTATAAGGCTTAAATATGAATTAGTACCCTAAACTATAGGGCATATTCCACTTCGGTGATCCACCTTTTAATTTTGTCAATTAGACGTTTAAACTATCAATTTTTTTCAATTAAAAAAATTGAACACGCCACGTCAGAAATTGCTGACGTGGCTAATTGAAATGGGGTCTTAACAAGCTTACGTGGCAAATAAATAATTTATTATTCATTACATAATCTAATCATTTTATCAGCATGGGCAAAATCGTCAAGCCCTAATTAAAATAAAAAAACATATCAGACACTCTAAAATCAAATTCGTCGATCACATCTCTCCCCCAATTCTCGATAGAAAAAACTTAAGATCAACCGGACTTGGGCGAAGAACCGAAGATAATCAACAATCGATCGATCGAACACAAAAGCCCCAAATCGCAAACCCTAGCTCAACCGAAGCCTCCCTCCAGTCCATCGCTCTCAATGGAGGTTTCCGACAACGAGATGGTCCCGGCCTCCCTCTTGTCCATCGCTCCCATTCTTTGTGTTGCCGCCGAGATCCAAAGCGAGTCTCCTCGTGTCGCTTATCTCCTTGTTTCATCTTCCTCCATCACATTTATATGGATTTACCTAGATTTCTTTTCTTATTGTCTATCAATTAAATGTTCAGATTTGGATGTTCATTGATGGATCTTTTGTGGTCCATCACGATTAATGGTTGTGAAATCTGAGGTTTTGTATTGTTTCAATTCTGATTTCCATTGCTCTGTCCATACTCATAGGATATTGTCAGATCTAATTTTTGGGTCTCTACTATAGGTTTATTGGCTATGGCTTTGGGGTCCTCTGCTTTGCAGGGATGGGGTCTTCAGACCTATTTCTACTGTTCGTGTCTTTCGATCAATGTTTCATGTCTTTTTCATGCTTATTTTGCTCATGCTAAGATCTATTATTGTCTCGTGTTCCAATCTGGTTTTGGGTTTAGTGATTTTTTCTATTCAGATTGGTTGTTTATGTTTGGTTTCTATTCTGATTTGTTGTGGTGGGAATTCATGTTCATTTTTCATCTTCGGCTGCTTGGTCTGTTGGGTATTACTGCTATTTTTCATGATTCAGATTGGATGTTTGGGGTTGATCGGTGACTGAGTTCCTCAATGCTTTCAATTTTATCTTATTTTGTTCTTCTTGCTTCTTTCATATTTTGATTTATTTATGATTTGACATATTTACCCTTGATGTTTAAAAAATATAATTAAAATAATATTTTTTAATTACACATAGGCATTAGTTTGCTTAGTCAGCGCCTCACGTCATCAATTTATGATGTGCAACTTAAATTGGACCGAAGTAGAAAAAATTAATAATTTAATCATCTAATTGACAAAAATTGAAAGGTGAATCACCAAAGTGGAATATAGCCTATAATTTAGGGTAGTAAATCATATTTAAGCCTTTTTATAATTAACGGCGTAGTTGTTACCGTTAACACTGTTGGAATACCCGGTGGTTAAAATACAGTAATACGCGTTATTGCACAGTAGCACACGGTATTGCACAGTAGCACACGGTATTGCACAGTATTTTTGAAATTATTGATTCTTACGTAAGAAGGCACTACTGAATAATTGTCACAGTAATTACTGTTCAATATTTTATTTTATTGATTCAATAATTACTACGTTGATATTTTATATTTTTGTTGTTTCAATAATTGTCACTGCACAATATTTCCTATTATCAGATCAATAATTCATATTATTTGAATAATATTATTAGATAACATTATTGGTAATGTCTAGAAAGTTCTGTCTAAGGAGAGGTTTGGTCATCTAATTGCACGCCAGTAAGGAGAAATCCTTATTAGAAAGCCCCCTCTTTCCTAGGAACGGTCTGGTTGTCATAATTGTGATTCTGTAATATTATTTGTAAATAATTAATTATTGATTTATATGATAAGAAAATATTTATTTTATGTGGATATAAATGAGGAATATATTTTTGTGGTTAAAAATGAAGGAGTTAATATTGAGGTGTTTTATCTGTATTTTTGTCGGAACAGAGGTATTGAAAATCAAATTAGGGTTTTTGAGATATTTTGCGAGGGTTATAATTTTTAATCCGACCGTTGGATCGTGGTAATATTTGGATATGTTATACATATATAAGTTGAGTATATGTCTACAAATTTTGAACCGTTAAAAACGAACATATGATTTATTATGAATTTTACGAGATGACTGGTTCAGAAATTGTTGAATTTTCGGAGTTTATCATTTTGATGGAAAATTCTAGAATTGGTAGGCCCCACTCTTGGTTGGTAAAAAAAAGTGCTGATATTTTTATTCAAATGTGGTGGGTGGGAATAGTAACAGGTAAAGCCATCAGGTAGCAGGTCAAGTCTGCTTCGGCGTGCTAACATTTTCCTATAAATAGAGGGCTAAGTTAGAATTGAAAATCACACCAGAATTCATAAGTTTTCTCTCTTTCTCTCTCTATATTATGAAGTATATTTTGTGAGTATTTAGATACTTTGAGAGTTTCTATTCAGTGCAAGTTTCCTTCGGCTTTGCATTCCAGTAAGAAATACTGCACTTTTGAGGTAAGGGATAATAAGGGATTTAAGGGTTATTATATTTTTCAGTTCGTACTTCTTCTGACCTTCAAAAAATTCTGAAAAAATTTGAAATGATATTTTGAGGAGTTTTATTGATTGTGTCCAAAAATGGTGATTTTTGGATGTATAGATTAAGAGTTATGAATTTTACGGGAAAAGACTATTTTAAAAGTAACAGCTTATAACTCCTTGTGGTTAACTCCAAAATTGATAAAAATTTTATTGGAAGTATATCTATATAATATTAGTGTACTCTGTGAATTTCGGAATTTTTGGATAAAAGTACAATTTATGATAAATGTCTAAATATTCGGCGGTTTTGGCCATATGAAAAATAGTAAATGAGTTTTAAAAATTCTGAGAAAAATATATGTTCAATATGGGACTATATTTTGCTAAATCCCAGAAAAGAAATATTTTTAGAACTGATTTGGTATTTTTCATGAAAATAGACTAGTTATGAGAAAATGAATTAAATATGTTATGTGAAGTAAAAAAATTGAAAAATAGGATTTTATGGCTTAAGAATCCTATATGAGGTATATGCAGATTTTTTGATTAGGGTTTTTGGTTATTGGTGATAAAATATTACGCGTTTGGCATTTTAGGATGATTAAATGTATTATTTAGTAAAGTGTAAACAATTAAAATAAATTGTTTATAAGCTTAAGAAATATTATTCTTTTAATATCATTATACCGAAATATTGGTATGTATATTATTGTAAAATTTATATTTTTTTCATGTCGGGGTTACTATTCATGAGTTACTATTCATGAGTTACTATTCACGAGTTACTATTCACGAAAAAAAATTATTATTTTTTTCTGACCAAATTATCGTTGATTTATGATTGTTGCTCTTGAAAATAAATGCAGTTGTTGATCATATTGTTTTTATTATCATATATAATATTTTTATAACTCTGATGTTGAATTTCTCTTTCACTTGAGTGTAAAGATGGGTAGATTGTTGGTATGATCATGACTATGGGTTCTCTTTGGCCAGTAGGGCAAAGTTGAATTGTTGACTGGTATGATCATGACCATTGAATTTATAACTGAATATCTTTAGCTTAAGTGTAAAGGTGAATTGATCAACATGGTTATAATTATTGGTTATATAAATTCTGAAATGATTATATATTTCTTTGAGATAATAATATATTTGGCTTGTAGTGCAAATATGAGTTGTTGAGGAATATCTTTGGCCCGTAGTGCAAAGATGACATGTTGTTGAATATCTTTGGCCAGTAGTGCAAAGATGAACATGTGTTGAGATGAACATGACCAACTGGTACAAATGAATATCTTTGGCCGCAGTGCAAAGATGAAGTTATTAGTATGATTATGAATAGGAACTGTGATTTGGTATAACCATGATCTTTGATGTTTCAGGTAAAGACAAGTGATGAAAATATTCTTCGTCCTAGGTGCGAAGAAAAATTTAGGGTCACAATTATGATTATGAGTTATTCATATGATTGTGGAAAGGAACTGTTGAGTGATGTTACATGGATAAAATATTATTGGTGGATTTTTAACATGGAGGAGATAATAGACTTTATGGTCTATTTGATTCTTCTAATGGATTGCTCGTTTCGCTGCAACTATGGTTGAAATTTTTATTATCTACCATAAGTTCTAAATCTCTGATTTATTACTGATGAAGGCTATTGATAATTTAATTATCTTTAGTTATAATATTCTTTACTGGGCTAGTTGTGCTCACCCTTTTGTTTCACAATTCCTTTCAGGTAATAAGAGTGTAGCTGGGTCGAGCGGGGGTAACAAGAGAATAGAACGGTGATCATCATTTAGTAGTTATATTTGGTGAAGAAAATAGGGTGAGGCGAACCCAACGTTGGAATGGTGTTTTTGCCACTTTCATACAAGATGTCTAACGACATACAACCTCGTGTCATCATAAGACAGGATTGTGCACATCCGCTTGCCAAGTATATCTACAAGCACTACCTATATAATCTTGATGTTTGTTTGAAGTATAATTCTCAGTTAAATACAGTGGAGATAATGATAAGTCAAGAGAAAACTCACCATTGGGAAGAATATGATAGTAATCTTCTCGTTTTTTTTTGGGTCTATTGTGTGACAACCCGAAAATAGGTCCATTCCATCCAACCTATTCTGAGTCGCCAAATACATGGTACAGAAAATAACTGTAACTTTATTACAACAATTGTCGTGCAAAATACAACAACACATATGCTGTGAGTTTGGATACAAATATATACCAAATGTGACTCATGTTCTAACCGTGGACATCACCTCACAATGACACCTTACATAAAGGTATAGTCAAAAACTGTTTTAAAAATTAGAATATTTGGGAAGTGCTCAAGGAAACCTTCATACATGGGAGACCATGCGTCTAGGTTATGATAGATATCATATGGCCACAAAATTATTCTTGGTTGACCCAATAGACCCCAAAGAAAAACGAAAAATTTACTATCATATTCTTCCCAATGGTGAGTCTTCTCTTGACATATCATTATCTCTACTGTCTCTAATTGAGAATTATACTTCAAACAAACACCAAGATTATATAAGTAGTGCTCGTATATATACTCAGCAAGTGGATGAGCACATCCCTGTCTTATAATGACACGAGGTTGTATGTCGTTAGACATCTTGTATGATAGTGGCAAACCACCCTTCTAACGTTGGGTACACCTTACCCTATTGGATTCACCAAATAAAACTACAAAATGAACTTTTCTATACTGCTTCGGGAGAACATCCACAGCTAGAGACCACCGTTCTATTTTTCCGTTACCCTCGCTCGACCCAGCTACACTCTTATTACCTGAAAGGAATTGTGAAGCAAAAGGGTGAGCACAACTAGCTCAGTAAAGAATATCATGACTAAAGATAATTAAATTATCAATAGCCTTCATCAATAATAAATCAGAGATTTAGAACATATGGTAAATGATAAAAATTTCAACCATAGTTGCAGCGAAACGAGCAATCCATTAGAAGAGTCAAATAAACCATAAAGTCTATTATCTTCTCCATGTTAAAAATCCACCAACAATGTTTTATCCCTGTAATATCAATCAACAATTCTGGTCCACAATCATATGAATAACTCATAATCATAACTGTAGTTCTAAATTTCTCTTCTCATCCAGGACGAAGATAATTTTAATCACCTATCTTTACCTGAAACATCAAAGATCATGGTTACACCAAATCATATTTCCTGTTCATAATCATACTAATAACTTCATCTTTACACTACGGCCAAAGATATTCATTTGTATCACCAGTTGGTCATGTTTATCTCAACATCTGTTCATCTTTGCACTACTGGCCAAAGATATTCAACAACATATCATCTTTGCACTACGGGCCAAAAATATTCATCAAAAATTCATCTTTGCACTACAGGCCAAAGATATTCATCAATATTTCATCTTTGCACTACGGGCCAAAGATATTCATCAACAATTCATCTTTGCACTACAGGCCAAAGATATTCATCAATATTTCATCTTTGCACTACAGACCAAAGATATTAATATCTCAAAGAAATATATAATCATTTCAGAATTTATATAAACAATAATTATAACCAAATTGATCAATTCACTTTTGCACTTAAGCTAAAGATATTTACTTATAAATTCAATGGTCATGATCATATCAATCAACGATTCAACTTTGTACTACTGGCCAAAGATAACCCATAGTCATGATCATACCAAAAATCTACCCATCTTTACACTCAAGTCAAAGAGAAATATCATCATTAGGGTTATAAAAATGTTATATATAATAATAAAAATAATATGATCAACATCTAGTTTTAATCTCAAGAGTAATATTCGTAAATCAACTATAATTTGGTTAGAAAAAGAAACCAATTTTTATCGTGAATAGTAACTCGTGAATAGTAACTCATAAATAGTAAACCCGACACAAAAAGGTAGAAATTTCACAATAAAATTCATACCAATATTTTCGGTATAATGATATTGAAATAATAACATTTCTTAAATTTATAAATAATTTATTTTAATTGTTTACACTTTACTAAATAATGCTTTTAATCATCATAAAATACCAACTCTTAAGATTTTATCATCAATAACCAAAACCCTCATCAAAAATCTGCATATACCTTATATAGGATTCTCAAGCCATAAAATCCTATTTTCCAATTTTCTTACTTCACATAACAGATTTAATTCATTTTCTCATAACTAGTCTATTTTCATGAAAAATACCAAATCAGTTCCAAAAATATTTCTTTTCTGGAATTTAGCATAATATAGTCCCATATTGAACATATATTTTTCTCAGAATTTTTAAAACTCATTTACTATTTTTTATATGACCAAAATCGTCGAATATTTAGATATTTATCATAAATTTTATTTTTATCCAAAAATTCTAAAATTTACAGAGTATACTTCTATCATATACATGTACTCCCAATAAAAATTTTATCAATTTTGGAGTTAACCACAAGGAATTATAAGCGGTTACTTTTAAAATAGTCTTTTCTCATAAAATTCATAACTCTCAATCTATACATCCAAAAATCACCATTTTTGGACACAATCAAGAAAACTCATCAAAATATCATTTCAAATTTTTCCAGAATTTCTGAAGGTCAGAAAAATTACGAAACTGAAAAACATAACAACCCTTAAAATCTCTTACTATCCCTTACTATCCCTTACCTCAAAAGTGCAGTATTTCTGACTGGAATGCAAAGCCGAAGGAAACTTGCACTGAATAGCAACTCTCAAAGTATCTAAATACTCACAAAATATGCTTCATAATATAGAGAGAGAAAGAGAGAAAGAGAGAAAACTTATTTCTGGTGTGATTTTCAATTCTAACTTAGCCCTCTATTTATAGGAAAATTTTAGTAGGCTTGACCTGCAACCTGATGGCTTTACCTGCTACTATTCCCACCCACCACATTTGAAATATAATTCAGCACATTTCCTCACCAACCACAAGTGGGGCCCACCAATTCTAGAATTTTCAATCAAAATGATAAACTCCGAAAATTTAACAATTTCTGAACCAGTCATCTTGTAAAATTCATAATAAATCATACGTTCATTTTTAACGGTTCAAAATTTGTGGGTATATACTCAACTTATATATGTATAACATATCCAAAAATTATCACGATCCAACGGTCGGATTAAAAATTATAACCCCCGCAAAATATCTCAAAAACCCTGATTTTTAATACATCCTTTCCATCAAAAATACATTAACTCCTTCATTTTTAACCACAAAAATATATCCCTCGTTTATATCCACATAAAATAAATATTTCTTTATCATATGAATCAATAATTAATTATTCACAGATAATATTACAGAATCCCATTTATGACAACCAGACCGTTTCCAGGAAAGTGGGGGCTTTCCAATAAGAATTTCTCCTTACTGGCGCGCAATTAGGTGACTAAACCTCTCTTTAGACAGAACTTTCTAGACATTGCCAATAATGTTATCTAATAATATTATTCAAATAATATGAATTATTGATCTGATAATGGGAAATACTGTGCAATGATAATTATTGAACAACAATAATATAAAATTTCAACGTAGCAATTATTGAATCAATAAAATAAAATATTGAACAATAATTACTGTAACAATTATTGACTAGTGCCTTCTTAAGTAAGAATTAATAATTTCAAAAATACTATGCAATACCGTGTGCTACTGTGCAATAACGCGTATTACTGTATTTTAACCACCAGGTATTCCAACAGTGTTAACGGTAGCAACTACGCCGTTATTTGTAAAAACTCAAATTTGTCATTTTCTTCACCCGACAGTTATTCTGTTATGGAGTCCACAAATGGCTGCGCCGTCGTACGAATATTCCCCGACAGAAAAAATATTCTACGTCCAAACGAATATTCCCCGACAGCAATGAATATTTTATAACCACTTGTGTATTTTGAAAAAAAATTCATATAACTCTTAACTTTAACATTTATCAATTTAACCATTTACTGAATAGTAATTATAAAAAAAATTAAAAATTTTTATTTCATAAAATTCGGGGTCTTACAATTGGGTCAACCAAGGATAATTCTGTGGCCATATGATATCTATCATAACCTAGAAGCATGGTCTCCTATATACGAAGATTTCCTTGAGCACTTCCCAAATATTCTAATTTTTAAAATAGTTTTTGACTATACCTTTATGTGAGGTGTCATTGTGAGGTGCTGTCCACGGTTGGGACATGAGTCACATTTGGTATATATTTGTATCCAAACTCACAGCATATGTATTGTTGTATTTTGCACGACAATTGTTGTAATAAAGTTGCAGTTATTTTCTGTACCATGTATTTGGCGACTCAGAATAGGTTGGATGGAATGGACCTATTTTGGGGTTGTCACACAAAAAGTATTTTTCCATAATTTTCCAACTTCCTTTGGTATTTTTCAAAAATTATTTTTAGTTAATTCCTTAAGAAATTAGCTACCTCGTGCTTAACTCCAAAAATTCCCATCTTTTGACACAATCTTATGCGCGTTAACGTGACACTCCAGTTTAAATTTCGTGGCCATCGGAGTTATAGAACTCCGGTTATAGCTGTTTTCGTCAGAAAATAAAAAAATTGAAATGGTCATAACTTGGTCATTTTAAGTCGGAATGAGCTCATTTTTAGACAGTGGGTACTTTATACCATATATTTTCATTTCCCAAAAGGCCAAAATTTTTCTCACAAATTAAGTTGCCGAAAATGCGCTTTTAAATTTTTGGGCAAAAGCTAAATGGCGTTTTGCAGTTTTGGAGTCCTTTCCTAAAACTTAAATAAAATGAGATCTATAACTCCAATTAACGATCCAACCTATTCTGAGTCGCCAAATACATGGTACAGAAAATAACTGTAACTTTATTACAACAATTGTCATGCAAAATACAACAACACATATGCTGTGAGTTTGGATACAAATATATACCAAATGTGACTCATGTTCCAACCGTGGACATCACCTCACAATGACACCTTACATAAAGGTATAGTCAAAAACTGTTTTAGAAATTAGAATATTTGGAAAGTGCTCAAGGAAACCTTCGTACATGGGAGGCCATGCGTCTAGGTTATGATAGATATCATATGGCCACAGAATTATTCTTGGTTGACCCAATAGACCCCAAAAAAAACGAGAAGATTACTATCATATTCTTCCCAATGGTGAGTCTTCTCTTGACATATCATTATCTCTACTGTCTCTAATTGAGAATTATACTTCAAACAAACACCAAGATTATATAGGTAGTGCTCGTATATATACTCAGCAAGTGGATGAGCACATCCCTGTCTTATGATGACACGAGGTTGTATGTCGTTAGATATCTTGTATGATAGTGGCAAATCACCCTTCCAACGTTGGGTACACCTTACCCTATTGGATTCACCAAATAAAACTACAAAATGAACTTTTCTATACTGCTTCGGGAGAACATCCACAGCTAGAGACCACCGTTCTATTTTCCCGTTACCCTCGCTCGACCCAGCTACACTCTTATTACCTGAAAGGAATTGTGAAGCAAAAGGGTGAGCACAACTAGCTCAGTAAAGAATATCATGACTAAAGATAATTAAATTATCAATAGCCTTCATCAATAATAAATCAGAGATTTAGAACATATGGTAAATGATAAAAATTTCAACCATAGTTGCAGCGAAACGAGCAATCCATTAGAAGAGTCAAATAAACCATAAAATCTATTATCTTCTCCATGTTAAAAATCTACTAACAATGTTTTATCCCTCTAACATCAATCAACAATTTTGGTCCACAATCATATGAATAACTCATAATCATAACTGTAGTTCTAAATTTCTCTTCTCATCCAGGACGAAGATAATTTTAATCACCTATCTTTACCTGAAACATCAAAGATCATGGTTACACCAAATCACATTTCCTGTTCATAATCATACTAATAACTTCATCTTTGCACTACGGCCAAAGATATTCATTTGTATCACCAGTTAGTCATGTTTATCTCAACATCTGTTTATTTTTGTACTACTGGCCAAAGATATTCAACAGCATATCATCTTTGCACTACGGGCCAAAGATATTCATCAACAATTCATCTTTGCACTACAGGCCAAAGATATTCATCAATATTTTATCTTTGCACTACGGGCCAAAGATATTCATCAACAATTCATCTTTGCACTACAGGCCAAAGATATTCATCAATATTTCATCTTTGCACTACAGGCCAAAGATATTAATATCTCAAAGAAATATATAATCATTTCAGAATTTATATAAACAATAATTATAACCATGTTGATCAATTCACCTTTGCACTTAAGCTAAAGATATTCACTTATAAATTCAATGGTCATGATCATACCAATCAACGATTTAACTTTGTACTACTGGCCAAAGTTAACCCATAGTCATGATCATACCAAAAATTTACCCATCTTTACACTCAAGTCAAAGAGAAATATCATCATTAGGGTTATAAAAATGTTATATATAATAATAAAAATAATATGATCAACATCTAGTTTTAATCTCAAGAGTAATATTCGTAAATCAACTATAATTTGGTTAGAAAAAGAAACCAATTTTTATCGTGAATAGTAACTCGTGAATAGTAACTCATGAATAGTAAACCCGACACAAAAAGGTAGAAATTTTACAATAAAATCCATACCAGTATTTCGGTATAATGATATTGAAAGAATAATATTTCTTAAGCTTATAAACAATTTATTTAAATTGTTTACACTTTACTAAATAATGCATTTAATCATTCTAAAATGCTAAACTCATAAGATTTTATCACCAATAATCAAAGCCCTCATAAAAAATCTGTATATACCTCATATAGGATTTTCAAGCCATAAAATCCTATTTTCTAATTTTCTTACTTCACATAACAGATTTAATTTATTTTTTCATAACTAGTCTATTTTCATGAAAAATACCAAATCAGTTCCAAAATATTTCTTTTCTCAGATTTAGCATAATATAGTCTCATAGTGAACATATATTTTTCTCAGAATTTTTAAAAGTCATTTACTATTTTTCATATGGCCAAAACAGCCGAATATTTAGACATTTATCAAAAATTATTCTTTTGTCCAAAAATTCTGAAATTTACAGAGTATACTTCTATCATATACATGTACTGCCAATAAAAATTTCATCAATTTTAGAGTTAACCACAAGGAAATATAAGCGGTTACTTTTAAAATAGTCTTTTCTCATAAAATTCATAACTCTCAATCTATACATCCAAAAATTACCATTTTTGGACACAATCAAGAAAACTCATCAAAATATCATTTTAAATTTTTCCAAAATTTTTGAAGGTCAGAAAAAATTACGAAACTGAAAAACATAACAACCCTTAAAATCTCTTACTATCCCTTACTATCCCTTACCTCAAAAGTGCAGTATTTCTGACTGGAATGCAAAGCCGAAGGAAACTTGCACTGAATAGCAACTCTCAAAGTGTCTAAATACTCACAAAATATGCTTCATAATATAGAGAGAGAAAGAGAGAAAGCTTATGCTTCTGGTGTGATTTTCAATTCTAACTTAGCCCTCTATTTATAGAAAAATTTAGTAGGCTTGACCTGCAACCTGATGGCTTTACCTGCTACTATTTCCACCCACCACATTTGAAATATAATTCAGCACATTTCTTCACCAACCACAAATGGGGCCCACCAATTCTAGAATTTTCCACCAAAATGATAAACTCAGAAAATTCAACAATTTCTAAACCAGTCATCTCGTAAAATTCATAACAAATCATACGTTCATTTTTAACGGTTCAAAATTTGTGAACATATACTCAACTTATATATGTATAACATATCCAAAAATTACCACGATCCAACGGTCGGATTAAAAATTATAACCCCCGCAAAATATTTCAAAAACCCTAATTTGATTTTCAATACCTCCGTTCCGACAAAAATACAGATAAAACACCTCAACATTAACTCCTTCATTTTTAACCACAAAAATATATCCCTCATTTATATCCACATAAAATAAATATTTCCTTATCATATGAATCAATAATTAACTATTCACAAATAATATTACAGAATCACATTTATGACAACCAGGCCGTTCCCAGGAAAGAGGGAGCTTTTCAATAAGAATTTTTCCTTACTGGCGCGTAATTAGATGACCAAACCTCTCCTTAGACAGAACTTTTTAGACATTGCCAATAATGTTATCTAATAATATTATTCAAATAATATGAATTATTGATATGATAATGGGAAATACTGTGCAGTGACAATTATTGAACAACAATAATATAAAATTTCAATGTAGCAATTATTGAATCAATAAAATAAAATATTGAACAGTAATTACTGTAACAATTATTGAGTAGTGCCTTCTCATGTAAGAATCAATAATTTTAAAAATATTGTACAATACCGTGTGCTACTGTGCAATAACGCGTATTACTGTATTTTAACCAACGGGTATTCCAACAGTGTTAACGGTAACAACTACGCCGTTATTTGTAAAAACTCAAATTTGTCGTTTTCTTCACCTGACAGTTATTCGTTATGAGGCCCATAAATAGCTGCGTCGTCGTATGAATATTTCCCGACAAAAAGAATATTCCACGACCAAACGAATATTCCCCGACAACAATGATTATTTTATAACCACTTGCTTATTTTGAAAAAAAATTCACATATCACCCTTAACTTTTATATTTATCAATTTAACCATTTACTGAATAGTAATTATAAGAAAAATTGAATACTTTTATTTCATAAAATTCGGGGTCTTACAATCTCTCCTCCTTATGAAATTTCGTCCCAAAAATTTACGTACCTGGTATTTCGAAAAGTTGAGAATACCTTGCTTTCATTTCAGATTCCATCTTCCTTGTCATAATAATTTTTTCATTGCTCATCTCCTGTATTTCAGATATCATTCTAGAATACAGCTTCAAAACAAGGGTTAATTTGAACAAATTAACATATCACATAATATCCCGATATTATGACTGACCATCAAATAAACTTAGGTAGGACACACTAGCGAAGGATTTACTCATCTCTCCCCTCCTAGTTCTATTTTTCGATCTCCGCCAGAGATCATATCCCTAAGCTCTGATACCAAATGTAACGACCCCAAAATAGGTCCATTCCATCCAACCTATTCTGAGTCGCCAAATACATGGTACAGAAAACAACTGTAACTTTATTACAACAATTGTCGTGCAAAATACAACAACACATATACTGTGAGTTTGGATACAAATATATACCAAATGTGACTCATGTTCCAACCGTGGACATCACCTCACAATGACACTTTACATAAAGGTATAGTCAAAAACTGTTTTAGAAATTAGAATCTTTGGGAAGTGCTCAAGGAAACCTTCGTACATGGGAGGTCATGCGTCTAGGTTATGATAGATATCATATGGCCACAGAATTATTCTTGGTTGACCCAATAGACCCCAAAAAAAAATGAGAAGATTACTATCATATTCTTCCCAATGGTGAGTCTTCTCTTGACATATCATTATCTCTACTGTCTCTAATTTAGAATTATACTTCAAACAAACACCAAGATTATATAGGTAGTGCTCGTATATATACTCAGCAAGTGGATGAGCACATCCCTGTCTTATGATGACACGAGGTTGTATGTCGTTAGACATCTTGTATGATAGTGGCAAACCACCCTTCCAACGTTGGGTACACCTTACCCTATTAGATTCACCAAATAAAACTACTAAATGAACTTTTCTATACTGCTTCGGGAGAACATCCACAGCTAGAGACCACCGTTCTATTTTTCCGTTACCCTCGCTCGACCTAGCTACACTCTTATTACCTGAAAAGAATTGTGAAGCAAAAGGGTGAGCACAACTAGCTCAGTAAAGAATATCATGACTAAAGATAATTAAATTATCAATAGCCTTCATCAATAATAAATCAGAGATTTAGAACATATGGTAAATGATAAAAATTTTAACCATAGTTGCAGCGGAACGAGCAATCCATTAGAAGAGTCAAATAAACCATAAAGTCTATTATCTTCTCCATGTTAAAAATCCACCAACAATGTTTTATCCCTGTAACATCAATCAACAATTCTGGTCCACAATCATATGAATAACTCATAATCATAACTGTAGTTCTAAATTTCTCTTCTCATCTAGGACGAAGATAATTTTTATCACCTATCTTTACCTGAAACATCAGAGATCATGGTTACACCAAATCACATTTCCTGTTCATCATCATACTAATAACTTCATCTTTGCACTACGGCCAAAGATATTCATTTGTATCACCAGTTGTTCATGTTTATCTCAACATCTGTTCATCTTTGCACTACTGGCCAAAGATATTCAACAACATATCATCTTTGCACTACGGGTCAAAGATATTCATCAACAATTCATCTTTACACTACAGGCCAAAGATATTCATCAACAATTCATCTTTGCACTACGGGCCAAAGATATTCATCAACAATTCATCTTTGCACTACAGGCCAAAGATATTCATCAATATTTCATCTTTGCACTACAGGCCAAAGATATTAATATCTCAAAGAAATATATAATCATTTCAGAATTTATATAAACAATAATTATAACCATGTTGATCAATTCACCTTTGCACTTAAACTAAAGATATTCACTTATAAATTTAATGGTCATGATCATACCAATCAACGATTCAACTTTGCACTACTGGCCAAAGATAACCCATAGTCATGATCATACCAAAAATCTACCCATCTTTACACTCAAGTCAAAGAGAAATATCATCATTAGGATTATAAAAATGTTATATATAATAATTAAAATAATATGATCAATATCTAGTTTTAATCTCAAGAGTAATATTCGTAAATCAACTATAATTTGGTTAGAAAAAGAAACTAATTTTTATCGTGAATAGTAACTCGTGAATAGTAACTCATGAATAGTAACTCATAAATAGTAAACCCGACACAAAAAGGTAGAAATTCTACAATAAAATTCATACCAGTATTTCGGTATAATGATATTGAAAGAATAATATTTCTTAAGCTTATAAACAATTTATTTAAATTGTTTACACTTTACTAAATAATGTATTTAATCATTCTAAAATACCAAACTCATAAGATTTTATCACCAATAATCAAAACCCTCATCAAAAATCTGCATATACCTCATATAGGATTTTCAAGCCATAAAATCTTATTTTCCAATTTTCTTACTTCACATAACAGATTTAATTCATTTTCTCATAACTAGTCTATTTACATGAAAAATATCAAATCAGTTTCAAAAATATTTCTTTTCTGAGATTTAGCATAATATAGTCTCATAGTGAACATATATTTTTCTCAGAATTTTTAAAAGTCATTTACTATTTTTCATATGGTCAAAACAGCCGAATATTTAGACATTTATCAAAAATTATACTTTTGTCCAAAAATTCTGAAATTTACAGAGTATACTTCTATCATATACATGTACTCCTAATAAAAATTTCATCAATTTTGGAGTTAACCACAAGGAATTAGAAGCGGTTACTTTTAAAATAGTCTTTTCTCATAAAATTCATAACTCTCAATCTATACATCCAAAAATCACCATTTTTGGACACAATCAAGAAAACTCATCAAAATATCATTTTAAATTTTTTCAGAATTTTTGAAGGTCAAAAAAATTACGAAACTGAAAAACATAACAACCCTTAAAATCCCTTACTATCCCTTACTATCCCTTACCTCAAAAGTGCAGTATTTCTGAATGGAATGCAAAGCCGAAGGAATCTTGCACTGAATAGCAACTCTCAAAGTATCTAAATACTCACAAAATATGCTTCATAATATAGAGAGAGAAAGAGAGAAAGCTTATGTTTCTGGTGTGATTTTCAATTCTAATTTAGCCCTCTATTTATAAAAAAAAATTAGTAGGCTTGACCTGCAACCTGATGGCTTTACCTGCTACTATTCTCACCCACCGTATTTGAAATATAATTCAGCACATTTCTTCACCAACTACAAGTAGGGCCCACCAATTTTAGAATTTTCCACCAAAATGATAAACTCCGAAAATTCAATAATTTCTGAACCAGTCATCTCGTAAAATTCATAACAAATCATACGTTCATTTTTAACGGTTCAAATTTGTGGACATATACTCAACTTATATATGTATAGCATATCCAAAAATTACCACGATCCAACGGTCGGATTAAAAATTATAACCCCCGCAAAATATCTCAAAAACCCTAATTTGATTTTTAATACCTCCGTTCCGACAAAAATATAGATAAAACACCTCAACATTAACTCCTTTATTTTTAACCACAAAAATATATCCCTCATTTATATCCACATAAAATAAATATTTCCTTATCATATGAATCAATAATTAACTATTCACAAATAATATTACAGTCTATTTGACTCTTCTAATGGATTGCTCGTTCCGCTGCAACTATGGTTGAAAATTTTTATCATCTACCATATGTTCTAAATCTCTGATTTATTACTGTTGAAGGCTATTGATAATTTATTTATCTTTAGTCATGATATTCTTTACTGGGCTAGTTGTGCTCACCCTTTTGTTTCACAATTCCTTTCAGGTAATAAGAGTGTAGCTAGGTCGAGCGGGGGTAACAAGGGAATAGAACGGTGGTCATCATTTAGTAGTTATATTTGGTGAAGAAAATAGGGTGAGGCGAACCCAACGTTA
The DNA here is from genome assembly GCA_016801055.1 of Panax notoginseng. Lineage (NCBI taxonomy): Eukaryota > Viridiplantae > Streptophyta > Magnoliopsida > Apiales > Araliaceae > Panax > Panax notoginseng. The sequence continues at coordinate 8,638,325 of CM029013.1, forward strand.
GAAGGGTGTTTCGTCACTATCATACAAGATGTCTAATGACATACATCCTCGTGTCATCATAAGACAAGGTTGTGACGCTCCCAAAATTAGGTATACATCACCCATCTTGGGTCGCCAGATACATAGTACAGAATACAAATACAACTGTCGTGTACAATACGACAAAATATAAACTGTGAGTTTGAATACAAATATTATCTTCTAGAGAGTATTCATACTCAAAAAGAGTCCTCATTACATTTATTAACACACCATTACATAGAATAGTGATGACTACTAACTAATACTATCATTCGGACCATCACTCCGTTTCCCGACTTACCCCAGCTACGTTCTCATTTCCTGAAGAGAACAGTGAAAGAAAGGGTGAGCTCAACTAAACCAGTAAGAAATATTATGACTAAGATAATGCAGAATAAATTATCATTAGCCTTCAACAATGTTAAACTGATAAAATATAATAGACATCAAGTTTAACTGCAGCGGAACAAGCAATCCATTAAAAGAGTCAAGTAGAAAATAAACTATACTATCTTTTATGATTTAAAATGTTTTTCAACACTGTGATCACTAGGACTCAGCTTAATAAAATAATCTACATCATCGAATCACCCCTGCACTACGGCCAAGGATATTCGTGTATTCATTAATGGTCATGATCATGCCAACAACTGTCCATCAATGCACTGCGAGCCAATGAGGACTTTTACCACATCATTTGTAACATTACGGTCATGATTATATCGAATAATCCCTGGTCATAATAATACCAAGCCCATCTATGCACTACAGGCCACAGATAACTTTCAACATTTTATAAACATGAGGATGATGACAATGATATAAGAATTCAATAAAACAAGTTCAAGAATTAATTTATCCAAGAATTAACAACGTCCAAATTGTCAACATGATACTGCTTTGTGGAGTAAAATTCAAGAATACTTAGAAGAATATTTTCACGAAAAGATACTGGATGAAACACAATTATCAAGGATATTCCACAAATTTCATGGAGTATAGAAGTCAAAACTTAACCAACTGAGTATAATAAAGAATGGAATAACAAAAGAAATCATCATGCATGCGATAGACCGCACAGACAGGTTATTCCCACAGAATAATAAATAATAGAACCAGGTCCGGCGTAAAACGCACAGACAGGTTATTCCCACAGAATAATAAATAATGGAACCAAGTCCGGCGTAAAACGCACAGACAGGATATTCCAACAGAATAATAATAAAGACGGAACCAGGTCCGGTGTAAAACACATAGACAGGATGTTCCAACAGAATAATAATAAAAACGGAACCAGGTCCCGTGTAAAACACACAGACAGGATATTCCAACAGAATAATAGAAGAATGTCACCAAGTATAGGGTAGACCGCGTATACAGGTTATTCCAACAGAATAATAAGAAATGGAATAACAACCTCTTCATGAATAAGAAAGAATAACACCCCTTACCGTTTTAAAGAAGAGATGAAGTAAAGAAGTAGTTAAGTAGCAGAATACTCTTCTTCTCTCTCTCTCTATAGTTTCTCTCTATAGCTTTTTCTCTCTAAAGTTCAGTGAATTCATAAGAAATAATGAAGGAATGAGCTGCTATTTATAGAAAAATAGAATGCATAGTAACTAATCCATGAACGGTCCAGATTGATTACTTTAATCTGACGATCCATATTTAAAGAAAAATCTTTTAAATAAAATATAATATATTCTATTTATAGAATAACTTTAATAAAGTATTCTGTTTTATATAAAAAGATGTTTCTGTTTTATTACGTTAATAATACGAATAAAACAAAACGTCATTATCGCTAAATAATTCATATTATTAACTGACAATAATTGAATCAAATTGAGTGACTTCTCACATAAGCATTAATAATCAATACCGTGTGCTACTATGCAACCACACGTATTACTGTACTTTTACTACCGAGTAGTTCAACAGTATCAATGGTAAAACTTCCGCCGTTATTTTTAATAAAATATTTTTGTCGTTTTCTCAATCCGACAATAATTTTGTTGTGGAGTCCACCAATGATTGTGTCGTTGTACGAATATTCCCTGTTAAAACGAATATTTCCCGACCAATCGAATATTATATAACAACTTGCGTACTTTGTAAAATTTATAAATATTACCCACCACTATAACATTATATCAAATTAACTCCATAATATTTGAAAATGATATTTATAGAAAATTCATCTTTATTTATAAAAGTTGGGGTCTTACAAAGGTTGTGCACATCCACTTGTTGAGTATATCTACAAGCACTACCTATATAATCTTGGTGTTTGTTTGAAGTATAATTCTCAGTTAGAGACAGTGGAGATAATGATAAGTCAAGAGAAGACTCACCATTGGGAAGAATATGATAGTAATCTTCTCATTTTTCTTTGGGGTCTATTGGGTCAACCAAGGATAATTCTGTGGCCATATGATACTATCATAACCTAGAAGCATGGCCTCTCATGTACAAAGGTTTCCTTGAGCACTTCCCAAAGATTCTGATTTCTAAAACAGTTTTTGACTGTACCATTATGTAAGGTACATTTGTGAGTTACTGATACATGATGGTGTACAATATCATATTTGGTATATATTTGTATCCAAACTCATAGCATATGTGTTATTGTATTTTGCACGACAATTGTTGTAATAAAGTTATAGTTATTTTCTGTACCATGTATTTGACGACTCAGAATGGGTTGGGTGGAATGGATCTATTTTGGGGTTGTCACACTTGGGCCACCATTTATAATTTTTTGAGCTTCTAGATTAATTTCTTGGACCATATAAAATTAACATAGTTTAATACTTTTAATATTATCCGACCCTAAATATTTAATTAAGGTATTCATTCCATACATTTAGAATTTAAGTCATTACTCTTGTACACTAAATTTTATAACCAAATTAAACTTACTTTAATTAAGTTATAAAATTAATAAACTTGAGATAATAAAAATATCTCTTGACTTAATATTCAATATTATTATTCTCCCACATGTTTCTTAATAATTGGGCTCACTTGGGCTTAACATTTAACTCCTTCGGCTTTCTAAATAAAATGGTTGGACTTCCTAACTAAAATGTTTGGGCCATAATATTAATATGATCCATTACATTTAATTTCAACTTACCCTACTCATTTCATTAGGGTTTCCATGTACTCAATTTAAATACAAATTCTTATCCAATTACATTTAATTTCTTAACCCAATTAGACTTACCTTAATTAGGTTATAAAATTAATTAATTGAGATATATAAAATAAATCTCTTAGAACTAGTATATATAATAAATACTAGTATTCCCTCATCTCATAACCCTTAAGTTATTCAATCCTTCATTCTCAATATATATTTAGGATTACACTAGTTTCTTTTATTTGTTTATATAATAAACAAATTTAAACCATCACATAATATTCATATTCACTTACTCACATAATAATTAAATAAATTGTGACATACTCCACAATTCTCTTAGATTAGGTCACTAGTATATATTTAAATACTAGAACCACTAAATAACAATAACCATTTAGGTTATTTAATTATCATACTTAATTTAAATAACTTATTTAAGTTATACAATTTATATTGTATAATTAAATTTAATTTCCTCATTCTCTCCATAAATTGTTTTCAACCAATTTATTTATATATTAAATATATAATTTAATAAATTCAATCATTTATTCAAATATGAATTTAATTTACTAATTGCTTTGATACCAATATACATATTTGCCTGTTGGATCTCATCTCATATTTTCACTTTACATCCTTTGGTATAATATTAAATATTATACCATTATCCATATAACATAATACCATATATCCAATTATTTTCTTTACTTTCTATAAATTTCCTTCACAATTTATTTAATTGAAGTAAATATATTAATATATTCATCATATACACATATTCTTACGAACTTATATACTAAACATATACCTCATTATCAGACTATCACTTATAGTCTATCAAATCATTCAAGTTCTTCTCCAAAAATTTTGAAATTCTTAAAATTCTTTCACAAAAACGTCAAATCAATACACTTATTTTCTGTCTAGGCTCATCTTATAACCTTTAATCCATCTGTGAAACCCCAGATTTTATGAATAAATATTTAATTTTTCTCGAAATAATTTTTTTTTATATTATGGTGTGGATTTGATATAATAGTTATGGGTAGTATTTATAAATTTTGTAAAATATCCAAGTTGTCATATAATATTCGATTGGTCGGAGAATATTCTTTTTATCGGGGAATATCCGTACGACGGTACAATTATTGGTGGACCCCACAACGGAATTATTGTCGAATTGAGAAAACGACAAAAATACTTTATGAAAATAACGGCGGAAGTTTTACCGTTGATACTGTTGAACTACTCGGTAGTAAAAGTACAGTAATACGTGTGGTTGCATAGTAACACACGGTATTGATTATTAATGCTTATGTGAGAAGTCACTCAGTTTGATTCCATTATTGTCAGTTAATAATATGAATTATTTAGCGATAATGACGTTTCGTTTTATTCGTATTATTAACGTAATAAAACAGAAACATCTTTTTATATAAAACAGAATACTTTATTAAAGTTATTCTATAAATGGAATATATTATATTTTATTTAAAAGATTTTTCTTTAAATATGGACCGTCAGATTAAAGTAATCAATCTGGACCGTTAATGAATTAGTTACTATGCATTCCATTTTCCTATAAATAGAAGCTCATTCCTTCATTATTTTCTTACGAATTCACTGAACTCTAGAGAGAGAAACTATAGAGAGAGACTATATAGAGATAGAAGAAAAGTTTTCTGCTACTTCACTACTCTTATATCCAGTTCTTTTACGGTAAGGGATGTTATTCTTTCTTATTCATGAAGAGAACTGTTGTTATTCCATTTCTTATTATTCTGTTGGAATAACCTGTATACGCGGTCTACCCTATACTTGGTGACATTCTTCTATTATTCTGTTGGAACATCCTGTCTGTGTGTTTTACACCGGACCTGGTTCCGTTTTTATTATTATCCTGTTGGAACATCCTGTCTGTGTGTTTTACACCGGACCTGGTTCCGTTTTTATTATTATTCTGTTGGAACATCCTGTCTGTGTGTTTTACACCGGACCTGGTTCCGTCTTGTTATTATTCTGTTGGAACATCCTGTCTGTGTGTTTTACACCGGACCTGGTTCCATTATTTATTATTCTGTCGGAATATCCTGTCTGTGCGTTTACGCCGGACCTGGTTCCATTATTTATTATTCTGTTGGAATAACCTGTCTGTGCGGTCTATCGCATGCATGGTGATTTCTTTTGTTATTCCATTCTTTGTTGTACTCAGTTGGTTAAGTTTTGACTTCTATACTCCATGAAATTTGTGGAATATCCTTGATAATTGCGGTTCATCCAGTATCTTTTCATGAAAATATTCTTCTAAGTATTCTTGAATTTTACTCCACAATGCAGTATCATGTTGACAATTTGGACGTTGTTAATTCTTGGATAAATTAATTCTTGAACTTGTTTTATTGAATTCTTATATCATTGTCATCATCCTCATGTTTATAAAATGTTCAAAGTCATCTGTGGCCTGTAGTGCATAGATGGACTTGGTATGATTATGACCAGAGATTATTCGGTGTAATCATGACCGTAATGTTACGAATGATGTGGTAAAAGTCCTCATTGGCCCGTAGTGCATTGATGGACAGTTGTTGGCATGATCATGACCATTAATGAATATACGAATATCCTTGGCCGTAGTGCAGGGATGATTCGATGATGTGGATTATTTTATTAAGCTGAGTCTCAGCGATCACAGTGTTGAAAAATCTTTTAAATCATAAAAGATAGTAGAGTTTATTTTCTACTTCACTCTTTTAATGGATTGCTTGTTCCGCTGCAGTTAAACTTGATGTCTATTATATTTTATCAGTTTAACATTGTTGAAGGCTAATGATAATTTATTCTGCATTATCTTAGTCATAATATTTCTTACTGGGCTAGTTGAGCTCACCCTTTCTTTCACTGTTCTCTTCAGGAAATGAGAACGTAGCTGGGGCAAGTCAGGGAACAGAGTGATGGTCCGAATGATAGCATTAGTTAGTAGTCCTCACTATTCGATGTAATAGTGTGTTAATAAATGTAATGAGGACTCCTTTTGAGTATGAATACTCTCTAGAAGATAATATTCCTATTAGAACTCTCAGTTTATGTATTGTCGTATGTTACACGACATTTGTATAATTAAGTTTGTATTTGTATTTTGTACCATGTAAGTGGCGACCCAAGATGGGTGACGTATACCTAATTTTGGGGGCGTCACACCATCAGTTTAGGATTTTAATAATTATCTAAATTCTTGGGTTGTCACATTCACCCCTTCTTCTAAGAATTTCGTCCCCGAAATTAAAGCACACTAATTTTTGCTTATTCTCTTGATCAAAACTAGGTTTTTAACTTAACATTTATAATTTCCTCCTTTGAGGATTTCTCATCTATTATCACATTTCACCATAACTACTCACTTGGAATTTACATCTTCTAAACATTCAGCAAAACTAGGTTGTCATAATAAGCTTTATTCAATCATCTCAGATTCTACTCGTACGCAACGAGTTCACAATATTTCATATCCATCATCACCTTCTATCACAACATTACTCTAAAGAGTTTAAAAAAATTCATATCTATCTGAGGGATCATAAAAATCATGAACTTTGAGGTTTAAGGTATTTCTACCTGCTACCTCTTTCAATTACGAAAGAATGGTACTCTACCTCTGAAAATATTTTATATTCGGTATGTTTACAATCACAAAGAAGGTAAACTACCGATGCGGGTACTTTAGATGATCAGTCTGTTGTACCTTAGTAATCGGAACGACTATATGCGTTCTTAGATTGGGAATATTTTACCCAATGAATATATCCCCATTTACAGAGTTGTTCCCCTCAGAATTATCATAAGATTCCGTACCAAAATAATTTGGTTCGGCATAAGCTTTCAAAGAACGCTTAGGATTTTCATAAAAGTTGGTCTAGCCGAATCAAATAGCTTAGACCCATATCAATAATCAATTTCAATCAAAATATTTCTGGCCAAATTCAGTTGGCAATAATTTACTTTTAAAATTCTTAAAATCATTTTATGACGTCATGATACCGCACTGTATTTACAGTCCATTTGAGGATTTCGTCATTGTGTGACTTTGTCATACTACATCATTCTATAGTGGGCTGACGATCTTTAGATCACATACCACACTAGGTAATTATGTATTGATAATTCCATCATTTTTATCATTCTGCATCAGGTTCCATGATACATTGATGATATATAAAATACATTTTGACATCTCAATTCATTTTTGTCTAGCCGAATCAAATAGCATAGACTCTTCTTTAAACCGTTCAAAAATCTTTGCAAATCATCTTTGGTGTCATCATGTCACAACAGGTAACGATGTGTTAGTGGCCCGAAGTTCACACCTACATACTTGTCCCCATGTGTTGAGGATAACAAAAACTCATTTTATTTCGAAAGGCACATCAGTGCGAATTTAGTTTGATGTCAAAAACTTCGAAGTCTAGCATAGCTAGAAGATTTGGAATACCTATGCTTCCATCATCAACTTCACTTGCTCTACTGATCCATTGTTTAATAATCTATCTATTCCTATAATCCTCAATGCTCTATTCTCAAATTTCCTATACTCAGTTCATCAAACTTACCACACATTATGAGTTCAGTAACTTGCCATAATCATATGGGTTTAAGAACTTATCCAAGTCAGACCATAGGCATCCATTCGCTGAGGGGTTCAAAACATACCATATGATTATGAGTCATGAACTTACCATAAGTATGAGTTTTAAGAACTCGCAACTAACCTTATATTCTCTACCTATTCGTTATACACATGAGAAAAGAATCATCTTCTCAACATGCATATAGCAAATAGCGCGACATCATGTTCCAATGATTATCAATGCAAGAAACTAAGCGGTTGTCAAACCAAACTCGGCCACTAATCAATATAGGAAGCTAAGCGGATAATTCCCCGCCCATACAAAGAATTGGTCAACCTAACCACTATATCGACCAAGAAGCTAAGTGATTCTAAAACCAAGTACAAATTCCCCACCTATACAAGGAATCATACAACTCAGCTGCTGACATGAGTCCTCAATTGAAATCCAAACCGTTCTTACATTCTCTTTTCATAATACGAATTTTCTTTAATCCGCATATTAACATTTAGCACTCTTTTCTGAGTTTACATCGTACCATTTCATAGTACCTTCTCTTTATAGCGTCAAGCTATATCATTCCAATCACTTAACATATCATATGTTATTCAACGATTTAATATGATCACGTCGTGATCTTATTTGGTAATCATTTCTCCTTATACATCCTTATTCTTCTCTTTAATCATATTATATTATGATTTTATATGCACTTTTCATCTTATAGACATCGTCTATTTATTATCACTTTTCATTTTTTATTACAAGAGTCAGGTAACTCCGGATTCTTATCCTTTTAGCTCTTCACGCTTCTTCTTTGAATCTTATTTATTAAATAATGAATTTTCCAAATTCATCTCTTAACAAATTAAACTCTATTTGAGTTTTTTCCTTATCATTTTCTCCGCGGTTATTACCTAAGGTACACTTACCTAAGGTTTATAACCTACAGCTCTGATACCAACTGTGGCATCCCCAAATTTGGGTACTTTTTACCTAAGATCTGGTACATCGTTTCTATAACTATTGCGGAAGATATAAATATAAAATGTTTATACATTAAACTTTTACACATCATTCCCAAAGTCTACAACTTTAACTTAATACATACCTTCAATATCTAAAAAAGTTTACAATGCTATTTTCGTCAGAAAATTTAATATATCTAACTGCATCATAGTTTAATCTTGCACTTTGACTTTGCTTCTGTCTTTACTCGAGTTTTCATCTAAATCTGAAAATTTTATCATGATATAGCAAGGGTGAGCATCAAATTTGCCCAGCAAGCGTAAGTTTAATTGAGGATATATCATGATTGAAAGAATTGAACAATAAACTAGCTAACTTTCAACAATATAAACATTGTGAAAGAGCATAAACAAATTTTCTTAGCTGAAAGACCAAATCAATAAAAATGAATGGTCAATAATGAACATGAACAGATTAACTGAACCAAATGGTAATGAAGGTGATCAGTCTTTCATACCTGATGAACATTTACAATATGCACAACGTGCGAATCAATAATAAATCTAGACGTGATATAATCAATAATGATTAACCACTAACATGCTTTGAATTAACAACTCAAGTTGAGTTAGAAAACTTGCCTGTACCGTTGATTATTGCTAAGCAATCTAATGTAATCTCTTATGAAAGACCTATCAATTATAAGATTGATCTTTCAATTAGTATAACATACCTTGTAGCTCTTAATACTATTTGTTTATCAATAAATTATCTAACACTTAATTAAATATTAGATAACATCTTAACACATCAGTATTATTATCATCTTTTGATAATTCTTTAATCACTATATCATATACATTATGATTTAATATTTGCTTTTTCATTTCATAAGTTATTCTTTAAACTCTAATAAGTCAAATACCAAACCAGCAGCTTGGATTCCAAATCCAGCAACCTGGATGGTCAATCCACAAACCTAACAGCAATCCAGCAAACTGAATTTTAAATCCAGTAACCTAGATAGTCAATTCAGCCAACCAAACTGCAATCCAACAAACTGGATTCAACATATTTTCAATTCAGTAAACTGTTTTTCAATTCAACAAACTGGATTCATCAGATTTTCCAATCCAACAAGCTGGATTTCTTATCCTATTCACGAAAATATCAAATCAGCTTATTATTTTTCTATCCTTTGTCCAAACATGTATAGATATATTTCATATACAAAAAGTATTTTTCCATAATTTTCCAACTTCCTTTGATATTTTTCAAAAATTATTTTTAGTTAATTCCTTAAGAAATTAGCTACCTCGTGCTTAACTCCAAAAATTCCCATCTTTTGACACAATCTTATGCGCGTTAACGTGACACTCCAATTTAAATTTCGCGGCCATCGGAGTTATAGAACTCCGGTTATAGCTGTTTTCGTCAGAAAATAATAAAAATTGAAATGGTCATAACTTGGTCATTTTAAGTCGGAATGAGCTCATTTTTAGACAGTGGGTACTTTATACCATATATTTTCATTTCCCAAAAGGCTGAAATTTTTCTCACAAATTAAGTTGCCGAAAATGCCCTTTTAAATTTTTGGGCAAAAGCTAAATGGCGTTTTGCAGTTTTGGAGTCTTTTCCTAAAACTTAAATAAAATAAGATGTATAACTCCAATTAACGATCCGTCAATTTTGTTGGATTCGTATCTTTCCGATCTACAATTTTCATCTATCACAATCCATATTTGGACATGTTAAGCTCCCAGAAATTAGTCCGGAAGTAACTAGTCAAAACAGTGGCTTTAACAGTTTTTCTTAGCTTTGAGTAGTTTGGGATAAATTCCATAACTTGCTCATTTTTCAACCTAATTGAGTGATTCCAAAGGGGTTTTATCCTTAATACATAGATCTAGCATCTCAAGAAAAAAAAATCACAAATATCCATCATAGATTTAAAAAAAATCAAAAGCTAGATCACACTTTCAAGTTTAAACTTTTCGAAAAATTCTATTTTTCTATTCCTTTTGATTTCAACCAAATCAACACCAAATATGTGTAGATCAAAATATAAAACACTACTCAACATGGATACCTATAGTTTTTGAGTTTATAAACATAAATCCAAGCTTTGATTTACAAAAATCCAACTAAAATATATATATTAGTTTAGGAATTTACCTTTTTTTCTCAAAATTTTTGTTCTCCTTCTTCTTCTTCTTCTTTCATGGATGAACTTTCTCTCCCTTCTACTCTCTTCTTCCTTCCATGGCTGCCGAAGCCTTTCTTCTCTCACACACACTCTCTCTCTTTTGTGTTTGATAGAATAATAAAAGAGATGAAAGAGAAAAAAATATGATAGATTTTTATTATATATGTATATACATCAATTATCTATACCCACTCTCCTTTTTCTGCTACACAATCCGGTCAAGTGGCCTTATTCATCCACTAATTCTCTCTCTCTCATACTTACCAAAAGGTTACTACAAGAAAGAACAAATTGTTGGCCAATTAAAATGTTGACACCTAGCAAAATGATTAATATATTTTAGAAACATGTGGTGTTTAAAATGGTGATGTACACCCCTTCTTCTCCTCTCCTATTTTTCTCCTTCTATAACCGGCCAAGTGGCCAATTCTTCTCCAAGTATTGCTTTATTTTTATTGCTCCACTTAGTATAACAAATGTCTAAAATGCCCTCCATAATTGTGCCAACATTTGGGCCACCATTTATAATCTTTTGGGCTTCTAGATTAATTTTTTGGGCCATATAAAATTAACATAGTCCAATACTTTTAATATTATCCCACCCTAAATATTTAATTAAGGTATCCATTCCATATATTTAGAATTTAAGTCATTACTCTTGTACACTAAATTTTATAATCAAATTAAACTTGCTTTAATTAAGTTATAAAATTAATAAACTTGAGATAATAAAGATATATCTCTTGACTTAATATTCAATATTAGTATTCTCCCACATGTTCCTTAATAATTGGGTTCACTTGGGCTTAACATTTATCTCTTTTGACTTTCTAAATAAAATATTTGGACTTCCTAACTAAAATGTTTGTGCCATAATATTAATATGATCCATTATATTAAATTTCAACTTACCCTACTCATTTCATTAGGGTTTTCATGTACTCAATTTAAATACAAATTCTTATCCAAGTACATTTAATTTCTTAACCCAATTAGACTTACCTTAATTAGGTTATAAAATTAATTAATTGAGATATATAAAATAAATCTCTTAGAACTAGTATATATAATAAATACTAGTATTCCCTCATCTCATAACCCTTAAGTTATTCAATCATTCATTCCCAATATATATTTAGGATTACACTAGTTTCTTTTATTTGTTTATATAATAAACAAATTTAAACCATCACATAATATTCATATTCACTTACTCACATAATAATTAAATAAATTGTGACATACTCCACAATTCTCTTAGATTAGGTCACTAGTATATATTTAAATACTAGAACCACTAAATAACAATAACCATTTAGGTTATTTAATTATCATACTTAATTTAAATAACTTATTTAAGTTATACAATTTATATTGTATAATTAAATTTAATTTCCTCCTTCTCTCCATAAATTGTTTTCAACCAATTTATTTATATATTAAATATATAATTTAATAAATTCAATCATTTATTCAAATATGAATTTAATTTACTAATTACTTTGATACCAATATACATATTTGCCTATTGGATCTTATCTCATATTTTTACTTTACATCCTTTGGTATAATATTAAATATTATACCATTATCCATATAACATAATACCATATATCCAATTATTTTCTTTACTTTCTATAAATTGCCTTCACAATTTATTTAATTGAAGTAAATATATTAATATGTTCACCATATACACATATTCTTATGAACTTATACACTAAACATATACCTCATTATCAGACTATCACTTATAGTCTATCAAATCATTCAAGTTCTTCTCTAAAAATTTTGAAATTCTTAAAATTTCGTCACAGAAACGTCAAATCCATACACTTATTTTATGTCTAGGCTCATCTTATAACCTTTAATCCATCACTTTAGGATTTTAATAATTATCTAAATTCTTGGGTTGTCACAAAAAATATTCATTAGTATCACATCCACGAATTATCCATACACTATGTTTTTGGACCTTTGCCCTATTATAAAATAGAATAAAATACAGTGACACCCCCTCTAGATAATCATAATAACACTCACCTCCCCTCTAGTTTCTTAAGTAACAGTTAGTACCCTTGCAAGTTTTTAATGTTGACTAAATAGATAAAGTTACATATTTACCCTTGTATTTTATCAAATTTTAATTACTAAATAATATATATATATATATATATATATATGTGTGTGTGTGTGTGTGTGTGTGTGTGTGTGTGTGTGTGTGTGTGTGTGTGTGTGTGTAATTATCCTTTTTTTAATACAATACATTTTAATTATAGTTTTATTTGTAATTAAAACTATATCATTTAAATTGTTGGTAAGTTATAAAAAAACTAATTTAGTTTAATTAACACATATTTTTGGATAAGTGATACAAATAATAAAAAAAATTAAATTAAATTATTAATGAAGCTATTCTAATTAGAGTGATTGAGTATATTGATAATTTAGTTTTTGGTGCTTAACAACAAAAAATATTATTTGAATTTTTAGTTTCATATTATAATTTTTATATGTTAAATTTTATTGAGTATATATAAAAAATTGGGATGTTTATGATTTTGATTACATTATTTTTAGTATACAGCTGACGTTGTTTTTATGCAATGTTAAGTAAAAAAATATAATTATATTTATTACTACCTTTATCTTGTAAAAAAAAATTCTTTTAATATATATATATATATATTTTTTTTTTTTGAGTAACAACATTTGTCATTTTTACTGTAAATAATTATGTTTAAGTGTGAATTATGTTTAGTTTAATATATGAGAAAAATAATTAATATATTTTTTAATACTTTTTTTATATGAGTAATAAGATTCGTTTAAATTGTAATAATAAGTTTGTTTTACGTAAATTTTAATATTTGAAAAAAATAATTATTATTTTATTGCGTTAATTTGTAATTTTTATGGGTATTAACATTATACTTTTTAATTACAAAAAAATATATTGGAATATATATCAAGTAAATTTTAATATTTGAGAAATTTAATTAGTAAAAATTGTATGACTTTATTTTCCTGATAAAATGAATATTTATTATTTTTTGACTTTTATGTTATTTATTGCACAATTTCATAATTTAATTAATTAGATCAAGTAAAGTAAAAATTATGATATACAAATTTATATTTAGTGGAGAAATTTAACATTATAACTTGAAGGGTGTACTAGACATTATATTAAAAATATTTTTAAATATTAGTTGGTCAACCACACTAGGGGTAGTGAGTGTTACATATTGTATAGATTAGAGGGGTATTGACTGTTACTTGAAAAACTAGAAGGGTGGTGAGTGTTATTATGATTATCTACGAGGGTGTCAGTGTATTTTACTCTGTAAAATATACAACAAGTTTCTTCCTCCCTTTTGACATCATTGGGTGCTTGTCTACGGGCAAAACCAAAGCACAAATGCACAAATCTGGTCGGCCACGCTGGGAAGAAGAATATTATGTCATACGAACTTGCTTACAAAGTACTACTAAAGAGTACGGAAAAACCTACCGGCATTGTTAATCCGGCAGGACGGCAGATTGCGAAATCACGTGAACCTTATTTTTCTGCATAAACTCTGCCGCTTAAAGGTATGCCAGCCTAAATATGCAAGGACAAATGGAAAAAGACATAAGCAAAAACTATATTATTCATGCAATTCTTATGCTACTTCGGACCGGTCATCTGGTCGTCCCATTTTTCAGAATAATTACAGGAACATGTGATGCCTTTTTTACTGAATTAAAATGATTATATTCAACATTTGATAGGACCTTGCATAGTTCCCCAGAAACCCAACCCTGTTTTGTTAAAGTTCATATTTGCTAAATAAATTGGAAATATTTTTTGTTTTCAACCTATTACCAAGTTAACGTAAGGAACAAAGAAGATATTTTACATATGTAGTTGTCCAAACCACATGTAAAAATTAAAAATAAGTCGTTGATATCAGATTTTAGAACGAATTAGTAAAAGAAATTGTATCATAAAGATGAAGGAAATAATGGACTTGGATCTCATCCATTATACATTCCCTCAAATTCCATCCAATGCACTATATTTTTATAATTGTGAGTAATATAATTAAAATCAATACCGATCAATTAATTTATTATATTGAATAGTATAATTATTTCAAAAATAAAAATAAAAATAATCCGACACTTTTCACCAGTTGATGAACATGTGAATTTTTGATCAAAATTTCTTCTAAAATTTAACGGTAATAAGATTTTTTATAATTCTAATTATTATTTTTTTATAAAATTGATCTTAATATTATCTACTATCTATTAACATATTTTTATCATTATTAATAAAATTATTAAAATCAAATAATTAGTGTATTGAACGGAGTTGAAAGAAATGTATAATGGAGGGGAGCGAAATCCGGAAAGAAAAATAATGATGATAAATTGACGGTAATATGCAAGAACTCCACACGGAAAGAACACGTAGTTTTTGGGTGCGGACAATTCTCCTGTCCTCCGCAAGTAATCTTTCCGTGTGGACTATTTGCATTTGTTCATTTCTAATCTGAGCAACGCCACCCCGCCACTTGTCATCATCATGCTTATCAAAAGCCATCTGGTCTGTTGACTTACAAAACATGACTACAAAGTAATGCCACTCACGTAAAATACAAAAATACAGATATGACAGCAATATTTGAACTCAAATGTCACTCGAATCAATTTAAAGAGGATGGTCCTCTTCGTATTTTCTACAAGAAATGGGGTTTTTCTTCTCTAGGAACGCAAGCGAGATGTATCAAGTTCACTAAAAAAATATAGAATAAGATATAAGGGAAGTATATTAGTAGTATTTAGTTATTTTGTTTCTTTATCGAGTATGAATAAGCTCAAGAAACAAGTTGATTTTCACGAAACTTCCAACAAGTTTCCTTGGCCGACTTCTCTATTTCTAGTACAAAAGGGCAACCACCCCCTGTTGGCAGAAAGAAGTTCTTCATTCCTCCAAAGAGTCTGAAGTAGTACAACAATTCAAAGTTTTTGTCTTTTACCATCTCTGTGAGTTTTGACCAAAGAATGACAAGCAAACTTGGTGATTATGGCACTTTTATCCTAAACATAACCACCACCACCCTCACCAAAGCCCAAAAAAGATGGCGGATTGCTTATGTTGCCATTTATTTCTCGAGGGTCATGCTCAATGTTGCCAAAGAGGTTGTTTCCAAGAAAACAAACTATCATCACATTTCTGAGATATTAGCCTCACCTTCTTATACGGTTCTAAATATCCAACCCCAGCATGATACTAATACTTCCCACTTACCCAAAAAGGAAAACGTGCATGTTCCTCACTTACCAAAAACAGAAAATGTGCATGGTTCTTGCTTTGCAGATATTGACAAAACAAAACTCACAGTGATGGTGAAAAACAAAGACTTGGAAGAGCTTCGCAGGGTGGGGGATGTTGAGGGCTTGCTCAATGCTCTTGAGACTAACCCCGAGAATGGAATCGAGGGCAACGAACAAGATGTTAGCCGGCGGCGAAACATATTTGGTTCAAACACTTACCAGAAACCACCACCAAAAGGGCTGATTTATTTCATTGTGGAGGCTTTCAAAGACACCACCATTCTCATCCTGCTGGGCTGTGCTGCTCTTTCTCTGGGCTTTGGCATCAGAGAAGATGGCTTGCAGGAAGGTTGGTACGAGGGCGGTAGTATATTTGTGGCTGTCTTTCTGGTAGTTGCTGTATCAGCTGGTAGTAACTACAGACAAGAGGGACAATTCGAAAAGTTGTCAAAAATTAGCGATAACATTATAATTGATGCTATGAGAGGTGGAAGGCGGCAAAAGGTATCCATCTTTGACCTTGTAGTTGGAGATGTTGTGTTTCTGGGAATTGGAGATCAAATACCTGCGGATGGATTGTTCTTAGATGGGCATTCTCTACAAGTTGACGAGTCCAGCATGACGGGAGAGAGTGACCATGTAGAAGTAAACTCCGAGCAGAACCCGTTCTTGTTTTCTGGTTCAAAAGTTGCAGATGGGTATGCTCGGATGCTGGTAATATCAGTTGGGATGAATACTGCATGGGGAGAGATGATGAGCTCAATAACACATGATTCCAATGAACAGACGCCATTACAAGCTCGGCTTGACAAATTGACCTCATCAATTGGCAAGGTAGGCCTTGCTGTTGCTTTTCTTGTCCTTGTAGTTATGTTAGCTCGCTATTTTACGGGGAACACAGAAGACGATTATGGGAATCAGGAGTACAATGGTAGCAGAACAGATATAAATGATGTGATCAATTCTGTTCTACGTATTGTATCTGCTGCAGTCACCATTGTAGTGGTGGCAATTCCTGAAGGTCTGCCATTGGCTGTCACGCTTACGCTTGCATACTCCATGAAGAGAATGATGGCTGATCAGGCAATGGTCAGGAAGCTCTCAGCTTGTGAGACCATGGGCTCAGCCACAGTTATTTGTACTGACAAAACAGGCACATTGACGATGAATCAAATGAAAGTGACCAAGTTTTGGCTTGGCCAAGAAGACATTGGAGAAAATTATTCCAATGTAATTTCCCCAGAAGTTGTTGAGTTGTTCCACCAAGGCGTCGGTTTAAACACTACAGGTAGCATTTATAAATCAGTTTCAGGAGGGTCTGTACCCGAGTTTTCTGGAAGTCCAACTGAAAAAGCAATTCTTTCATGGGCTGTCACGGAATTGGGTATGGATATGGAAAAACTGAAGCAAAGCTCTACTATTCTTCACGTTGAAACATTCAACTCGGAGAAGAAACGAAGTGGTGTTTCGATGAGGAAGAGAGTTGATTACACCATCCACGTGCACTGGAAAGGAGCAGCTGAGATGGTACTAGCAATGTGTTCAAGTTATTATCAGAGTAATGGAGATACAAAGCTAATAAGTGACTATGAAAGAACACAATTTGAGAAGATAATCGAAGGAATGGCAGCAAGTAGCCTACGTTGTATCGCTTTTGCTACTCAGAAAATTCTGGAGGAAGATATGCAACATACTGAAGATGGAAAAAGCAACAAAAAGCTAAAAGAAGATGGATTGACCCTGCTAGGGCTTGTTGGTCTCAAGGATCCATGTAGACCTGGGGCCAAAAAAGCCATTCAAGCATGCAGATCTGCTGGAGTGGATATCAAAATGATCACTGGAGACAATGTTTTCACAGCAAAAGCTATTGCCACAGAATGCGGGATACTTGGACCTGATCAACATGTAAATAGTGGGGAAGTAGTAGAAGGTGCAGAGTTCCGAAACTACACACCTGAAGAGAGGATGGAGAAGGTTGACTATATCCGTGTCATGGCAAGGTCCTCCCCTTTTGACAAGCTTTTGATGGTACAATGCTTGAAACAAAAAGGACATGTGGTAGCAGTCACTGGTGATGGAACAAATGATGCCCCGGCCTTAAAAGAAGCTGACATAGGGCTTTCCATGGGAATTCAAGGAACAGAGGTTGCCAAGGAGAGCTCAGATATCGTAATCCTAGATGATGATTTTGCTTCTGTGGCCACAGTTTTAAGGTGGGGACGATGTGTTTACAACAATATCCAGAAATTTATTCAGTTTCAACTCACAGTAAATGTTGCAGCTCTTGTTATAAACTTCATTGCATCAGTTTCATCTGGTGAAGTTCCCTTAACAACAGTCCAATTGTTGTGGGTCAACCTCATTATGGACACACTAGGTGCTCTGGCACTTGCTACAGAGCGGCCTTCCAATGAGCTGATGCACAATCCGCCCGTGGGTCGAGTTGAACCCCTCATAACAAACATCATGTGGAGAAACCTATTAGCACAAGCTCTATACCAGATATCCATCCTCTTGACTTTACAGTTCAAGGGTAAATCAATCTTTGATGTGGATGAGAAGGTGAAGAATACTCTAATATTTAATACATTCGTCCTCTGCCAAGTTTTCAACGAATTCAATGCAAGGAAGTTGGAGAAGAAGAATGTATTCTCAGGTATTCATAAGAACCATTTGTTTCTAGGGATCATTGGAATAACCATCATTCTTCAAGTTGTGATGGTGGAATTCTTAAAAAAATTTGCAGACACAGAAAGATTAAATTGGGGACAATGGGGAATTTGTATTGCCATGGCAGTTTTATCATGGCCAATTGGTTATTTTGTAAAGTTCATACCTGTAGCAAAAAAACCCTTTCTCAACTATCTTAGAAGTTGAGATTTGCGTCAACAAGACTCAGCTCGCTGCCCTAGCGTCACCCCAAATCTTCAGGCTTGAAACTGCTCTCGTTATCCAGAGGTTGACATTCGAATTGGCAAAGACATTGTGGGGCTATTTACCGCACAACTGTCTACGGCGAGGGCTAAAACACACGTGGAAGGCAAGGCCATAAACAGATACTGGCATGATTGAATCAAGTGGCAACCCTTAATATTCAAAAGTGTATCAATCATTATGAAGGTCCCGTGCTCAGCAAAAATCATATATACACAAGAATTTACCCAAATACGAACAACATAGCAGACCTCAAGTGCTTGACAACAAAGCTTTGCTAAGTGGAGTTACGTGATATATCATCATGTCAGGTTCCATTTTAATGGCTTCTTCAAATCCTTCAGTATGTACACACTCTTCGTCTCATAAAACTGGATGGACGGAAGAAGGAAAGGAAGGCTACAAAAATCCTGCACAAACTCATAACTACTTCTTTAGCTATCTTGCTCAATGTCGAGAAGAAGCAAACGAAAAGGGTAAATAAATGGGCTTATCTTGCCTAATCATCTTGGAAGCTTATTCATATGCAACAACTGGATGCAGATCATACTTTTGTGGTTATATCTTCTCATTTTTTATTTTTTTATATATAGTATTTTTTATATAGGTATGTCTTCTCATTTTCATCTTTCGTATTCATAGTCATATCTTCTCAGTAGTAATTCTACCTTCTAAGTCTTTCAATGCATTAGGTAGTTTTACACCTTTACTCACTATCTTGCCCCTTACTAAGAATAATGAAGGTTTTATTGACTTGTAACTTTAAGGTGCCATTTCACATGATTAGTTTTAGCCTTTAGGAGGCTCAGAATATAATTCAATCACGTTTCTGGGAATTGGAGTGCATGACTTAACAAATACTCATTCCAAAGTGCACTTTTTACTCGAGAATTGCGGACCACTCCAGAGCTCTCGTAGCAATATTTGTTATCAGATTCATCTCCAAAAGGGAACAGATCAACTACAGAACTCCGGATACAGCTTTGTAAAACCAGAAAAGAGCTTAATAAGATTATCTTGCCATCCAAACCATGAAGTAGTTCCATGTTTCTACCGAAGAATAATAAAAGCTAGTGAGAGAAAATAGGACATGAATTAAATTATTGATATGCAGGGATGATACAAATTTCTACCACTTGCATATGAGGGTACATATGATGATATGAGCAGAAAAATCCAGGATCAAACTACAACTCACAAGCAATATCCTCATACAACTACGAACTACCATAACCATCATCAACCCTACCATCCAGCAAATATTAGTTTATCACAGATACGAAAGAGACAAACGGATTAGGAAAAACAATCAATATGAAGGTTATATTCTACTTGAAGCTATGGGACTTGGCTAACTGTAAAATCATAACTGGAGACACTCAATAGCATATATTGGACTACAATCAGGCCTGAAACTCTTTAGAAAAAAACAGAAACGAATGCCACAAAACATGGTGCAAGATAAGAGCATGACATCTAATTGTGTTCTATGCAACCCTTAATATTCAAAAGAAAAAGAAGAAGTCAGATTCACATTTTTAGACGGATGAAGGCAGTACAAACTTGTAATCATTCACATAAGTATTGAGAGGTTAAGCAGTAGACAATCCAATTCACGAAGGCACAAAATTTATCAAGGCATGGCTCCTCTGAAGAGGAACAAAACCTTAGCGCAAACAAAAAGTTCATCATTTAAACAAGTGTTATGTTTTAATAGCTCCTATGGTGGCCAAATAAATCCTCAAAGATCAAGTTAGTTACTATACCCTAAACCTTGCAAAACCTACAAGATACCAAATGTGAACCCAAAATATTGTATCTTGTATGTCTCCACATATAGGGTGCTAGCAAATTAAAATTAGACATTGACAATTCTCATACAAGCACATGTGTTTAGCAAGATCTTCTCGTGATAGCATTACTTTGGTAGCCAGCATCTTCCTAATATAACTCCATCTGTACCAAAATAAGAGTTCTTGCATCTAAAACCTTCTTTGCTGTTCACAAACCCAGTACATAATAATCAAAAGACAATATTTTTACACAAATTCACCTCGTTTGAATAATTGAATCAAGATTCTCCTACATATTCACCAAAAAAATTAGATTATGTTACTGAATTTGACTGACATTAGAGTTTTAAACATACTAAAAATTGAAGTCTACAATCAACGAAAAATCAGACAGTGATAATCAATACATTTTAGAATAAATCGACAGAAAGAAAAGTATATAAAGAAAAACATACTCATCCTTTTGAAAATTGCTATGCCTTTGAACATCATTTTGAAACAGGGGGAAGCATTTCATGGATGTACATAAGAATTCTATTGAACGGGAGACGCGATACGACCACAATATAGCTCACTCTATTGAAAAAGAGTCTTGTGGACGGTTGTACGCTTGTACTTGTAGGTGTTAGACCTGTTCGGCAGTGACATATTCGTTTGGCAATGACTTATTTTTTTATTTATAAATTAATTTTTAAGTTAACAAAATAAATAAGTATTTGATGTTTATTTTATCACTCTTCTTATTAATGTCTTTTTAATAATTTTTATATTTGATTTTAACTTATAAATTAATATAAACCGAACACGTTCATAATTTATTTTAATTAATTTCTCACTTATAAGTCAAATTAATGCCGAATATTTTTATTTATAAGTCGCAACTTAAAATAACTTATATTTTAATTTTAAATCATTTTAAAATAAATTGTTGTTGATCGTAGTCATTATTTACTATAAATAATAGTTCTAACTTCTAAGTATAAAAGTTTAATATTGATTTTTTTTAATATTGATATAAATTTATTTTATTTATGTTAACACATGAATATCAACATATCATAAACTTTATGATTATGTTTGTTTGTAAAAATTATTCTTGGGATATAACTATTAATTCTAAATGTCTTGCTTATTTTTAAATTTAAACTTAAAATTATTAGTTTCGAATTATAAAATGACTTAATAGTATTGACATTATAATTATAATTCCGAAATTATAATCATTAATAATCTTGAAATTATAATTATTATAAACAAACATACACCGTAATAAAATTTTCAATTTTCAAATTTAAATAACTTTATGATTATGTTAAGCGACTTAAAAAATTAATACTGAACTCATCATTCAAAACGGAACGAGAAGAGTTCTACATTTTTAATTCATAATATAAAATAATAAAATATTTTCATATTTATTATTATTGGGTGAGAGGGCCGAAAACTCAAGACAAAATTAATCATGCACCATAATGATAAAATTTAGGATAATTTAATTTTTATTCCATACTTCAATTTTTTTATTTTCTTCATATTTTATAAAATTATGAGTTTAAAATAAATATTCTATTTATTTTAAATTATACGATAATTGATTTTTGAAAATTGATTTAAAATATTTTAAAATTCAAAATTGATACGACTAATTAATAATTATGAAATAATAAAATTTACAATAAATAATATTTTTTAAATAATTTATAATATTTATCATTAATTAAAATTAAAAAATTTAACATCAAATTTGAATTTAAAAATATTTTAAATTGATTTCAAAAAGACAACCGTGATTAAATAATATGGTATGGTAAGAGTATACAATTTAATATTTTTAAATTATAAATAAGAATAGAAACTAATATAATTTGCTTGTATTACAAAAAAAAACAAAACAAATTAGCTCTCTACATTAAATAATAAATTTTGGTCGATATAATTTCTAATTTAACAACTTACCATAAATCCCTTTTTCGATCTGGAGTCCAACTAAAAACCCTCTTTCAACCAAGCCAGCAAAAAAAAAAAAACAAACTCAAAACGATTCTTCTGTCCGTCTTGTTCAGTTAAATCTCCTGATTCCTCCCGACTGTGCTCCAACGATCTGATCTAATTTTCACCTGCCGGTCTGATATTCTCCTATTTCGGTAAGATTAACGCCTAAACAATCCCAATTCGCTTGCATTCGCTCATCGCAATCTCTCTCCAGTATTTTGATTGAAGCAAAATTGACAAGTTTATGCGGTTATGTGTCTTTTTCATTGTGTATGAGGTTGTACTTCAAGTCTTCATGCACTACTCCATATAAAAAGAACATAATTAAGATTTAAGCATGTACTTTGAACTATTTCGGCGATATCATAATTTATATATTCCCGCTGCGTGCACACTTATTTTGTATCACTTGTTAATATTTGAATAATCACTTTAGCACACAAATTCACCTTTTTAATATATATTTGTAGTATAGCAGAAAATATAACTTACAAAAGTATTGAAAATATAGCTACGAGCACGCAGGGGCGGATCCAGGAATAAATCTTAGCAGGGGTTGATTTTAAAAAATCAACTCACAATTCACAAACACAACGAATTCAAAAAAAAAATTAAATTATAGTGTGCTCAAGTTTTTGCAGTTATGGTCTTCTTTTAAAATTTAAATTACATTCAAAGTTATGTAGATAACAATTAAGCATAGAATTTTGAGACGGGTGAATCAAAGGCTCAATTCTTACAACCAACTCATACATGTTCATATAATGCATAAGTACAGAGTTATCCTACAAATGGATAAGATCACATGAAGTAATTGTCATACAAAATTCATCAATTGAAAAAAATAAAAAAAATTACTTCATCATCTAAGACTTAGATAAATCTCAAATCAACTTTTACTGCATAAGAAATCATGTTCTAACTAATTGCAGTTATATGTAAATTTTGTTTACTCCCCAAGAGTGAAGAGTGAAGAGTGAATAGTGAAGAGTAAAGAGTGAAAGTCAATTGTCTATTTACCCCAATTCTCTTAACCTTATTTGATAAAGATTGTAAATTTATTCTATATTTTTCACCAATTCTCCTTACATAACACATATTTTACAAGCTACTTTTCTTTAGAAGTCATCCCATTTGCAAACATAGTTCCAATTTAGAATTTCTAAAGTTGAAAAAGTAAGTGGAGTTAAAAAATTTAACCAAAATATGCATTGGGTAACAACAAACACAAAAAATCATTTTAAACTACAACTTAAAAAGCAAATTCATAGTTAAGAAAAAAATTATCATTCAAAGTTAAGAAAGCATTTACAATAAACATTGATATATATATATATATATATATATATATATATATATTTATATATACACACACACATATATATATACACACATACATAATGACTTTACTTAAGAAAAAAATTAAAAAAAGAAAGCCCTAAAAATTAAAAAATTATCAAACAAAAAAAACCCTAATTAGCTACCTCTCAAGTCCAATACAACAAATACATCAAATAAATTGAATTGAGTTTAACCTCAAATCCCCAACCAACAACAAATTCAAACAAATTACAATTTTAAATTATCAAATAAAAAACCCTAAATTTGTTACTTTCTAAATCTCATATGCGCAAGGGCCGAGGGGTAGAGACTACAATAGAATGAGAAGAGGAGACAAGGTCGCGACTGAGAAGAGGAGAAGTCGTTGACTCGCGGACCGGTGCTTTGCTTGGCCAAGCAGTGAAGGAGAAGTGGAGTTTTTTTTTAATTTGAAGGCTGAGCTCTCACCTGTCTCTTATCTAACTCTCTGTACATACTTTGAAAAATTAGATTATAATGGATATTTTTTTTGCCCCACCAAGTTTAACTTTTTTATTAATCTGCCCCCTTGAGTTTATTAACTTATAAATTCTGCCTCTTGAGTTTACCTATAAAAAAAAAGTGAGCATATGCCTATGGTGCCCTTGCTATACATCCGCCCCTGCGAGAACGGGTAAAAACCACATATGCAACACTTTCCTATACAATTGGTACAGTTAAGAGTTGGTATAGGAAAGACTAAAGAGTAGCATCTGTTTGACTAGAATTGTTTTATTTTCCCAATGTAACATATGCAACTCTTTGTTATGCCAACTGTATAGAAAAGAGTTGCATCCGAGAAAAATTGGCGATTTTTTTCTGGTGCCCATAGCTTTATTGATAATACTTAAATGTGTTTTGTGTACGTCTTAAAATCCATGGAACACTCGCCCAAAAAAAAAAGGAAGCAAGCAACTAAAGTGGGAAAGAGGGAGTATAAGGCTGCTCTTGTCATTCTAGATTTGACAAGGTAAGTTGGTGTATAGTGGTAATATAAAAAGAAGTGGAAAGGAAAAGAAAAAGTTAGCTTAGCAGGTATGTTGCGTGCATTTGCCTAT
Organism: Panax notoginseng; assembly: GCA_016801055.1. Taxonomy (NCBI): domain Eukaryota; kingdom Viridiplantae; phylum Streptophyta; class Magnoliopsida; order Apiales; family Araliaceae; genus Panax; species Panax notoginseng. The sequence continues at coordinate 8,663,755 of CM029013.1, forward strand.
TTGAGGGGAACTAAGTCTTTCATTAAATGTTTTACTAGTAACTGGTAAGCCTGTCACTAAGCAGTGGGGTTAATTCTGTAGGTCTGTGAATCCCAGAGAAGAAGAATCCACAAATCTGGGATTCCTCTGTAGTTTCTTTTAGTGGTAAAAATTGAAAATATTACTAATAGTATTTACTAAATAGTATAATGTTTTATGTACTAATTCTATCTATGAAATTAGTATAAGAATTAATAGTATATATATATATATATTTCCAAAATTTCTAGATAGTATTAGTACTTAAATTTGTGTTTCTTGGTTTTTTTAACATTTATCATTAATTAGTATTTTGAAATTTTGATGTATGTATATTAGAAATCTATTTATATGTGCCTAATCCCTGATTTCCTAATTTTGGAGATTTGCTGAACTGCCAAATTTGCGTATGGCGAACCCGAATCCTTGAACCTGGTTTTTTTGCTTCTTAGGCCTGTCACCACTGTCTTAGCCTGTATATGCACAATATTATGTTTTTGTTACTATAATTTATCTTTTGCCACTGAGCCATGTTTAATTTTTGTATGAATGTTTATACATTTCAACTTTCAGTGCCCTGCTCTTATTTTTTAAGTGTATACTGTTACCTTTGAAATAATTCGATCACTATGTCAACAAGCTTATGTTGTTTAATTCTTGTTACAGCAGGTTAGTTCATGGAGACCTAGCAATCGAAAGGTGATCAACTGTGAGACGTAATATGGGGACTGAAGATCCTAGTCGTGCAAATTTTCCTCTGAGACCTGTCTCACCTTTCCCTTCTCCACAAAGTACGTCGCCTTTTTTATCATCCCGACCCGTCGTTGGACCAGAGGCCTCTGCTTTTATATTCCCAGGGCCTATGGTTGGGTCAGATGCTTCTGCCATTAGGCCATCCCTGCAGTCAGATACTTCTGCCATTAGGCCATCCCTGCAGCCTGCTTCTCAGACTACAGCCCCTTTCTTATCCTCAAGACCTGTTGTTGGATCAGAACCCTCTGGTTTTAGACCTATGCCACCAGGTTGGTCTACTGCTCCAGCTATTAATCCATCCCCACCATCATATGGCCCACCAGCTGCAGGATCTTTCCAACGTGTCACTGCACCACCGTTTTCCTCAATTTCTCGAGCACCGTCTCCACACACTTCACCTGTAGGCCAGCCAGCTTTTCCCCCACCAACTCAACATCCTGTAGGCCATATTTCATCCATGTCAGCTTTTCAAAATCCGCAGCCATATATACCATCAGTTCCAATGGGATCTCCACCTCAAAGCATAAACACTGTGTCATCAAGCATGAATTTTTCACCGTCATCTGCAGATTCATCAAATTTTTCTTCTCGTCCAAACTTGCAGCAATCCTCGCCCCCAACAAGGCCGTTTTATCCTGCTGCTCCAGGCAGTTTAGCTTTACCAGGTTATCCGGGTAAGCAACCTCCTACAATTACGAAAGGTCCACCTATACAATCTGCAACCTTTCTTACTCATCAAGGAGGTTATGTTCCACCCCCTCCAGTAGTATCTACCCCTTTTCTTTCTCCTCAAGGTGGTTATGCCCCCCCTCCTCCAGTTGCAGCTCCTGTAGGCCTGTATCCAAGGGAGCAAATGCGAACTCCAGGCTCTGCACCTCCTTTGGGAGTTTCTCAGGGCTTGATAGAAGACTTCTGCTCGCTCTCTCTTGCGTCTGTTCCAGGTTCAATTGATCCAGGACTTGATGCTAAAGCATTGCCGCGGCCATTATATGGTGATGTGGAGCCACGGGGTTTTGCTGAGACGTACCCCTTGAATTGCGATTCTAGATATCTACGACTTACAACTAGTGCAATACCAAATTCTCAATCCTTAGTTTCAAGGTGGCATCTTCCTCTTGGAGCGGTTGTTTGTCCTCTCGCAGAAGCTCCTATAGGGGTGAGCATTAATTATTCTGAGCAATTGCAGTTACTGATGCACCTTTCTTACACATCATATGTGCAATCTCATATTTCTAGCTTGTAACTGTTTCATTTAGGAGGAAGTGCCAATTGTTAATTTTGCGACGACGGGGATCATTCGCTGTAGAAGATGTCGCACATATGTTAATCCATATGTGACTTTCACAGATAGTGGAAGAAAGTGGCAATGCAACATATGTGCTTTGCTTAATGAGGGTAGGTTTCCAACTATGAAAACATGATTATATATTATTTTAACTGAATTCGCTAGGGAAAACAAACTCATTTACATTAAATTTTCTTATCCATTTAGTATGCATGTTAAGATGCCTAAAAAACATGTATACATTACTTATGTAATTATTGGTATCATCTAAAACAAACTTTTATATATTGCTTCTGTAATACTTTTGGTGTTATCTCTGGCATATGAAGTATGATGATTTTTTTTTGGTGTCGTAGGTCATCCTAGATTGTTTTGTTGTTGTTTAGGCTTACCAGACAATCTCCATACTTACTGAGAACATACAGGATAGAACTTTTGTATATAGGGTTTGAAAGCATGTGCATACTTACTCATTTTTATCATTGGTCCTAAAAGGGGATATATTTCACGAGAAAACCTTTTCGAGCTGTAAGAGTGGACATTCTTTAGAAGAGCTATTATCATAAGTTGATATGCTTTCACTTCTTTTCAGTATTAGTAAAATATGAATTCCTGGTTAAATTAATTTTAAAAATTGCACTTGGTCTTTCTCTCTCTCTCTCTCTCTCTCACACACACACAAAAAAAAAAAGAGTTAAAACTTTTTTTATGAGGATTCAATGTGGAAATTCCATACATCAGGTATTTGCGCCTGATGAATCTCTTTCTCACAAAACTTATCCACTTCTTGATGTAGGACAGATTTATAAGACGAGTTTTGTTATTGATTGATATTTAAATAAAATTAGGATCCAAGTAATGTTCTGCTCTTATTCTACACGATATAAAGAAAGCCAATAATATCTCAATAATCAGAATGTACCCCGTGTAAAGATTACATCGGTATTTAAACAAAAACAACCCTAAATTGGACTTGGAGACCAATAAAATAACAAAAGACAAAAATACCCCAGCTAATTAAAACAATTCCATAACAATGAAATAAACAAAATAAATAAATAAGGAAACTAAATCATCGATCCCCATCATTTCTCCCCGATTGAGAAAAATTCGGCTATGTCGAAATGAAATCTTCGTAACGATCCAACAATGTAGGATCTATACGATGAAACTCGTCCTTACCAATTCACATGCAATCACTGTTAGGTTTGCCGCGCCACTTAACCAAAAAATTGGCGATATCCTCTGCGCCTAGTCGACACAAACCTCTCGTCCAATACATCATTGATACCATCTGTTGTAGACTGTGAAGAAACAAGTGGAGGTGCAGGTGGAACAGGTAAAGAAGGAACAAGTACAGGCTCAATACCCATAATATTACTAGGAAGATCTAACTCATAAGTATTAGCACTAACCTTCTTTTTAACACGAAATGGTCCCATCCGCTTAGCATGCACCTTTTTCCATGTGCCCGGAGGTAACTTCTCGACACAGTGTCGAAGCATCACTTGGTCATTCTCATTGAACTCTTGGTACCTGCGATAAACATTTGCAGTAGAATTATAATTTTCATTGGTCAAATTAATTTTCTGTCTTATCTCAGCATGCAAGTCATGAATGTGTTGAAATTTTGTAATTAAGCACACCTAGAGGGGGTGAATAAGTGTAAATATCCAAAAGTGATCTACAATAGTCAATTTTTAAAGATTACTATTGCAGGCTATAATCGGACGGTCTAACTCTGTCCATATTAGTTATGTTCTTCGTCTGTTATAAATGGACAGCTAATACCTGTATGTTTTAGTAAAATTTTTGACTATGACTTAAATCAAAATCTGCAGATTATTAAAGTGTATAACAGAAACAAAAGAACAATAAATCACAATAAATCACGCCAATATTTTTACGTGGTTCAGCCCCTATCCTCTACTCTAGTGGCCTAATTCACGTCCAATACTAACTAATATTTGAGACACTTTTTTATTAAAACTTAATATTCAAAAGATTACAGAAAACTTCTTGTACAACGAAGATCGATTCTGACTTGGACACCTTTGCACCTCTGCAACTTCTCTCATCTTTGAGACCTTGAGACCTTGATGCTTCCGTTGTACAGACTGAATATTCAATGATCACCCAAGCCAATCTAGACTTGTACTCGGTTTACAAAAGATGAATAAAAGATTACAAAGAATTTTCAGTTACAAACGATTCAGAAGATTATAAATAACAACTGGAATCAGACTTTAGAAGAACTCTCAGTATGTATTCAATAATGATTTTCAGCTTCAAGTCTCCTTCTCCCTTTTGCCCAGCAGGATGAATATATAAAGACTAGTGAGCAACGGCTATAACAAACTGTTAGCATGAATGACTCAATAGGAGATAGCAATCTGTTATAATAAACGACTATAATATATTCCAAAAGCAGTAAGTCAAAGATATAATAATAACCCAGGTAAAAATAAAGGAGCTAAAAGATATGCATGATAAGATAAAAGAGTCCATGTAGCTTTAATAGTCTGTTTCCTTAAAAATACAAACTCAAACAACTTGATTCCACTCGAATTTGAATGAGTCAAACACTTTCCATGATGGACTCTAACTCAAACAGATGACATAGTAGAACCAAATTCCAGCTTCATCAGATTCCTAAATGAATGGTAACGTTAAAGTCAAACAAACTTATAAGGAATTTCCTTAATATACTCCAAACCAAATTTGAATGCTAAACAATTTAAGATAAATCTATATATTCTTCAACTATATCTGTTTCCTTAAAAGACTTTAACAAATGGCATAGGAAAACCGAATTCCTTATATGACTCTAATTAAATCAAATTGCTTTAACAATATATATTATTAAATAAAAATTTCAACAAATAAAAAGATGGAATTTAAGCTTCTTGGACTGGAAATAATTCATGCGTTTAAACGAATTTATATCCAAATTGGGCCAAACTAACTATATTATATTCAATAGACCAATATTATATCAACCCAAAATATAATCCATGCAATCCATAAAATAACAAACATGTATAAATATATTATCATTATTAAAATCATCAATAATAAAAACTATCATGTGTCATGCAAAAGTTTCAACAGACTTACTAGCTCTATATGTAGTGGGAAGAGGGACCAAGTCAATAGGTTTCTTAGGCTGATAACCGGTATAAATCTGAAAAGGACTCGCCCTAGTAGAGTGATTAACCGAACTATTATAGGTAAACTCAGCCATGGGTAAAACTCTATCCCAATTAGACACGTGATTTCCTATAAGGCATCTCACCAAATCACCTAGACTCCTATCAACTCTCGGTTTGACCATCAGTTTGTGGGTGATAGGTGGTGGAAAACTTAAGTGTGGTATTTAGTTTCTTTCATAGGGTTTTGCAAAAATAACTCGTGAATTTGACACCGCTATCAGAAACTATAGACAAAGGCTAACCACGTAGCCTCACAACCTCACTAAAGAAAATTGATGCAATGTGTGAAGCATCATCAGTTTTGATGCATGGGATAAAATGTGCCATCTTAAAAAAACAGTCCACTACAACAAAAACAGAATCATGACCTCTAGGGATCCGCAGTAACCCCAAGACAAAATCCATGCTAATATCCTCCCAAGGAGCATGGGCATATATAACCCTGTGTTTTGCTTCCTACCCTTAGCAGTTTGACATATACGACGCTCGAAAACAACACGAGCTACATCTTTTTTGAGGCTAGGCCAAAAAAACCTATCCTCCACAATTACAATGATTTTATCACGACCAAAATGACTTGCGATCCCTCCCATGTGTAACTCCCAAACTAAATGGTCAAGCATAGATGTGCTAGGAATACACAGACGGCCAGACAGGTGCCCTTAAAAAGATACCCATCATGGATACGAAAATCGCCTGAGGGTGGTACACTAGAGTTTGTAAGGCAATATATGTCTCTCTAAAGTCTCGATAAGAAAGGTACTCATGGATAATAAGCTCAAACCCAATAACCTTCATACTTAAAGTGTTAAGGAGAATAGATTCTCTACTCAACGCATCAACGGCTTTGTTCTCTACCCCTCGACAATGCTTTAGGACAAAAGAATAGTCTGAAGAAACTCAACCCACATAGCGTGTCAATGATTCAACTTCTTCTGGGAGTTTATATATTGAAGTGCATGATGATGGGGACTCTATGCCAAGAATAATGAAGAGATTTTTTATATTTATTATTTGGAGTTTTTAATATGTTTACTATAAAAGTAGTTGATGACTAAAATACCCTTATTAATTATTCATAATCACTAATTAATATCCTAAATACCCACTAATAAATAAAATACATAAATCACATCAACTGCTTTTATATTAAACATAATAAAAACTCCAAATAATAAATATAAAAAATCTCTTATTTGTTCTTGACTTGGAGTCCCCATCACTTCTCCTGAGCAGAATTGTTGTATGTAATAAAATAGACATGCTAATGAGTAGGCTTGCTTACTTCTTTGCTCTTTTGATTGACTGGTGTTGGTTTCCTTGCATCTGGTTTTTATGTTTTCCAATAATTTTTTTTAGAGCTAGTGCAAAGAGAGGATTGGAGAAGTGGACTTTGGTGGTTTCATTTCCTTCATTTGGACCTATGGGTGGTGAGTATTGAGTTAGATTTTGGCAGGATAGATAGTGTAGTGAGGAGCTTCTTTTCAACTTGTTTCCTTATTTTTCTAGGATTCATGTGGATAGATCAGACTGTGTTGAAGATTAGTAGGGGAAAAATGGTGTGAGATCCTGGCTTAAGCAGGAACTTTCATGATTGGGAGCTTGAATCGGTTGACTCTTTAATTGCCATCTTGTTTGAGGCTGGCCTTCTTTTCTGCAAATTAGATTTTTTAGATGGGCAAGAACCTTGAATTTATTTCTATGTATCTGCTTTTTGTGAAGATTCCTCCTCCCTAGGCTGTTTTCAATAAAATGAGGGAAAAAAAGCTGGTTAGTTTTTAAATATCTAAAGTGTCTCCACCAATGATTGCTGGTTCGTTCACTATTTACACTTTCTCTCTCTCTATTATATATATATAGGTAAGTATATAGTAATCGGTATAAAGCCCAAAAAGGCAGAGAACCTGCACACATGATGTATACAGAAGCACAGAGATTAAAAAGACGAGTAAAATTCAACAACTCCTATGCTAACACTCTCATTCCCCATCCATGGAATAGACACCCCTCCCCACTCCTATGCCAACACACTCTCTCTGTATATAAGTTGGGTACCATATGAGTCCTGTACATAGTTGTCACGGCGAGATGCGGCGGTAGTCGGCCGCCAGGATGCCTAGGCGATAGGGCTCCTGACACGGCATTCGTATGGCGACAAATCATTAACAATGTGCAATTTATACATTATTTATTTTACTTCAAAAATATATTGAATAATAAAATTTTATATACATTAAAACCCAAAACATAATAACTAACAGTATAGAATACAAGTAAAAACACAATTATATGAGTACTTCACACTATGTAGAAAATAAAGAATCAACCAAGTCATCATCCATCACACATTACAAGTCTAATACGTGATAAAATTACACCACATAGCAAGTCCATAAGATGATCATGGGTAAAAAAAGACTTGATCAATTAACTTGGGCCAACTACCAAGGCGTGTGAGCCTTGGCAGCTCGGTGTCCAAGGGGTTTCCTTGCTCTTTTCCAGCGTCAGGGCGCCTAGGCAACGCCATGGCTACGCCTTGACAATTATGGTCCTGAAACTATGTCAAATCACACTGTTTTAAATGCTGCAAGATCAATTTGGTATTCTAAAAAATTCTCTTGTTTTTTGTGATTGGGTGGGAGAATTTAGTTGCTGTCTTGCTTAATGTATTTATACTGTATTCTTTTAAGGAATGCATGCTGATGCATTTCAGTTTTCCACTTCTAGTTCCAAGTGATTATTTTACCCCATTGGATGCCAGTGGGAGAAGAATTGATTTGGATCAACGGCCTGAACTTATCAAGGGTAGCGTGGAATTTGTTGCTCCAACTGAATACATGGTGCGGCCGCCTATGCCACCACTATATTTTTTCCTCATCGATGTATCATTGTCTGCGGTCAGAAGTGGAATGATTGAGGTAAGAAGTTTCACCTTACAATGGCAGATTGTTGAGTTTCTCTTCTTGCATCGCTTCATGCTCATGCATGCATCAACTTGAAAATTATTGTCTGCACAAGTGCACATTCTTAACATCCCAGTATTATGTGTTAACTTTGAGCTTCAGGCATTACCTTTAATTTGAAGTGTTGTGCGTAGTTCCTAGATCAGTTTCTACGCCTACAGATGCATGCATGATGCATCTTTTAGTATGCCATGCTCTCTTAACATGTTTGCAACCTATTCAAATTAGTTGTTCGTGTATTTAATTGTGAAAATCCTGTGCTATTCAATTATTATGTTTTGATCAAAAGATAGATCTACATTTTAATCAAAAGATGAGTAACGCACGAGACTGCATGCGTCTTTTTGGAGAAACTTGCATATAATATCAAAGTTCTTTTGTAGGAGGTGGCACAAACCATTAAGTCTTGTTTGGATAGGTTACCTGGCAGCCCCAGAACGCAGATTGGGTTCATAACTTATGACAGCACAATTCATTTTTATAATATGAAGGCAAGTGATTTAATTACTACTGATTTTAAAATTTGCCTTTTCTTTTCCCGCCAACTTCTACTACCTTAATTTCTATCGAGTTATTTATCATTTTTTTTCTTGCGACAGTTGTCTTTGACACAGCCTCAAATGATGGTGGTGTCAGATCTGGATGATATATTTGTTCCATTGCCAGATGATCTCCTTGTCAACTTGTCAGAGTCCAGAAGTGTAGTGGATACATTTCTGGATAGCTTACCTTCCATGTTTCAGGACAATGTCAATATGGAATCGGCTTTTGGTCCAGCTCTTAAAGCTGCTTTTATGATTATGGTTAGTTTCTTCTTATCTGCATATATTGAAGTTTTGATCTAACTCTTAACATCAGTACTATTTTGAATTTTGACCTATGACATTTCAATAAGTCTTCTTTTATTATTCAATCTTTTATTTTTTATTTTTTTTATCAACTATTATTTAGATTTTATAGTAACCATCTTTAAAGTTATTGCCATACGTTGACTTAGAATAACATGTCTTTCTTCTTTTTGCTACAGAACCAACTTGGTGGTAAATTGTTGATTTTCCTGAATACACTACCATCACTTGGTGTTGGCCGCTTAAGGTTGCGTGGAGATGATCTCCGTATTTATGGAACAGATAAAGAGCATGCACTAAGAATACCAGATGATCCATTTTATAAACAAATGGCTGCTGATTTTACAAAGTACCAGATTGCGGTCAATGTATATGCATTCAGCGAGAAGTATACTGATATAGCTTCTATAGGTATGTGCTAATGTTGGATTTGTCTGATTACCAAAGTTTTTGTTGTGAAAATTCTCATTATGAGCCTAAAGTAGTTCATGAGTATGTAAAAGGGTAAAAAGGAGGAGTAATCGTTGAGAAAGGATGGAGTTAGCGTGCATCTAAATTTGTAGGCAGTCGCCCCAAAAGAATGTGGATATCACAAACAATTGTTTACAGATAAATGTCTTCATATAGCTTAAAGAAAAAACCTCTATACAAGGAAATGTGCCTGCATAGACTATAATCATAGAATAAAGTAAGACTAATTTACATGTACTAATTGAATTCAATTCAACGCCTTTTTTTTCCAAACTAGTTGGGGTGGGTTGCGATTGAATTCCATACGACAATGAAAAAGTCGTAAAACTATAAAGGCAATAAATAAAAAGAAAAAGAAGAAAATAATAAACAATAATAAACAAAAAAAGAAAGTAATAAGAAACAAAGCTTAGCACCATGTTGTTTGCATCACTTTAAAATTTCCCATGAAGCAAAGCTTCTCCTCTAGTATCATCTCAACCTCATAAGTTGGAAAATCTCCTTCATACTATTTAATACTTCCAACTTCTTGAGTTATAAACTTTTTAATGCTGATGAATTTATAATCTTCCCCTCTGTAACATTCCGAATTTGTACTTTTTTTTATAGGAACTCTCGCAAAATATACTGGTGGTCAGGTATATTATTATCCAAGCTTCCAGTCTACCATTCACAAAGAAAGGTTGCAGCATGAGCTAGCCAGGGATCTAACTAGAGAAACTGCCTGGGAAGCTGTCATGCGCATAAGATGTGGAAGAGGTATGTCAGTCCTGTACCATTGAACATGCAACAAATCAATCCTGTACTTGTGGTTTAATTCGATACAACGCGCAAAACCTTACCGGCCCTTGACATATGAACAACAAAGCCTGTCCTTAACGGGAACATACAAAACAAGTCAATGCTTCTATTTAGGTCAATTCTAAGTGACCTGCTTACTGTTTCTTTACGTACCCGGTTACTGCTTTAACAAAAAAGAATTTTATCATTTTTTTCTCTCTCCAGGTGTACGCTTCACATCTTATCATGGGAACTTCATGCTAAGATCCACTGATTTATTAGCGCTTCCAGCTGTAGATTGTGATAAAGCTTATGCAATGCAGTTATGCCTTGAAGAGACATTGCTAACAACTTTGACTGTGTATTTCCAAGTTGCTTTACTGTATCCTTTTGATTTATGTAAAAGACAACCAAGAATATAATAAGAAATATCTTTTATTCCAATTTTAATGACTCATACATTATTAGGCAAAAGAATAGCATAACTTTTTCCTTTCTTCTTTCTATTTAGATGTTGAACCACTGGGTTAATGTAAATGGCTTATGTGGAGGTGTATACTTTGAATGCTTTAAACGATCAAATGATGAGCTGAACTTGTTGGGCTTTAAAAGCAAGTTTCTACTATGGACTAGTCATTTGGTATTTTACCTTTCCTTCCTTTTTCCATCATGAGATCTGCCTCTCCACATGACATTTTCCTTACTTTCTGCTTCAAAATTGTGAAAGGAATGTGTATCTGATGTAAATTAGAGTTCATTAAGAAAATTTCTTAACTTTCATAAGATACACTTCATCATCTGGAGAAAGGCGTATAAGAGTACATACAGCGGCGGCACCAGTGGTTACAGATATAGGAGAGATGTATCGACAGGCTGATACTGGTGCCATTGTTTCCTTGTTGAGTAGATTAGGTAAAAAAGCATCTTTTGAGTTGCCTAATCTGGTATCGAACTTTAGCTTTAGGCGGTTTGTTGATATTTAAATTATGATCTGATTTTATATGCAGCAATTGAGAAAAGTCTCTCCTATAAACTAGAAGAAGCTCGAAACAGTATTCAACTGAGAATTGTCAAAGCTCTCAGAGAATATAGAAATCTCTATTCTGTGCAGCATCGTGTAGGCAGCAGGATGATATATCCAGAATCCCTGAAATTTTTGCCCTTGTATGGATTAGCACTATGTAAATCAACACCCCTACGCGGTGGATATGCTGATGCTCAGCTTGATGAACGCTGTGCAGCAGGATACACCATGATGGCTTTACCTGTCAAAAAATTGTTGAAGCTTCTATATCCTAATCTTATACGGATAGACGAGTGCCTTCAAAAGCTTAGTGACTTTTCACATTTTGAATTTTATAGTGATGCTATTGAATCTACTCAGGCAGACGAGTCGGAAAACATATGCGGAAGGCTACCACTTGCTGCGGACAGCTTAGATTCCAGGGGCCTTTATGTTTATGATGATGGTTTTAGGTTTGTAATATGGTTTGGTAGAATGCTTTCACCTGATATGGCTAGGGATCTACTCGGTGAAGACTTTACTACAGACTATTCAAGGGTATGCTCTTTTTGCTTCTATAATATATAGTCCCTCCATTTCTTTGGGTGGCCATTTCTTTTTGGTGTTTCTCGGGATAGATTAGGCGCATCAAAAACATATCAATACATTATATTTTTTTCTTTTTCAATTTAGTTATGTTACATTCGCAACTACACTAAAAATATATCAAAAATATCATACATAATTTTTTTTCGAGTTTTAAAATTTGTGCCTAAACACCCAAAGAAAGTGTCCAGATAAGCTTGGACGGAGGAAGTACATTAGATCTCTAAAATATTTAGATGTTAACTGCTTATGTGTCTTTCTTGCTATAGTTGTCATACATTCAAAAGGCCACTTGTGGATGTCAGTCTTGAACATTAAATGACATCTATAAGTTTTTGGCATTACCTTATTTCTTAAGCTCTTTTATGTGTGTGTGTATGTCTGTGTGTGTGTCTCTATTGAAGTTGATTGATCATCTCTTTCATTGGCACTTGTTGGTTTTGCTATCTGTTGTTCCTTGTCTTGGAGTTAGTGTGGAATATTTGTAGTAGCCACAGTTTACATCATGTTTTTCCATTGTGAATAGAAAATCCTGAATCGAGAATCGCTAATCCAAATTGTACTGTGAATTGAATCAAATGATTCAGATTAAATGGAAAATAATGATAATTTATAATTAAACATTAAGTAAAAGAAATAAAACGTATTGTGATGGATTAACAAATATAAAAAAAGTATTATATAGAACTAAGAGTGGTTCCATTGCTTATGAAATTATGTGGAGTGTGGCCAAAATATTACAATGAAAAGGAACAATGCTTAAAAAAACTTGAAAGGTTTTTCCCCCCTCCCTATAATGGTTATCTGGCTCCTTTTTCTGTTTATTCTCTCTCTCTCTCTCTCTCTCTATATATATATATATATATATATATATTTATATAAATATCCCCTATTTTTTTTGCTGAAGGATACAAGGCTTTAGTTTTGAAAATTGGTTTTAGTCTGTAGGGTCTAACAAGGTTTTACCCAAATCCTGAACTTTCGAATTGCAAAACAAATTGTGAATCGTAAGATTCATGTAAAAAATCGTGTGATTCTCCTGAGTCACGAGTGTTTTACGATTCGCCTTGCATTTGAATCGTTTTGGTTCTGAATCAAAACAATCAGTCAATCGAATTGGGATTGTAAGATTCTAAGATCTACAGTTTACATGTTCTCATGTTGTTTTTCCTCTCCTTCCTGTTGTGTCTATGGTTGTCAGTTACTAGGATATCACGGAATAATGTAGGAGTGTAAGTGTGGCCGAGTAGCAATACTTTTAGCTGTATACATGTAGATGCACAATACTTTACAAAGCATTAATTTTGATACAACATACTAAGCATTTTACCTTGCTTCAGATGATTGGAAGGGCAATATATGGTTCCCCAGTTAAGCCATAAAAAGTCAAAACACACCATATTCGTGTTTTAATTTTTTATATTTTTAAATACAAAAAGTCGAGCCTAATTATTCTCTTTTGGTAACTACTTCAAGGGCATATCTGTAAGGAGAAAGAAAAATCTCTTTGACTAAATATTCCTAATATATTTTTTAGAAAATAAAAATTATTTATATGGTGCAATACGAACACTCTCATACTGTGTTTAGAGAAGCTGATCCATCATATTGTTATTATTGAGTTTTTTCATTTCCTTGCTTTTGATTTTGGATTCATATTATGGTTTTATTTCATTTGGCTTCATTCTCTTTGCATCGGCACTTTGTTGGCTTGGCTATATATTGTAGTAGGTACCTAATTCTTTATCTTGGAGTTTTGTGGAATATTATAGCAGTCACAGTTCATATATTGTCATGTTTTTCCTCTTCATTCCTGCTGTGTCTGCGTGTGAATGTTTCTTGCAATAACATGACTGCCAAGGGCTATTTTATTGATGGCTGCAATTCACTCTTTCTGATGCTGTATTATTTGTTTTGACAACCAGGTTAGCCTTTACGAGCATGACAATGACATCTCAAGGAAGCTAATGCGGATACTTAAAAAATTTAGGGAGGCTGATCCATCATATTATCAGTTGTCTCATCTTGTGAGACAAGGTGAACAGCCCAGAGAAGGTTTCTTCCTACTTATAAACCTAGTTGAGGATCAGGTTGGTGGTATGAATGGCTATCTTGATTGGATCCTGCAAATACATCGGCAAACCCAGCAAAACGCATAACCATACAGGTAACGGCACAATTCAAAAATAAGTGAGCATGAGTCTCATTACATTGCCTGCACGTAAACAGATGTAGGCGATAGTGCCTTATGAGGTCTATTTTGTGATCCAGATATAATTTAATCATTGTAAAACCAAATTCCATACTAAAATCTCGACTCGGAAGGAACCTTGGCTTTCCAAAGTGAAGAAATATATAGCTTTTGTCCTTCCTGGCTTTTTGTGATTTGTGTTTTGGTGTGTTGTTTGATTTAGTTTTCGCACTTGAAATCAAGCTTGTGTATAGCCTAATAAAGGTTTCATATTTTAGTTGTTATTGCAAATTATTAAAAAATTTTTTTTGTCAATTCTTATCCTTGTTAGTATTTTTGACATCTATATTAAAACCTTTTGTTTTTAGCATTTGGCAAACCATTAATTTTTGTGAAGTCTTGTCAAAATCAAAGCTTCAGCTTGCAAATGTACTGATTGTTGCATGCCAGTTGTGGGTGGTCCTCGAGGAGTCATTGCATTCCTCTTAGGATGAGCACTTGCACTTCTTAATTGTGGATCCATTATATATATATATATATATATATATATATATATATATATGTTGGTTTGGTTAATTTTTCAAATAACATCACTACCTGGCTTTTGGTTCTAATCCATTCTCAACTCTTGGTTTTGTTATTTTAATGCAAGCCATTTATTTACCTTTAATTAGAACTACTACCTCTAACTCGTTTATTTTCTTGAAATACAGAAATCCTATTCTAGCAGAGGGGTTTATTTCTCAGTTGCGTTCCTGCTTTCCTTTTTGTGGCAATCAAATGTTTCTGTCAAATCGGAAATCAATATGCTGGTTCCTTTTTCTTTTCTTTTTTTGGGTATATGTCATACTTTCTAAGTGATGGTATAAGTTGCTTGATCCTTCACATTGATGTTGTATTTTAATTTTTCCATTCTATCTCAGAGAATGTCGTCTAATTATACCCTCCTCCCTTGTAATAGTATTTATATATTTTTTCTAATATGTTTATATATTATATTTTCAAACGACATGCCATTGTTTTTATAATTTTTTTTAAAAAGAAAAAAAATATTATCCTTAAAAATTGTCAGTTTATAAATGTATGATGTAACATAAAGGAGTTATAATTACACACAGTAATAGTAAAATATAAAATATAAAATATAAACTATCTCTAATTATTAGCATGCGCAACTCCATTTTGATCGAGGAACTCAAAGTACATCACATCAGGTTGGTTATGTATAAAGTATAATTGCTGATATTAAAGAATTGTGTACCACTTATTCCTAGCATCTGTTTAAAATAAACATATTAATAAATGGTTATTATGGTGGAGAGTGGGTCTAGTGTTGTCCGTTAACCGTTGACATCAAAGATTTGTGATATGATAATTTTCAATAGTTATTGGTATAATTTTTTGAAATTTGTACCCACAAATAAAAACTTAATATATGTATTCTTGAAAATTCTAAATTCATAAACAAAAAATATTTTCAATTTTGAAAAGTACGAAGAAAGAAAAAACATATATATATATATATATATATATATATATATATATATATGAATTTGATATAAAAGGTGGATGTGGAAAAGATGATTTAGTTACTTAGCCAAAGGTTTGAGAGATTTGGTAGCAATCAAAAGGATGTCTTTAATTAATTGTTAGTTAGATTGATCTCACATGACACGTTATTTGAACTTTTTCATTGATTCAATATAATATAGTGTATAGTAAAGCTATACCAGTTAGTTTCGTGCGTCACAAAGATTCAAGGGCTTTTCCTTTTCTGCCCTTTTCACTTTTATGTATGTATGTTGGTTTATTTAGTCCTTTCTTTACTCGTGGCCCAACGCCATGATGATTAAAAATAATTTCACGACAACAGAAGAGATAGCTAGTAGTGTTTAACCAACATCCATCTTATTCACAGCTAAGCTAATAATAACATAACATTTGTGATATGACCATACAAGAAACTATATATATATATATATATATATATATATATATATATATATATATATATATTCTGCTCCCTGTTTCAAATCAATATTATTAACATTTTTAAACTTAAATTTGATTTGAGACAAGTAATTACAAATTAATTTTACTATAAATACTTCTTTTTAAATAATTTATTATATTTAACGTTACATTGACAAAAATTTATATTAATTTTAAATATAAAAATATTTTGAGTTGATTTTAAAAAATAAATAATAATCTTATAAATATTTTGGAACAGATTTAAAAAGCACCAACCAGGTTTAGACTGGCGAAAACCTGTCACCAAGAACAGTATGATAAATAAAATAAAATATTCCCTAATGCTTAGATTCCCGGCAGTATAAATTGACACTTGCAACAAACAAGCACGAAACTCTATACCTAATCATTTTTTATTAAAATTAAATAAATCTACCTTTTCTATAGCCATGTTTTGTTTTTGTTAAGCAGTGCACGTAATACTCATCGGTGTTAAAAGAGAGTACCATTTCTTTTGAAAATTAAAAACAATAGGAGGACAGCAGGGTATTGGAAAAACTATAATGAATCATAACAAATATGTACAATCACATGCAGAAATTTCATGTCCTTTGAGCCATAACGTGATAATAATAATACTGGCAATCAAGCTAGCAAAGAAACTTTGTACTAGGGTTTTCTTTAATTTAAAAACCCGAAGCATGACCTAGAAACATGAGAATTAATATATACAAGTAGAATTGATACGTATATGTCATTCCCATGATTAATTATGGTTTTTCGTGATCCCATCAATAGGTGAAACTGCCATATGATCTGATCTTTCCTTCACATATATAATGAATTAATTGGAAGTTTAGATCATGCTGGCAGCTTCAACTACTAGTGGTTCACGATCCAAATTAAAGTACTTAACCATAATAAACCTTCCGGTACAAAAGAGAGAAGAGGTAAGATATATATATATATATAGAGAGAGAGAGGATTCATTTGCATGTGATTATATATGCTAGAGATCGAGGAGAGGAGAGGAGAGGGATATATATAGAGAACCGGGGAAATTGAAGAAGGTCCCATGTATATTTCTTCTTTATGCACGTCTTGGTGCTAGCTAATTATTTATACTTTAATAATATTAATGATATTGTTTTATATTAGTTAGGTACTGAAAAGCTTATAACTTGTATAATTAATTTATGAGCAAATTAAAAAGATCGATGGCTGGCAGTGGTCCAAGGTGATCACCGAGACAAGCTGATAAATAATGACAAACCCATGGACCATGCACACAAATTTAGTGACAGTTTCTAAAATATACTATCTACTCTAGCTAGCTACACCCTTTAAGATCCTTCAGCTTTGGGACACCATCAATTTCCTTCTCCCTCTCACTAATCAAAGTTGACTCCTTAGTCTTTTAAGACTAAACTATCTCAAAAAAATAATTTTTTTTTAAAAAAAAAGTACTGTGGCATGCACACACAATATATATTTATGCTATAATACGGTGCATAGTGGAAGTTTAAATCTATCTAATTAAGGTCTTAAACCACCGGTTCATTGGTCTAATAATATTTTCTTGGGTCATCATAGCCCACCATATACTTACTCAAAAGTTCATGACTGAATTATTTATTAATAGTAACTTAATTCTTTATACACACAAAATTTTTCTATATTTTTCAATGTGAAACTGAGGTGTTATATAGAGAGCGAGATTTTGAATACATTATATACTGTATGTTTAGTTTTTTTTAGAGTAGTAGTAGTTTAAGTTTTATTTTTGTCTATCTAAGTTTAGCTTTTTCATAAATTTTCCCCCTTAAATTTATTAAGTTTTATTTCAGTCATTATTCCTATACCTATAAGAAAAAATCCAGCATAAGCATGATGCCCTATAAATAGATCCGCCCCTGTTTGCACATAATGGAGCGAAGAGAGAATTTCAAGTTTATTTGCTACGGAGACCATAATGGTGCCAATTTCGTTTATTTTTTAAATCACTTCCGTTGGAAAAGAACGGTTGCAAATTAATGAATTTATGGCCAACTGTGACTATAAATAGTAGTATGTTTGTATAATTAAACATCACTAATGAACTAATTAAAATGATATTGAATTAATTCGTGGGGGACCATTTGCATGGCTTCCTTCCTAGATGTAGGAGAAACGAAAGGAAAGGGATCTCACCTAATTAATAACCTCATGTGAGTCTCTCTCGCTTTCTCTTTCTCTCTATATATATGTTGGTAGCTACGTGAGAATGTGATATATATATATATATATATATATATATATATATATATATATATATATATATATATATATATATATATATATACCATCTTCATTCGTTGTAAGTATCTTTAATTATTTCCAGGTTCGTTGAAGGAAGATGCATGCATGATCATCGCTAGTAGCTTTTTCTTTTATTTACAAACATGGAATGTCATTTGTCGGGTGCTTGCCTCTCCTGCATTAATTGTTATTCATTAAAAGAAAGTGCTAAAGACATAATAATATGATGGATTAATTAAATAATTATTTATAAGGAGTCTAATCAGAGAAGGTAAATAACAACAAACTCAAGTTGGTAATTATCTGTACGTAAAGAAAGAAAGAAAAATGAGTCTAATAATAAAAGAAAGTTGTTATGATTTTGACACATTTGTGTTTCTTTAAATTTCCAAGTCTTTGTTTTGATTCGCACGGAGTCATCTCCATATCAAAGTATCAAAAAAGTAATCTAATTTATTTGATATTCTAAACAAAAGTTGTATATATGTGCAGTAGTGGAACCAGAACAAAATTTGAGGAGGTCAAAATTTAAGGCCGGTTACTGGAGATCCGGAGTAGCGACGTGTAAGTTTCAGTGGCGAGGGAGCGGAGTTAAGATCTTTGGGTTTGATTTTGACCCAGATTGAAAAAAATAAAAAATATATTAGCGACCCAATGCATACCGACCAGAGAATCGTGACCCAATGCACAAGGCAGCAGGCAACCGACAAGAATACCAATAATCTGGAAACAATGACCTCAATTTTTTGAAATAATGTCTCAATTCTCAAAGCACCTACCATCAATATTTTCTTTCTAGAATATTATTTAGTTAAAAGAATAACCATCATGGTGTTGGGCATGACAGAGGTCTCTGTTCTTTGTCTTGGTCTTAATGCAAAAACAGATCAATCCAGGAAAAGAAAAAGGAGTCAAGATCACTATTTACTTCGGAATCACTCTCAATTTTCGGGATCAATCCAGGAAAAGAAAAAGGAGCGAGTATTATTTAGTTAAAAGAAAAAGGAAAAGAAAAAAGGGCAGCTAGCTAATTTTAATTCATTAAAATTAAATAATTTTACTCGAATAATTTTGAATATTTATTCAAAATAATTATAAATACTTTTTAAGTCTTCCAAATTTTACTCGAATAATTTTGAATAATTTTAGAACAGAGGGAGTAATTCCATTTATAATTAGATATAGCACGCAAGACTCTGCAAATTCAGTGGATTTTCATATACAAGAAATACGTAATTTTGCATAAATTTAGTGGATTATACTGTTTAAACTAATTGTATGACAAAAACAACTAAAAAAAATCACACAAAACAACAACTCACATACATAAATACACTAAATAAAAAAATCAACCCAGTCAATGTAATCTTAAGAACAACCAACTCACATGAGAGTCAAATTTTTTGACAACGGAGTGAGCCTCTTACCCAAAAGCCATCGTGACGAATGCGTAGCCTATGCTCTTTTCACTTTTCTGCTTGATAATCTAAAATTTTCAATCAAAAAAACCAATATTTATCAAAATCACCAATAGTACATAACTGAGTTCATTTGTTTAAGTATGTGAGATAATGTTCAGAGTTAGAAGGTTGAGAACCTCGACATCTATGGCAGCTCCACATTCGCTAAAGAGGTTCCTAATATGAGAAACAGTGAAAGACAAGGGCAAATTGAGGATAAAAAGCTTTCTCCTTTGATCTTGTTGCTGGGTTTCCTCTTCTTTTTTCTCTATTTCTACCTCCTGAATTGATGTGCACACCTCAAACCTCCTTAATTTTCTTGAATGGTTGGAAGAGGCAGGCGGCACTGCGGCAGGGGCAGGCGGCATGCGGCAGTAAGCTTCATCCTAGGGGGGTCATATGCCCCCTCGACCCCCCTGGTTCCGCCTCTGTATATGTGTGTGTTAATGAAGATGCACAACTGTGCAGACTCCTAAATATACACTATCTACGATCGTAGAGTTAAGTCACTCTACGATCGTAGAGTAGTTACTCTACAATATGAGTATTCACTCTACGTTTCTACTGTAGTAGAGTGACTACTTTACTATCAGTCAGTGACTACTTTACGATTGTTTACACAGCTGTGCGCCTTTATTTTTTTTTATATAAATGTATATATATAGGCTTCAATAGGCATCCAAAGCGTTGTGTATACATATATATATATATATATATATATATATATATATATGGAGAATATGGAGGTGCACAGACGTGTAATTTTAAAAGTTACACGGTTTACGATCGTGGAGTGATTTCACTCTACGATCGTAGAGTAGTCACTCTACGATTTGTGAATTCACTCTACTATCGTGGACTACTCTACGATAGTAGAGTGAATTCACTCTACTATCTGAAGACTACTCTACGATCGTAGACCGTGTAACTTTAAAAATTACACAGCTATGTACCTCCATTTTTACATATATATATATATATATATATATATATATATATATATATATATATATATATATATAAATGTGTGTGTGTTATTATTACTTTATAAAGTATAACTAACCAACTTCCTTAATTAGTTTGGAGATGAGAGGGACCGTTTTTGTCAATGCCCCCCCCCCCCCCCCCCCCCAACCAACGTTTATAATAATTAAAAAAAAATCATTGGATAAATTGCCGAAATATTGTGTTTCATGCATATTCAATTACATGTATTTTGGTTCAAACTAATCAAAAGTGCGAAATGCACAATTTAAAAGATTGTTTAATGGATTGTACGTTATACACTGCGACACTATAAATATTAGCATGTTGATACTTGATGTGATGCGATGCGATGCTGTAAACAATTGTGTTTTTATCAGGAAATATTTATTAAAATTAATTGTTTGTCAAATTTTAATCAATACGTTCGTATTATACACATAATTACTCTTTAAACATGTGTATTTTTATCAGGAAATATTTATTAAAATTGTTTGTCAAACTTTAATCGATTGGTTCGTATTATACACATGATAATTAAATATTGATTGTTGGAGCTTCATACATACAAGCTTATGACCCCCTGTGAGGTACGGACTAATTTTTAAAATAGTTTTACAAAGATTTTATTTGTACTATGTTCTATTAAATATCAAAATTTTAGAGGCATTTTTGTTAATCCTATAAACTATATATCAACTACATTTCTAAAAAATTGAAGAAATTAAGCTCGTAAGTATTAAAAAAATTAAAAAATAAATAAAGAATTTATATATATATATATATATATATATATATATATAACATGTTTGTGCGAGTATGCTGATAAATAATATTAATTATATGTTTTTTTTAGTGAGTATGTATAAGTAGTATAGAGAAAAATTAATATGCACTTATATAAATTTAAAAATATAAATAATTAAATATATTTTTTATTCAATTTATACTATTAAAGTTGTGAAGTTATTAATGAAGTTTAAAATTGTTAGAATTAATTTTGGATTTTGCTACCTAATAAGAAAGGGAAAAAGAAGAGAAATATTTAAAATGGTTGTGAGAGAAAAGTGAATGAAATAAAAAATAAAGGTTCAATAAATAATTTAGAAATGCCAGTTTAATGAATAATAATTTATTAATTTAATTTGAGTTAACTCACTAAATTAATCTAATTGAATTGAGAAGAGGATATATAGCTAGGTTCTTGACTTTCTCGGCTTATTATATACATAGTATTGATAACAAATTAATGGTTGAGCTTTCCCTTTCAGTATTAGGCCTCGGGACCTCCATGCTTTTTCATTTGAAGAAAGGAACTGAAGTTTTGATACTTTTCCATTTCACAAAAAAATCATGTCAAAATATATACTCTCCCCCTTTTTCAATTTATAAGATTATTATTATTATTTTTTTAAAATTTTATTTCAAATATTTTTAAACTCAAAATTGACATGAATATTTATTTCGCTTATATCTTTTAAAATATCATAAATTGTCTGCCTAAATTAAAAGTATTACTAATTGTAAGATTTAATTATTATTTGCAAAACTTAAATTAATCATGTCAATTGTAAATTTAAAAATATTTTAAATTGAGTTTTACAAATTAAGTAATTCGGAATAGAGGAAATATTTTAATTATTCCAAAAAAAATTCATTTTTTTTTAATGAGAATCAATAATTTTGGTGACAAAAGATTAGATACAAAAAGATGATAGAAAATACTGTGTCATATTATAATTAATTGATGTCCAACCATACATAGGCGAGTTCAATGGTTATAACCAATCATTACCATACACATCATATATATATATATATATATATATATATATATATATATATATATATTTTGTCACAATAATGCTTTACTCAATATGAAACTATAAAATAACAATGTTCACAACGTCATTAATTATCCAATCAATACAAAACTAAACACATTCACAAGTAAATATGCATGGGACAAGAATATATTTTAAATATTTATAAATGTGACTCGTATTGTGAAATTAAGGGTGTATATGGCAGCTTTAGGTTAACAGTACAGAACCAGAATCAAACCAAAAAAATGAAGGAGAAAACTCCAAACTAAATTTGATGGTTAAGCGTCATACCTAAAGAATGAAATGATGCATGCATGCATGCATGTATCAAGCTAGCTAGGAACATGCATGCATATATATATATATATATATATATATATATATATATATATTCAAAAGATAAAATTAAAAGTCAGAAAAAACAATGGTGTTGACCTATTCTTAACCACAAATTAAATGATTTCTTTCAACACATGATCACGTTCCCAATGGCCTTTTGAAATCTAGTTTTGTCATCTTCTTCTTCTCTCTTTTCCTCTCATGGGCTCCTTAGCTTTCCCTTAATTAAGTTGACTCCCTTTTCTTTTTCCACAGAGAAAACCGGTCGGGCCTTCGCGTGCTCAAGATTAATTTAATTTTTGAAAAACAAAGATAATGTATTTAAATTCCTTAATCAATTTACTGATCATACATAATCAATCTATTTAGGACAGGCATATAATTATTTAAATCGAATGGTAGATTCACCCCAATAATGAACATTCTCTTTCTAATTAATTGATTAAATTGTATATGTACATTCATATAAAAAAATTATTGAAAATTAAGTCACGCAAAATAAAAAATACAATATTTAACATGATTTAATCTTCAATGACCTAATTATCCACAAAACCAACTTCAATATATTAATTCCACGTACGGTACTATAACTTAATTTTTATACGGAATAAAAGCTGAAAAAATCATCCCTAGCTCGCACACCAACTCAAGACCTTTTGGTTGTGTGTTCTACCGCTCTCTTTAAACACAAGACTCTACGCATTACTCTCATTTTCCTAATCTAATTAGGACACTCTCACATAATAAATATAATTACTATAAATAAGATTACTTCCAAATCAATGTTCCTACCAAAAATAAAATTTCTTTCTCTTAATAGAATTGGAGTCACCTAACAAAAATAACATTGTCTATCTAGAGGACCATTTGAAATGAAGTAATTTAGATTATGAGTTGCATATTTATAAATACGTGTATTTAATTTTGTATTTATTCAATGCCACCATATTTATTAATGTACCACTAAATAATCTTAGCTACCTCATTTTAAATAATCATTTAAATAAATAAATACATTAGTGTATATATCACATACTAAATGTTAATCCTGAATCATATCAAACCGTGAGAAATGCTTGTACTACAGACAAGCTCCAAGAAATGAGTTCACAGGAATATTAAATGTGACAAGTCCCATTCCATAACAAGCCCCAAGAAATTATAAGTATTCTGCATCTTTGACAATAAATTCTGTTATTTATGTTCCTCCGTATCTCCGAGTCTTATACTAATATATAGGAGTAACGTTTTAGAACACTACACAGGAATTAAAAAAATAATTATATAATATTAATTATTTTTTATTATATACTTATCTTATATTTTCTCTCTTAATTTTAATATTTTTTTATAAAAAGTAATTTTAAAAAGACTGTAACTAATTCTCTTAAATTATATAAAACGTTAAATAATTTTAAAAAAAATAAAATTATATAAAATATCATATATTGTAGACGGAAGGAGTATATAAAAATAACAAGTCACGACATAGAGACACAACGTATCCATATCCAAAGGGCAGGACGATAACTCTACACTACAAATTGTAAGAGTGACACCATTTACCCTAATGAGATTTTTTTTCTTTAACCACTTAGCGACACTATTCTACAGATGTCTATACATAGCTGTTGTATTCCAAGTCTCACCTCATTGAAGGTTTAACAAATGTCCTCCCAGTTAACTTTAAATAATATACAACCCTAAGTACTTCATGACAAATAAACTTGGGTGTGATATATATATATATGGGTTCCATCCACAGCAACCGGTTGCTGTAGAGCATGCAACCCCTTTTTTGACTTGTTGAAATTTTTTTATTTTTATTTTGCTTCAGTCGAAATTTCAACAGGCCAAAAAAGGGTTGCTCCACAGCAACCGGTTGCTGTGGATGGAATCTCATATATATATATATATATATATATATATATATATATATATATATATATATATAGTTATTGATAGAATATTGCATGCACACTCAAATATATGTTAAAGTGATCATCGACTTAATTATATATCCTTAAGAGAATGTAACTGATTTATGTGTTAATTAATTTATTATTGATTAATAATACTTCTGACATATTTAATTAGACAATTAAAATAAAGAGGACAGTTCAGTAAGTTTGCATGCTGAATATTTTTTTTTTGTTGCTAAATATGCTGAATAATATTTGCATTGATTGGTACCACTCTTCTAGTACATAAAAAAGTTTAAAAAGTTCCATGTGCCTTCAAATAAAAGTACTCTTTTTTAAAAAAAATTGAATCAGACTTTTTAAAATTAATTTAAGATGTTTTCAATATAAGATTGATGTGATTCATTAATTTTTAAAAACAATAATTCTTGTAAATTTTATAATATTTTTGATATTTTATAATTTTTATCGTGATATTATCTAAAAATAAATTACTCATATTAATTTAAATTTAATAATATCTTAAATTAATTTCATAAATTAATATTAATCTTATACTTTGGAACATAAAAAACGTTATTATTATTTATAAATATTACTAAGAGGATTGATAAATGTATCCAAATATCACAAGTTTTAAACCATGTAATCTGGTCATTCTTTTGAGGAGATTAATTAGTTAATTCAACCATTATTAATTCAGGAGGTAGAGAGATAAGAGACTCTGCGTGGAGTCCCCCTAGACACCCCTGCCAATTGCCATGCCGCCCTACTTGATTTCTTACCACCTGTAACCCTAAACAACCTTCTTTACTATTCACTTACAAAAACAATTAAATAATAATAATGAAACTCTCTTAGCTGTAAATATTAGCTGCTCACACGCTACAAGTTATTTAATTGAATCACTGTTTAGCATTGTGGGTAATTGAGTCTTTTTACTCCTCTAGTAGTATAAATAACATAATCAGCTTCCAGTTTGATTAATCCTCTCTCTATCAATTTCTTATTCCCATTCATTTTTTTATATAGCTGTTTTTTCCTTACACTTGGATTGCATCATTTTTTTAGTTATTTTTTTTGCTCTTTCTGATTTATTTCTTTCCAATTTCAGTTCTGAGGCTAAACAAATTAAATTTTAGTTGCACCACTTTCCTCTGTCTTGATTTATTTAATTAATTAGTCCTTATTTTTTTCCCATTTAAATTAAACAACTCTCTCCTTGATAATTTTTATATCCATCGTTTTAAACACATATATACATAGCTTCTGGGACATTTTTCTAACCCTCTAATTTCTACTTTCTTGTACTCTATTTTATATATATATATATATATATATATATATATATATATATATATATATGTTGACCAATAATCTGTTCTAATGTGTGTGCATGTCTATATATATATATATATATATATATATATATATATATATATAGCTGCAAAGTCTGAGAATGAAGTAATAATTTCAAAAGGGAACAAGTGAAGCTGCCAGCATGATCTATCTTAGTTTATTTCATGGTTAGAAAAAAATTACTACTCGAAAAAATAATTATGTAACCCTAACTAACCCTAGCTGACTAGTTAGCTAGGTCATGATCCGGCAGCCTCACTCCTTCCCCTTTTGAGGACCCTGGAGGTGGAGGATGAGGACGAAAGCATTGCAAGTATGTTATATGCAGTGGCGAAGCTAGGATTTTTCGCTAGTAGGGGCGAAATTATTACTAAGTTTCAAATAATTTGGCGGGGGTTCGGGGGCAGCGCCCTCGAGCCAATTTTTTCAAATACTTTATACTTTCGGGTCACATATATATACAATATATTACAATAAAAATATAATAAGTAATAATATATGGTATGTATACACTATATTGACTCATAATAGACTTTTTTAATTTATAAGTAAGTAATTTATTATTTATTTTTAAAAATAATATAAATTAGATTATTATTTAGTTTAAAATATTACAGAGAGATACATATATTGAGAGAATATGAGTCATATGTGAATAAATTTGATTGACAAAGTTATAAAATTTTAATTTGACCCCGTATAATAAAAATTTATAAAATTTCAGTGGGGGCAATATATATATAATACTTAAAAATTTTAAAATTTACCTTACATTATAAAATAAATTTTTTTTTTCAGTGGGGACGATTGACCCCACAATTATCAATGTGGCTTCGCCACTGGTTATATGTATATTTCTTTCATTATCTATCAATGTTAGTTACAAGCAATCTTTATTTGCAATATTTAAGTTTCTTTTAGGAAAAAAAAATAAGAAAAATGATATATATTGTAAAAATTTATGTCCATTTTTTTATTGCCACGTGGATCAAAAGTATTAAAGATAAGTTTTTGAAGAGTTGTGCAATAAATAGGATCCCTTGTAATTTTTATCAATTTCATATATTAATAAATTTTACAATTATAATTTGACATAAATTTATTGTAATACTTAACGTGACTCGAAAATAATAAACCCAAAAAACCAGGTATATTTCTGTATTACTCGAAGTATAGTGGTGGGAAGAAGAATTTATTAAAGCTCATTTCTTGTTTATAAAAAGGTAAGATTTTTCTTTTACTATAGAAATTCGACAAAAATAGGTAGATTACTACTAACTCGTGCCTTTTATAAAACTCTCTATCTCTCTCTATTATTGATTTTTTGAAATAAATTTTGAGACATTTTAAACTCAATATTTACATAGATTAATGTTAATTTTATCAATATAATTATGAATATTATAAATTTATTTGAAGTATTACTTATTGTAATATTTGGGTATTTTTGACAATTATTTGAAAGTTCAATGTTATTAGTGTTAAAAATATAGTTAGTATATTTTTCTTATAACTTACAAAAATTTATTGCTTTTTTTGATAATTAAATCAAATTTTAAATTTAGTTTCAAATTAAAGTTAATAACGATCCTAACTTGAAACAGAGGGAGTACTTAGGTTCATTATGTAATAGTGCATGTACTTGGTTTATTCCTGGTGGAAAAACTAAACATGATTTTCTGGATGTTATTGGGATAGTGATATATATGGGAAATGATCCATAACAAGTATTTATTATGCATTAAAAATAAACAAACATTATCTCTATCGTTCAAAATAAAAATCAACGACCAAGATTAGTATTAAAAAATTCACGTATACTATTATTAATAACGGAAGACGATACTATTTTCATTGGCATCCGCTATTATTAGTAGTGGACGACACTCGTCGTCCATTACTATAAGTAGCGGACGTAACTCGTCGCGGTCGTTTGTTATTAGTAGTAACGAACGTGAATTTTTTAGTTCTAATATCGATTATTGATTTTTGTAGTGGACGTTAATGATGGTGTTTGTCTATTTTTTATTCATAACAATTATTTGTTAATATATATATATATATATATATATATATATATATATATATATATATATATATATATATATATATATATTAGATCGATTCCATGCACGCACGCAATGTGTTGATGCCACCTTGGGGTGAGTGGGGTCAC
Source organism: Panax notoginseng (assembly GCA_016801055.1). Taxonomy (NCBI): domain Eukaryota; kingdom Viridiplantae; phylum Streptophyta; class Magnoliopsida; order Apiales; family Araliaceae; genus Panax; species Panax notoginseng. Next base: position 8,692,226 of record CM029013.1, read on the forward strand.
TTGAGCCCCTAAAAAAATTACCGTATAATATATGATAAATTTTGAAAATACATAAGTGTAATATATAAATTAATCCTATTGAAATTTCATAAATTTTTTAAAAGTACAAGGTTGAATTAAAATTTTTATAACTTTCTCAATCTTACATTATTTCTACTCCTTTATATGCATCTCCCTCTAACCTCTTTTAAATAAATAATAATTATATTATTATTTTTTAAAATAATTAAGTATTTATCAATAAATTTTGTGATAGAAAAATGTATTAGCTAGGGTGTATATATATAATGTTACTATTTATTATATTAATATTATAACCAAAAAGTGTAAAATTATTTCAAGAAAATTGCTCGGTAGTTTCTTCATAGAGTTTGATCGTGTGCTCACTTAAATCTTAATTGGTTAACCCTACCTACTACTCTTGTACATGAGATTATTTAAAGCTAGCTAACTAGCTGCTGCTTTATTTACTCCTTAAGTTGATTACGTGTAAAAAATATCAAAAAAAAATATTGAATATTGTGAAATTAAATATCTTCATAAGCAAGTCAACACATGAAAAATATGAAGGTTAATTAAGTCTCAATCCTTGTGGTTTGAATATTTTCCCCAACACAGGAAGATTGTTGGTAGTGCTTGAGTCAAGCTGTACTTCGACTGAGATTGTCGCTTTAATGAGATTGTAGAGCTAGCAAGCTGGGTTTAAATGATGAAGCATAGTTGTAGAGCTAGAACAATTTTTTTTATTAGTCGCTACTCTTAGTAGAGATGAGGAGAAATGCATGTCTTAAACACTCTCACCTTAATTAGATTTAAATAGTTTTAATGTATTAATTTGTAAGATAATTACAAGTTGTATTACAATATCAAGTTTTAATATTAAATAATCAAATTGGCACAATAATTGACAATGTTAAATTATATTACATATAAATAATTATTTATACAAATATTTTATAAAAATAAATATATTAAACATAGTTGACAATAAGTGGCGAAGTCAAGAAAAAATTTAGTGGGGTCAAATTACTAAATTAATTACACCAGCAAAAAATCTATTACATCATATATATATATATATATATATATATATATATATATATATATATATAATTAGTGGGGTCAAATTATTAAATTGCACTCATAAAAAATTTATTAGTACATCATATATAAAAAAAATTTAGTGGGGTCAATTGACCCCACAACAATGCACGTGGCTTCGCTTCTGTCGACAATGTTAAATTTTATTCATTAAGAAACTATTCATACAAATAAATAGTATCTATAACAATCCTTTACTATGAATCACTACTATATATATATATACATATATATATATATATATATAATAAAATACAATTGATTTTAAAATTTTCATTCACCCTAATAAATCATCTAGGCCGTCCAAAATTTGGGATAAATTCCACCGTCTATGTAGTGCCGGAGTCACGGGACATACCTAGTCTATCTAACAAAATACAATTGATTTTGAATTTTTCGCTCATCCTAATAAATTTTCTGGGCCGTCCAAAGTTTAGAATAAATTCTACCGTCTATGTAGTGTCGGAGCTACGGGACACCACTAATATATATATATATATATATATAATTGGAATAGACAGGTCCTTTCTTGCAATTTCCTAGTCTCCAACTTTACAGACTAATCTGTCTGCATATATTTCGAAAAGCTAGAAGATCAGGCAGATCTGAGACATATATGCATATACATATAGTCATATACTGCTTGTACTCTTAAATTTCTCTTGGATGCTTAAACTAGTACCACTAGCATAGGCACTCCCCCAGCCGCTAGCCAACATGCAGTAATGAAGCATTAAATGGTCCTTTGCGATGGATTTGGACATACATACATGAGAAGATATAATTCATAGTTAAGGGTTAGCTATGAGCAGTATTATTCCTTTTAGTAGACAACCATCATCTCTACCTATATCTAATGGAACTGTATAAAAAATAAAAATGGGTGAGTAGGTGTCATAATTTTTTTTGTTTTAAAAAATATCTCAAATTTAATGTGATTGACTATACCATAAATTATCATTAAAATATTTAATATTATGTCATTTAAGATCCCTAAAATTATTTTAAAAAATGACTTAATTTTACAAATAAACCACAATCTTTTCATTCAATTTTTTGTTTCCACGTAATCCATAAAGTCAATGTGTTGGAAAAATCAGTAAAGCAAAAGTCGTTGAGTTGAATTAAATGTCTACTTAGGATTATCATTCAGTGTCGTCTAGCAGTAAGGATTTTTGGCTTTCACCCAGGAGACCAAGGGTTCGGTTCTCCTCAACAGTAATACTACCTTCATTTCTAAATAAGTGTTGTTTAAAATTTTTATATATAGATTAAAAAAATGATTTAATAATATCATTTAATAATTAAAATCTGTGTGAAATTTCGTCACTACCCTTTTATGGGAAGTTGAAAACTATTAATACTAAGAGTGAGAATTTCTTGGACAATGAGAGAAGGTAAGGGTAATATAGAAAAGTAAATAACTTATTCTCTTAGAAAATTGTAAACGACACATAATTTGAATCAAAATTTTTCTTCCAAAACGTCACTTATTTAGAAATGGAGGGAGTATTTTTTTATCCACCTAAGAGGTTTTGGAAAATCCGTAGGAGAAACCAGAAGTTGAAGGTGAAGCACATCTAAAACATGCATGTACCATATTTGGGGAAGGAGGGTTACTTCACCATTATATTGGATTGTTTCATAAGTAACGTTGTAATGGTAAGGTTATTTTAAATACACATCGTTAGGGCTGAGCAAGTAACCAAATTAAAATCGAAATTGCACGAACCGCACCAATTAAAACCACACCAACGGTTCCGGCGTATGTGGCGGTTTTAGGTGGGTTGAATAACTAAATTTACGGTTCCGGTTTGGTTACTAGCCAAAATCGGACGCATAAAATCGAAACCGCACCATGTGTGTATGTATGTATTATCTCTAGTAAATTTTAAAGTTACTTTTCACTTGAACACGCTTAGAGAAAATCTCAGTCTTGCATTGTCATTTTTTCACCAGTTGAAAGAAGATAATTAGAGGTTATATAGTCAAAAATTAAGCATTTGGACTTTGGAATTTCGATTTTGTTTGATGCGTTACTGGAGGGGCATATAGTTGATGGGTCAAATTTGTTAGTTCGAGCACTTGATGCATTGGTTAATGTCTATGCTATATATAGTAGTAATAGTCTAATAGATTATTTTTCAAATTAGGTACACTTAGGATTATATTCTATTGTCCTTCCTGCAATATATAAGATAGAATTTCATTCTATCTCCGGTATATACTTTTAATTTTTGGGGAACTAGATAAACCTTATTGCTTGTTATCGAATATATGGTCTCCGTTATTTTATATAGTTTATGTTTTAGTTTTAAAGCATCATTCCTTTTTTATAAACTAAAACTATTTTATGTGTCTCACTATTCTATGATTTGATGGTGAATTTGACATGTTTGGCAGAAGAAGTTTTGTTTCTATGCGCCGATTTTGTCACTAAGTTAATTGCTCGATGTGAACTATGTGTTAAATTCTATTAAAGGCTTAAACTTTTTCAATTGGTTTTGGAACCGAAACTGCACCAATTGAAACCGCACTGCACAGTTTAAAACCAAACCGCACCAATCACAAACGATTTTGTATGCGGTTTTGGATTTGTCAAACCGCACCTAAGCGGTTTCGGGTGCGGTTTGAAGTCAAACAACACCAAACCTTCAAACCGCACCATGCTCACCCCTACACATCGTGATCGTCCATCCAATGATCGAATGGTTAAATAGAATATTTGTCCACAGTCCTTGCAGTTTAATACTGCGGACGGGGGACTTATACAAGGAGTGTATTTTGGACATCTGCATGTTCTACGGAATACTGAAAATTAAACTGCAGACGGAGTTCTATTTAACCGTTCGATCAACGGATGGACAGTCACGACCTGTTATAAATTTACAACGTTGACTATGGATTAGTCTCATATATATATATATATATATATATATGCTTTTAAAGTTGACAGAAACAAGTATATGCATCAAGAGAGTATATTAGATAGAACAAATAAGTTTATTTACAAGATTAATGATGAACACAATCCTCCATTTCCCCCGCTCATTTCACAGAAAGAGGCATTGTCCGTTGATCTTCAAGAAACTAAATTAAAAATATTGAATTGTAAAACAAAATTCAGCACCCCTTCTTATGCACATGATTTATAGTCTCCAAGTCTTTCATTATCTCATTCCTTCAATAGACTTCAAATAATAAAAGAGGATTATGAGTTGTTGAATAGACCTGAAACCATCTCGAATGGCTACATATACACCAGAAGTGGGAGCTGAATATATATGATGAGTCGATGGCCATTGCGTTAGGATGCAGAATGTTGAGATTCTCGGTAGAACTGTAAAAATCACATTGTAAAGTCAATACTTTACCTCATTAGAATATGGTAGATTGAGGTCTATAAGTTGACCTATAATAAGTGAGTCATAGTTCTTCAAATGATTAGTGATTCTGGGTTCAACAGTTGCAGCAGATTCTTCAAAATCTAAAACAGTGACTACAACCTAATATCTTTACCAGGAATTTCCACAGGAACAGACTCCACCAACAAAATGATGGAATCTGTTGGCATCTCTCACGATAATTTCACGTTCAAAGAATTCTGAAACAAGCTTGCTGAAAGTATGACAATCATCACAAACACGAAGGTTTTTTGTAATTCGAATTGGGGTTCCTCTAGGGGTTGTTAGTAGACCATACGCAATAGCCAGTCTTTCGCTGTGTCCATAAAGCATCTTGATTCTCTCTTCCTCGTGTACATTGTGCAAAACAAACTTAGTTTGCGCCACATAGCCTCCTTCCCTCTCCAATATCTCAGTAATATGAGCTATTTTTTGGTAGATTTTATTAGACTCTGGATGAGACTTATCTCTTGCAACAAAAGTATGAACCTTATTTTCAACTTCAATCCAACTACATGCAGGATCTTTCTTTATTCCTTTTTCTTTCATTCTCATTCTCACTTCTTCCACATCTTCCCATCTGCCTGTTGCAGCATATAAATTCGACACAAGTACATAATTTCCCGGATTCCATGGATCCAACTCTAAAAGTTTCTTCGCTGCAAATTCACCCAACTCTTTATTAAAGTGAATCAGACAAGCACCAAGGAGAGCGCACCAGACAGCAGCAGTAGGCTCTATCTCCATCCTTTCCACAAACTCAAATGCTTCTTCCAAATGATTTGCACGACCAAGCATATCAACCAGACAGACATAGTGTTCTGGCCATGGATCCAACTTATATTCGCACTTCATTCTTTCAAAATATCTTCTACCTTCATCAACCAGTGCTGAATGACTACAGGCATAAAGAAGTGCCAAGAAGCTTATATGATCAGGAAGAAGTTTCTCATCCTCCATCCTTCTAAATAATTTAACAGCTTCCTCACCATGCCCATGCATTCCATATGCATTGATCATGCTAGTCCATAAAACTAGATCTTTGTCTCTGACAGTACTAAACACTTTCCATGAGTTCACCAAGTCCCCACAGCAGGCATACATATCTACAAGAGACCCTGCAACAGAACCTTCTACCATAAAGCCATTCCGAATCAAAAACCCATGAAGCTCTTTTCCTTTCCTCAAGGCAGCTAAATCTGCAGCAGAAGAAAGTGCACTCACCAGTGCAATAGAATCGGATTTGGTGCCTGATGTTATCATGGAAAAGAAAAGCGCAAGAGCCTCGTTTGCAAGTCCATTATGAACATAACAAAATATCATGCTCGTCCAGGACACAACATCTTTAACTTTGATCAATTCAAAAACATGAAAAGCATAGTCTACGTATCTACACTCTCCATAAAGATCCAGCAGTTTATTCTCTAGCACAAGATCAGACAATTGTCTTCGCAGCATGTAAACATGAAGTTCTTTGACAAGTGAAATGCACTTCAACCCACTACAAGCTAGCAGGATGCTTCCAATCATCATCCCATCAACATCAATTCCTTCCATCAGTGCTTTCCGAAACAGTTGTATGGACCTTAAATGATAATTGTTCTGAGCATACCCAGCAATTACGGTAGTCCACGAGATATAGTCCCTGAAAAGCATTCTATCAAAAACAGAGTTCATATAATTGGTCTTGCAACATTTTGCATACATATCAATAAGTGTGTTTCCAACCTGCAAGTCACAGTCCATTCCATTTTTCATAGCATAAGCATGAATTTCCATTCCATTTAATAGATTTCCCAATCGACAAGTGGTGGCCACCATACTTAAAACTGAGCACCGGTCAGGTTCATGACAAGCACTCTGCATCTCATGAAACAATTTCAGAGCTTCACTGTAAAGACCATTTTGAACAAAACCGGATAGCATTGAATTCCAAGAAATATTATCCTTTGCATTCATGTCATTAAAAATTCTTGCAGCTTCACCCATTTTACAGCATTTTGTGTACATAACCACCAAAGCATTGGCCACATACATGTCAAGATAATGAGTGGATTTCAGTATAGCAGCGTGAATCTCCATACCAAATCTCAAAAATGATGGCTCTTCACAGGCTTGCAGAGCAATGGCAAAGGTATAAGTGCTAGGGGAAACACCAACCATCTGCATTTCTCTAAAAAGACTTAAAGCTTCCAGACGCCCCCCATTTGTGTTATAAGCTGCAATAACAGAATTCCATGACACAACATCCTCCGTTTTGCTCATTCGGTCAAATAACAGCACTGCAGAATATAGGTCACTGCACTTGGTATACATAGCCATGAGGGAATTGATAACAAACACATTTGACACAAACCCAAGTTTGATAGCCAGACCATGACTTTGAGTCCCATGGCAAATATCTTTAAGCTCACCACATGCCTTAAGAATACAAGGAAAAGTACAAGCATCAGGAGGAAGAGGAACTCCGGAGACGTGCATTTTCCAATACAACTCTAGTGCTTCAAAAGGTTCTCCATTTGTCACATAAGCACCAATCATTGCATTCCATGTGAAAATGCTTCTTTCAGACATTCCATCAAACACCCTCTGAGCATTCAAAACATACCCACATTTCCCATAAAAAAACACAAGCTTAGTACTCAAAAACACTTCATCATATACATCACTTGATTTCAGAACATGGGCATGAATTTGTTGACCCTGAGATAAAGCCTTTTTGTTGGCACAGAGCTCAAGAACTAATGAATAAGGTTCATCAACACAGTTCTGATGTGGGTTTTGGTCAGTGAGGATATTACTAAGTGATACAAAAGCTTCTTTGAGGCTTCCCTGCTTGCAAATCTCTTTCAAAGGAGGGGTTTTGGTTGGTTTCTGAGAGAATTTGGCGATTTTAAGAGGTGGGTTTTTCTGGGTGTCCTTCAAAATGGGATGTGTAATTGACGATGATGTGGGGTTGAAAAAATTTTGGATTGACGTACCCATTGCAGGTTTGTGCATTGACAGGAGTTGCTGCCCAGAAGAAGGATAATAAGAGTACGTCGGCCTGGTGACAATAAAATAGCTCACATAAATGCACAACAATTCCGTTGTCGTCCAGCGGTTAGGATATCTGGCTTTCACCCAGGAGACCCGGGTTCGATTCCCGGCAACGGAAATTTTTCCTTGTCAAACTTTTTTGGACTTTTGGCTTGATAACCGATTGGTTTGTTTTGCTTTATTTTTGGTATATTTCAATTCAGTACATTATACTAATTTACAAAAATTCTACAGCATGTTATTTTGATGTCCATAATTCCAGAAGATGTGTATTTTTTGTCTATAGTTTCTATTTCTAATCACTTTTTACCCTAATATTTGTATCCCTATTTTTACTCTCTTTTCCAATTATCCACCATCACCTGATTTCTCTCCACCATAAAATTCTGTTTTGATATACGATTTTATCTTGTTTCAATTTTGTTCTCCCAACAAGATTGATCCATTTGGATCTTGGTCCATGATATGATGGCCTTTTTATTGATTGATCTCTCTAAGAATTGAAAAGGGTTGCTGCGTATTTGCACAAAAATTGTGTGCCAGATAACAAGTATGTGTGTCTTTATATATATATATATATATATATATATATATATATATATATATATATATATATATATATATAAACAGAAAGGATCAAGAGCATAACTTTTAAATAGCATAATGCCTTAAATAGCATAATTTTATCAAAACGACGCCGTTTTATAGAGACGCGGTGGCATTTTTGTAAATACCATGCCACCGCATATTTACAAAAATGCCACCGCGTCCCTATAAAACGGCGTCGTTTTGACAAAATTTTGTTACTTAAGGCATTCTACTATTTAAAAATTCTGCTCTTGATCCTTCCTATATATATACATACACGGTTCGAATTTTAAGCTCACTTTTATCTAATCTACTTTGCTACCCTCTTTAGCGACGGAGGGGTGAGCTTAAGATTTGGACCGTATATATATATATATATATATATATATATATATATATATATATATATATATACAGGAAGGATCAAGAGCAGAATTCTTAAATAGCAGAATGCCTTAAGTAATAAAATTTTGTCAAAACGACGCCTTTTTATAGGGACGCGGTGGCATTTTTGTAAATACGCGGTGGCATGATATTTACAAAAATGCCACCGCGTCCCTATAAAACGGCGTCGTTTTGATAAAATTATGCTATTTAAGGCATTATGCTATTTAAAAGTTGTGTTCTTTTCTGTATATATATATCAAGACAATCATGTATATTTTAGAGAGAGAGAGAGGGAGGCAGTTACACTAGTGATAAAAATGAATTTAACTCGTAAAAACCTTAAGAAGCAGTTACATGACGCCTCCTATTAATTCACCAGATAAATTCCACCTCAACACATTCATCTCCCGCCTGCCGAATACTTTTCTGCTATACAACTTTCTTTATACACCGTCATTTACCTTTTATATACAACAAGGCCGACAACATCCCCCGTGTATAAATAGCAGTACACAACCCATCTCCGGCAATTGTCAAGAATAAAGATACATCAATGCCATTACCTCAACAAAATGACTCTTTTTAAGTGAAATTCTAAGCTTGAACAATAAGATGCATGAAATATGGGAGCTCATGCTTACACTGATTTGTCAATATTTACCCAAGCTAATGACATGTTCTGCCTTCCGTGTTATCCTTGGCTGTTTCCTGACTCGTCCACGCCAGCTCTCTTGTAGTGAGCCTCTGATGTATTGCGAAATCACAATCCTTCTTTCCCCAAAGAGGATGGACATAGAAAACCAAATTAGGATTTCTAAAAAATCAATAACTAGCCCAATAAAAGAAGGGCTGGGATAATAAACACTCATTGTTTCTGTTAATTATCAAAATCACCCCCTTTTAACTGAAGCTGCTCTCAAACTCTCCTCCGGTAGAGTCCATGAAAGTAAATGCCCACCAGAATCACCACTCAACAACTGTTTCAGATCACCTGAGAGGTGGAGGGCCGTAACGGGATGCTTGTGAAACTTCAGCACCTTGTGAAGTATTAGTCTGTACTCGGGCACTTTGCCACCCAAACCTAGCCCTCCCGTTGGGTTGACAGTTGACTTGCTTTTTGCACTCGCCTCATCGGAGCTATGAACCATTTGCCAAACCTTAACAGCTCCACTCTGGTGACCTGATACATACCAGTTAGTTTTCAGCCAATCAGAGAAGGTACAGCTTGTCACCGAGAGAATGAAATCAGATGGGAGCTGTGATGTGTTGACCACCGCAAGGCAGTCCCCATTAATGCTCCAAACAGCAAGCACAACACCAGCCGCAGTCACAATTTCCCCAGTCAAGTCATTCACATATATTGCTGAAACTGGTGAAGGGAACTCAGGAAGCTGCCTGACGAAAACTAAAGAGCTAAGATCCCATAAGATAACACTACAGTCATCTGATCCACTCACAATCATCATGTAAGGCTGGCTAACATGAACGCATGTGATTTTGCCCGTGTGGGCGCAAAGTGCCTTCTCCAACTGCAGGCGCTGTGATGTACGGGGACCATCCTTGCCAATTCTCCAAACACATACCAATCCATCATCTGCTCCAGTAACCAGAACCTGACCGTCATGGCTAACACCTGCACATTGGATCTGGTCACCACCATGAAGATTCTCGTGAGTTGACAGGAGTCTGTCTTGATCATAGCTCAAAAATCTCAAGCTACGATCTGGAAAACCCCATGCAACATATTTGGTATAGGTTCTGGGTTTAAGTAACTTGTGTGTTCCTGCCACGAGAATCTTATCGTTGACTGTAACAATCTGAGATATTGATGATGAGCTCTTACGTATCTCATGCGGAACAAGAAGTGTGGAATGCTTTAGTGGATGCGGGGGTAGTTTTCTATCAGACCTCCTCCTCACATGGGGCTTCAGGAATAGCTGTTTTGGTGTTTGCCCAAAGTGATTAATTTGAGCAAGAATGGAGGCTTTCATTGCAGGATCTGTAACTGAGTCTATGTCAACACTGCCCTCGTACGTGTAATGGTAAAAAACATTCACAGCTTCTTCAGCTGCCTGTCAGTCAAATAATAAAAATTCAGAAGAAAAAAAATTCTGCCCAAAGAGAATATAAGATTCGGACATAAAAACACAAATAAATTCTCCAAAATAAAAAATAAAAATGAACCCCACCCCCAAAAAAAAAATTTAAAGAACTTAAAAAATCTAACCATCAATTGGCAATTTTATTAAGGATCAAAGGGTTAACAAGAAACATAAAGGGCCACCTGGGATTTGGTCGGATTCTTCCGACAGAACATGTGACAAATAGGCACATCTAACATGAAAAATTCAAATCTTCGTGGGAAAAATGCAACATATTCTGAGGATTACAACTATATTAAGTTGCCAACGTAGAGAAGAGAATCAGTTGGTTTGGGATGGTATTGAGATTTCTAAATATAAAGAAATATAAGAAAACACATAAGGAATTAAATGAAGAGGTAACAATGAGCTATCTTGTAAGCGAATGAGAGTGGAGTAATTATTTAGTGTCATTGAATGAACTCCTGATTAGTTGAAAAAGAATTCAGTTCAAAGAGAAGGTTTTGCTTAACCAACAAAACTAAGCTTCACCAGATAGCAAGTGCACAGAAAGTTGATACCCACCTTCCCTCTTTGTTTATATCCAAAAATGAGGTCTATCCAGTGATGCAGATTTTCAGAAACATAATCACACTCCAATGCTTCCCTATGCTTCCTGATGAACTCTCTAACACTGCCTTTGGCCCATGGAGGTAACACAACATCCCCGACCTGGTAAGACACCCACAAGATGTTACATTTCTTAACTTTTGAATGGAAAATATATAATTGGTAATGGGATAATCCCATTTAAACATCACTCATCAAATGCAAAAGAGATAGTAGTAATTAAAACAAACCTTCTCTCCTGATTGTTTCTCTCCCAAGTCTAGATCAAAACGGTTTTCCAGAAATTCTGGCATATAAAAGAATTCAGGAATCAGTTCCTTTACATCCGATGTGTTGCCTTTGCCAGCAGCACTTAGCCATGTCTCTCGTACACTGTTGAAAAGACGGTCAGCATGATCAAACTGTCCGCCCTGCAGCTTCTGATTCTCTATACTAAATGGTGGCAGACGTAAAAGATAGAAAAGAACAATGCCAGCACTAGAATAGTGAGATCCATAATGAAATTTGGGAACCTCTGGATCATCCCAGCTCTCATATCTGAGATAAATGAGAAAATTACAAAGAAAAAAAGTCACAAACCAAATTTAAAGTAATTCACACTGAAGAAAGTCATGGTAAAATAGAAGAGAAAGCTGCAGAAAAGTAAAAGAGTCCCAACTCCCAAGTGAAGAGAAAAGAGGCCAAACCTCTTCTTAAATTCCTCTTCCCCCTCTAAAGTTTGACAGCCCATTGGCCTGTCAAGTCGACGGAATGCTCTGGAATCTGACAAATCAAGATTTTCACTCTCATAGTCTGATAGAACCCACGGAAACACTGGATACTGGGTCAGATCACTGTATCCACGTCCTGCAAGAGTGTTGAGGTGCATAAGGTACTGGAAATTGCTGATTTCTCCATTTTGCCACCTCTTGGAGAAAGATTTAGCCATAATCTTGAAAAGGCGGCTTCCTTCATTACTTTCTTGTTTTGCTGATCCTGAAATTGTCGTGTCCAACCTGTTGGAGAAGGATAGTTTTAGAAAGCTGACACATATGGTTCCAATTATATTATAAGAGTTATCAAAATCAACTCAAAATAATAACTACAGAACCTAGAACCAAGCCATGGATAGATAAAAAGATAAACAAAAACTATTTCTTGCTACCTACTAAATATGAATCAACAAAATTAATACCTCTTTGAAATGGTGTGATGAAAGACTCATAAATATGGTTTCCATTGCATTATTTCACTAAAGTTTTTAATATTATACGGAGTATAGTATAACAGAAAGTGAAGTATACTATAACAGAAAGTGAAACACTGCATCAGCACAAAGAATTCCGAGAAGGAAAATGTATTCTGTGAGTTGCTGATACCAGATGTCAATTATATGTGATTTGTCCATCATACATTTGAATTATATCTTAAATTTCTTGAGAGATTTGATGTGAACAAAGTCCCTAAGCCATGATGAATACACAAAAATGCATTCAATGGCAAGTTCTGCAAACAAACATTTAAAATTACAGTGCTGAGTGTCATAGCTTTCCGGAAGAACATAGAATAGTAGAGGATCCAGCAGTTCTGGTCGGTGGAACAACTCTTGGGCGAATTTTCAATGAATACTTGGGCAGAATCAAATGGCTATAAGATCAAATCAAACGGCTATAAGACCAAATCAAACGGCAATTATTTATGAAACCTAACAGGAGAATTACCAGGTTGTATTAGCATAGCTATGAATTTCTAAATCAAAAGTCATATTTAGCTACTTTGCCATCCCAAAAGAAGGCCATGTGAAAACAAGGAATGGGAAAAGAAACAGGAGTGAAGTAAATAGCATACATGCTGTTTCTCGGTAGATTCATGGCAACCAAATTTTTGAAAACTTCTTCTCTCTCCTTTTTGTGGAAAACAAGGAGGTCATTACATCCGTCCATGCTAAAAATCTCAATAGCAACAGGCCGCAGCTGGTAATCACGTTTCAAAATCTCATGGACACTATTAAGCTTCCACATGCGCCAGAGATGAGGTACATTACCACTAGTATGTACCTTTTCCTTTCCCCATGCACCACCATTATAGGCCCATGCCCTTCCACCAACATATGACTTCATGGAAGCACCCCATGACGAAGTGGACTTGGAATGAGAATCCATACTGCAGGAAAAATCTTTCTTTACACCTAAAGCCTGATCAATAACAGAGAGTTCATCTTCGCCCTCTTTTTCACATAAGCACCCAGACTCATCTATGTAAAAATTCTCGATAACATACAAACAGAGCTCTCCAATCAGAAATATACCATCATGTTTATCGAGACCTACAACCCTTTCACAATTATATCGATACTTTATCTTCTCAAGAGGCTCCAGATAAGGTCTAATTAGATATTCACCATTGTCATTCAGCTCCTTATCAAATTTTTCCTCTGCCGCTTTCACGTCCTCAATCTTCACCGATATCGACTGTCCTGGAGATTCTAGATCAGATTTTCCTTGCACGCTCTCTGCTTTTGGGATGTCTACTGCACTGGACTTGACACTAAATTCAGCAGCAGACTGAAGGCTTGCATCATATATACTGCTGTCATGATCATCGTTCCTACTAGAAGCTACATCTCTCGCATCATCTGATTCTTTAAAAATTGATTCATCATACAGCTCGCCATCAAAAGATTCATTGTTTGCATTGTCAGTAAGAACATTGAAGAAGGAATCAGATTCAACATCAGAAGCACTTGGGTCATTCTCAGTTTTATCCTTGGACAACTCCAATTCACCTAATTCAAATTGCCCGTTCAGAACATTTTGTATTGTAACAATCTTTAGTTTGCACCGCTCAAGTTTTTTGCGCATTCGGTATGGACCCTCGATGGGACAAAGCTGCCACTCAGGATCTTCATCCGTCGAAGATTTACGTGTTGGAAATATTCCTCGCTCATGTACAAGTTGTTGGAGATGTGTTTGCCACTCACTTTCAGCATGTAGTACCCATCCATATTTATCTTGACGAACAACTCTCAGTTCAGTAGACATTGCATCACGAACCAATTCAAGTGCGATTCTCCGTTCATTTACCTGCTCCCAGTGCCTTGAATTTATTTTTGAGGTGTCCTTCGATTTTCTACCCATTTCCCTTCTACGACGACCATCCATGCCTTTTATTCTCACTCCAGGAAACTTTGCTGACCCAGCAATATACTGCACCCACATAATCTTGCCACACTGTTCCAATACTTTATTGACATCCTGTTCAGAACTATGAAACCACTCAAAAAAAGTAGATAAATTCCCTGTCAAAAGTTTGTCAAAACCACCACGTAGAACATCCAGATGTGGCCCTTGGTTTGGCTTAGAGACCAATAATTCTTCAAGTGCAGCCCTGCGATGTACCAGAAGATACTTGAGAACATCAACTGCCATGTTTTGAACATTCCGTCTCTGGTCACAGAGAAGAGAAACTAAATTTATGCACAGACAACAATTTAGATCAGTATCAATATTGCTGGGACAGAATATTATCCGCCTATGAGCAACTAATAACTGTAAGACTGTGCATACATCAACCCCAGTATCTTCCGGTAATGAGTTAAGGGACAAACTCTTCTTCGATTCATTTTGCAAGCCTAAGCGCAAAAGAAGATCATCTTCTCCTATCGTAATCAAGAACAATGGAAGGAAGCAGTACAATATCATACGATTCATATTTCTAAGAATTGCATATATATAAGCATCAAGCTGTCTGCTTCCTCTTGTAATCGATAGGAGCAATTTTCCAGTGGGAGCTGCTTCCTCAATCCGACCATCTTTATTTGCCAACTGTAGCATAGATAACAAGAACTCCAGTGTCCTCAGTACACCAGAAGGCTGAGGAAAAACACCCATATATACACGATCCACTATCATCCAGCACAAGGCATCTAAGTTCAATGACCAACGGCTCTTATCTAGCTTTTTCTCATTTTCCTCATCATCGCGTAAGAGACGCCTTTCAAGGAAGTTCATCAGTCTACCAAGGCACAAACCCTGAAAAACTAACACAGATTCAGCATCTACGTATAAAGGAACACTTTCCAAAATACTTTCAATAAGCGGTGTTGCTTTCATCTGCTCTGTCACAAAATCAGAAAGAACTTCAGCCATAAAATCTAAAACAGCCGTGGCTCCTGCAGAACAAGGACCACCACCATATCCAGAATCATCCATTTCAAGTAGTAGTTTTGGATTAACTGCCAGATATGTGTTTGCAGCATATAAACCTTGAGAAGTGGACTTCAAGTCCAAGGACGAATCAATTTCTGTCATAGACACAAACGATTCCAAGGAAGGAGTCCCAACTGATCGAGGTTTGACTTCACTAGGACTGCCACCCCCCAGCCAAGATGTCAATGCAAGAACATGGGATGAAGAAGGTGTGAGAGGCATTCTGGAATAAGATCCCTCAGATAAAATGGGGGAATCAGTTATATTTAAGAATGTAGAACTTTGAAAATCAGTCGGATGGATAGGATTTGGTGGGCCTTTTATGTCATGGAAACTGAACTCATTACTGCTGGAAGTGGGAGTAGATAAATGGCCAATCGCTTCACCTTCTAGACTGAGAACGGCTTGTACATCTTCTTTAACCAATTTGATTGTTTCCTGCTCGGATGTAATTTTTGTCTCTGCTTTATCACCAGCCATATCATTTGGGGCAACAAACAGATCTTCAGAACTTGTACTATCCTTCCCATGAGGAAAGCTTCCCATACTTATGGAGGTTTTTGTAGACTGTTCCTGATCATGAGGCAGGCTAGAAAATGTATTTTGCGAGCTACTAGAATCATCACAATCAATTAAGTTCTTGTCTTCTGTCTTTACAGACAGTTCTTTTGCCATCTTCACCGCCTGAGCAGCCCTGCATGAAACAAAAGCAACCGATACAGTAAAGTTCAGTGATATGATCTGACATTACTTTAAATATTGATAAATAACTTGACCACATTAATGTAGAAAGAAGACAAAAATGTGCTAGTTATACAAACAAGAAAAAAAACAGACCTAACACAGGAAAAATAAAGTTCGACGCAGCTTTCAAGAAATTCGGCTCGTCTGCAAACAGCAGAGAATGGGGGACACATTTTCGCTAGATCAACCAAAAATCGAAGTACTGCAGTTGCAGCAGCAGGAGCTGACGCCTCTCCACCCATCAGTCGAGCTGCATAGGTTTTGTGCATCAGAGCTTCACCCTGAAGTTCCCCAGCCATGTCTGTGGTACCTTCCACAAGATCTGCAACAAGGCCAGAACTGACCTGGGAGAGATTGCCAGTTTGGTAGGCAAGCATTGACTGCGTAAACAGCCTATCAAATGTAGACTTTGCCATAGCCAGAACAGATTCCAATAATTCAACAAATTTCAACTCTCCATAGTATCCATCGCTTGGCATAAGAGCATGAAAGTCAAGCATACGAACTTCAGGTAGCCTTGGATATACAGGCTTCCCAAATATTAGACAAAACAAAATATAATATATATCAGGAGAATCATAGAAACTCGGAAGCACCCTTGCCAAACCTTGATACCCACCACTGGTACGAAATTTAAGTGCAAACGTAGGTGAGGAGGCAAGGCACACACCAAGAAGAGTCATGACCCATCTCATACTTGTAGGATGAACAGCTTCATCAAGAAAGTATGTTATCAATTTTGACGAAACAATTTTATGCCACTGCTCAAGCAACTCTTCAGATCTAATAGTCACTTGTAGATCAATTAACATCTCAAGCAGCATATTTCTTACAATAACATGTTTGCCCATAGACTCTCTCATAATTTGATGACGTGATTTCAGCTCAGGAGGATCAAAGGTCATAACAACAAACCTTACAACATGTTCCAATTCAGAAGCTAGAAAACCGTCTTCTAAAATGACTCCTAAAAGTACAACTAATTTTTCTAATACAGGAACCTCAACATCACCCCTCTGCAGAGTTACTAATAAGTGTTGAACAAGGTTAATTCGGCGCAGAATTGTAAGGTTATGATTCCTGTACCAATGCATAGACACTAAATTCTCAAGAAAACCCAGTAGAGAAATTTGGATTGGAATTGGGGCCGTTACCCATAGTGTCCAGTCCAGCAAGACATGCTCAACCATATCCGAGTTCGACAGAACAATGCATCTTGATG
Organism: Panax notoginseng; assembly: GCA_016801055.1. NCBI lineage: Eukaryota > Viridiplantae > Streptophyta > Magnoliopsida > Apiales > Araliaceae > Panax > Panax notoginseng. The sequence goes on from CM029013.1 coordinate 8,709,609, forward strand.
TTTCAGTTGCTATGTCAGCATTTTCAAGCTCTGAAATATGGCTGAATGAATCTTTAGGTGCAGAAAAATCATCCATATCTCCATGAGATCCAGCTGAGGAGAATTCGTCACGGAACTTTGACAAATTTAGATCCTCAAAGGTATTATGGTTAATGGTTGTAGCAGGAGACAGAGCATTCAGCGTATTGTCCAGCTTCTTTGGTTCAGAAAAAGAAGCCTCGCATGCAGCAATCTGGAAAAAGATCTCAAGTGATTGCATGTCAAACAATGACATCCTCCTATACAGAAAGAGACTAAGTAAGTGGTATCCTCGATTTGTTTGCATCTCTCTCACGTTCTGTGGATTCTGATGAAGTGCACAAGCAAGTAATGTCAGTGCCATGTGCAACATGTCCCTTGTTTCAGCAGCCTCAACAAGAGCTAGGACAACAGCCATCCCACCAACTGTACCAATGCCATCACCAATAACACATTGCTTACAGACATAAATATCACCATGAAGACGTCCAAAGCGTGGTATACCTGGGAAAGATAAAAGCTACTTTCAAATCCAGAGTCATCTCTGTACTGTGAAAAAAATATAAGTAAAAATATTGGCAATATCATAAAAAGAATGAAACGTAGTGAAACAGAAGGAATAAATAGAATTCTAAATAGAAGTTGTCCCCTTGTAAGGTAAAAGTAAAAAGATATAGTTACCTCCAATAGGAGAAGCAGCAGCAGATACTGGATCAACTAAATTGAGCATTGACATGGTTCCAGATGCTCGAAAAGCTTCAGTGCATGTTCCATCAAATGCAAAAATGAGTTTCTTCCCGGATAGCTGTAGCGAGAGGTTCCCTAGCATTTCCATATCCCAAACAATTCCACTTCGATCAGCCTTCAAGTTACCTTGCTTGATAGCACTCTCAGACCTTTGAGTATTAGAAGCCAATGGTAATTCAGTATCTAAAGAATCTAAAATGGCCATACTACCCCCACCACAAGCCTGGTTAGGAACAAATCGCAAAAGATCCATGTCTTGGAAGAGCCCCCTATATCCTCTACCCAGAATGTACATGAAACAAATAGCACCAGGGGACAGAACCTCTTCAAAAAGATGGCAAGATCGAAGTTTCCATGATAATTCACTAATCCTCGCACAAGTAACCGGTGTCCCAATGGTTACCTGCAGAGACTTCCCAGCTGGGGACGGTGAATATCCTAGTTTCCCTGTATAGCTAAGCTTTCCGTTGAGATAGACATAAGCAACACTAGCTTGGAAGAGTCCAGCCAAAGCATTTGGTTTGCTATGGACAACCGCAAGGTGATGCCATCTACCTTCCTCCATTTCTAACCCCGAAAATGACAGGGAAGAAGAGCTGCTCGTTGCAAGGGTCAAACTACCATCCTCCTGAAGACAAAGTTCTGCATAAAAGGTGTTGCCACTGTCTGCCGCACCAACAGCAAATATGCGGAGAACATGTGGCCCATTGTGTTGGCCACTAGTGTGGTTCTGCCTTTTAGAAGACCCAGCCTTGGAAACTTCTATTTCCTTAGCATGTGAATTCAAGAAACTTCGATATTGAAACCAACAAACAAAAGAATAACCAGCAGCAGGAGGCCATGATCTTTCACCCATGGAGACTTGAATAGAAGCATGTCCAATCTTGCTCATGTCCATCTCTACAAATGGAGCAAGAGAAACATTTTCTGAAGCCATATCTTCCAAAAGAACTAATCTTTCCATCATAGCAACAAGAATACGGCCTGAATTCATCAGTCTCATCTGCAGAATGTATCTAACAAGCACTCGAAGTTCTGATGCTGACAACCTGAAACAAAAATCATATAAATTCACTGGAAGCCTATCTATTAAGATTGAATTATAAAAAAAAATTCACTTTACCACAGTTGCTACCTATATGCCCCAAGAACCTCCACAATCTTAAGAGCATGGGAAAGTAATGATGAAGATACCGAAAGGAAGGGATATATGATCTCCAGTAGAAGTTCGACACAGCCTAGCAACAACAAAATGAAAGACAATAAGAATACTATTTGCTGAAAGCTAAAGTGAAGGAAAGCCAAATGATCTAACTTGGACCTGCAGATGTAAGGTTTTCCTGGTTGAAAGGGCCAGCACGAGCAAGCTTTTCAATAAGGTCAAGTACTTCTAACTGCACTTTTGGAGTAAAGAGCAGCAATGAACGTATAAGCACTCTAACTGCACCAGCATTATATACGCGTTCCTTGTTAGGGGAAAAAGAGCCTGACGGAGTAATTACTAGAAAACTAGCCGACCCATTTTCAATAATATCAGAAGATGTAGCAGATTCTGATACCAAGAATGGAGGAATCACTATCTCAAGAGCAAGCTCAAACAATAACTGTATGACTTGCCTTTCACAATCGGCACAAATCAATCCAGACTCCGACAGAAGCTCAAAGAAAGTTTGGGAAGATATGATTGCATGCAACTTAGCCCTATTAATGGCATTATCGCACACCCCAATTGTCATCAAACGAAGCAGATATGTAAACAGTTTCATATAAACAGTTATATAAGATTGATTTGGTTGCCCTTCATCACTCTGAAAACCATGGAGTGTAGTTAGAAGAAGAGAAAACCCAGTCGCTTCACCAAATACCCTCTGAGCTGAATTATTAGCACCCAGTATGCGCCATAAGGCACCAAAAGTGTCACATTTTGCATCATCAGCAAGCTTGTACTGAGATCCTAAAGCACTTGTAACCATCCCACTCTTTGAAACTTCAACCAATGCACCCAATTCTTCTGGATGAGCCTGATAAATGTGGAAATCGATTACAATTTTAATATTGAATGAGAGGTCAAAAAGCCAAATTAGGCACAACTAAGAATGACAATGATATCATATCAAGTTCATTTGATGGTAATGCATAGTGAAGACACCTTCAATGTGAATATGAACCATTCAACAGAATGTTGGATTTTCAAACTATAATAAAACCTCACCAAAATATTGATTGGTTAAATATTATACACGCAGTACACATAAGCAAAAAAAAAGTTTGAAAAATGACGATTGCATTTGGAGAAAGTGGCAAAATGGCTTGTTTAACTTGTTGGAAAGTTACAAAATATGCCCATGATCCTTTACTTCATCAATTCCATATTTTGAATGACATTGAAACGGAATTGAAATATATATGTAGGGCGCTTATAAAACTTAAAACATAAGGAGGTGAACTACACATTGATGCAACTACCGGTGTTCTAAAAATCCCCGCCTAGGCGCTAGGCCCCCTGGCGCCTCACTCAGGCCCAGGGCGGCAAAAAATCCCTCTAGAAAATTAGGCGGAGACTAGGCGAGTTAGGTGAGGTCTAGACGAAGTGGTTTTTTTTTTATTTTAATAACTACTCAAACCAGATCTTGATATATTTATTTTTCTAATGATTTACCATAGTCATAATGCATGTTGTAGCATATCAAATCACAATAAGTAGTAAACAATATCAAGTCAAAATGAATAATTTTATTATAGTTATAATTTTTTGAACTTGTACCAACTTCAAATTATATAAATGATGATACAATTGTAATATTTAGTTTAATTCAATATAATTCTTAAATTTATGTTTAATTTCTTAAGTTTTAATATTGAATTGAATTTTTAAATTTTAAATTTTATTATTTAATAACAATCTTGATTATAAATAAAATTAATACGTTAAAGATATGTTTGAACTTTCAACAATTGCATGTTTGCATTTGAATTTTGACATTGACAATATGAATGTGTTTGAACTTTAAGCAAAGGCCTTTATTATCTTTATTATATTTATTATAGATTGTTTTGCTTTATATTATTGTTTTGTTTGGATAAATGTGGGATAAAATATTAAAATTGACTTAAAATAAAAAATCTAGCCTAGACCCCCCGCAGCCGCTTAGCGCCTTTTAGAACATTGGCAACTACAGGGGATAGTTGTGCAATTTTACCAATTCTAAATGCAAATAAATATTTTAAAAGATGAACATACGAGCAGGACACTCTTGAATGAAAAAACTCTCAAAAATAAATGCTATAAAGCTAGCAAACCTGTGTAGTATCTTCAATAATCAAGCATGACAACACCCGAAGAACTCCAGGACGGTGGATATCAGATATCATAAAAGGAAAAGTAGCGGTTACACCATTAGCAGATCGGAATGACGCTTGATTTGCTTCTGCTTTCTTCAATAAGGAGACCAAGCAATCCCATGCGACTGCAATTGTTTCATCAACTTCAAATAGAGGAAACTTCCCAGAACCCAATTCCAATAGTTTTGGTGAAGAAAGAATTGCATCTTTGCTGTCCATGTGCTTCTGCAAACTGCTTGAGCTGGATTTCCTCTCCAATTGATTAGGGTCACTATTATGCTGGTCTAGGCCCAAAAGAAACTTGTGCTGCTTCAAATCATCTAACAGAACCTCCAGCACCCCAACTTCTCGCAAGACTTTCTTGTACTGTTGATCAAAAGATAATAGCTTCACAAAGAAGGACATAATAGTGAGCTTTAATTCAGCTGTTATTGGTTGCTGTAACAAGCAGCAAAGTGAAAGCAATTCCTGTTCTGGTATGCAATTCACAACAGTCACTGCATATTCAAGAATTTTCAGGATTATCTCTTGCAAAGATGAAGGAAAGCCGGCCATATTGAGGATCAAGAGGGGCACTGTCCGCAACTGCTGACACAACTTATAGTTCTCAAGATGACTTGAGAAAATTTTAAACATTCTGTTGAGTACTTCGGCCTGCAATTCCCTACTGTCTGCCTTGAGAAAAATGTCCTGCAACATCTGAACAGCTTCTAGGTCTTTAACTTTGTAGTTGTCCTTCTCCCAAATATCATCCGCAAATCGATCAGAAGATGAAGTACGTCTTCTGCCATGGCCACTAGGCTTATGTGAGTTTCTGAATCCCTTTGATCCAGCAGATCCAATAGTATCAGCTAGACCTGTTTGGGCCAGATTAACAATTACATCAAGCAACCTAGAAAGTGATGGCGATAAGCTTTGTGGTGAGGTATCCCCCCATTTTTCCTCCACAACCTGTCTCCCTACATCATTGAACGCATGCAAACTCTCGGGAGCAGAATCCTGGTCAAAGAAAGTACTGGAATGCATTTCTTGAAAGCCTTGATTTTTAGAAAGAACTAATGCAAAATGAACTAGAAATTGATAGCCATGAGCATTATGGATATCTTCTCTGAGCATGATACCTCCAGCCTCTACAAGTTAAAATTAACTAGAATCAACAATAGAACTTGAAAAAGAAAAGTATACATATCTAAAGATGGAAGACTGAGTAAACGGAAGAATCATTCATGACATGAAGAAAACAAAAAGGAAATTTGAGGAATATCTATTTGTCCTAGAGTTGCAACACAATGAACTTGGCTATGGAGTAGTTGTCTACTGTAGAGTTGAGAAGAACATATTAATTCTTAACAAGTAGTTACAAATCAAGTTAAGAAATTAAAAAAATAAAGTAAACTACCATGTCTATATGACAATTCCACACATTCAAGTAGCATGTCCACAATTCCCATAGTATAAGCAGGGTCACCGCAATCAGGCTTGAAATCCTTGACAGCCATTAGAAGTACTTTTATCTGCACATGGAAGTGATATACAACCAATTAGGAGTGTTGTTATCCATTCAGAACCTAAGACCAAGCTGAACTAACTACCACAATGATATGGATAGCTTCATCCGAGTTTTGGGATAAAAATTGGCATAGAAAAGCTAAAACATTGACAGAAACAAGAACTACATAGTCAGAACAAGCGTGTCAAGTTTATAGCTTTATGAAGAAAGCAAACAGTACCAAATACAGTCCTAGATTCTGTAATAAAAAGTCAACTTAAAGGGTGAGTTGATCATCAACAACAATAAAAACTCTAGCAAAAATAACCCAAGGAAGGATTCTGCTGAAACCATTAAAAAATAAAATGGGTATAAATACAACTCTAAACAGTAATGACATAAATAATCCGTGAAACAACCCGGGTAGTTTGGAACAAATTTCGGGCCAAATCCCAAGTCCGAATCGAATCAAATCCATCCAAATAAGGTCTTAAAACCACTGACCCAAGTATCTTATTGGGTCATCTTAGCCCACCACAGGCTCACCCTAAAGGTCATGACTGAAGGTACTATTGGTAGTACTTAATTCCTTATATATTGACAAATTTTGCCCATATCTTTCGATGTGGGATGGGGTGTTACAATCGCCTTCTTGATATATGGAAAAATTAAACAGAACAGTGCTAAAAACGTAATTGGAAAGAAAAAATAAATTAAACACCAACAAATGCTTTGAAACTACTTTACAAAGTTCATGTCATAAGATAAAAACATAGAAACTTATATACACAGACAAGATGGCCAATCCGCCAATGCAAAGATGAGCACTTAAGTGTTGTATAATCAGCCGAAATTATTATGGTTAGCAGATAGTATGCCAAGAACATCAAAGGATGCATAAGATCAAAGGAAGGAAATAAAACTCAAAGCCCCTTAGAACAATGTTTACTGCAGCTTCATTAAAGCTTTCAATTCAAGGATATCAAATTTTCAGCAGTTTGATGTTCATGCAAAATTTTATGCTCACCCATAGAACCTAGAGAAGAAACTCTCTTAAGATTTTATAATCCTACTCAAACAGAGACGATACTTTAGTTCCCTAACCAAGCATCACAAGTTCCCGACAGATAACCGGCTTACCTTTATCAAGACACATTCCTACTCAACCAATTCCTCTTCCCTATTTCTTTTCTTTTCTGCAGTCAAAATGGCGTCTAAATTTTGCGTGAAGAATGCACCATACATCTGCTAACCTCAAACGATTGACAGTTTTTCTATATACTCATATCACATCGAGAAACTAACTTTGAAATGCAGTCACCCTCTGGGCCACAAAAGCATACCAGGTATCTCCTCCAAGAGGATAGGGTACTCTCATTATAACTCAAATAAGTTGCAAATTAGCTCCAAAAGAAGGAAAGCAAAGGAAAGTTATTTTGTAAAATAATATATATACTAGTCACAAAGACTGCAAATGCAGATGAAGACTAAAAAATGCATGCCTAAATGGTTTTAATACTTGTATATTTTATGTCGATACTAGTGATACAAGAAAAGAAAGACGTTTGGAAAATTAGTGTACAATTCAAGAATAAATAATGAGCAAGTATAATTGCTAACCAACTGATGCTTTCGTATGTACTTGGCTGTGCAGCCGTTGTCATTAACCAAAAGAAGACCAAGTATCTGGAATAAGAGCCAAACAAAAACAAACAATAAATCACGGAGCTAAATTATATTTTATATATATGAAAGCTTTGACGCCACTGATACAGCCTAAAACATTTTATGAGAACTACCTGCATTGCGTGTCTATGAAGCTGAATGCTGTGCAAGGGAACAAGACCTTCCTTATATTGAGAAAAAGCAAGCAAAGATCCATTGGCAACCATCTGAAAGAGCAACTGAAGTGAATTGTCTTCAATCAAACTCTGAGCTGCTGAAGGATGGCTTGCCAGTGCCTTCATAATATGCACAACACTTCCCTCTACCTACAGTGTGTAAATAATTATTTGCAAGCTCAAAATATTGATGATGTTATTAGCTGTATCCTTAATACCCAACAAAATCCCTCAATCACCCTCTCAATCTTTGATGCCAAGTGAAAAGGTTTAAATTATGGGGGGAAAAGGTAGAAAATTTAAGCAGGCATGGATATGTAGAATGAGTATAATCCAAACAACAAATACCGCTTTGTGGGACTCAATTTTTTTATTTATATTTTTTTTGATAAGTTGTGGGACTCAATTTTTCTCATCAGTGTAATGTAGTATACACCCATATACAGTAATTGAGGTCAACCATGTATCTTTTTCACCATTCAATTCTGCTCACAATCATTCCAGATTCAAACACCTCAATTGCATTGTCATTAGTTTCCATTGATTATAGAGCCTTTCAATATAAAATCAAATCAAATCCTAGAGTGCTCATTTGCAGTAAAATACACTATATTATGTAATTTGAGTGCAGATCATTCATCTACAGTTATCTGTGTAACTGTATAGCACTTAACCACAGGATAACTCATCTTTTGCATAGTAATTCATTTCTTTATAAATAAATTAAAAAAGTGTCTGAAAACTGGTAGATCTGATAACTATTCTACAAATTTACTGCTTAACTAACTCTGAGCAATAATGCATAGATTTCATATTTAAACCAACAATGCCGGGGATCTTGTGTAAGATATCCAATTCATCAAATTTTTATTCCTTTTTATCTTAGACACATGATGGAATAGCAAACAGTATTCACAATTTACTGATGTGGCAATGAATGCATCTATTTATCTGCATACATATAGAGGGAGTGAAGGAAAAAGAACATATGCCGAAGAGGGCTTAGGGGTGATATTACAACACATCATGCCTACCCCTTCTCACTCTACACCTTTTATCTCGTCTTAAACTATTTACCTTTTTTATTGTATTTATGTAATATTTAGAGCGTCTAAAGAACTAAGTGTTCAATTATCATAGTATGTGAGATGTTTGTATTATCATTTAGACAATGTTATGTGTATTAGATCATGTTTTTGTGTTTATCTAATTGGTCCATCTCTTGTTCTTCTTATTATCTATAATCTTTTTCATAATTAATAATAAAAAAATTTGAAGTTCCTGACTAGCGTATGGTGTGCATCGCTCTGAAACTAAAACTGACATCGAGTCAAAAAAGAAAAAAATCTTCCGGAACCTAAATGGCTAGGCTGCTATTGTGATTTTGAATTATGATAACTCTAACAATGTTCGAAATTGCGTTTGAGACGTACGCCTTAAGGCGCGCCTCGTAGCGAGGTGGGAGGTTGTTGGGGCGACGCGTTATCGTCAGAGACAAATTCAGGAGCTTGCGCCTCAGTGCGTTGTGCCTACGCCTTGAGTTCCTTTAAAAAAGCCTAACTATGTTCGTTGCTTCACTTCAAGCCCATCGACAGTTGCGACAGGTTCTTTCTTTTTCTTGCGAGCTGCGAGCAGGTCGTGCGACTTCGACTTCGACCACCCACCAGATCGACAGGTTCTCTCTTTCTCTCTTCTTCTTCAGTTCTTTTTCTTCTTCTGCTGGCTGGTGCTTCTTCTTTCTCTGGACTCTGTCTTCTTTTTCTTGCCGATCGACAGTCTTCTCTCCCTCTCGTTCTTCTTCCGTCTCGTTCTTCTTTTTTTATTCCGTCTCCTTAGTCCTTATTAATGATATTAATGATCTGCGGCATCATTTTTTTTATTACAATTATTAATTATATATATATATATATAATAATAATCATATGTATTAATATGTATATATATACAGTAATAAGTAATAACATTACTGTGAATACTGAATTAACAATCATATGTTTTTAAATTTCAATTAATGATCTTAGGCAATTTTTGTTTTATTACATTGAATTGTTATTATGGATAAGAAAGATCCAGCTTGGAAATATGGCACCGAAGCTCCTGGAGTTAATAAATCTCATTTATATGTGGAATGCAATTTTTGTAAAAAAATTTGTAAAGAAGGGATTATAAGGCTAAAAAATCATCTTGTGGGTAATCATAGTAACGTTGAGGCTTGCAAAAAAGTACCAAGTGAATTAAAGGAAAAGCTTGCTTCATATATGAACAAAAATATCGATTCAAAGGAGGAAAGACAAAAAAATGAAGCTGAAAAAATACAAAGTGGGTCTTATTATGATGGTCATCCATTCTTGAGAGGTTCAAGTGTGGGTAGTGCCTCCGCGAGGAGAGTTCGGGGAATCATAGACAGATTTGTTGTAGATGATGACAAAGCGTACCGCATTTTCAAAGGAGGCTCGTAATGCAATCTGTCTTGATATCGGTAGATTCTTCTTTGAAAACGGGATTTCCTTTAATGTTGTAGATAGTCCTTCATTTATAAATATGTGTCGGTCAATTGGGAACTATGGTCGTGGTTTGAAACCTCCCACTCTATACGAGCTTAGCTCTTGGGTATTGAAAGAGGAAGAGAAGACTACAAAGGCCTTTATTGAGGAGGTAAAAAAGACTTGGGCACATACGGGGTGTCAATCTTGTCAGATGGTTGGAAAGATAATAGGGGAAGACAACTAATAAACTTTCTTGTAAACAACCTCCATGGCACTGTATTTTTGAAATCTGTTGATGCATCAGGCATCTGATGCAGTTAAATATGCTAATTTGATGTTTAAACTACTTGATGAGGTTATTGAGGAAGTGGGAGAAGACTTTGTCATTCAAGTAGTCACTGACAATACATCTAATTATAAGGCAGCGGGGAGAATGTTAATAGAGAAGAGGCCACATATGTGGTGGACACCGTGTGCCGCGCATTGCATCGATTTGATGCTTGAGAAGCTTAGAGAGTTGCCTCAATATAAAAATGTTTTGACAAAGGCAAAGAAGGTAATTACTATTATTATTATTTTTATTTGGTTATAATTTTTTTTATTCAATGAATACTTGAATTATTATTATTTTTTTTATGAATGCTATTATGTAATTGTAATTTGTAGGTAAGCAACTTCATATATAATCATGGATGGGTCTTGGTATTGACGAGGGCCAACACTAATAAAGACCTTGTTACTGCTTATATAACTTTGCAGAATATGCATAGTTTGAGACAGCCTTTAGAGACTATGTTTACATCTAAGGAGTAGGGAGTGGGCAAATTGTACTTGGACAAAAAAACCTGAAGGTAGAAAGGCGAGAAAAATCATTCTGAGTGATACAAATTTTTGGGGTAGTGTGGGATATGCAATTAAGACCACAAAACCTCTAGTAAGTGTATTGAGGATGGCAGATTCAGAGAAGGTGCCGGGAATAGGGTTTTTATATGGTGCCATGGACAATGAAAAACAAGAGATTGCAAAAAAATTAGATAACGAAGAGTGGGCCTATAAAGAGATATGAAGCATAATAGATGCTAAGTGAAACAATCAATTGCATCGACATTTGCACGCTGCTGCATATTTTTTGAATCCTTATTTTCAATATGATGACAATTTCTGTACCAATGTGGAAGTTAAGGTGGGATTGTACGCTTGTTTGGACAAGCTTATTCCTAACTCCGAGGAAAGAGAGAAAGCTAATTTGCAATTAGATGCATTCCGATTGAGGCAAGGGTTATTTGGCTACACAAATGACAAAAACACGTGTAAGAAACGTGCTCTCGATAAGTACTGTTGATTAATGTATGGTTATGCTTTCATTCTGATTAAACGTGCTCTTGGCAAGTACCGTTGCACCGGTTAGATTGATATATGTTGTAATATTGATCCAGCTGATCGGTGGATCGTATTTGGAGATAAAGCTCCGGAATTAAGAAACTTTGCAGTGAAGATTTTGAGTTTAATTTGCTCATCTTCGGCGTATGAGCGTCATGGTTTGAAATTGCGTTCTAGGAGTAAGCCTCGAGGCGCGCCTCAAAGCGAGGCGGCAATTTGCTATGGCAAGGCTTAGGCCTCAAAGGGGAATACAGAGGCTTATGCCTCATTTGGCTGAGGCGTAGGCCTAAGTGCGTTTCGCCTCAAGGTGTAGGCCTGGATTTGAATTAAAAAAAAACCCAAGAAATTCTGAATCTCTTTTAACTGTGAAACAAATGTTAATCTATAGTTGCTTTTAGGATTATATGAAACTTCAAAGTGGATGGGTATTCTTTTGATTGATGAATGGAAGGGCACTTATATGCAAAACAAGTGAAGGAGGTGAGATAATATGTCACTTGTTCATTGATCGTGAATGTTCTAGTAGCACTCGTTCATTTTCTTAATTCTTCTTTTGAATATTAAAAGGCATACTTGGCATAATATTTTTTAATTTTGTAAATAACAAATTTTAATCTTTGATCCTACAACTTGATATTTTTAATTTTATCTATCTATTATATAATAGATAATGGGTGAGGAATAAAATTAACTGTCTTCTTAAGGCGGTACCACATGTAACTTTCTTTTTCTCTCTCCTACATTTTATTTTATTTCAAAAAATTCTCACATTTTATAATTTAATTTATTGAATACACGTTATGTGTTTCACAAATACTAGTGGATTTAAATATAAGCGGCGAGGAGAGAAAGGCACAAAAATATAAAAGAAAAGGACAAGATTGTAGGAATAGGAATAGGCCTCCTCCGATAAGAAGATACGGGCCTCATTTGGTTATTTATGTCTTTTATGACCTTAATTATAATGATGAATTATTTTATGATTTTATTAGCATTTTTTTATAATTTTTTGGAGACTTTTAGGTTTTCAAATCGAGGCTTACGCCTTGCCTTGTCCGGAGAAAAACGTGTCGTACCTCTTTTAGCTTTTTCGAACATTGGTGAACGTAATTGGAGTACTTTCAGTCAGGTATTTATTAAATATAAATAATTTATATTCTCAAATCTATTTATTAAGATTTTATGAGATCTCACTAATGCTCAATTACTTATAATATAGATACATACAAAGAGAAGGAATCGACTGTCCGCATCTAGACTTAACTCATTGGGTTACATTATGTACAATAAAAAATTGAAAGATCGGCACATCAAGAAAAAGGCACTAACGAAAGAAGAGGATCCATTGGTTGTTGATAATGTGTCATCTGATAATGAGTTGGTTGCAGGGGAATATGATGAAAATATCTCGGGAGTGACTTATGGGAATGATAATATGGAGGAGGGTGAAGGGACTCATGAAAATGAAAAGACAGTTATAAAAAAAGAGACTAATGTGAGGGAGATTACACTTGTAGGGAAAGGGACTCAGGGAACAAGTAGTAAACAAGGAAGTCAAAAGAGAAAGAGAAAGGCTTTGCAGTCAAAAACTAAAACAAAAGGTTAGTGTCATTACTTAAATTGTCTTTAAAGTGTTTTTTAAAAATACATACTCATTTGGATTAAATATATATTCACTTGTTTATTTATAGATAAAGGGAAGGGATTGTAATTGGAAGATGAAGAACCGGTGTTTGAGGATCTTAACACTGACAATGAGGAGGATGACAGAGTTATTAGATACGATGATGATTCCATGGAGGATCCTCTTAGTGATGATAGGGATGATGATGGAGATGATGGTGGGGATGATGATCTAGGATTTGATTCATTTATCAAGCCGCTGGATACGAATGATACACTACTTATATAGTGATGGATGATCACTATATAAGTAGTTGATGATATTATGTTATTTTGATGTTTTGTAATGATACATTAAAGTGATGTTGGTTATTTATGTTTTTTATTACCTTGATTATAATGATGGATTATTTTATGATTTTATTAGCATTTGTTTAGAATATTTTGGAGACTTCTAGGTCTTCAAATCGAGGCTTACGCCTCGTCTCGTCCGAAGAAAAACGCGTTGTACCGCTTTTAGCTTTTTCGAACATTGAACTCTAATATTTAAAGAGCCCTTCTACGCATCCTTGATTGCTCAGAAGTCCTTCATATATTTAATACTATGTGCCTTGGAACATTTCTTTTCTACTACTAAGTATTGGGCCAACAACTTTGGCTCAAGACCCTGGCCCAAGACCCTGGCCCAAGACCCAATCATAAATAAACTTTTCTAAAAACATAATAACCCAATATAATGTATGTACAAAGACAATATTTAAAGTTAAACACCAACCAACTCAAAAAAAAAAAGACAAAACTTAAATAAATCTAATATATAGAAATGTCATTTGTTTATCTTAGATAATTGTATAAATATATAATAACTAAATGTGGTGTATCTCCATTGCACCCGAATCCCCATTTATTAAGAGTTGTCACCTGTATCCCTGGACCCATATCCTTGCATCCTAATTGTTGGCCTCACAAACCGCCACAGCGCAGAAATTTTCCGTCAACTTGATCATAATTTTAAGATCGCACAATACAATGCCTTCATCCTCTAATTTTATGATTTACATCCTAAACACATTTAAAACCCCACCTCATATTCTGGCATATCCACAATCATTTCTTCTTACATTGTTGAACTCGCCCTCTATTAGTCTATTCTATTCAATTGACTCAATCTAAAGCCCTTAAATTTCAATTTACTTTTCCATATCTCCAATTTAGCATTAAAATGTGTCTCTGTCTCAACAATTAACACAATATCATCAGCAAATAACATAGACATGACACTTCATCCTAAATATCTTTCGTTACCTCATCTTCAATTCTCATTGCCCCAAAAAAATATAATAAGCTTAGAATTCAAAAATCTAAAAAACTTAAAAACTTGCAAGTGTTTTATCTCTCATTTGTAATTTCAAAATTGGCGGGAACTACTGCAGAAGCAATGTTTCTTTATTTAGTTAAGTAACACACAAATAGTTGACACCAACAAGATGCATATAGAGAGGGCCTAAAGGAGTGCCGCATACATTGATGTGAATCTACCAACAGGATTACAAATAAGCAAAAGATAGTTTCCAGTATTGTGAAGTATATGACAGTAAATAGAGGACAAGCAACTAAAGAAAGCTACCTCAAATCTGCGAACAGATAACTTATTGCCATCTGAATTCTCTGACATCGGTAACGACTCTACAAGAGTAGTCTTTTGCTTGACTTTTCCCTCATTGGCACCCAAAAATACACCAAGTATATGAATCATGCAGCATAAGATCCCAGAATCAAGGAGAGATTGTTTATCAATAGGCTGCAGAATCATATATGTAAGTTATAGGTTAGAACAACTGAAAGATAATAGCATCAAAATAGGCGAGAGCCTATATCTATGACTCACATAATAATTACACATCAATAAATATGCAATTTCTGTAGCAGCTTAGTATAGTAGATGTTAAGAAATATAATACAGATTATATAAATTAGCTTCAAAGACAAAATATTTGACATGTAGTTGCTCAGAAACTAAACACTGAATAAGACATGCTATATTAAGTATTCAATACTGACGGCATTGAAGGTTAAGAATATACCCCAGATACAAGGATTTCCACTGCATGTAACAAATTTGAACCGGGCCGGATGCTGTCCTGCAGGAAGTGAAAATGAACATTAACGCGTATAAAATAAGTTTAAATCTTTTAGAGGGAGAGGGAGAGAGATAGATGACTAAATGATTATAAAGATGTGAGAATCTGTAGGAAAACCTTAGTCTCTTCCATAAAAAATTCTAACACTCTATCAACATCCAAAGATCTTGTTTTGCTACTAATTTTTAACTTTTCGATATCTGATACAAATGCTCTTCCCACAACAAAAGAGAATACATGTGTCTCTACCAACCTGTAAAGTAACAAAATTTAGAAGTTGGTTAACATATGCTCACCATAATTAAAAAATCAAAAAAATATAAATATGAGGTAAGAAAATGCCAGTGTGGCTAATTATATCAAGGAATTCCTACATAATAAACTACTAAAATCCAATTTTATAACCAAAAAATAATGATCAGCTACAAACTTAAACTAACTTCATCCATAAATGAGCAATTGTGTCTAAAATCTCCACATAAACTATAAATATTTATATCACAGGAAATCAGTTAATAAACAACTTCTCCACCCTGGTTCTCAATCTTTTTATGGGGCTCACTATTGATGGATTAGAAGGAAACTGTGGCAATCTTCCAGCTTCAAGGACTGAAACTTACATATGCATTAATGTCATAATAAAAGAAAACAATCAGCCTTTTTGAGAGCAAAACATACAGTTAAAGTAAAAGGATAAATAACAAACAAAAGTTAAAAACAGAGGCATTCTTAACATAGTTGTTAAATCGTGATTCGTATCGTGTATCGAAAATTCCCATATCGTTATCGTTTTCCATGTATTGTATCGAGAATCAAATCGTATGATACGGAAACAAAATGAAAAATGCCGTGATACACATTTAGACATATAAAACACATAATTTATTGGGCAATCAAACATATTAGCTTGACTATATATAAAAGTAGTCAAGTAAATATTATTATAGACTAAAAATAAATTGTAAAGTTAAATAGATGCCAAAATACTCTAAATTGATTTTATTTTAGTAGTTTTTATAGAGTAACAACAGAAAACGAAAATTCAGATTCAGCTTTAAACTATAAAATAAAAGAGAATAATTCAAATTAACAAGTGGAGATTTATATATACACTTATGAAAAGTGGCATGAGAAAAATAAAGCGACATTCTGAATAAGATATAAATCTCTAAAAAGTAATTAAAGGCTCATCAAGTCATATAGAATATGTTTATGCTAAAAAAACCTCTTCATTGGAAATGGTAGAACGCTTAAAAAATTTGTTTTTACTCTTTTGGATCTACATACAAACTTTTTCAAGCCGGTTGCTAAATTTAAAAAATATCGTGCATTGTATTGTATCATAAGAATCGTATTGAATCGTAGCTTAATCATATGATAAGGTGTCATTTTCGATACACCCTGTGATACGTATCGAATTGTCTTTATATCGTATCGTATGATTATCGCGTATCATACGGTTCTGATAACTATGGTCCTTAATTACTGAGTGATTACTATTCCAACATTACTTTCAAATCAACAGTGAAATTAGTATTTACAATCTATTGTGCAATGTGAGAAAATATTTGATAGAATAGTGAGGATCATATCTTGACAAATTGTTTATGCATGAAAAATCAATAGCAAGCCAATAAATCAGATACAGCGGAGTCTTCTTCGTACATTGTAATCAACTGGGCTACATTAGTGTGCTGCTTTACTAATCTACAGAAAACATCTACAGTCAAATTCAAGGCCTTTTCTTTCTCCTGTATAAAAAAGGAAAAATCAGTAACCTGATTAGTTTGTCTGATCGACAGTATAACCAAAATAATAAATTAACTGATTCTATATACATGTGTTAACCTTTTCCGAACTTGATGAACGGAACTCTTCCCAATATCTCTTAAAGTCCAACTCCAACTCATGCTTGTCTCTGCTTACAGAAGGAATTGAAATAAATAAATAAACAAGAAGAAAGATGCAATATGTGTATGCACATATGAATAGGATAACCATATTTCTTTCTTAAATATATAGTAAATAGATATTAGGTTATGGATCTAATGTCTAGATTCCACAAATAATCATCATTCACTATAACCATGCAAGAGAGCATTTTTCCAAACCAAGCAAAACTATAAACCCTGGTATTTTTTACATAACACATCACAAAAAAAACACTAGAAAAACTTCTAATGTTGTGAACATAAAAGAACAACAAAAAGCATTACCTCCTCAATAACTACTCCCTCCATTCAAGTTTGATATCAGGTTTCAAAATTATGCTTTTGGCAAAAGGTTTAAGTTTGTACCTTTCACACATTTAGATATAATCTTTGACACATTTATATATAATAGTTTTTACATTTTTTTCTGTTAAATTGAGCTTTAGAGGCTAAATAGCAATTTAGAAAAATATATATATTACAAAATATTATTCCATTCTCATTGAAATAATTAAGAAAGACTAAATTCATGTTAGATAAGCAGAATATCACAATCTTGATCAAAGTAAGAGTCGTGATCACATTTGGATGATTTCAATCATCAACTTCTACCATAAACCTCAAACATACCAAATAAACTTCATCGATAGAGCACTCTAATTGTCGATCGACATAGAGAGTTCAAATTATCAATATTAATAAATAACTAGATTAATATAACATACTAAATTACTCACTTCCAAAAGACCACTGAAATAGTAAGCTTCCTTGGTTGGGTTCATTTCCAAAGTGAGTAAGAAAAAAGTATTTATGTGATCACTAAAATCATATCCATCAAACAATTACTTCTTTTTTGTTATGACCGTGGATTCGCAACTACTACCTTAGGTTATGCACTGAATAAACCAGAGGGTACTACATCAAACAATTACATTAGCCCAAATAATGTCCTTCACAGCGTCTTTCGTCAAGCCATATATTACAGATGTTGGGTGACATCAAACATATGTCCATAGAAAATTAATTGAAAGATCCTAGATATTTTGTCCTGAAACTGGATCTTTTTATCTTTTTCATTTTTTTTGGCTAAATATACAGGATCTTGCATCAAGTAAAAAATTAAAAATGGAGGCAGATACCAAGAACTTAACTAGATAGTAGATACCGCATCAAGTGGAACAATACTGGTGGTAGCAGATAGCAAGACCACATCTTAATCCCAAGGCTAGTATAGTTCACAAAACCTCTTTTGCGAATTCTATCAACCAGTGGAGGCATTATTTAGTCAATTTTTCTTCCCTTTTTACCCGGTAAGTAAGGTTTGGACACCCATGCAAGGCCCCTACCCTCACCCTTCCAGTACAAATTTTAGAAAGAGCGTGGTGATACTAGACTAAAGTCTAGCAGCTCAACATTAAAGCATGTTGATTTGGAAGTTAGTGACCTAGTTCCCGAATCTGGTCAACACCTCAAATACCTAAATAAAAGTTGCCAAAAGCTCCCCTAAATCCCATAAATTAGCCGAAATTCAAAATTGAACACTTCGTCAAAAAGTTCAGCGGAGAGGTAATATTCATCACGACTTAAACTCGGGAAACTAGTATTAAGTACATATTAATATTACAGAACATGTGCAATATGTAAAGCAAATGATTAATTAAGAAAATAAAATACATAATGTGAGAAATGTTAAACCTTGAAGGCGATGAGATGGCAGAGTCTTGTATGGATAAAGCATACTCATTGTTGTTATCTTGATTATGGAACGAGGAAGGTGATGCTGAAGATGATGGAGAATTTGCGGAAGAAGGAGGCTGAGACTGAGAAATACCAACTTTTTCTTTAAAGTCTCTAAGCAATGATACCCATTTCATCGTACTTTTCCCGGATGATTTCTGAAACATAAGAATAATGTTTCTCTCTCATCCGATGAACAACCGGCAGATCCAAAGAAACCCTTTCTAGAGCATCTCCGACGAACTCAATGCAATTCGAAAATGGATGAATAAAATGTGATCGGAGCTGCGAAATAGATCGATCGGAGTCAATTGGGGATGATTGAAAGCAGCAAGATCTGGATACACTATATATTTTTATAATTAAATTTACAAAAAAAGTAAAAAATATGTTTGAATTTTCTTTGCTGATCTGTGTGTGCTGCTAGCTACCTATATATTTTGGGGGAAATAATTTGTATTGAGATATATTTGTGCCCTACAAAAGAGGAACTAAACAAAACAGCGGCTTCAATTAGCAAAGAAAGGGAGGCGATGATAATGAAAATATAACAAGTAGAGAGACCTCTTTTTCTCTTCCCCTTTCTCTCTTAATTTTTTTTTTCTCTGTCTACCTCATTTCAGACGGCCTCTCCGCGCCTTGTTTCTCGCTCTAAATCTCTCTATCTTTCTCTCTCTCTAAAAATACATAAAATTTATCTGAGCTCTAGTCTACCTATTTTAAAACCCTTTGTTAAGACTACAGTATATTTGACTAATCTACCATGTCAGCGTGGGATCCACGCTCCTATTGCTCCACGTGGCGCTTCATGATCGAGGAATGAGACGTGAGATCCTCTCACTCCACATCTTGCTCAATAAAAATTAAAAAAAAAATTGTGTTATGATAAAATGTGAGGTTTGAGTTACCCCAAACCATGTGGTTTCGTATAATTGAACATATTTAGATAATGTTTGTTTATTTTTTTTAATAGTTGCACATCTTATTTATTAAAAAAATAAAATTATTTGATAAATTTTATTTAATTTTTATTATCTCTTAATGGATAAGATAATTATATAAATTTAAATTATTAAAAATTATCTTTTAATTAAAATTTTGAATTTATGAAATCTCTATAAAATATTGTACTCCCCCGTTCTAAATTTTAAAATTATTGTTGATTTTTGAAAAGTTAATTTGAAATATTTTTAAATTTAAAAGTCATATATACTTTTTAGTTACCAAACAATTTTTTAAGTTCATATATTATTTCACTCAAATAATCTAATTTATTAAAATATATTAACCATTCAGATCTTAATTATTCAATTTTATCAAACACGACCTTATTCGCATATTATGTACAAAAATATATTTTTATATTTTTAAAAATATTATTATTATAAATAGATATTTCATGCAAAGGTGTCCTCTTATATTGTTCTTTGAATATTTTTATTTTTTAAAACTTATTCCTTCGAACATACGTCGCCTTAAAAAACAATATAACTCTGTGTACAAAAATAATTGTTGACAAAAAATATTACGCATGTATTAAATGATAAAAAAATATATATTTGTTTGATAATTGGAATGATAAAATAATATATTATTTTATTTCCATATGTGTATATTTTGTGCACATAAAAATACTTTATAAATTCAAATATTTGAAATTTTCTGGAGTGGTTATATCTTTAATAGCACTAGGATTGTCAATATGTCAAAGTCACATTATAATTTTCTTCAATAATTTGTTTTTACTAAAATTTTAAAATTAAAACTATTGCATAAAGATGTCAAAATATAGGTCTGGCGGGTATATGGAGCTATCCCATGAACCCGAAAATATTACCCCGCCCCGTCTAGTTAGCCTGTTTATACTTTTTTTTTTCTCAAATTAAATTTCTCTATTTTTTTATATTATTTTGTACAACTATTTTTAATTCAAAATAAAACAAGATGCAACTTTTTATTGCCGGTAACATATTATATCACAAATGTTATAAATTTATAATAAAATAACTTATATAAGTACATAATTATATATATATTATAATTGGGTCGGAGCGAGGTTAATCAGGTCTCATTAGAGACGGAATGGGTAAAATTGTCAAGTGCATCAAAATATATATTAGCATGTTTCTTATAACAATTTTTTTTTAATGATATAAGGAAACTGCCTCCTTCTAATTTTTAAATATTAGTGTGAATTTATTTAATTATTAACAATAATATTTAAAATATTTTACAATATTTATTGACTAAAATCAAATATATTCCTAACCAAATTTAAATTTAACGCTCTGTTTCTGAGTTTTAAAATGGACAGAAAAGAAAAGAAATGGACGGAAAATTTAAGTTTTCTTTCCAATTCTTATGTTTCTGAGTTTTTTAATAAACGGAAAAGAAAAGAAATGAATAGAAAACTTGGCCACTTTTCCTGCCAAAGTTTTCCGTCCAAAATTGGCCTGATTTGGACGGAAAATAAATTAGAATAAGTAATATTTTTATAATTCTCATATTATCCTCAACTTTTAATATAATAAATTTTAAATTACAACTCATGTCCTCAATTTTAAATTTTCTATCATTTTCTATTAAAAACTCAGAAACAACATAAAGGAAAACTTCAAGTTTTCTATTCTTTTATTTTCTGTTCTAATTTAAGTTTTCTATTCTTTTCTTTTCTTTTCTGTTCAAAACTCAGAAACAGAGTGTAAAAGTTTCACAACAAAAATTCAAAAGATCAAGGTATCACTATATTTTATTATTTTTTTGGAGCGGATGTGGGGATAAAGTTCTGGCTTGTGCTTTAAGAATTCAAGTAAAAATGTTAAATCAATTCTTACCACTGTGAATGAGAAATACACCTGCTCTTTTTAGTTTATTTCTTTTAAAACTGTCATTTAATTAAAAAGAAAAGACAATTGGTTTTAATACATGCGAGTGGAAAAATATAATAATTTGACAAATCCTGCCGAAGTAGTTTAGTTAATTTATTAGTGTCATGGGAGAGACAATTTTTTAAAAATTTAAAGTATTGCAGCATTGCTCGAGTACATCACTTATGTTTAATTTTTTTTTTAACTAATTTAAAATTTGATACAAATAAAGTTACTTTTAATTTTAGTAAATTTGTTGGTTTCAAAACTTACAAGAAGCGCCTAAGTCTAAAATTTAGGCACTGTAAAGTTAGTTAATTGTCTAGTGTGTGTTTTTTAACTCGATTTTTATTTTTATTTTTGCTAAATTGAGATTATATAAAAGAAGAAAATGGAACAAAATGAAGGGGCATACCCCTCAAAGTCTCTATAGCGGACGCATGAGTTAGAGATAAACCAATAATGTTATTATGTTATAAGTACTGGCGGATGAAAGTTAACTTTAATAATAATAATTTTAAAATGTTACATAAGTCATTTTTGAATCTATTTTCTAGAAAAGAAGTAGTTATTATAATGTCACACAGAAATGAATGAATTTTTTTATGATGGAGAAAATAACAGTACAACTTTTGAGGAATACAACCCGAAAGTCAATAAACAAGTAGATAATGAATTACTCCATATCATATCATATCATATCATATATAATGTAATATAGCCTAATTATATTAGTGATACCTAATACCTAATATAAGTTGACTAACCGGATGAGATGCAATTACCTTTTAATTAAGCGGAAATATATAACACCACTGTTTGGTTTTCTTTCAATTAAATATAAATAAAAGCAGGGTTAGGTGAGGGGTGAGAACGAGTCTCGAACCTGTCAAAAATAAGGTGCCAAGTGCCAACATAACATACTCCTAGGAATGAATACGGAATACCAATCTAAATGAAGAAAAAACAATCCACAATTTGCCACCAATCCAAAACCATGAAGGATATATTTCAAGTCCTTTTCATAATTTTATTGCCGAGTTCACAAAATGTCATCTACTTTTCAAATGGATAATAATGTCTATTTTTTAATTGTGAATTACTCCTACTGAATAATTATAGTTGACGACGATATACTTATTATGGGAAACGTTAAGTAAAGATTTTAGCCTTAAATTTAAAATTTTAATTGCCGAACAATTCATCAAGTATGAACTTTGGCCTCATAAATGAGAATTTAGAACCTGAAAATAGAGACCGACTGATTCATAAATTGTGGATCCTGGACTTTTAGACTTGTGTCGATTTGCTTTCGACTTCTTTGATTTATTACATCATTCTGTAGTTCTACCAATTATATGGGTAAATTGTCACTTCGC
Organism: Panax notoginseng; assembly: GCA_016801055.1. Taxonomy (NCBI): domain Eukaryota; kingdom Viridiplantae; phylum Streptophyta; class Magnoliopsida; order Apiales; family Araliaceae; genus Panax; species Panax notoginseng. The sequence continues at coordinate 8,732,590 of CM029013.1, forward strand.
CAAACTAATTGTTTATAAACAAACATCTTCTGATCATCGATTTCAACTAAAAATTTGAACTTGTATTGGGCTTTTCAATGTGCAACGCTCTTTATTGTCAGTTCTAACTTGTTTTACGAACTGAGTCAATCGTAGAGTTTGATAAGTAATGTAGAGTCAATGTTAGAATTTGCTCTATAACATGATCTCTATGAGTAAAAAGACACTCCACGATACTTGAGCAGATTCTGCTAACTTCTTTACTATACGATCTTGTCTGCACTATGCGATTTGATATTCACTGTACGATAAAGAGTTCAAAGAGTATAAATACGAGTTCAAATATCAACAACAAAACAAAACTATCACAATAAATTTGACAATAAATAATCATAAGAGACAATACCAAATTTTTAAACGAGTAGCAAAACGAACGAATCAAAATTAAAAGAATCTCGCTGAAAAAGTATGAAATCCGTACTTGAATATAATACCGAAATAATTTAGCGAACACAAATATGACACCACTGGACCTCCTCAATTCGATCTATATAATTACCAAATTACACAAGACCACTGATTAAATTAATAACTTATAAAATTTACATACTTTATTTTTATAACTTAACTGCTTTAATGTTAGTTCATATATCATCTAGAGTTAAGAATATGCTTAGTATATTCTGATAATACAAAAATAACATTTTAATTTAATATAATTAATGTTATAATAATATAAATGTAATTTTATTAATTTTTAAATCCCTTTAATATTGTTATTAAGCTACTAATTCATATATATATATATATATATATATATATATATATATATATATATATAATCTAAGATAATTAAAAAAAAAATTAACTATCATTATTTTGCTTATGTGAACGGTGCTTTAACTTCAATTGATCTAAAGTGAAAAAAATTAAAAGATCGATCACCTAAGTTGAAAAAGGTCAATAGTTCAAAATATTAATTTATATTTAACTTATATTTTTTTAATTACACGTAAATATTGATTAGTCTAGTTAGCGAAAGTCACGTTACCAATTCATGACATGTTCAATTGAACGAAAATAAAAAAAATTAATAGTTTAATGTTCTGATTAAAAAAATAAAAAAATTAATCACCGATATAAAAAATATTAATAATTTAAAATAATTATTTATATTTAAGCCTTATAAAAACTTGAAAAAAAAAAAGGTTTTGTCTAATGTCTATATTTGCAGTGTTCATCAAGCCAAAAAAACGTGACTGGTGGCGCCCCCACGCGTTTTATATGATTCAAATGTGAGGAGCGGGCGCCTATTACGGAGAAAACAAAGGTGTAGCATACTTTTTCATTATTTGTAAGTTAACATTATTTATGTACGTGTTTTTGATATATTTACATAATTTTTTTTAAATAAAAATAAAATTTATTATATATTCGTGTAAGAGAGGATCATATAAAAATATTAATTTTTTATTTTTAAAGAGCATTTGAATTATATTTGGCTTTTGTTACCCTCATTTATATATATATATATATATATATATATATATATTATTTTCTATCTTTTTTTGGTGGCTTAAATGCTTCAATTTTCAATTTTATCAGGCCTGTGGCACCAAAAGTAAATAAATGAAATCCAAACGGTGAAATGGAAAATTCAAGTTAAAATTTGGGAAGAAAATTAAGTTACATTAAGTAAGAGCATGAAATCGTATGAGCACTTTATTTTGTTTAAATAATAAAAGAAGTTAGTGTTAGTTATAGATGTATATATATAATAATTATTTTGATTGGAGTTTAACCAAATTTTAAGTCAAATTACTAAGAATTCATCCAAGCGGTTAAGTTTGAGAATTTAACAGTAGTGCTATGCATTAAAAAAAACAAGTCTTACTACAAATAAGGTGTCAATTAAGTTGCATTTAATTGAAGAATAGACTTGATAACTATAATCAATCACAATTATAAATATCATTTAATATCCAGTTTTGATATTTATTCTGATGACATTATTTTAATTTTTAATTATTCACTCGAGTTCATTTTGAATTATCAATTCTAGAAAAACTCATTCATATTATTATTTTGTAATTTTATTAATCAACTACAACAACAATAAAACCTTAACTATTCTATCATAGAATTTCTATGTTTATCTAGCAGATCATTTACGGGCAAGTAATTTTGCGATGATGTGGATTGTGGGTTTAACCCTCCTTCAGGCTTGAGAACAAACCCAAACTTGCAAGTTCAATAATACGTACGTCTCTTTTACCTTAAATGTTGACATTTATATTAGACGAGACGCGAAACTACATATAATATTGTGGGTTAATTGATCCTATTGAAAATAATAATTATTTTATAATATAAAGTAAATTTTTAAAAAATTAAATATTATATATAAATTGACTACACTAAAATTTTATATTATACGGGGTCAAATTGAAAATATATAAATTTTTCAATCAAATTTTAATCGCATAGTATGACTTATATCCTCTCAATATATGTATATCTCTCTATGATATTTTAAACTAAATAATAATCTAATTTATATTATTTTTAAAAATAATTAATAAATTAATTACTTTTGAACAGTTGTGATTAAAAAAATATATTATGAGTCAATATAGTGTATATATATCATATATTATTAATTATTATATTGTCATTGTAATATGGTATGTTTTGCATACATACATACATACATATATATATATATATTGTGACGCCCCCAAAATTAGGTATACATCACTCATCTTGGGTTTACATAGTACATAAATCCAAATACAACTTAATAATACAACAGTCGTGTATAATACGACAAAATATAATTTATGAATTTTAATAAGAATATTGTCATCTAGAAAATATCCACACTCAATGGAGTTCTCGTTATATTTAGTGTCACACTATTTCACAGAATAGTGAGGACTACTAATGCTCCATCTAGGACCATCACTCTGTTCTTTGACTAGTCCCAGCTACGTTCTCATTTACTGAAGAGAACAGTGAAAGAAAGGGTGAGCTCAACTAGCCCAGTAAAAAATATTATGACTAAGATAATGCAGAATAAATTATCATTAGCCTTCAACAGTGTTAAACTGATAGAATACAATAGACAACAATTTTAACTGCAGCAGAACAAATAATCCATTAAAAGAGTCAAGTAGAGAATAAAATCTACTACCTTTTATGGTTTAAAAAGGTTTTTCATCACTTTTATCGCTGAGACTCACCTTAATAAATAATTCACATCATCAAATCATCCCTGCACTACAGGCTAATGATATTATTTAGTATCACGACCACAAATTATTCATGCACTACGGGCCAAAGATAATCGTGTTTTCATCAGCGGTCCTGATCATGCCATAAAACAATTCATCTTTGCACCCTTGGCCGAAGAGAATCCATAGTCATAATCATACCAAAAATTGTCCATCAATACACTGCGGCAAATGAGGATTTTTACCACATCATTCGTTATATTACGGTCATGATTACACTGAATAATCCCTAGTTATAATCATACCAAATTCATCTATGCAATACAGGCCACAGATGACTTTATCCACATCTTTTGTAACATTACGGTCATGATTACACCGAATAATCCCTGGTCATAATCATACCAAGTCCATCTATGCACTACAGGCCACAGATGACTTTCAACATAATATAAACACGAGGATGATGACAATGACATAAAATTCAATAAAACAAGTTCAAGAATTAATTTATCCAGGAACCAATAACGTCCAAATTGTCAACATGATACTGTTTTGTGGAGTAAAATTCAAAAATGCTTAGAAGAATATTTACATGAAAAGATACATGATGAAACACAAATATAAAGGATATTCCACTAATTTCATGGATTATAGAAGTCAAATCTTTAACCAACTGAGTATAATAAATAATGGAATAACAAAAGAAATCACCAGACATGCGATAGATCGCACATGCAGGTTATTTCAACAGAATAATAAATAATGGAATCAGGTCCGACATAAAACGCACAGACAGTATATTCCAACAGAATAATAAAGACGGAACCAGGTCCAGCGTAGAACGCACAGACAGGATATTCCAACATAATAATAAAGACGGAACCAAGTCCGGCGTAGAACGCACAGACAGGATATTCCAACAGAATAATAAAGAATGGAATAGTAGAATAATTTCACCAAGTATGCGGTACTTCGCATAAACAGGTTATTCCAACATAATAACAAAGAATGGAATAACAGAAGTTTTATTCATGAAGACGAAAGAAAGAAATAATATCCCCTACGGGTACAACAAATAATATCCCTTACGATTACAACAAATAATATTCATTACCTTAGAAGAAACTGGATATAGAAGTAGTGAAGTAGCAGAATACTTTTCTTCTTTCTCTCTATAATTTCTCTCTATAATAATTGCTCTATAGCTTTAGTGAAGTGGTGAGAAATGAAGGAAGAATGAGCTTCTATTTATAGAAAAATATAGTTTCGGTAATTGCACATTTTGGGGCTCGAAATATTACTGTACAATACCTCCAACTTTTCTTTCATTTTTAATTTAGTCCTGCAAGTATTATCAATCTTGCACCAACTCCCCTAATAGTAAATCATGTGAATCAATAGTACAATTATGTGAATAAATAATATAATCATGTGAATAAATAGTATAATCATGTGAACAAATTAATTACAGTATAGTACCTTCAACTATACCTCCATTTTTAACGTAGTCATGCAAGTATTATCAATCTTGCACCACCACCCCTAATAGTATAAGAATGTGAATCAATAGTACCCCGTGAATAATAACTCGTGAATAGTAACTCGTGAATAATACTCAAACACGAAAAGTGATCCGAATACCCGAGTGAACAATATAACCTCCAGACATCAATTATTATCGAAATAAATTTCAATTTTCACTAACACTAATAATTTCAATACAATGGAACAATCAATTTCATCTTTAATCAACACAACTTATTCATCATTAATATTATAACTCACAATATTTAACAAACAGGTCGTTCCCAGGAAAGAGGGGGCTTTCCGATAAGGATTTCTCCTTATTGGCGCGCAATTAGGTGACCAAACCTCTCATTGACAGAACTTCTAGGCATTGTCAATATTACAAATAATAATATGTACAACTTTGTCGTCTCAATTATTGATTTAATAATAATAAATATTATGCAGATTGTGACGCCCCCAAAATAGGTATACAACACTCATTCTGAGTTGTCAAATACATGGTACAGAAAGTAAACTACAACTTCAATAATACAATTATCGTGCAAAATACGACAACACATACTGTGAGTTTAAATACAAATATTGTCTTCTGGACAATATCCACACTCAAGTAAATCCTCATTACAATTATTCAAACACTATTTTACAGAAATAGTGAGGACTGCTAAAACATCTTTCTAGAACCATCACTCCATACCCCGACTAGATCCTGCTATGTTCTCACCTCCTGAGAAGAAAAATAGAACAAAAAGGAAAAGGGTGAGCTCAACTAGCCCAGTGAAAAATATTATGACTAAGATAATATACAACAAATTATCGTTAGTCTTCAACAGGGAAAAATCTGATAGAATATAATCGATAACAAGTTTTAGATCAACAACTGCAGCGGAAACAACAAACCATTAGAAGAGTCAAGTAGAGAATGAATTCTACTATCTTCTAAGATTTAAAAGTCCATCATCAATATTTTATCCCTGTAACATCAATTAATAATCATCTTTAACCAAATATTCATCTTTGCACTACAGGCCAAAGATATTCATTTGTATCACCAGTCGGTCATGTTCATCTCAACACATGTTCATCTTTGCACTACAGGCCAAAGATATTCAGTAATATCATCATTTAGGAATGAGAATGATGAAAAATATCTCAAAGAGAACGAATCCAGTGAGACAGAAGGACAAATATTAGATATTCGTATAACAGTTTATCCAAGATCAATAATACTTCATAACAACCAATTGTGAAGCAGAATTCAAAAATAAAGATAAAAATATGGATACAATCAAAGATAGTAACCATAATAGACATCTTGGACAAAAAAGAAAAATTTTATTTTTCGGTGAATAGTGCCGTATTCGTGAATAGTACCGTATACGTGAATAGTGCCGTATACGTGAATAGTAATCCCGACACAAAAAGTTCTAAATTTGATAAAAACTCATATCAATATTTTAGCATAATGATATTGAAGAAAATAATATCATTAAGAAGAAAATAATATCCTTTACCTCAAAATATCAATACTTCTGGTCGGAATACCGGTATAAGGCTGAAAGAAACTTGCTCTGATTAATAGAAACTCTCAAAGTATCTAAATACTCACAAAATACACTCAATAATCTAGAGAGAGAAAGAGAGAAAACTTGTTTCTGGTGTGATTTTCAATTCTAACTTAGCCCTCTATTTATAGGAAAATGTTAGCGCGCCGAAGCAGACTTAACCTGCAACCTGATGGCTTTACCTGCTTGTAAGGCCCCAATTTTTATAAATAAAGATGAATTTTCTATAAATATCATTTTTAAATATTATGGAGTTAATTTGATATAATGTTATAGTTGTGGGTAATATTTATAAATTTTGCAAAGTACGCAAGTTGTTATATAATATTCGATTGGTCGGGGAATATTCGTTTTAACAGGGAATATTCGTACGACACAATCATTGGTGGACCCCACAACAGAATTATTGTCGGATTGAGAAAACGACAAAAATATTTTATTAAAAATAACGGCGGAAGTTTTACCATTGTTACTGTTGAACTACTCGGTAGTAAAAGTACAGTAATACGTGTGGTTGCATAGTAGCACACGGTATTGATTATTAATGCTTATGTGAGAAGACACTCAGTTTGATTCCATTATTGTCAGTTAATAATATGAATTATTTAGCGATAATGACGTTTTGTTTTATTCGTATTATTAACGTAATAAAACAGAAACATCTTTTTATATAAAATAAAATACTTTATTAAAGTTATTCTATAAATAGAATATATTATATTTTATTTAAAAGATTTTTCTTTAAATATGGACCGTCAGATTAAAGTAATCAATCTGGACCGTTCATGGATTAGTTACTATGCATTCTATTTTTCTATAAATAGCAGCTCATTCCTTTATTATTTCTTACGAATTCACTGAACTCTAGAGAGAGAAACTATAGAGAGAAACTATAGAGAGAGAGAAGAAGAGTATTCTGCTACTTAACTACTTCCTTACTTCAGCTCTTCTTTAAAACGGTAAGGGGTGTTATTCTTTCTTATTCATGAAGAGAACTTCTGTTATTCCATTCTTTATTATTCTGTTGGAATAACCAGTATATGCGGTCTACCCTATACTTGGTGACATTCTTCTATTATTCTGTTGGAACATCCTGTCTGTGTGTTTTACACCGGACCTGGTTCCGTTTTTATTATTATTCTGTTGGAACATCCTGTCTGTGTGTTTTACACCGGACCTGGTTCCATTATTTATTATTCTGCCGGAATATCCTGTCTGTGCTTTTATGCCGGACCTGGTTCCATTATTTATTATTCTGTCGGAATATCCTGTCTGTGCGTTTACGCCGGACCTGGTTCCATTATTTATTATTCTGTTGGAATAACCTGTCTGTGCGGTCTATCGCATGCATGGTGATTTCTTTTGTTATTCCATTCTTTATTATACTCAGTTGGTTAAGTTTTGACTTCTATACTCCATGAAATTTGTGGAATATCCTTGATAATTGCGTTTCATCCAGTATCTTTTCATGAAAATATTCTCCTGATAATTCTTGAATTATACTCCACCAAGCAGTATCATGTTGACAATTTGGACGTTGTTAATTCTTGGATAAATTAATTCTTGAACTTGTTTTATTGAATTCTTATATCATTGTCATCATCCTCATGTTTATATTCTGTTGAAAGTCATCTGTGGCCTATAGTGCATAGATGGACTTGGTATGATTATGACCAGGGATTATTCGGTGTAATCATGACCGTAATGTTACAAATGATGTGGTAAAAGTCCTCATTGGTCCGTAGTGCATTGATGGACAGTTGTTGGCATGATCATGACCATTAATGAATATACGAATATCCTTGGCCGTAGTGCAGGGGTGATTCGATGATGTGGATTATGTTATTAAGCTGAGTCTCAGCGATCACAGTGTTGGAAAATCTTTTAAATCATAAAAGATAGTAGAGTTTATTTTCTACTTGACTCTTTTAATGGATTGCTTATTCCGCTACAGTTAAACTTGATGTCTATTGTATTTTATCAGTTTAACATTGTTGAAGGCTAATGATAATTTATTCTGCATTATATTAGTCATAATATTTCTTACTGGGCTAGTTGAGCTCACCCTTTCTTTCACTGTTCTCTTCAGGAAATGAGAACGTAGCTGGGGCAAGTCGGGGAACGGAGTGATGGTTCGAATGATAGTATTAGTTAGTAGTCCTCACTATTCTATGTAATAGCGTGTTAATAAATGTAATGAGGACTCCTTTTGAGTATGAATACTCTCTAGAAGATAATATTTGTATTCAAACTCACAGTTTATGTTTTGTCGTATTGTACACGACAGTTGTATTAGTAAGTTGTATTTGTATTTTGTACTATATAACTGACGACCCAAGATGGGTGATGTATACCTAATTTTGGGGGCGTCACAGTTGGTATCAGAGCTTAGGGATATGATCCCTGGCTAAGATGTGAGAATAAAACTAGGAGGGGAGAGACGGGGAATTCCTTCGCTAGTATGTCCTACCTAAGTTTATTTGCATGATATTTAATTGGTCGGTCATAATATAAGGATAATATATGACATATCAATTAACTTTTATTTTGTGGCAGTATCTGAAAATGGCATCTGAGAATGTTGAGAATAACAATGGAGCACAGGCGATTATTGATTCACCACATATCAATAATCAGGATAATGTTCATCAGGAAGGTGACAATCCTCATGCAAACAACAACACTGACCAGATGATGAATGATGGAATATTCAGAGGTTTTATGCAATTCATGCAACAACATGTGAAAGCGGCTCCTGTCCACAACGTAGGTGGAAATACTGGAAACTCTCAGGCGGTCACCGCTAAACAGTTTAAGGAGCTGGGACCACCGGAGTTTAAGGGAGAACCCAAACCACTTGTAGCTGAAACATGGATAAAGCAGATCACCAAGATATTTGATGTCTTGGGTTGCTCTGAGGAGCAAAAGGTTCCCTTTGCCGCCTTTATGTTGCGAGGAGAGGCAGATTACTGGTGGGAATCGATAAAGCATACTCAACCTGCCGCACTGAAGATGTCTTGGGAGAAGTTCCAAGAGCTGTTTAACGACAAATACTTTCCCGAGAGTATTCGTCACATGAAGGAGGTGGAGTTCATCAAATTGGAGCAGAATAATATGACCGTGTCGCAGTACGAGGCAAAATTTGCGGAGTTATCCCGGTATGCGTCCCACTTGGTGGATAATGAAGAAAGAATGACGCGGATATTTTTAAGAGGTTTGAAGCCGGAGATACGTCAACATCTTGTTTCTCATAAACTGTGTTTGTATTCAGATGTTGTAAATAGGGCTCAGTTGGTGGAGCGTGATAACGAGACAACGCAATCAAAAGAGAGCAGCCGGCAAAATGATAGTACCAGTGAGAGCAGTCATCGAAGCGGTGACAACAAGCATGGAGGGAATCAACAGGCCAGAAATGGTAACCACTTCGGTGGTAATCAGGGCCAAAACAATAAGAATGGGCATTTCAAGAAGAGGAGATTCAACAATGATGGAAAGACGTCAGCACCAGCACCTGTCGTTAAGGAAGGAGAACGACCACCTATCATATATTTCAAATGCGGAGGGGAAGGGCACATCAGTCCAAACTGCGTGATGCCGTCCAAAGAATGTTATAATTGTGGAAGAGAAGGTCATTTAGCCCGAATTTGTCGTTTACCGAAGATAAATTCAGCTAGGATGGAGGCACCAAAGGCCGTCCCAGAAAAGTCAAAACCGGTTGTGCAAGGGAGAGCGTTTGTTGTGAACTCCCAGAGAGCAAGGAACCCGAATGAGGTCATCACGGGTAAGCTTATCATAAACTCTAACGAAGTCTATACTTTATTTGATACCGGTTCTACCCATTCTTTTATTTCTCCTACTTGCGCTCATCGATTAAATTTGATTCCGGAGAAATTAGACTTTGACTTAGCAGTTGAAACTCCATTGGGAGAAACCTTCATTACATCCACGGTTTATAAGTCTTGTTTGGTTCAAGTTGGTACCCACACATTACCTGTCGATCTTATTTCATTAAAAATACTTGCATTTGACGTGATTCTAGGGATTGATTGGTTAACTACTCATCATGCAAAAATTGATTGTTTTCGTAAGGTTGTTAGCTTTCATATTCCTAATCGACCTATTATGCGAATTCAAGCAACCAAACCATTAAAATCAATCGTTGTCATCTCAAGCCATAAAGCTATTCGTTTATTGAAAAATAGATGTCAAGCTTTCTTAGCTCATGTCACAGATCTAAACAAAAATACGTCAGCTTTGAATTATATTTCTGTTGTTAATAAATTTCCTGACGTATTTCCCGAAGAACTTCCTGGCCTACCCCCAGAGCGTGAAATTGAATTTTGTATCGACCTTGAACCCGGTACAAAACCCATTTCCAAAGCCCCATATCGAATGGCTCCTATTGAACTTCAGGAGTTAAAGACCCAACTGCAGGAATTGTTAGACATTGGTTTTATTCGTCATAGTACTTCTCCTTGGGGTGCTCCTGTTCTGTTCGTGAAGAAGAAAGATGGGAGTATGCGACTTTGTATTGATTATCGGGAGTTGAATCATGTCACCATCAAAAATAAGTACTCATTGCCACGTATTGATGACCTGTTTGACCAGTTGCAAGGAGCACAATTCTTTTCAAAGATCGATCTTTGTTCTGGATATCATCAGCTGAAGGTTAGAACTGAGGATATTCCAAAGACTGCCTTCAGAACTCGGTATGGGCATTATGAATTCTTAGTTATGTCTTTTGGATTGACTAATGCTCCTGCTGCCTTCATGGATATGATGAACAGGGTATTCAAGGAATATTTGGATCACTTTGTAGTCGTCTTTATCGATGACATCCTTGTTTATTCCAAAAGCCGTGAAGATCATGAGCAACACTTGAGGATGGTACTCCAAAAGCTTCGTGAATACAAACTTTATGCCAAGTTGAAGAAATGCGAGTTCTGGCTGGAAGAGGTAGCATTCCTTGGGCACGTAGTATCAAGTCGTGGAATATCTGTTGACCCGGCAAAGATTGAAGCAATTCAAAGCTGGGAGCAACCTAAATCAGTAACCGAAGTACGTAGCTTTCTCGGTCTAGCTGGTTATTATCGGAGATTCATGGAGGGATTTTCTCGAATCGCTACTCCATTAACTCAGCTGACTCGGAAAGATACAAAGTTCGGTTGGAGCGAAGAATGTGAGAAGAGTTTTCAAGAACTCAAGAGGAGACTCATTTCAGCACCTGTTCTAACAATACCATCTGGCTCGGAGGGATTTGTCATCTACAGTGATGCTTCGAGCAAAGGGTTGGGATGCGTTCTCATGCAACATGGAAAAGTCATAGCCTATGCATCAAGACAACTCAAGGAATATGAGAGGAATTATCCTACTCATGATCTAGAGTTGGCAGCTGTTGTCTTTGCACTTAAAATTTGGAGGCATTACTTGTACGGGGAGAAGGTGGAGATCTTTACGGATCATAAAAGCCTTAAATATTTCTTCACTCAAAAGGAACTCAACATGCGACAACGACGTTGGCTTGAACTGTTGAAAGATTATGATCATACCATTCAATATCATCCTGGAAAAACGAACGTGGTAGCTGACGCATTGAGTAGAAGATCATATGCAAGTACGAGTGCGATATTGTCAACACAAAGACCCATTTTGTGTGATTTGCAAAGGATGGAGATAGAGTTAAAGACTCCAGGGACCCATGTGATGACGACAAATATACGAGTAGAACCGACTTTAATCAATAAAGTTAAAGCTGCTCAAGCTACAGACCTGGAGCTGATGCGTATGAGGAAGAAAGTGCAAGAAGGTGCTATGCCGGAAGCAAGAATCGATGAAGAAGGAATACTTCGAGTCAACTCCAGACTTTGTGTTCCTAACAACCCTGATTTAAAGTATGAAATCATGATGGAGGCGCACAACACACCGTTTGCAATCCATCCTGGAAGTACCAAAATGTATCATGATCTTCGTCATACATTTTGGTGGAGTAATGTAAGACCCCAACTTATTAATGAATAAAATCAAATTTTCTCTAAATATTATTCTGAATAATAAGGGGTTAATTTGATATAATACTTTGGTTATGGGTGAAATGTGCAAATTTTGCAAAATAAGCAAGTGGTTATAAAATATTTATTTTTGGTCGGTGAATATTCGGTTGGTCGTGGAATATTCTTGCTGTCGGGGAATATTCGTACGACGACGCAGCCTTGTGTGGGCCCCATAACGGAAAGCGATTGGATGAAGAAAACGACAAGTATAAGTTGTTTATAAATAACGGCGTAGTTGTTACCGTTAATACTATTGGAATACCCGGTGATTAAAATACAGTAGCACACGGTATTGCACCAATTATTGATTCTTGCGTAAGAAGGCACTACTCAATAATTGTTACAGTAGTTATTGTTCAATATTTTATTTTATTGATTCAATAATTGTTGCGTTGATATTTTATATTATTGTTGTTTCAATAATTGTCACTGCACAGTACTTTCCTTCATCAGATCAATAATTCATATTCTTTGAATAATATTATTAGATAACATTATTGGCAATGTCTAGAAAGTTCTGTCTAAGGAGAGGTTTGGTCATCTAATTGCGCGCCAGTAAGGAGAAATTCTTATTGAAAAGCCCCTCTTTCCTGGGAACGGCCTGGTTGTCATAAATGTGATTCTGTAATATTATTTGTGAATAATTAATTATTGATTCATATGATAAGGAAATATTTATTTTATGTGGATATAAATGAGGGATATATTTTTGTGGTTAAAAATGAAGGAGTTAATGTTGAGGTTTTTATCAGTATTTTTGTCGGAATGGAGGTATTAAAAATCAGGGTTTTTGAGATATTTTACGGGGGTTATAATTTTTAATCCGACCGTTGGATCGTGGTAATTTTTGGATATGTTATACATATATAAGTTGAGTATATGTCCACAAATTTTGAACCGTTAAAAATGAACGTATGATTTATTATGAATTTTACGAGATAACTGGTTCAGAAATTGTTGAATTTTCGGAGTTTATCATTTTGATCGAAAATTTTAGAATTGGTGGGCCCCACTTGTGGTTGGTGAAGAAATGTGCTGAATTATATTTCAAATGTGGTAGGTGGGAATAGTAGCAGGTAAAGCCATCAGGTTGCAGGTCAAACCTACCAAAATTTTCCTATAAATAGAGGGCTAAGTTAGAATTGAAAATCACACCAGAAACAAGTTTTCTCTCTTTCTCTCTCTAGATTATTGAGTGTATTTTGTGAGTATTTAGATACTTTGAGAGTTTCTATTCATCAGAGCAAGTTTCTTTCAGCCTTATACCGGTATTCCGACCAGAAGTACTGATATTTTGAGGTAAGGGATATTATTTTCTTCTTAATGATATTATTTTCTTCAATATCATTATGCTGAAATATTGATATGAGTTTTTATCAAATTTGAAACTTTTTGTGTCGGGGGTTACTATTCACGTATACGACACTATTCACGTATACGGCACTATTCACGAATACGGCACTATTCACCGAAAAATAAAATTTTTCCTTTTTGTCCAATATGTCTATTATGGTTACTATCTTTGATTGTATCCATGTTTTGATCTTTATTTTTGAATTCTGCTTCACAATTGATTATTATGAAATATTATTGATCTTGGACAAACTGTTATACGAATCCCTACTATTTGTCCTTCTGTCTCATTGGATTCGTTCTCTTTAAGATATTTTTCATCATCCTCAGTCCTAAATGATGATATTACTGAATATCTTTGGCCTGTAGTGCAAAGATGTATAATTACTTGATGAATATCTTTGGCCTGTAGTGCAAAGATGAACAGGTGTTGAGATGAACATGACCGACTGATGATACAAATGAATATCTTTGGCCTGTAGTGCAAAGATGAATATTTGGTTAAAGATGATTATTAATTGATGTTACAGGGATAAAATGTTGATGATGGACTTTTAAATCTTAGAAGATAGTAGAATTCTTTCTCTACTTGACTCTTCTAATGGTTTGCTGTTTCCGCTGCAGTTGTTGATCTAAAACTTGTTGTCGATTATATTTTATCAGATTTTTCCCTGTTGAAGACTAACGATAATTTGTTGTATATTATCTTAGTCATAATATTCTTTACTGGGCTAGTTGAGCTCACCCTTTTCCTTTTTGTTCCATTTTTCTTCTCAGGAGGTGAGAACATAGCAGGATCTAGTCGGGGTATGGAGTGATGGTTCTAGAAAGATGTATTAGCAGTCCTCACTATTTCTGTAAAATAGTGTTTGAATAATTGTAAGGAGGATTTATTTAAGAGTGGATATTGTCTAGAAGACAATATTTGTATTTAAACTCACAGTATGTGTTGTCGTATTTTGCACGACAATTGTATTATTGAAGTTGTAGTTTGCTTTCTGTACCATGTATTTGGCGACTCAGAATGGGTGTTGTATACCTATTCTGGGGGCGTCACAAGTAATATGAAGAGAGAGATAGCGCTGTTTATCTCAAGGTGTCTAACTTGTCAACGAGTCAAAGCGGAGCATCAAGTACCAAAAGGTCCATTGCAACCACTTGAAATTCCAGAATGGAAGTGGGAGCACATTACCATGGATTTCGTTACCGGTCTTCCTAGGGTTTCTCAAGGTATTGATGCGATTTGGGTCATTGTTGATAGATTGACCAAGTCTGCTCATTTCTTACCGATACGAGAAACTTATACACTTGAACGTCTTGCTCGTATGTACATAAACGAGATTGTAAGACTGCATGGTATGCCAGTATCCATAGTTTCTGACCGAGACCCAAGATTCACTTCACGATTTTGGGTTAGTTTACAAAAAGCTATGGGCACGGATTTACGATTTAGTTCGGCATATCATCCTCAGACGGACGGACAATCAGAGAGGACTATTCAAACTCTAGAAGATTTATTAAGACTCTGTGTCTTTGACTTCAAGGGAAGTTGGGACAAGTTCTTACCATTGGTGGAGTTTTCCTATAACAACAGTTATCAAGCAAGTATTGGCATGGCTCCATTCGAAGCATTGTATGGAAGAAAATGTCGTTCTCCAGTATGCTGGGATGAGGTGGGTGAAGCAACGTTGTTGGGACCAGAGTTGGTACGTATGACTACAGAAAAGATTCAAACGATCCGACAACGTATAAAAACCTCACAAGATCGACAAAAGAGTTATGCTGATCTTCATCGAAAGGACGTAAAATTTGATGTAGGAGATCATGTGTTCTTACGTGTTGCTCCATGGAAAGGAGTTACGAGATTTGGAAAGAGAGGAAAGCTCAATCCTCGATTCATCGGTCCATTTTTAATCCTCGATCGAGTAGGAACTGTGGCTTATAGACTCGCTTTACCGCCAAGTATGTCTCGTGTTCATAACGTTTTTCACATATCCATGTTACGCAAATATGTGGAAGACCCGAACCACATTATTGAGTTAGAACCGGACGAAATAGCGAAGGATTTGACGTATGAAGAAGTTCCTGTTCAAATTTTGGATAAGAAGGAACATATTCTACGCTCTAAGGTTATACCTCAAGTCAAAGTTTTGTGGAGAAACCACGATGTTGAGGAAATGACTTGGGAGTTAGAATCTGAAATGAAATCAAGGTATCCTTATCTCTTCGACATACCAGGTACGTACCCTAATTTCGAGGGCGAAATTTCATAAGAAGGGGAGGTTGTAAGACCCCAATTTTTATAAATAAAGATGAATTTTCTATAAATATCATTTTTGAATATTATGGAGTTAATTTGATATAATGTTATAGTTGTGGGTAATATTTATAAATTTTACAAAGTACGCAAGTTGTTATATAATATTCGATTGGTCGGGGAATATTCGTTTTAACAGGGAATATTCGTACAACGACACAATCATTGGTGGACCCCACAACGGAATTATTGTCGGATTGAGAAAACGACAAAAATATTTTATTAAAAATAACGGCGGAAGTTTTACCATTGTTACTGTTGAACTACTCGGTAGTAAAAGTACAGTAATACGTGTGGTTGCATAGTAGCACACGGTATTGATTATTAATGCTTATGTGAGAAGACACTCTGTTTGATTCCATTATTGTCAGTTAATAATATGAATTATTTAGCGATAATGACGTTTTGTTTTATTCGTATTATTAACGTAATAAAACAGAAACATCTTTTTATATAAAACAAAATACTTTATTAAAGTTATTCTATAAATAGAATATATTATATTTTATTTAAAAGATTTTTCTTTAAATATGGACCGTCAGATTAAAGTAATCAATCTGGACCGTTCATGGATTAGTTACTATGCATTCTATTTTTCTATAAATAGCAGCTCATTCCTTTATTATTTCTTACGAATTCACTGAACTCTAGAGAGAGAAACTATAGAGAGAAACTATAGAGAGAGAGAAGAAGAGTATTCTGCTACTTAACTACTTCCTTACTTCAGCTCTTCTTTAAAACGGTAAGGGGTGTTATTCTTTCTTATTCATGAAGAGAACTTCTGTTATTCCATTCTTTATTATTCTGTTGGAATAACCAGTATATGCGGTCTACCCTATACTTGGTGACATTCTTCTATTATTCTGTTGGAACATCCTGTCTGTGTGTTTTACACCGGACCTGGTTCCGTTTTTATTATTATTCTGTTGGAACATCCTGTCTGTGTGTTTTACACCGGACCTGGTTCCATTATTTATTATTCTGCCGGAATATCCTGTCTGTGCTTTTATGCCGGACCTGGTTCCATTATTTATTATTCTGTCGGAATATCCTGTCTGTGCGTTTACGCCGGACCTGGTTCCATTATTTATTATTCTGTTGGAATAACCTGTCTGTGCGGTCTATCGCATGCATGGTGATTTCTTTTGTTATTCCATTCTTTATTATACTCAGTTGGTTAAGTTTTGACTTCTATACTCCATGAAATTTGTGGAATATCCTTGATAATTGCGTTTCATCCAGTATCTTTTCATGAAAATATTCTCCTGATCATTCTTGAATTATACTCCACCAAGCAGTATCATGTTGACAATTTGGACGTTGTTAATTCTTGGATAAATTAATTCTTGAACTTGTTTTATTGAATTCTTATATCATTGTCATCATCCTCATGTTTATATTCTGTTGAAAGTCATCTGTGGCCTATAGTGCATAGATGGACTTGGTATGATTATGACCAGGGATTATTCGGTATAATCATGACCGTAATGTTACAAATGATGTGGTAAAAGTCCTCATTGGCCCGTAGTGCATTGATGGACAGTTGTTGGCATGATCATGACCATTAATGAATATACGAATATCCTTGGCCGTAGTGCAGGGGTGATTCGATGATGTGGATTATGTTATTAAGCTGAGTCTCAGCGATCACAGTGTTGGAAAATCTTTTAAATCATAAAAGATAGTAGAGTTTATTTTCTACTTGACTCTTTTAATGGATTGCTTATTCCGCTACAGTTAAACTTGATGTCTATTGTATTTTATCAGTTTAACATTGTTGAAGGCTAATGATAATTTATTCTGCATTATCTTAGTCATAATATTTCTTACTGGGCTAGTTGAGCTCACCCTTTCTTTCACTGTTCTCTTCAGGAAATGAGAACGTAGCTGGGGCAAGTCGGGGAACGGAGTGATGGTTCGAATGATAGTATTAGTTAGTAGTCCTCACTATTCTATGTAATAGCGTGTTAATAAATGTAATGAGGACTCCTTTTGAGTATGAATAAACTCTAGAAGATAATATTTGTATTCAAACTCACAGTTTATGTTTTGTCGTATTGTACACGACAGTTGTATTAGTAAGTTGTATTTGTATTTTGTACTATATATCTGACGACCCAAGATGGGTGATGTATACCTAATTTTGGGGGCGTCACACTGCTACTATTCTCACCCACCACATTTGAATAAAAATCTCAGCACATTTCTTCACCAACCAAGAGTGGGCCCACCAATTCTAGAATTTTCCACCAAAATGGTTAACTCCAAAAATTCAACAATTTCTGAACCAGTCATCTCGTAAAATTCATAATAAATCATACGTTCATTTTTAACGGTTCAAAATTTGTGGACATATACTCAACTTATATATGTATAACATATCCAAAAATTACCACGATCCAACGGTCGGATTAAAAATTATAACCCCCGTAAAATATCTCAAAAACCCTGATTTTTAATACCTCCATTCCGACAAAAATACTGATAAAAACCTCAACATTAACTCCTTCATTTTTAACCACAAAAATATATCCCTCATTTATATCCACATAAAATAAATATTTCCTTATCATATGAATCAATAATTAATTATTCACAAATAATATTACAGAATCACATTTATGACAACCAGGCCGTTCCCAGGAAAGAGGGGCTTTTCAATAAGAATTTCTCCTTACTGGCGCGCAATTAGATGACCAAACCTCTCCTTAGACATAACTTTCTAGACATTGCCAATAATGTTATCTAATAATATTATTCAAAGAATATGAATTATTGATCTGATGAAGGAAAGTACTGTGCAGTGACAATTATTGAAACAACAATAATATAAAATATCAACGCAACAATTATTGAATCAATAAAATAAAATATTGAACAATAACTACTGTAACAATTATTGAGTAGTGCCTTCTTACGTAAGAATCAATAATTGGTGCAATACCGTGTGCTACTGTATTTTAACCACCGGGTATTCCAACAGTATTAACGGTAATAACTTATTCCACGACCAAACGAATATTCCCCGACAAAATGAATATTTTATAACCACTTGCTTATTTTACAAAATTTGCACATTTCACCCATAACCAAAGTATTATATCAAATTAACCCCTTATTATTCACAATAATATTTAGAAAAAATTTGATTTTATTCATTAATAAGTTGGGGTCTTACATAGATGATACTGTGACAATAATTGAATCAATAATATGAGAGAAATGATACAGCAATTACTGTAGCAATAATTGAGTATAACTGAGTGACTTCTCACGTAAACATCAATAATCAATACAGTGTGCTACTATGCAACCATGCATATTACTGTACTTTTAACACCGGGTGTTTCAACAGTTAACGGTAAAACTTTCGCCGTTATTTTCATAAAGTATTTTTGCCGTTTTCTCAATCCGACAATAATTCCGTTGTGGGGTCCACCAATGATTGTACCGTCGTACGAATATTTCTCGACAAAAATAATATTCTACGACCAATCGAATATTATATAACCACTTGCTTACTTTGCAAAATTTATAAATATTACCCACAACTATAACATTACATCAAATCAACACCATAATAATAAAAAAATTATTTAGAAAAAATTAAATATTTATTCGTAAAATCTGGAAATTTACATATATATAGGTACAACTAGAAATAATTAAAAAATACAATATATTGTAAAACAATTTACGCATTTATAAACCTTAAAATCTAAATTTAACTATCTTGCAAATCTCCAAGCAGGATACTAAAAACTACAACACATGAATTACTTAATTTATGTAAATTAAGGTGGTAGCTAACTCACATGACTTAAGGTTGTGTTTAATAAACCTGAAAATTAAGATCTGAATGATTATGATGTCTTAATAAATTAGTTTATCTGAATGGTTATGGGGTCTGAATCTAAAAATTTGTTTGATAACTAAAAAATAAGTTGTCTCTTAATGACACTATTTTACCATTTTAAAGGGTAAAATTTTATTTACTAATTTTAAATATTCAATTTAATAAAAATGAGTGCATAATATTGTTGAATATATTTATATAAAAAAAAATTATCAAATTTTTTTTATTAAGAGGTACCTCTTAATTATTAAGCTTTTATTTTATGTATTACCGGTTAAGAGGCATTCAGATGTAAAAAAAAAAAAACAAACAGCATCATGCCTCTTAACAAATAAAAGACAATCCATTAAAAAGCAATCAGATATAAATAAATAACACCTTAGAATAATATACAATATGAACACCTTTGTCCACTACCAAGCTAGGTATTGTGGTTGCTTTGCTTTTATGGTTTCTACGTTAATTAAAAAATTACTAGATAAACTACTATCAAATTCTGAATTTCAATAACTTGAGTGTTTTTGTCAAAACTTTTCCTTTACTCTTTTTATGGTTTAAGAGCTAATATCACATTTTCTCAAATTTTTATCAGAATTTACTACTTGACTAAAATTGTGTAATATATATATATATATATATATATATATATATATATATATATATATATATATATATATATCGATTGTGATGAATTATAAAACTTATTTGTTTTTGGTCTCCTTTAACAATAGTTACAATAATGTCATTGTATTCTTATTTATTATTATGATGGATTAAATTTTTGATAATTATTTATTTTTGAAAATTTTAAAATTCTTGTATCCGGATATGTAATCACATCCACGCTACATCTACATGCGCATATGATTTCTAAATATAGTATCTGCACATGTGGATGCGGATACTCCTTGTGGATGCGGGTGTGGATACTCCTTGTGAATGCGGGTGCGGATACTCCTTGTGTCAGCTTCGCACCCTCCTTTAATTGAATTGGGGGGGGGGGCGTCCGGTAGCCTTAATGACCGGTGCCCCTTATTTTATTTTATTTTATTTTTTGGTTTTTTAACCACAATTATGAGAAAAATAAATAAAAAATAATAGAGCAAGTTTGAACAAAAAACTGTAAAAAAAAAAATATTTTTTATTAAAAAAACACTGTGGTTAAAAAACCAAAAAAAAAATAAATTAAAATTATAATCAAAGTGCACCGGTCATCAAGGCACCGGACCGCTCATTGATCCCCTTAATTAGGGGGGTTAAACCCCAACCTTTTACTAACATTCTATCGTTTACCCAAAAAGCTCAATTACTTCAAATACATTAACTCAAATTTTTACAGATTTAGATACATGTAAAAAATATGGTTGTATAGACTGTACAATCCTATTTTTTTATATGTATCTAAATTATACATAAATAACTGATTTTTGTAAAAATTTGAGTTAAAAAAAATATTATAAATTGTTGGGTTTAGGGTTTGGGGTTTAGGGTATATGTATCAAAATTACATCTAAATCAATAGATTATATAAAAATTTGAGTTAAAATAAATATTATAATTTTTTTTGGAGTCAAATGGAAAAAAAATGATTAGTCCCTAATTCTCTGTCACCCCAAAAAAAATTCCTTCAAATATTATGATTGGAAATATTTTTCATTCTTTGGTCTATTTGCTCAAAATTTGGGCATCTCATTGATTACAACTCTACGTCTTACATGTTACTCACGGGAGATTCTGAGTTTCGGCATCGATTTAGGTACAAAACACTGTATACATTCCTTTAGAAGTGTGTAATGTGTCACATTATGAATTTGAGATACCTTACGTAGTAGCTACGTCCCATTTTTAGTACCAAAAGATAAAAGGAAATCTTTTATCTTTTTGGGCCCAAATCATAGTCATCGATATGGGTCATCCTTCTCTGGTCCAATCCAAGTTTGGGTCATCTGACTACTTTCAATAAGTGAAACGTATCATGGTAGTATAATATACTTCCATGTCACAATTAATTTTATTTTTTTAAATTTATTTGAAATGTTTTCTAATTTAAAATTTATATAAACTTACTTTTTAATCAATCAATTATTTAGAAAATCTATTATTGATTATTTGATTATAGCATCTATTTTTTTTATTAATAATTTTTTAATTTTCTTAAATTTATTATTTTACTTTTGCTCTGCTTTTCCGAGAAATGTGAGCGTTAAAACTATAAAATAAATAAATAATTCGGACTCGATTCGTACTCATTCAATTAAAAATTTAATTCAAACTCGATTCATAATATAAATAAATTAAATATAAACATATTTTAAAATTTAATAAATTATTCGAATCCGTTCGAATTATAATTTTATATGAATAATAGAATGGATTATTGAATCAAACCTTATTTTGTGAACCACGCACACACACACTTCGTTTCCAACTTTCCATAGCCGAGCAGCAAAAATGGAAGAAGAAACTCTACGGATTCGTAGATTCGAAGAAATTCCGACGGCTGAAGAGTTTACTTCACAAATCGAGTCTAAAAACGTTCCCTCTGTAATAATTACAATCGAAAAACTAAATTCATTCCCTTGATTTACTGATACTGTTCGTCTATCGATAATGGATAACTAGATGTTTACTATTTTTGTTGTTTATTCCTATTTTTCCCTTGAGTTAAGGTATTCATTGGATGCGTCAAGAAGTGGAAGGCTTATTCTGAGTGGAATCCGTCAAATGGAGGTCTTGACTATTTGCAGGTCTTTCTTCAATTTTTTTTCTCTCCCCTATAAAATACACACAGAAATATGTATATATACGTATACATGTATGTGCCGTGGGTTGTTGTTCTGAAGCAATTCACTGTGGACTAAAGTGGATCTCCCGAACTGAAGAATTATATTTCATTTGTTTGTTTGCTTGGTTATAAGTTAGTGAAATCAAGCATGATAACTTATATGCTGTTCTATACCTCCATGAATGTTATCAGTTCCAGTACCTAGACAGAATAATACAATGCAAGCAATAACTGTCTCAGATGGTAATGGGTACTAGTTTGTAAATCTATGGATGTTTGTTCGACTAACTTCCTCTTCACTAAGTTTTAGAGATTAATTATGCACAATTCAAGCTTATGGAGTGTGGTGGATTTTAACACTACCTCTCCTAAAATGAGAATACTATACAATATGTAAATTGTTTATTTATGCTTTAATTTTAGCATATTAATGTTTACCTTGCATACACTTAACCATAATCATTCTCGATATATATTTTTTCCAATAATCAAGTTTACTCTAAAAATTTAATATTAAAAATAATTATAAGTGTGTTCTAGGCAAACCTTTATACATAATATGCATTAAAAAGCCAAATAGGATTCTCATCTTCGTATACATGTTATTTATGATTCCTTATGTTACAAGAATTTTAAGCCGGCGGAAGTTGAAGAAGATTTTGGAGAAGTGATTGATGGTTACTATCTTCATACATTTGTGCATAACATGCACATATGCTGGTGTTTTTCCATTGAATAAACCATCACCATGTATGTTTGTGATCAAAATATTCTTTTGATAGAGATGAGAATATTGTGTTCATGTGTTGTAAATGGTAAGACACATAATTTGTTAGTTATATGTGCATTTACTCATATGAAGACAATTATGACAGGTAAACCTACATTTCACTTGATGGGATTGTGTCTTAATCTTCAACAAATTGTTTATTACATACCTTTTGCATGATTGCCTTTATTAGGTTTTAAGATGTTGAAAGAAATGAGTATCACACAATCCATGTGCTTAATCCAGTTTTGATGTCTTTGCATTTCAAGATTTAGCTGATGTTTTTACTTACCAGCATTTTCATGAATGGATACTTAGGGACAGGTTGGGTCATCAGTTGTGGAGGCCATGCTGTCCAAATCTGCACCAGTATTTTACGGTGATATTAGAAGCCATGAGAGGGTAATTCCATCTAGGTTCTCTACAGTATCCATACTTGAATGTGCAACCTGCTGCTTCTCTAGGATGACATTTGCATAACCTTTTTTTTTAATTTATTTATTTTAAATTCACATTCCTTGTAGGTTTCGTTGCCATTTTCTACCTTTATTGGTTATTGCAAGGAACTTTACCAAAACAGAGACAATAATCGCGATGTTTGCTTCATGCCAGAGAAGCATGGGTTATTGGGTTCTGAGGCTGAGCAAAGCCAATTGGCACCCGAAGATGATCCCCAACAAGTTTATTTAGCACAGGTTGGGTTTGAGCACGTTATCTTCTTAATATCCTCCATAAAATTTTAGTGATGTAGTTATGTGGGTCCACGTCAGTGTCTACTTTACGTCTTTACCTTCCTTGTCAATTGTTTCAGGGGGTTAACAATGCTAATTATTAATTTAAAAAAAGTTGACTGTTTATGATGCAGGTCCCGATTATGAATATTGAGAATGAAGAAAGAGTTCAATTGGCGAGCCTGAGACAAGATATCCAGCTGGTGTGTTTGTTGTTTTGTAGCATTTTCTGTGTTTGTCACTTCATTTTCTATGTATACTAGTGGAGAACCTTAAGTTTTTGACTTCTGGATACATTTGATTCATTTATTTAGCCTGCATTTTTGGAGGAAAAATCCTTGGCTTCTGTCAATTTGTGGATGAACAGTGCTCGAGCTAGATCAAGTACTCACTATGATCCACACCATAACATTCTATGCATAATCACTGGACGTAAACAAGGTTTGTCCTCTTTAATCATCAATCTCTTATGTTTCATCTGTACATTTACGTTTTTTGGCTATATCACTTTGAGCAAAAGTGATATACATTACTTAAAATATCTTGTTGGTAATATTCTTATGCCGTTGGGTTAAATCACAAAAGCATAATTTGTTTTACTCTTTGCTTTAGGAGATATGTTGGTTGCTCTGGAGTCCGCCCTCAACTTTATGGTTCTTTTGTATTATTATTGAACCTCCTTTAGATTGAATGATGGGTCCATTGATGAATCTTTGAGAAGATTAAATGTATATGTAAATTTAAGGGCAATTGATATGTTTATTTCTTCTAACATATGGTGGCTGCTCTGGAGTACACCCTCAACTTTATGGTTCTTTCGTATTATTATTGAACCTCTTTTAGATTGAATTATGATTCCATCAATGGATCTTTGAAAATATTAAATGTATATGTAATTTTAAGGGCAATTGCAATTTTAGTATATCTGAAGACTGAAAGTTTTCCAACCTATTAAAGATATGTTCAATTATTGCTAATCCGTACCTTTACAACCAACTGAATGTCTATTTCAAGTGTAACTCAGTTATTTTCTGGGAATGACGTCCGTTTTCTTTCACCATTTATTATTTTGATAACTGTAATTTTAGTCACCTGAAAGCTAATCGAGCTTCCCGGTTCAGCTTTCATGGCGTCTCCATCAGTTTCATGGACCTATTTTGTGTGGTTAAAAAATGCACCCTTAACTAGTGCAGTAAACTTTTGTTTGATTGCTATAATTCATTTTATACTATAGAGGTCTACTGTCACGAATGTCTGCATAGTATGTTTTTATTATATTGCACGGTATACTATAAAAAAGGTCTTACCTAGTTCACAATGCTCGCAAATAGCAGAGATTAGGAAGGGTCAAATTTACAAGTGAAATAAAATACTATTATAATACTATTCACAATTTCTGTTTTGGACACCTCGACTTATCTATCCGTTATAATTTCCCAATCCAGCGGCCATCTCATAATTTTTGGCGTCCTTAATCTTGTGCAATAATGATTCCCACATCACTGGAAATTGTGTCATGAGTGGAACACACAGTGAAATTGTGTTCTACAGTGAGAATGCATATGTGCCTATCTAATGCTTGCCGTGGAATAGTCTTGTTTTCAAAGTGATTGACTGTATTTCACGACTATTAGATGTGATTATTAAATATTCTCAACTATGTTGGCATGCCAATATTTTTTTAATGTCAATCTTGCTTCTTCGTTACATTTTTTTGGAACTAAGAATTTAAATTTAACTCCGGTGATACACAATCGTCATACGTTGATGGATAGTGATGGTGCATCACATTTGTGGAGCTAATTGTAGTGTTGGATTCCATGCTTACAACTTGTTCGTTTAAGTGATTTGGAATTGAAACATCTTTCCTAATATTTGAAAGTTTTGGGTTGTATTTTGAGACAGATAGGTCATATTCAGCTTGTGTGAGGTAAGAAATCCAGGGTCTGTGATTAGGTAACCATGAAACTAGAGTTATTTTAATTCGTGCCTCATCTGGAAGGACATAAATCTCTATCTTATAGGGGATCATCAGTGAAGCTGCTGAGTTATGTTTTATCTGTTACATACTATATAGTAATTCTTCATACTAAGGGATTTTGGACCCATTGCATTTTCCATTTTGAAATGAATTAATATTTGTAATTTGGAGTATTTTGACCTCTGCTTTTTTTTTTTTCCTTTTCTTTTTTGAGTGGTTTTTCGCTGTTTTTTATGTCAAAAAGGGAAAAAAAAGGAAAGACTTCTTCCGTGTCTGCCTCTGTATCTGCTAAACCTGGATGCTTTCGTAGTCTTCATTATAAATATTAGCTCTCAAGTATGTAATGTACTTAGACTGTTTCAGGATTTTGTAAACTTAGTCCTTCACTCTCTCTAATTGGGTCAAAATTGTGTACTCTCAGTTGTTTTGTGGCCCCCTTCAGCAAGTCCCTGCTTATATCCAATGCCTTTATATGGGGAGGCCTCGAACCACAGGTATTTACTTTCTATATCTTTACACCAGGTTTCTTCTCTGCCCCTTGAGAAAAGGAGATTTACTTCATTATGCGTTTTCTCCTCGTGGTATTCAATCTTTAACTTGTTTATTGTTCTAAAGTGCTATTCCTCTAGGAAAAATCGATCTTTCTGTTCATCCAAGAGCCGAATGTTCAATGGAATGTTCTCGCAAAGTTACTCTCCATGCAGGCGATGCACTTTTCATTCCTGAAGGGTGGTAAGTTAGGAATTTCTTGCTTTCTGCGGAAGAAACTATTCACATTCTTGAAAATGCCATTTTGGTTGAAATTGAATTAGTTGAGTAATTCCTCAGTAGGACTGTTGCAGTTGTTTCACATATTGAATCCTGGCATTTGACTATGTAGAATTGTACACTGATTACTAAAATCATATATATCAAAAGAAAAGTTTATACTGAACGACATAAGGGAGAGTTAAGGATTTTGTTTGGTGAGTAAGCAAAGAAGTATAGAAATCATTTAGAGCGTGTTCCACGATGCAGCGGAATGGAGGAGGCCAATTAGTACTTTTCTTTCAATGATATATGCAGCGACATAAACGGCAGTAAAGACTATGAATTTTTATTGTTATGCTATTTGCATCTTATTTTGGTAGTCATTTTTTTTTCTTGTTGTCCTCAACATCTATTACCCTAACTGAACTAATCAATGAATAAAATCTGACTCAAAAAGACAATCTGTACACTTGTACGTTATGTTCATCATATATGGGTAGGGGTAATGCTTCGTAGAGTGTCAAAACAATTATAATTTATTATTTAGATATAATATTTATTCATATGTACTAATATTTTTTTCTTCCTACTTTACCCACTACAGGTTCCACCAAGTGGACAGTGATTGTTTAACCATTGCAGTTAATTTTTGGTGGCGGTCTGAGGTGATGTCTGGGATGTCAGAGCACATGGATGCTTATTATTTGCGCAGAATATTAAAAAGGTTCCTATGGTCCTTTGCTTATGGTGGTTTCCTTTTCTTTATATTAATGCATCCCCAATATAATAAGCTAATGTTTGCACCGTTTTTACATGTTTCGTTTGCTCGCCGCTTGATTTATGCACTGAAGACTGACTGACAAAGAAATGGTATGTGTGTCCTCCCTTTAATATTTTTGTCGTCAAAGTTGTCGATGGTTCGAAGGAACAATATTTTATCTGATTTATTTCCACTGGTTAAATTCTGGTTAGATAAAGTATACTTCGTTTCACGTGTCTTTATATTTTCTCATTTGTAAGGTTGCTGGCTTTTGCTTCAATTGGAGAACTATTATTATTCTTCCTTTATCTTCTTAGTTTCAAAATATTCATTTTTCTTATGATGATTAGTTTTAGTATATTGAAAACTAATTTTTATTGCGACATATTTCCTAAACCTCTATTGTGATATATTACATTCTGACCCTCATATTTATTCTTTTGTTATTGCTAACTATAACTTGCATGTTTGAATATTTTTTTTACAAATTTATTTGAAGTGTAATATGTCAGATATATAATGAAAACTAATGCCTACTTTCAAAACAATATTCCTGCGAAATATGTTTAAGCCATTGAGCTCTGTAATATATTTTCCTGTTTAATTATTTAAATCAGAATAGGATTGAGCTCTGTAAGCCATACCTGTTTCTTTCATGATCAGGACAGAACCAAATGCTATTCAAGTCATTAAATGGTGTGGGTCAAATGATAACAAATACGTTAGCCAAGCCTGATAACGGGAAAGCAGGTTGGTTAATTTTATAACTGTTGGTATATTACCTTCTGGGAAATGGGATACCTGATGCATGTGCTCGCATGTTCCTGAAAAGTAATGTTTGTATGAAGATAATAACTTGCTCCCTTTTTCCCTTTCGTGTTCTATGCTTATATTGCAAAGAAAGAAAAGCTGATGTTTATGGTAGTGATGATAATTTAATAATCGTTCAACAGATCACGGTGTACATAATCTAGACGAGAATTGCTTAAGCAAGGGTTTGAAAGCAAAAAAGCTAAAAGAAAGGATTATGTTGAATGATCTGGAACCGCTTGCTATCCAATCCCTTCATGAACTTATTTCTTTAGTCCACGACCGTGTTAATGTTGCTGATCAGGGGCAATTAATGGATTCCACCTCAACAAGTGATTCAGCAGTTGGAGAGAAAGGTGAATGTAAAAAAATTGTAAAAATTGACGCTTATCATTTGGAAGATGATCCAGTTGCAAGTATTCTTTGGAAACTCCAACCGCTTACCCTTCAGAGTGTCTTTCTTTCCATGGCGGTGAGTTCGTACTCTCAGTATTTAGCTTTTTGTTAACTTAGGCTATTTAGTATTGTGTTAATTCTAGATCAGGTTGTATTGCATTCTATGATGCATCCTCCTTAAACTAGATATATTCTGACTTGGGACATATTTTTTAGTTTCAAGTATAAATGTTTAGTGAAGGTCCATGACTTACTTTTTGTACCAAAAAAAGAAAAGGAAAAGCAAAAAGTTTTTACATTGTATACAGATTAGATCAGTGTTTCTAAAAATGTTCTGCGCCTGAGAGAAGAGCCAACTACAGTGAAAAGTAGTAGATGATTAAGCAATGTGATTTGGATGATAGCCATGTATTTGAAAAGAGACCTTAATCTGTTGTAAATTATTCTTCATGGCACTTACAGATTTCTGACGTGAGGGGGTCTCCTTGTGAACATGTTGTTGCTAATTTAATTGTCTATGTTAATCAATTTTGTGTTTCACAGGTAGGAGATGTGTGTGTGTGTGTGTATATATATATACATATTTATTTTTATAGTAAAGGTGATCTTAGATTCCTTCAGGCAATGCCACCATGTCTAGGATGCTGAAGTTATGTTTGGTGGAGTTTCCCAATTTGTTTTGCTCTATCTGCTCCCTCATCTTTTGCCTATGACCACTTCATTCATTATGGCGCCACTAATATACACTCGGGATGTTTTCTATAACCTACAGATGCTACTCCAGCTACTCATTATTTAAAAGCAATAGTTTTTTTTTTGCTAATGCAGGCTGTTATTACTTAAAGAACTGCAGACTAATTTTTTTTTTTTTTCAACCATTACCATATTTTCTCATTGTCAAATATCATATACTAAACTTTACTATTTTTCAGCAAAATTTCCCTAGAACTTTGGAAGCTTTAATGCTCCACTTGCTTTCACCAGTGGGGGCAGAGGTCCTTACTCGGAAATTTGATGAGATGGATCAGTTGATTGTCGAAGAAGATCGGTATGTGTTAATTCATGCAGACTGATTGGTTTATTCTTATGAAAGGGTATGTTGTATTCAATTATCATTAATCATATATCTTGTGAGGATTCTAGGAACAAATTCTACCAGGTTTTTTATGGTGTATTTGATGACCAGTTTGCTGCAATGGATGCGCTACTGAATGGGAAAGAGTCTTATGCACTTCAGGTATTACTTATTATCAAGATGTGGGGCTCATAGAAAGGTTTATTCTTGCTATATGTATTTTATGTTGGCTAGAAGAAACCTGTTGTTATTCTGTGTACGTTTTCCTTTATTTTATAGCCTTTGAAACATTTTCGTGACTTTTAAGTGGGGTAAAGGAGTTTGAAATAGAATTTCTTTGGGTGCATGACCATAACATTTGCTCTCTCTTATTTTTATTTTCACATTTATCTAATAGCTAGCTATTATTTTCAATAATGCATCAATAGACATTTCAATAACAGGGCATTAACGTTTATTCTTTATCTTTTCCTTAATGTTTAAGGAGATAATAAAATGTCATAACTATGCCTTTAAAATTGTTCTGGAAGACAACATCATGGCATTAGAAGGAACATTGCTTTTCTTATTGGGATCATGTTGCCCATGGAAGATACATTTTTCATGAGAGAAAAAGATGCATATTGGGTATATATATTATAAGTTGGTATCATTGTTAATTATTCAAAATTTGATACATAAAAAGCACATTGTTCCTTTCACAACAAATGGGTAACTTGTGGAATATCACATTTTCACCCCTAACAAAAGTGTGAACCTTGAGAAAGTTGTATACTTCCTTATTCGAGTACATGAAAATTTTAAGGAACCCTATAGGAAAAGATATTGATCCCTCAAGTTGGGAATGACCAAACGAAAATGTATGTATGCGTGCGTTTATGTATGTATGAGGTTCATATCCTGTCTCCTAATGTGTAACTACAGAAGTTTCCAAAAGTATTTGGGAGGGAAGTTTATTAATTCCTCCATCTTTTCAACAGTACATAGGTGAACAAAAGTTATAAATTGAGCTAGGGAATACAGTTCGTAGTAATTTTAATAGACATTCAGAAAACTGAGTAAAACAAAGTATGCCCCAGACATGGAAATTTATGTAATGCAAAGTCTGCACTTTAATTATGAACATGAAATTTTCATTAGACATATGTGACCAGAGAGGTTCACAGTTCCTGTTAAAGTATCCAGTAATAAGGAGAAATGTATGGTGTCTTCCACCTATGACATGAAGTCCTAATGTACCTTTAGAGAGTGTGGTTCAAACATTTGCCAGAGTGAAAACTGCATCTTCCTGTACAAGTTAACAGGGAAGGAACTATGTACTTTCTCATGTTAATTGTTTTTTTGGAAGTAAACACGATAGCATTTTTCTTTCATTGAGCACATTTTCATCTCCAGTACCGAGGTCCCTGATTTTAGTTACCTTTTCCGGTGAATGCTCCCTTTTAACAAACCATTTATCCTATCCAGGGTGCAGTCTTATAGTTACTTTTCTGGAGTTGAAAATGTATCTTCCATAAGATGCATACCACTTTCAGAAGAACCATGTATCGCTTTTTTCAATTTCCTCCAAATTATCAATATACCAAAGGCTAACATCTTAGGTTGAGTGGCTACATCTTATTTTGATATCATGGTGGCGTTATAATTTTTGATTTGATTAAATTTCTCATGCCTTATAGATGCCCCACTTATGAAAATTTATAGTTCCCTATCTTTAGGTGTTTTAAGAAATAAGAAAATTTGATAAGTCAGGATTGCTTGGAATAGGGCAATTTTCAGCAAGGATGAACTAGTTGAGAGAATACATGAAAGTTAATATTTAATTATTGATACAACTATTAATACTATCAAGGATCTATTTGAGCTGGGCATGGTGGCATTTTCCCCGAATGCAACATTTTGGGATTTTTTTCTCAGGAAATGTATATAACTTGTAGCTGAAGTATCTGGAATTTTAAAGAATTTAACCAGTGTTACTAAATACTTACATTTAAAGGCCTCTATTCAGGTAAGTTTATGTTTTATATGCAGTGTTTTAATTTAAATAATTACTTTCTTCCAATTCAACTTTGAAAAAGTACAATTTATTCTTCCAAACAAACTGCCTTTTTTAGTCAGTTTCATTATGGCCTGTGTCTTCTGTTTCTGGTTTTTCTTCTTTGTTTATTTGCTTCTTTACCTTTAGACGTGTATGTGTATTACTAACCCACATCTGTATCTTTATGACCATTTCCCTCTTCATTCACCTTATGCTAATCCTATAGAAATAAACTTTGCTTTCCAAAATTTATGTAACCTTGATCACTATGATGCTTTTGTCACAGGCATTCAAGAATGTTCTGGATAAATATTTGGGAATCAAGTTTGATGGTTCAAAACCATGGGTTGGATGAAACATCTATGTGGCCATAGGCTCCTTTAAAGCAATTGGGCCCTCCAGTTGTGCAAATGATTGGCTTACCAGCGGCAGCTTTTGTATTTCTGAATTCGTACTTGTACATTTGAGTTTTACACTGTTGTAGAATTAGTTATAGATTAAGTTCAGCCGTTTTTGCTTTTCAACCGTTCAGATGTCATATGAACTATGATATTGACTTAGAATACAGTTCCATTGAAATGTCACAAGTTTTCCGGTTAGCTCTTGTAATGGATATGTGTACAACTTGCATGCTGTAGAATTAATTGAATCATGTCTAGCATTTCCTTGTGGAACTAGTTTAGCCGAGGATAAATACATTATCAATGGAGGAAAAATATGTTCCCAAGGAGGCTATGATTATGAGATTGTTTAGTAGAACTGTCAATGTATAAAAAAGATGGCAACGACTTAAGAGAAATTGACAGTCTTGTAACTTGGGCTCCAATGTTGGAAGTAGAGGATAAAGAGAGTGATGCTTTATTTTCTTTGTTTAAAACTTACAGGCTACACCAAAATGGGCATTCTAACATGGATTCTAAACAAACATAGCTGCGGTCCT
The DNA here is from genome assembly GCA_016801055.1 of Panax notoginseng. Classification (NCBI taxonomy): domain Eukaryota; kingdom Viridiplantae; phylum Streptophyta; class Magnoliopsida; order Apiales; family Araliaceae; genus Panax; species Panax notoginseng. The sequence continues at coordinate 8,765,511 of CM029013.1, forward strand.
GGTCCAAACCAATATATTATGTTTGCTGCTATCGAGTAGAGTCGGTAAAATTAGGAGGACACATAGGGTCCTCTTAGGGAATTGATTAGAAACTTTGAGATTATAATGTGGAGAAAATAGGGCACTTTTTCTCGGACCATCCCACAATTTGCTTCTAGGATTATCTTACTCGTTTAGTTATTTGCTTTTCATAACTCTGCTTTGTTCATTTTTATTTACTTTTGCTTGTAAAAGTATTATAATAAAACCTTGACTGTAACTTTCTATAACCGCTATATATTAAATGCTTATACATTGGTTAAAAAGATTCTACGTAGACTAGTCTGGTTAATAACCTTTCTAAGGAAAATGAAAGAAAACTATTAATTATTAAAGATGGAAGTCATGTTGGGTAGAGTATAGAAATGTGTCTTTAATTAAAGGGCAATGCAATGCTGGTAGAAAAGAGGGGATCGCATGGGGGATGAGCAGTAGTAGGGGAAAAGAGAGAAAAGCATTTAGTTATTATTGGTATTGGAATTAGGAAGAGGCCAGGGAATTAAGAAAAAGAAAGAAAAGGTTGTGGAAATGTGCAATTCTGTTAGAGAAAAAAGAGTAGGGAATAGAAGAGAAGCTTTTGATTTGTCTGGTTGTGCTACAAGGGGAGATAAAAAGAGGCAGCCAGACTCTTTTAGTAGGCAAATGGTATGTATTGTACCTTAAGCCTGCAACTTATATATACTTTCTAAAAGCTAGCTTGGATATACTCTATGACTTTGTACTCCTTTTCATTAATCCCTAGGACCACATAACCATTCTCTCTCTCCCCTCCTCTTTCCCTCTCTCTAGATGCTGAATATATATACTTCCCAATTGTTAACTTAAGCTTTTCCATATGGATTTTCTCTCTCACATACAGACACTTGGAGAGAAGTTGAATATATATATATATATATATATATATATATATATATTTTTTTTTTTTTTCCTACACTTGATAATCTAGTTGGTAAAGGAAGTATTGGAGGAGATTAATTCTTGTCTATGCATGCTAGCTGCTATAAGATGTGCCTTATTTCAAATCCCCATATATTAAGCATCTTTCAAAACTCGTTGACATTATTTTCCTAGCCTTTATTTTTTTTCTCCCCTCCTGATCCTCTTTATTTCCCTTGTTCCTTTTCTTTCCTCTTCTTTATTTCCTTTTGATCTTGTACCACACCTACTCCCGGACCACCACCATTTGCACACAGCACAAACACACATAAACACAACTTTATACTCATGCTTACTACAGGTTTTACAGCCCCTCCCTCCCTCTACCCCCCTTTACAAAAGCCTACATTAATTACTACTACTTTGTAATTTTATCTAATCTTTTTCTACTCCTCATTCTTAGTACCACATAAAAAGAGTGTAGAGAAATAGAATTTCTCGAATTAATATTGATTTACGCTTGATTCTTGTTTTGATAAATTTTATTGAGGAATAGGCTTTGGAGAGTACTAGTTAATTAATTCTCAATAGTGGGGAGGGGACTAAGCAAACAAATCACTGGGGCAATAGTAATATATACTACTAGTAAACTATACAAAAACTGTACCTATAATTTATTTAGATAAAATATTAACTAACCATTTTTTAGGCAACTCAATCTTTAAAATTCTTTAATCCTTGGTGTAAAAGGAGATTTCAATATTCCATACCCATTATAGAGCGACTCTTTTTCTTTTCTTAGTTTTTTAGAGCGACGTATTTTTTTTTGTTGCCTTCTTACTCTGGATCCATTAGCGACGGTTAATACATGACACTTTTATTTTGAAAATATTAAAAAGAATTGTTGAAATATCAGTTTCCTATTTAAATAATCTAAAAACTAAAAGTAGGGTGAAAATGAATGGTTAGGATAAAAACCTTGTAACCCTTTAATTATATTGTCGCTGTTCAATCCAAATTTGAATAAAATCACTTAGAGTTTGTACGAAAACTCATCAAATATCCAAATCAAAGGCCCACGTCATGCATGCTTACTTCATATATATTTTCTTCTTTTTGGGTTTTCATTGTTGTTGTAGTATTATCTTATTACCTCATCTTGTACTTGCTTCTATTGCCCACTTCTGATCTATTGTGACAATTTTATTTTTATTATTTTTTAAAAAATACTATTTTTTTCCTTTTTATATTATGACCACGCGCAGAAACGTAAAGAAAAAAAAAGAAAAATGATATGTATCGAATGTTTACGTTAATTTTACGATTGCCAATTACATAAATAAATAATAATAATTATAATATTTTTGAATAGATAGATAATAAATGAGGTACTATTATAATTATATCAAAGAAAAGATCTCATATATTAATAAATTTATAATTCTAATTTAACATAAATTGTGGTCATACACGAGTCAAAATTTTGAGTAAAAAAATTAATATTTTATGGGAAATGTGACGCGTATTGTAGACAATTACCGGGAAGTAGGAATATAAAGACCACATTGATCGTAATTTTAAAGTGAATTCAAGATCTACATGATGAGTAAGATAGTAGTAGAATTTTTTTATAGGAAAAAGTGGTAATATTTGTAGGCTGCCAATTATATCCAATCAATTGTATAAACGACTACCACCATTCATCCATAATGTTGTACCTGATTACCCGGTCGACTTCATAAAAAAAGTAGAAGAAATTAAAATTAAAATAAATGTTAAAAAGAAATAATATTATCATAATAATGAAGATAAATCTAATTTAATTAATATTTTTTTAAAATTTCAATTCCTTCTGCATGTTTTATTAATTCTTGAGTTTTTCAAATTTCAAACATATTAATTTCGAGAATGTTAATTCATTCAATAAATAAAATAAAATGCTTAGAAAGTGAAAGAGAAATGAGAACAATAGAATGAATAATAATAAATAAAAACCCTACACAGTGTCACCAAAATTTGAGAATAACATAAATTTCCTTGCAGAGGGAGGCAAATAAACACCTATATGGCTTAAAAAGTCTCTCAATAAACTTGGTTCTGTTTGATTTTGGAGGGCAATTATGTCATTTTAATCACCATGATCGATCTTAATTCATCAAATGACTAAATTCACCCTTCTCAACAATTCCCCCATGTTTCGGAGCCAGGCGGCTCTGTTCCAAACCCAACACGAGTCCTCAGCAGTGAATGGTCACGGTCATATGTAGGGAACTCTACGCCCCCCGTGAACGATAGCAGATTCCTCACGTTCACGTTAACGTTAACGTTCACATCAACATTATTATTCCCATTCCCTCTATCTCCTCCTCCGGTCAACCCAAGAAAGTCTCTGGTCAGACCCCGGTCAGTTCTGTGCTGCCACGTGGCAAAATTCCGCAGGTACTCCGGCGACATTCCGGCGGTCACGTGGCCCAGACCACCCAGCCCTCCCATGTCCATCCCGCTCATGGCGGATGGCACGTGAGCCGCTGACTGTGAACAGACCGTGGCAGCCTTTTGCAGGAGCGCAGTGGCCGAGAGGTGAGCTGAGCTAGCACCCGGAGAGGTGCTGACGTGGAGGCTCTGGAAGGGTGACGTCATGAAGTTCTTGTAAGAAGAAGAGGCTGGCGGTGGGGGTGGAGGAGGTTCTTGGTAGAACAAGAATGGAGAAATGTTGATAGCTTCGGGCTTGATGTTGTTGTTGTTAGGGTTAGGGTTTAGAGGAGGTGGGTCCCAGGGGTTTAAGGAGATATGGATTGCTGGGTTTTGAAAGTGGTGTTGATCTTGTCGGTGGGTTGAGAAATTTGGAGGAGTGAGGAGAGAGAATGGGTATGGTTGGGCGGAATTAGTTGGGTTTGGGTTTGGTGAAGTTGGAGGAGGAGGAGGAGGAGGAGGAGTGGTAGGTGATGGTGCCAGTAATATTGGGACGTTTGATGCAGAGAGTATCCTAGCACTTTCTTCAGCTAAAGCATCACAAAATGCTCTGTGGGTGACGAAACTATCCTTCCTGCATGTAAATATATATATGCATGTGACAATCATTAAGGGACACCGGTCACATAGTAGAGCTAGCTTTAGAGAACTAAATTGCATGTACATGTATATATATATATATATATATATACGTATATACTGATATACACACAAGGCTAATATATTTCATTTGGTTTTTTTCTTATGAGGCATGCATTTTGTTGTAGTTTAATTTATTACACATATAATATGGGTTCCATATATATTTTTATTTTTCCAGTACTTACAAGTACGTATAGAACAGGGATGAGAAGTAAGACCATGCGTAAATTGCATGTAGAATTAATCTTCCAAAACTCAAAAGTTGTGAGTGAATTAAAGCTAGAGTAGTAGTGTACATGCTGCATGCAATATATTATGTCTAGCTAGTTAGGTTGTAAAAATAAAAAAGAAAGCTAAAAGCTATAGATTGAGAAGTCATAAAGCTTTGCTGACAATGAGGATTTCTTTTTGGAGGTGAGAGACGCTGAGAGAAAGACGACAGTTGACTGATGATGTGTTGCATGCAAAATGGAATATATTTTGTTTTTGATTGTTGAAGTAAATATGGAGTAACTACATTATTCTCTCCGTCTTAAAAAAAAAAATGAGTAAAATAAAAATAATAATTTATATTGACTAATTTACATACCTTTGACTATATTACATTTTACTTAAATAATAAATCAATCGCATCACAATGAATATATCGAAAAATGTTATATTCAATTAGAGCTCTTCTATGTGGACATAAAAATTAGACATAAATTTTATCTATTTGTATTTTAATTTACCATTGTAGATCAAAATATAAATAAATAAAATTTAAATATATTTATATCTAATTTTTATGTCTACGTAAAGATTTTGTATAAAAAATTCCTTAAAAGGTTTGAATGAGCTAATTTGGGAGGAGAATAGTTATAGAAGGTCGAGCTGATGCAAGAAATTAAGTAATGAGAGACCGGCCCCAACAGCCACAGGCACAAATAGTAGTTGGTGATGGATGAAATATATAGGGAGGGCAAAGAAAGCAACTGATCAACATATCAAATCAGATATGTTTGCAGATTTATCAGTTTTGTTCATGATGGTTTATTTCAGAGTTTCGCAAGACTCTGCAACTAAATGAATATCATCACGGGCTAGCTTCCAGCTAAATGTTAAAAATTTGACATCCAATTTTCTCAACCATCAACACGACCCAAAAGTACTCCCATGCACTTTTTCTTAACAATGACTAGTTAGAAATCCATCATTATTTTTGACTCCAGTATCAGGTACGTACTACCTACTGATTAAAGTAAAAAACCATCTTAATTTCATGGAAATATTTATCCCTAATTAAACACACTTTGTTCAGTTACTAATCATCATCATCATCATCATATATATATATATATATATATATATATATATATATATATATATATAAATAGTACAATGTACCAGCTCGTTTCAAAATACAAAATCAATTGTAATTTATTAAACTTAACGGCAAATAATTTTATATTTTGGAGACTATATTGAAACAAAATTAAAAAATTTAGTTATTCATAATTCCTTTCCTCAAAAAATTTTTGGATTGTGAACTTAATTTACAGGTCCAGCTGAATTCAGAGAATATATATATTTGCTTTCAGTTTCTTCGGTAAGAGTTACATGTATTAATGCAATGCACCCATTTTTGTGCTACCTGCCACTACCTTTAAGCAATATTAGTAAAGGAATCAATATTTTCATAAGATTCTCTCTCACATATAGTCACATGTCTCAAGTGAGAAAGAAAAACACATAAAAATAGTGCTCTCCTAAATATAAAATCCATTTCATCCACGGCTTGCCCCTTCTAGTATAAGAAGAACCGCAAAACAAAACCCAAAGAAATATAAAGCAAGTACCACTTTCAAAAAGACACACAGGAAGAGTAGTTAGCATGGAGTTAACTTTGATCAATTAATCAGCGTCGACACGCATGTAATTTTTTTTTGCGTGTCAACACTGTATTGGTTAATTGATCAACTTATCATGAAATTATTATGAACCGGATCCCGCCTCTGGTATTAGTTATGTGAGTCCAAAATAGTGCATGCAAAAAAGACATACACACACATATATATGTATATACATGTATGTTTATATGGATGCAGTTAGCATGAATTTCCTTAACCAAGATCATCGGTCAGTTAAGTTATATAGTGCCAACACGTCATTGCAGCAAAAATTAATGGCCAAGATTCAATTGGGGAGCAAGGCGTCGTTTGGTAAATTTAATTCGGATTATTTGGATGCAATAATCGGTATAAGGATTATTCGGATGCAGTAATCGTTACAAAATTAATAAAGTAACTTAATCAAATTATTATATTAACTTAACCATTTTTTTTAAATAGATGTTTTTTATAAAAAATAATAATTTAAATAGACGTTTTAAAAAAATGATTTTTTTTAAAGGCGCAAACGCCAGTTTAACTGGCGTTGGTTGGGATTTTTTTTTATTAAGTAACTTTGAAAAAGAAGAAAAGCTGGATAAGTTAAGAGGGAGAGAGAGAGTAAACGCCGGTGAAATTGGCGTTTGATTATTATTTTTTTTTATTTTTTTTAAAGCAAAGATGTCAGAATGAAAAGAGTGAGAGAGAGAGAGTGAACGCCACTTGAATTGACGTTTGAAACATTATTTTTTAAGCGAGAGTTTAACGCCACTTGAATAGGCATTTGAAACATTATTATTATTTTTTTTTTTTAAAAAGCAAAGATGTGAGAAAGCAAATTTGAGAGAGATAGTTGAACGACACTTCAAGTCTACTTTTTTTTTTTTTAAAAAAAGGGGTTTCAACGCCAATTCAAGTGGCGTTCAACTCTCTCTCTCTCAAATTTGCTTTCTCACATTTTTGCTTTTTAAAAAAAAATAATAATAATGTTTTAAACGCCAATTCAAGTGGCGTTAAACTCTGTTTTTCGCTTAAAAAATAATATTTCAAACGCCAATTCAAGTGACGTTCACTCTCTCTCTTCATTCTGACATCTTTGCTTTAAAAAAAAATAAAAAATAATCAAACTCCAATTCCACTTGCGTTTATTCTGTCTCTCCCTCATAACTTACCCAACTTTCTACTTTTTCAAAGGTGCTTAATAAAAAAAAAATCCCAACCAATGACAGTTAAACTGGTGTTTGCGCCTTTTAAAAAAAGCGTTATTTAAAAAAAAAACGTCTATTTAAAATAAAAATTATAAGCCCCTTGTGCCGATTATTGCATACGAATAATTCTTGTACCGATTACTGCATTCGAATAATTCTAATTAGATTTACCAAACGACGCCTTCCGCCCCAATTGAATCTTGCCCATTAATTTTTACTGCAATGACGTGTTGGCACTATACGACTTAACTGACCGATGGTCTTGGTTAAGGAAATTCATACTAACTGCATCCATGTATATATGTATATACATGTATGTATAGAAAATCACCAACAGGCTGCAGGCATGCACTTATATATAGAAAATCCAAAAATTAAAATTAATTAATTTTAATTGACAATTAAAGAGGAGAGAGTTAGAAAAAAAAAAGGAATTAAGGCATTATAATTACCTGGAGAAAAGGGTCCCACAGTCACACCTATACTCTCTTGTTCCACAGGTTTTAGTGTGAGCCTTCCAATCCGATTGAACTGCATAAATCTTTGAACATTTCTCACAGTTCCATTTCTTCTCCCCATGTTTTCTGCAGAAGTGTTTCTTGATTCCTGTCAGATCACCAAGAGCCCTTGAAGGATGATGGTGCACACATGAAGGCTCAGGGCAAACATAGGCTTTCTTTTTCATCACATCCTTACTATTTCTCTGCTTTAGCTTCCATGGGAGATTATGACCTCTCCTATGGAGCTGAAGATTCTGATCCCTCTGAAACCCTTTGTTGCAGATCTCACACACAAATCTATTTGTAGCCATTAGAGTCTTTGGAGATAATGCAATCACTTCAGCATCAGGGTCTGTACCATATTTACATGTTAGCAATTAATAACACGATCATATATAATAGCAAAGAGAAGTCGAAAGAAAAATAATTACATACAATTAAGACACAGGACGTACGTGGTTCACCCAAGTATTGACTGCATATAACCTAATCTCACTATCTCATAACAGCTTATTTAATATATTGCATGCTCCTCCCTATATATGGCGATACAAAATTACCTAATTCACCTAGAAAGTACAAAATTACATAACAATAACAAAATATCTAGCTCTCCGCTCCATGAAAAAGCCCCGTTTCAACTTTTACAACTATTTTCTAAATTAAACCGGACTAGACTTGACGGATACATATATATAAGCATCACCCACATGAAATCTTGGACAAAATTTAATCTAATCTCTAATTAAAGATTAAAAGAAAATAATGCAGACTTGAAAATAAACCTGGGTTTCCTGGGAGGTTTCTCTTCTTCTTGATCTTCTGATGAGGATCAACAGGGAAGATGCTTGAAACCAGTGGATTTAAGCTACCAAAAGAAGAAACACAGCTTGCTTCCTCAGAAAAACAAGTCGAGTTAGTGGACATGACAGCAGCAGGAAACATTGGCTGATCAGATGAAAACAGAACAAATATATATCACCCTAGCTACTATATGACTTTGTTCTTGTTTTTTCTGTTTTGGGTTTTTATACTGCGCCTAATTTCTTGCAACAAACTATTTTACATGTTTAAGAAAACCAACCAAGATTTTTAGAAATCCCAGTCAACAGTGATTTGGTTGATGCCAAATTTTAGCAGGAGGAGAAATCTAGTGAAGATAGATGATGATATGTGATCTTCAAAGTAGCTATTTAACCATGGTTTGCTTATTCTTATATAATTCACATATTCTCTCTCTTAAAACCCTTGCATGCAATCCAGAACATGAAAAGAACAGATAATATGCATATATATATATATATATATATATATATATATATATATATATGAGTATAAGAGAGACAGAGTATAAAGAATAATTATCATTAGAAAGAAATCGAAATGTACAGAAGGTGATGATTACAGTTGCAGACTAAGGTAAAAAAAAGAGCTAAGAATTTGGAGAGAGATAGAGAAAGAAAGAAGAGGATGAGACCGACCCAAGCAAAGAAGAATCCGACCCCTCAAAACTCTTCTCATGATACATCATTTAAAAAAAAAATATTCTTTTTCACTTTGATTAATTATTATTTTTCAACAAATTTTTCTTTGTCTCTGACTTTAGCCCTTTCTGTCTTTGTGTTACTATAAAACACCTAAATCCTAAAAGGGGCTTGATTTGAATGGAATGATACAAAAAGGAAGAGGGACTGCTAATAAAGAATTCTTCTTAGGAGGATGAAAAGCTTAAAGGCAAAGTGATAGAGAATAGGTAGATAATTAGTCATAAAGCATATATATATATATATATATATATATATACACACACACACACACGTATATATTGTTATATATATTTGTTCCGATGTTTAGTAAAAGGGAGGGGAATTTTTCTTCTGGATTAACTTATTATATGAAATTGCTGAAGAAAGAATAATAATTCAATTACTTATTTGGCTACATGGAAGAACATAATCATATAATCTGTAGTAGTATGTCCCCCTTGCCTTTCATATTTTGCTTTAATCTAATTATTGGCACCAATAAGTCAATTTCAACATGAAAATTTGCTTTGTTACATTTTTGATTTAGTTTATCCTTTTTTGCCTTCAATTTTAATATAGTCATATATCCTCAACAAAAGGCAAAGATGAAAATATATTCCAATTCTTTTCTATAATCATTTAATTAATTAAAAGAATGACAAAGGTGGTAATGACTAAATGCTAAATTGTACGTACTTTATCATGTCTCCTCAATTTCTTAATTTCTCTTTGAGATTCATATATATTCTATTATTTGATCTTTATTATTTAATATATTGCATTCAATGTACATTATTAACTCATTCAATTATTAGTGGGTTATGGAATCTTGATAGCTTTCTTGTTTACAATTATTTTGGTGAGGATTTTCACTTTTTGTCTCTCTTTCTTTTGTAATTATTCTCCCAAACATATATCTCAGTGTTGAGTGAAAGCTCTCAAGCCACACCCCACCATGGGGAATGGAATTTAGAAGGTGTTTTCTTTTTCGACTTTTTTATATTCCTAACCCAACCTCAAAGTCATAAACGTATATACCATTCTATCCCTTTAATTTATCCAACTCAAAATTCCATTTGATTTGATATTTATATATAAAACAAATGGTTAAATATGTCATTTATGTGCAAGGAATTCTCTTCTTTAGGGAAGACATGCATGAGCATTATCTAAAAGTATATGTGACATATCCCTTTTATGCTAACGGTTCATAAAGCAAAAAACAAGGCCACAAACAATGCAAATGATCAAGCCATGAACCTCTTAGCATGCAAGAAATAGGACCCATCTACATTTACCCCTTTTATATATACCCACACACATTGCTATATCTATATAGTCTTGCTCTAAATATATAAAATTCTTGGAATCCTATGAGGGTTCATTTGATCTTATATAATCTAGCTAGCTTTTTGTTAATTAAGATTCATTCTTTTCCTTTAGGGATAAGGAGAGATTTATGCTGGAATATTGTTTCATTTTGAGATAGCTAGCTAGGTTTATAAAAAACAAGTTATATATCAAAAAATTAACATACACCATCATTATCATAGATAGAAAATCCAAAAGACAAGATTAAATTTGGAAAAAACATGTCCGCTACTATTAGTAAGGAACGGAATTTGGGTACTACACACGAAGTTTGGACCAATTTTACTCCGTCAAACAACTGATTTTAAATGGTCTACTACAATTAGTAGCGGACGGGTTATTAAACACCCACACTTATTGGATAATTTGTCAAGAATGGCAAAAATTAAGGATATCATCAAAAACAAAATCAGTTTAAGCAATTTGGCAATTAATTAATCACAGTAAGACAAAGCTGAATCTCCAAAGCAAAATAAAAGAAAAACTTGTTCGCCAAATGGCGTGAATGCACCCCAATTGCTTCGTATTGTAAGTGATAGAGGCATATAGCAGGTTAATCGACCAACGGGCGAGAGGGAAAGAAATTGGCTCGCAACGGAGGGAAAGAACCGCAGCAGATTACTCAAAAAATGGCTTGGGTAGGATTTGACCCGAATCGCAGCAGAGGGAAAGAAATTGGCTAGGACTAGGATTTGACAAGATCGAATTGCAGCAGAGGGAAAGCTTTGTGATATTAGTAGTGGACGTGGTATATTATAATTTTGTCATTGACTAGGATTGACCAGGGATAGTAATGTAATTGGTCGGACATGTAATTTTCAGATTTAATCTCATCATTTGGATAATCTATGTATAGAGAGAGGGGGGAAGGGGTGTGGTAAATTAAAGTGGGAGACATGAAGGGCAGCATTTAATTGATGGGTTCAAAAATTGTACTAGTAATAAAAAGAATACGGAAGCACGGTATAATTAAATTTGTTGCACATATTTGTTGATTAATTGTTGACCAATCCAATCCAGATATCTACGCCAATTTGTGTTATGGTTGAAGCAACTAGCTTAGCAGCTTGGTAGTATACTCTTTTGTGAAGTTGCTATGATTACCATATCTCTGAATCATGCATGCATGCATGCACGCACCTTTATTTTATTTTCATTGTTTTACTTTTATATATCCTATATATTTTACGTACATCCTCCGGCTATAGGCTATATATATATATATATATATATATATATATATATATATATATATATATATATAGATGATGATCGGTGGGAAAGAAGAATAACCAAAATGCTGGCATGGGGGCCACACTTTTTATTCACGGGTTCTTCTATTTCCAGATTCTCTCATCTCATGCACTTCTCTTGTAACGAGTTAGCCACTGCAAATGCATCTCTGCAGTATTTCTATTTGGTACGTCTATTCTATAGGCTACCTTCTTAACTTTATAAAACGGATCTTATTCAAGCAGATATTGGTTTTAAAATCAAAAATTGATATGAATTTATTTAATTTATGTTGTTATAATTATAAATGTTTTTAAAAAAATTATTAGTTATAAAATTTATTATTTTCAAATTGTATATGAATTATTTCTATTTTAATTTTAAAAATGTCTTTGATTGATTTTTAAAAAGTAAATATTAATAAAATAAATTGTCTGGAATCCAAATCTATAACAAAAACTTGGAAGCTATTAATGAAATTCAGGTATTTGATGCACCATTAGTACTTCCTTCTACCCAAAAATAAAAGATACGTTTTTTTATATATCCTTTCAAAATTAAAAATACATTTTAATTAATTTTACAGTAAATGAAATTCTTAACAATACCATTTTACATAAATTGTAGATGGATTAAGTTGAGTATTATGCTGCCATGTCGGGAATATGTTCGGAAAAGTTATTTATTTATTTAAATCATCATTTAAAAGTATATATTTAATTTTGAAACGGAATGGATATTTCACCAGTTCACTCAATTTTAATTAATTAATTTGTTCTTATTTCTTTTCTCGCAAATATAGCTTATAGTATTACAAAGAAAAAAAATAAAACACTTCTATAAAAATATCTATAGCAGTTAATTTAAGTTGCGCTCAGAGTTTTACCTACACGGCAAACTAGACATTAACAAGTTAAACCCTCCACCACCTTGCCATTATACACACACACACACACGCGCGAAGAGGATGAAGTACCTCTTTATTTAATATACATTGCTCACTATTTTTAGCAACGGACCGGGCGACAGTTCGATTCGTCACGTATAGCAGAGAACCGTCATCTTAGCTTTTAACGACGCATCGAACCGTCGTCATAATATATAAACCACTTATATGTTGTATAATGACGGACCAAACTGTCGTTAAAGATGGTAAGCAGGGTATATAAAAATAAAGGGATATGCATCAGAAACGGATTATATATATATATATATATATATATATATATATATATATATATATATATATATATGGGACCGCATTCATGGCAACCGGTTGCTGAGAACAACTAAAAAAGTCATGACACAACAACTTGTAGCGGCTTCCCATTTTAATTGTCCCAAGCCGCTACAAGTTGTAGCGTCTTGTCACTATTTATATTAGTTTGTAATATTATTATTGCTATTATATTAATATTTTGAAATATTAGTATATATTAATAATATTTATATTTATAATATTAATATTAATAATAATATTTTGTAATATTAGTAATACTTATATTAATATTTTATAATATTAGTAATAATAATATTAATATTAATAAAAAAATAAGTCGCTACATCTTGTAATGGTTTGGTTTTTTTTTTTTTTAAAAAACGTTTCTCTACAACTTTATCCATCCCATATAAGTACAAATATAATAGAAATTAGGCTCTATTAAAATTTTAAAAGCAGAATTTATTTAAAATAGTAGTGAAAAAAATTAAGTGGACATTAGATGATGATGACGGTTTTAATGTTATTAAGATTACTTTTGGAAAGGTAAGTATTGGATAAACACAGGTACTAGATGAAGATATATGATCGAAGTAATGATCATAAAGTTGAAGGAACTGTATAAACTTGTTATAATAAAAAAAATAAAAAAATTAAGCCACTACATCTTAATAACATAAGATGCATGGGGAGAGAAAGAGAGAGAGAATTAATACATAAATCATGGGGAGAGAGTTTAAAAATAAAATTCATCATCTTCTTTTAGTACAGAGGATGCATAAATCATAGGAATTTTGTTACCACTCGCATGCCGGTGATACTTATAAGAAGGGGGCTATATATATATATATATATATATATATATATATATATATATATATATATATATATATATATGGTATTAAGGGAGACAAGGAAAAAAAACTATTTTTATGAAACTTTTTTAATTTCCCTCGTCTCTCTCACTTTCTATCCTGAAAAACTATCCCATATTTTATGGAGTAATTCTTATTTGAATATTTGTTTTAAATACCACACACAAATATTACTAATAATAACTACACAATACAAATCTTGCCTTATTTGGATCATATTAAGTGGGCCCAGTCATAGTAAGTCCTCTATTTTTATTGTGCTATCTATCAACAAAATTAGCATGAGATGGGCTACCCAAAATCTTCATGTATTCCTAAAATTAAATTTTAATAGTACAAGTTCTCAAAACATTTATTATTATCACATTCACATACTATTCTTCCTTTTAGTGTTAGTTTGGGGATAGACTATAGGGCTGAAAGGATAGACATGATTGGGCGCATCTTTCCTTTTGCTTTTTTGTGCCCACGGTTAGGATGGAATATTTATAAATCAATATTATTAATAATAAGCGAGATAATTTTTGTGAAATATTAAATTTTCACTCGTAACACAAAGACAATTTTCTAAATTCAATGTGAACGGCATCATGGTATTCCTCGACTTTAGGAAGTATTTATTCTTTACATAAATACAACCCCAACCGATCTCAGGGAGGGTTGGGCTATTACTTTGTAGGGTGCAACTTGGATCCCTATTTTATATTTTAAGTTATGTTTGGATTATAGAAATGAAATTTGTGAAAGAATAGAATAGAGGAAGGAAGGAAGGAATGGAATGATTCATTTCTTTTTGACTAGAATAAATATTTTCATACCATCTATCAAGAAATAAAATTTATAAATTTGGCACGAACGAGAATGATTCATTCCATTTTAATAAAACAACTAAACACGATTTTTTTTTGGAAGTGGTTAATATGAAGTTTATTTTGGGCTAGGTTGGTCAATTGACCAATAGAAGACTGACACGCAGACGAAGTTGTATGTGTGTAAATATTCTATTGGTCAATTGACCAACTTACCAAAAAAATAACTTCACGCTAACCGGATCCATTTTTTTCATTCCATTTAAATGACTCATTCTTTTCTTATCTTAATTTTTGTAAGGGAACTGATATTTCTACATGCATGGTCCTCAGATATCTGAGAGGGAATCATATGAAAATATCAATAGTATTCCCCTTTTTGTAATCCAAGAGTTCAATAAATTAAGTATTCATAGGACAAATGGCTTGTTTATTTTAGGGTTCTTAACACTAATATACAACAATTAGAAAGTATTTATAAAAATAAAACATCCACAAAATAACTACAAAAATAACGCAACACAATAATACGTTGCTAAAATTACGGAGCATTGACTCCCTACACGTCAGTTACCGACTTTCATATTTCTAATTAACCGGTCCTAAATTCATGCTAATGAAGAAAATAGGTAACTTTGAAATCAGAGAAGACGACATAGAGGAGAAGATCAACAACAACGACATATAGGAGAAGACGAGATGCAACTCTGAGATCGGATAATAGAGGAGAAGATCAACAACAACTTCAAGATCAACAACAACTTCAAAATCAACAGCAACTTCAAGATCAGTAACTAGCCTCTGTAAGAACTTTGATTGTTGATTGTTGATTGATTCGTTACAGATTTGTATACTAAGGTATTTGAGTTTAAAGTTTATATGCATATAGTTACCCCGTGGTTACCATATACTCGTATATTGGTTACTTTTTTTAAATTTTTCGCTCTTTAATTGGTCGCAAAGTCAGTATACTGACTGTTTTGATTGCAAAATGCATGTAAAATTATGTTTTATATTCTGGTTACTAAGTACATATAAATTGGTTACTGTTTATTATTTATTTGGTTACTGTATAATGCTTATTTATTTACTGTATATTTTAAATGTATATTCTACTTATGCTTTTTATATTGATGGTTACTTATTAAATACATTGGTTACCTTCCTGCAACTGTTGGATCTTTAAGTACATATTGATATTTTTTATATTGATATTTTTTATATTGTTTATTTTTGCTGTAAAATACATGAAAAAATATGTTTTATATTATGGATACTAAGTAAATATATCTTGGTTACTGTCTAATTTGATTTTGGTTAATATATAATGCTGACTTGGTTACTGTGTAATCTTACCATGGTTAATGCATTATATTACTGTGTTTTTTACTGATTTTTTTTATATTGATGGTTACTGATTAACTATATTAGTTACCTTCATACATCTGTAAGTCTTTAATTTGTAACAAAGTCATTACTGATTGTTTGGTTGTAAAATGAATGTAAATTTTTTTTTTATAATCTTGGTTACTAATTACATATATCTTGGTTACTATCTAATATGTATTTAGATACTGTAAGGTGTTTATTTGGTTACTGTATATTGTTATTGTGTTTTATAATTGTTTCTTTTATATTGGTGGCTACTTATTGATTACATTGGTTACCTTCATACAACTATTAATCTGATTATATATTTGTTGATGTATACTATATAATTGGTTACTGTATAATATTTATTTGGTTGCTGAATAATATTAATGTACACTTGTATTGATGTTTTTTATATTCATGGTTACTTATTAGCTACATAGTCTTTAGTTGGTAACAAACACATTATACTGATTATTTTTTACTGTAAAATACAATGAAAAATGTGTTTATGTTCTGGTTACTAAATAGATATATGTTGGTTACTGTCTAATCTAAATTTGGTTACTGTATAATGTTATTATGATTACTGTATAATATTAGTGTGTTTTATTCTGGTTTGTTTTATATTGACGATTACTTATTGACTAAATTGATTAACTTCATATAACTGTTAGCCTTTATATAGTTGGTAACAAACTGATCCGGTTGAAGAACAAGCGTGTCAGCTTATGGAAAGATTTGATCCAGTGACAATTTGATAATTTTTGTCAAATTTAGAGTGTCGAATTTTGACATTTTTGGAGCCTAATTTCATTAAAAATGGGTCAACGATTAAAAGTCACAAAGCTTTGCTCGTGAACTGCAAGGCTTTTTGGTCAAATTTCATCATTTAAGCCTTCAAAATTGCATGTAAAAATTTATTTTATGTTCTGGTTACTAAGATTATGTAGTTTGGTTACTGTCTAATATTGATTTGGTTATTTTATAATATTTATTCAGTTGTCAGACAATGAAGATGATTTCAGGTGTGCTTTATTTCAACGGAACATAAATATAAAGTGTGTAAATATATAATTATTTAATGTTAGTAACCATTAACCGCATGGTTGGTAACATTTTTGATGGTGTACAGTAACCAAAATTGTTATTGATTAATATTTTGATTTTTGATTCCATTATGAGTTGTCAATATAAAGTAAACATATACATTAAACAATTGGTAACTGTTCTGAAATATTTTTATGTAAATTTGGTTACCAATTTAAAATAAAATGGTTACTTCTATATTCATATTTAGTTACCAACTGGACCATTTCTAAATAACTTTTATAACTATATAATTTAAAAGTATCAATGAGCTAGATAAATGGGAACCCTCACATGTACATTAAACACTTGATAACTGTTCTAATATAAATTTTTAATTATTTGGTTACTAACAAAAACTAAAATGGTTACTTTTATATGCAGGTTTGGATACCAACTACACCTCTCGAATTATTTTTATTTTAATATGAGATCTATAAGTAACCATCATATATATAAATGGAAACTCTTAATTATAGTTTCTTATTCCATCATTATGACATGGTATAAATAAAAAAAATATATACATTTAACACTTTATAACAGTCCTGATACAAATTTATAATTATCTGATTATTAATAAAAATAAAAATGGTTACCATATATATAGGTTTGGATATCAACCTAACATTTTAACTTAAATAGCTGACGGATACTGTTCTAAACTAATTTTATGTAAATTTGGTTACTCATAAAAAATAAAATGGTTACCTCTATATGCAGATTTAAATACCAATTGTACAATGTCCAGATAATTTTTGAGTATGTAATTTATAAGTATACATCAACTATATAAATAGGACACTCTCACCTGTACATTTAACACTTGATGTTTGTTCTGATACAAGCTTATAACTATCTGGTTACTAATAACATTAACCATAATGTAACATAATAAAACAGTAACCACACAATTATATGATAGTAATTAGAACATGTTTTAATGGTAACCAAAACAGAAATATCATGTAATGAAACCCATTTTAAGCAATCTATGTATACTAAATAATTACATATTAACCAGAATAAAAAATAAAAGTAACCAAAATTCCATATTGAGGGCACAATAATAGTAGCCAAATCATAAGATAACAGTAACCAAAACATAATAAAGAAGCAACCACATAGTTTTATGAAAGTAACCAGAACAGATTTTAATGGTAACCAAAACAGAAACAACGTCCAACTCAGTTTAGACAACCTTTGTATACTCTCAAATATACATTTAACACTTGATAAATGTCCTGATACAAGCTTGTAACTATCTGGTTACTACCAATAAATAAAATGGTTACCCTTCTATGTATGTTTGGTTACCAACTGCACTTTTCAAACAATGTATCATATCAGACACAATTTAGAAGTAGCAAATACGAACTAACAAACAATGTCAAATCACTGATAATATAATCAAATATATAATCCCATTTACATAAATTACAATAAACATTACAAAATCACTCACCATAACAAATGGTTATGAATATCCAACAAAAACTAAAGTATGAAACACAATCTTTTTAATTTTTGATTGAAATTTAAATAAGGTTTATTTCTTCCCATGACATTTGTCGCCATGATCTCTTTTCGAGAAACATCAAGGGGCTTGTTTGAAGCAAAATTTCTATTATCTCGATAATAGAACATGTATACTTTCTGATCCAAAACCTTCTTCTCACTAACTTAAACAACCTGTGAATCAACAAGTGCAGCAAAAATAAATTAAAAAACAATCAAAAAAATAAAGGACTATTAGACTATGCAAACCAGTTTACGCCACCAATTAGTTAATTAGTCTAACAACTATGATGATGAAGGAGAAGAAGAAGAAGTAGAAGAAATGACTATTAAACTATACAAACCAGTTTACGCCACCAATTAGTTAATTAGTCTAACTATGATGAATATTTTAGAGAGAGAAATACTAGTACAAAAGTTATGGAAGTTGGGAGAAGAAGAAAGTTTAACAACAGAGGTTCACGCGTTTCAAAAAAAAAATCACCCGAAATTAAAAAATCCTAATTGCACTAATATTCCCATAAATTAAAGAATCCTAATTGCACTAATATTGTAAATAATTATGAAAAAATGTATTACTTTTATAATTATTTTGTGGATGTTTTATTTTTGTAATTACTTTTACAAATGTACTTTAATATGTAATTAATCATTTATTTTATGGCTTATTGGGCCTTGCATTTGGGTCACTTCCCAAATGCAAGCTCATCTTTTTGGGTTCAATTTATGTCGTCCATTCACTGATAACTACCGACAAGGATGTATGGATCCTCAAGAATAATTTAGGAGCCATGCAAAACATTATCGTTGTGCATGTGTGGAATAAATATACACATTGTCGTGTCGTATGGTCTAATATCACAATCAAAAAGAGGAGGGATATCAATTTCTAGCACAAAGTGACCGAAATTGGGCCATAATTCTACTGCCTATCTTACGCTCGGCATTCTGCCTACAATATGCTTTTACTATAAAGATCTAAAGTTGCATTCTCGTATGAATGTCGGTTCGCTTACTGCAGAATCTCAAACATTATATATCACTAAAATTTTCTCTTTTGCATAACAATAACAAGATGCTAATTAAGAAGCTTCTTCAAATTCATTATCATTAATTGGGCAGGCAGACAGGCAGTTCACTTTGTTTAGTCTCCAAGTCTTATGTTTGATAACAAAGTACAATAATCAAGGAAGATTCAAGTCGGTTTAGGCAAGTTACTATTCTAGTGTTATAGCACATGTGCCACCCTACTGGGTTCACCAACCAGTGCCTAATCACAACCTCGAGTTGAGAAATGCCAAAATAATTAAGCAAAATCACGCATCAGACAAACACTGTTTACGAATAAAGAGTAGGGTGCTAGCTACTAATATTGGACAGATTTTCACTTTAACTCAATCACCCCTCCATTTATCTGGAATATCAACATAGCAAATATATTTCTAACTAGTCATTAGAGAATCACATACAATACCTCTAACGAGTCTACAGTTGATGAAAATGACTGATGGAGCCAGATTTGCATGACAAAGCAAAATCTTTAACAGAACAAGCGTAGCATCACAATATTTATCGACCACCTTTTTTTGACATGTGATGCATCACCGATCATCTTTCACTCTTGTTTTCACTAAAGCAAAAGAAATAACTTAAAAACTAAATTTACATTGACAAATCAATTGATACTTGTACTTCAAAATATCACTTAACTGAGGTTTCAGCTTGTAGCAAAATTATCTTCAGTTCAACAGAGCTTCGAGCAATCTACATTAATATGAGCCAGAAATAGATTACAAGAGAAAGTCAATCAGTGGTTGTTGCAATAAGTTAATTAATGAAAATGATGCATAGTCTTGTGGGCTTTGATACCCAAAACAAAGATGATTATGAACCTCTGGATAACCATGAGAATGATGTTCTACAACATCTGGCCATAAATTGCTGCAATCTGAATATCTGACCGAGAAAGAGCTAAATGAGAGGAAGGGTTCACCAATAGAAAGGGGAGCAAATATAGAAATGTAGTACAGAAGTTGGAAACACCCAAAAAAAGATTTTTTCTAAGGAAGAAACGGTTTGTAATCTGTCTCCTGTCAACCTCAAGAAAATTCCAGTGAACGTTATTGTCTGATTGTATTAACAAGACCCTAAACTACACAAGAAACGAGAAAAATTAACCAACCAACTACGAAGATCTTGAGCAGTAATCGATGTGGTGAAGAACTATCTATGCAGAACAGGTTCAACTTTTTCTACTTTGGGCCGGGACACAAGGGAACCAGACAAATTGGAGAAGTATTCTCATCTTCATCTTTATGCAGAAGACCTACTACACAGAATAAGACAGAGATTTGCAAAATAACAAAGGAAGATCAGTTCATGACTGAGAAGGTTAATGACGATGAACAAGGAAGTGTAGAGTTAGCCATGTAGAAGAAGCCCAGCTTCCTACTTTGGGCTTGAACCTAAGAAACCCATCCTATCAGCCAGGACATTTACATCTTCCTTTTTACCTTCATCATTTCCCGTCACACCTAATTCATCAAACCCTTCATTCAATAATTCATCCCAGAACCCCTCATCTAATTCTCTATTTCCACTCTCAAATCGCTCAAATTCTCCATGATCTTCCTCTTGTTCACTCCTCACTCTACCAAATCCCTGCATCTCTAATGCAAGTGCTTCTAGCTCAGACACTTGAGAACCACAAAAATCTTCGAACTCTGGAGGCTCAGCTTTAATGGGGTTTAGTCCATCAGTGATTCGGCTTGATTCTCCAATTTTGAAACTTTTATGGCCTTGATCAATTGGGCGCTGCCTTTTCTTAGTAATGACTTCTTCAAGTTCCTTCCTTTTCTCCTTCTGCTGGACTAACTGATGGATAAATGCAGGATTTTGTATAGCTTTTGCTAAGAAACTCATCATTTGTTGCTGTTTTTTCTCGGTACCTTGTAGCTTCAGCTCCATGGATTGAAGGTGAGCTCTGGTATTCTGCTGCTGGTGTCTAAGCTTAACAAGTTCCATAAGTAAAACCTGTTTGTCACGTTTCAGACATTCAACTTCCCCATCTAATCCAAACCGTCCAACTTCAACACAAGTTTCAAGACCTTGTTGTGGAGGAGGCGGCTGAGATGGTGCCTTTCTTCTCTTAATGTTCCTCAGAAGATGCTTCTGACCCCTTATAAATGATTCGTTGGCAAACTCCCATGTATCTGGATCAATCTTTCTAAAACCCTGCATCAGTTAGTATCCATATTCAGAGGTCAACTGCAATTTGTCATTGGACTAAATAATCTCTTGAGGATTCATTCAAAAAGGTAAATCTGTTCCATCAAGGATATATCGAATTGCCACTTGTGATAATGGTTAGAAAATGGACAAATCAATATCTTGGACCAAGTAGATATTAAGAATAAATTTCATGTGCATATCCATAAAAGAGCCTTTGGGGCAAAACCACACACACATATAAACAGAAACGAATACTCGAGTAATTAATTATGCAGCAAAGTGGAAAGGGAAAAAAGCAACAAGATGGAATATAACACGTAAAGAGAAAAACCCTTCAACTGTTTTCAACAAGAATATGTATGTGATACTTTAAGACCAATGAAATGATCAGTTATATAGGAAAAGAATTCAATAAAGATCTGCAAGAACAATAAATTAGAGTCCCATAGTGTACCTAAAAGATAAGGGAGGCTCAAGGCAACAACAGTTAGGGAGGTAGGAAGAGATCTCTTATATATCTTACTTGCAATAAATTAAGATATTCATAATACGGCAAGATAGGTTCTCTTTGGGTCATACCAAACTTTTTTGTTTCACAAAAAGAATCCACTTTTTATTGATAGTAGTACAAAATCACACAATGTCCTCAAGTTTATAATCCTAATTTCATTATCATGCCACTGTTCCTCAAAAAACAACTTACTATTTTGGTGGTAAACATGGAAAAATACATCCTTAGTGTTTGCAAACTTTGTAAATGGGACTATTTTTGTGTAATGAATAAGGTCTTCCTCTTGTTATCCCTATGAGGCTTGCTATACTAAAGAACTCCAGTCCTAGAATTTCTTTGCTAAAAACTGGATAAAGTGGGGACAGTTAAATCAGGACTTTTACTACTAATAAACATTTCACTACTGCATCAGCATAGAATAAACTCAGAGACTACTTCTGAGGTGAACTAGAAAAACAAGGCGCTCTGTTTTACTTTTTTGTTTGCGGTTTGCATACAACATAACCGTGATGTGCATTTATACTCTGGATAGTAAGCAAAGAAAAACTGATATCATTCAAGGGAAACTAATCCGCAGGCTGTTTCCAAGGAGGAGCACTGCCTTGTGGGTGAGCACTTTTTCTTCTCTTGTAAAAGTTATGGGCAGTTCAGCAGTCAGCACTTGAGCTAACAAAAATAAAAATTATAATTATGTCTTTTGCAGCAGCTGTTTACTTCATTTGGAGAGAAGAGATAGCAGCATCTTTCAACATCAACAGCCTACAAGCTAAGTTATAAGAGAAATCGAATAAATATTACAGCTGAAAGCCATGCAATGGAATGGAGTTCCTAGGACTCTTCAATAATGAGAGCTATATTAGCATTGGGAACTTCAAACTTGGGTGATATTTTGTTTATTGAAAATTTTATTTATTTTTTATTCTTTTTTTTTTTTGGGTAAGCAGTGATATGCCCCTAAGTATTATATGGGTTGTTCTGATTTTATAGAACAAACTAATTACAAGAAAAAATAAATGAAAATCTTGAAGACTAAGGCATATCAATAGCTCAAGTAAAAAATCACCCAAACAAGAAACCTTTATTAGAAAAATCATCACCCAAATGACATTTCTAGATGAACTCCATAACTAAGATTAGATGAAATATTCAAGAGCCAAGAAACTTACATAAGTATGAAGCTGCCTAACAAAGCTTGAGAAATTGTTGTGCTTAAAGTATCTTGGAAGAAGATTAATTGAGAAAGTATGAGGATCCCACACTGCAAAGCTGTGACCCCCTCTGCTCCAAGAAACAATATTATCAGTGGTTGGATCATCCACCATATCAAAGGTTTTGTTAAGAAATGGTGGTGGGACAATTTCATTTAGCCCCTCCATTGGCTGTGGCTGCACCGCCATCTCCGGTCCACCGGGCGGCGATGAACTTGTTCCTGGGTACTCCTGCTTAACTGGGTATGAAGGATTCATGATCAAGATCACAAAAAGATTAAAAATACTAAATTGGTTTTTATAAGAAATATCTCAATCAATCAAAGTGAAGTAAAGGAGTCGGATTTGAACAAATAAAAAGATCAAAGATTAGAACTTTTTCATAAAAGAAGTTAGATAAGTTGCATAACAGAGGTATAAAAAGGAAAAGAAAGATTTATTAGGAAATATAGGGAAGTCTTGAGAGTTTGATACTCTACTTTCTTTTTTGGGAAAGGTTAGTTTATGCATGCAGTTGATGAGAAGGTAGTCTAGTTTGTCAAACAAGACCTGAGGAGTGAGTGCCTAAGGATTATATAGAGAAGTTTCTAGAGATTGTGGAAACCTTCCAATTTTCTAATGCTTCTTCAGTTCTTCTCTTTAGTATTTGGGAGGGGGTTTCTAAGAACTTTCTGGAATTTATGGGGGGAGGTATGGTGAGGTGGGGACCAATAAAGATAATAGGAACAATGGTTTTGATTCTCAACGTGGGTGTTTTAATTGGTGGATTCATATGAACTATTAATAACTGGATGTCATCTTTTAGGGTTTGCTAAAAATCACTGAGATATCATGGGAGGGTTTAGAGATGAGAAATGATGATTTGTTTTTTTTTGATAATGTTTTGTTGGTGGAGTAATTTTTAAATCAATAAATTATAGGAATAAGAAAAAGAGGCGCATGTCCAAACATCACCCGTCACCACCGCCCCAACTTGCACATTTTTTAATAAAAGTTTAGGTAACGCTAGAATACAAAAATTAGATATTTTCTTAGGAACCTTCTGGATTATGCTTGTATTCCTAATTTGAAAGACCCTTTGATTATTCAAAATTCCCTCTAGTCCTTGCCAATATAAATAGGGAATGGATCCAGCAATTGAGAATTTTTGAACTAATAATTTAAAATGAATAAAAAAAAAAGAATATTTTTAATTTTGAAATAGATGGAATATGAAAGAAAGAAAGATAGGAATTACAAGCACAGAGGGAATGTCTCTATTGAAGGTTGAGAGGTATACCTTCTCAAGGAGACTTAGGATTATGATTTCTTTTTTGTTCCAAAGCATAGAGATAGATATTCCTGAGATATATCTGTTATTATTGTCAAGAAAATGGATTTGCACATATTAGCCGGTTCTAATAAGAATAATACAACCTTGATTATGAGAGTAAAGATGGATTCTCATCTTTTGATCCACTAATTAGTGGGTTTTCAATAATTACATGAGCTTTTAATATTTTTATAGATAAATATTATGTCAGTAGTTAAGCTAAAACTACCTAGTTTTGGTGAACTTATAAATAAAGTAAGCAGATATGTCACACTAATAGTAATTCCTCCAAATAAGAATTACCAAGAAAAGAAACGGAAGGGAATTTGAAATCTAGTAAAATTATACCATATTGCCTAAATATGAAAATTTCAAAAATTTTGAAGGAAAAAAAATGAAAAATGGAAAATGGAAAAGAAGGAAGATGAGACATTATAATGCATGCACATGTTTAGGGGTATACACTAAAATATAAGGGAAGGGAGGGAGGGAGGGCGGAGGGCGGAGGGCGGAGGGCGGGTGGGGGGAAGAATTAAAAAATACATCATCTGGTGAGCATTTTTTCCCTCCCTTCTGACCCACCCTTGGTTCATGGCTCTTGGCTGTTTACACGACTATGAAGTTCGAGCACCTCTTGATGGTTTGGGTCAACTGAGAGGGCAGCTCGGCAGTCTCGCAAGGCACCAAGAGCATCACCAATGTGTTCATGGAAAGCTGCGCGCAGGTGTAAAAGGTGAATATCTGCTTTGAAAGCAATTGCCCTTGATAGTTCGGCTATGGCTTCCTTCTCCTTGTGATTGTCCATCAATACTATCAAAAAAGAAAAAAGAAAATTGACCATCAGAACTGTTTTAACCAAAGTTTTCCGACTAAAGTACAAGCAGATATCCCAGAAAGAAAAAGAACAAGTTTTGTAGTAAAAACCGCCACTGTCTAAATATCTAACCATATTGTAAGAGCATAATTTTCTTGGGTTTGAGATTGGGAGGGAAACATAACTTGTAATAGGAAGAGGAAGCATATGATGTCATTCACTAATCGTACTTGCAATCTCCAAGAACTCTTTATTAAGCATTGTTTATACAACAGAATAATCAACAAATGCCCACTTTATGTACGAAAAGCCCCAGGAAAACAAACAGGGAATATTTGGAAGAGACTCGTCTAATGTATATCACTTGTTCTTTTAATGACAGTGGAAAACCCAGTCAATGTCGGTGTGCACACTGATAAACCGCAGGGAGCATACAGTAGCCCACCAACAATGGGTCACTTGATTCTATACAGTTTCTCCTTCCAGAGCACTAAATAAGATGCCTTAGAGATGCTTACACCTGACAAACGGGCGGGCGGGCCAGGGCCAGGGCCGGGCCGGGCTCGGGCGGGCCAAAAACGGGTCTGGCTAAAAACGGCTCGAGTTTTGGCGGGCTGAAAAAGTGAGGCCCGTGGCCCGGGTTGGGCGGGCCGGGCCGCGGGTTTTTTCCTACTTTTTTTTTTTTTGCAAAATCTTGATACACCAAAAATAGTAATAATAATAATTTTAATTACTTAAATTAACTACATATCTCAATCAATTAAAATTTTAATAGTATTATAATTTTAGATATTATTCTAAAGGCATGATTTGGAATAATGATTGATTTACTTCCCAAATAAGTAGGGAGAATGCATAATTAAGGGATAATGATTGATTTACTTTCCAAATGTACTACAATAAGTAAGGGATTGCATAATTAAGGGATAAAATTATCTATATTATTGTGTATAGATTTTGAACTTGCAAAGTTGCAATCTAAAAAATTAGTGATTGAGTCGGATTATATATTGCTAGTAATTCAAAGTATATAATCAAATTTGATTCTTTAAAATTATTATAATTTATTTAACTTTTAAAAATAATAAATATTGTAATTAATACTAATATATAGATAATTTTAAATTTTTATAATTATATTATCTAACTTAAACTAATAATTGTTAGTTTAATAGTTTTATACTTTGAAATTATTAACTACATATCTCAATTAATTAAAATTTTAATAGTATTATTAATTAATTACCTACATTAACTACATATCTTAATTATAATTTTCAAATATAGTTAAAATTTATTGAAGATTGCATTAAAAACAAATAGTTGTTGTAGCTTAGTTGGTTTAAACTCTTATTTATTTACTTACAAATCTTGTGTTCAAGCCCTACAAGTAGCAAAATTTTATTTAAAAAAAAACTCACGGGCCACGGGCCGCCCACGGACCGGGCCGTCACGGGCCGGGCCAAAAACGCCCAAGTTTTCATGGACTAAAAAAAGTTAAGCCCAAAGCCCAGTTTTTACGGGCCAGCCCGGCCCGCGGGCCTGGGCCAATTTTGCCATTGCTTAAAACTTAACTTGCACGGATGCTCTTAACTGGCATTTGGAATTAAACTATGCCATTCAGCACTTCAATGGAAGGTCCTTTCTGGCTAAAATCAGAAAAATTGTTCCGGCTGCTACAGTGTACTGCTTGTGGCAGGAGCAGAATAACATATAACAGCGGCATCAATGGTATCATGTGCTTAGAGAAATTGAAGATCATTAGGGAAAAGTTTATAGATGGAGAGGGGTGCACAGGAACTTTGTAAATTGGTTATGTGGTAAGCAATGGTTATTACCGAGGGTTTATTTAGGTGATTACTGTTGCAAGTAATGATCGTAGATGTTATGGTATCCTGTTTGAAGTTTACTGTTATGGTCATTTCTGTATATTATTTTCTTAAAAACCAACATATTATTATGAAGAGAGAGACATCATAGTGGGTCTCAACCTTTAGGTAAATGTCCGATTCTTCATATCTCAAGTGCAAAGAATATTCTTGTCATTGATCCAGGATCCTATGTGTTAGTTTAAGCTTGTTTTAGTCAAAAGCATTTAAACAACGCCAGAAAGACTATAATAGAAAGGGAATTGAATGGGTAGAAAATCTAACCTGCAGCTCGATATCTGTAAGGGTAAACCCGAAGAGGATCTAATCGCATAACCGTCTCTAGATCTGCCTTTGTGAGTTCACGTTCGCAGTACTCAGACCTCTTTTCATAAGCAGATGCATTATTCCGGGCCTTCTCAATCAGTTTGGTCATCTCCTCATATGCAGCAGCCTTGTCATTTCTTCTGAGGAAATGAACACGAGCTAAGCCCTGGTGTGCTCGAGTGTGCCGGATTTTTAGGGCATTGATGTAGCAATCAGCTGCCAAGTCTAGTTCTCCACAGTCAACATAAACACTTCCAAGATTGTTCAGGGCCTGCCAAAATTCAAGAATCAGCAAAAGATTAGAGAATGTTGGAAGTCTAAATTGTTCACCATGTGAATGAATAAAATCATTCAATAAACAGATTAAAGTGAAAATATAATTTCATTGACACACTCGAGTACTAGAATTGAACTGGCAAGCTAAAATACATCATAGCAAAAAACTGAGCAAAAAATTACTTCCATATTACCAGCTTTTATAATTTGTAGAGTACCTAAGTTGATGCTTCTTCACCTTTACTATTCAAGTTTTAGAACTGTAACAAGTGTGAAGGTTGGCATGTCAGTATGTCACCAACTTCCCGTTGATATTGATTTTTTCTTCTTTTTATGGGTAATTGATAGTATTTTTATATTGAATATGCAAAACATAAAACACTAACCGGTTCTTGAAACATATACATCAATAAACCAGCTGGATGTAACTCAAGTGGGCTGGATGTAACTCAAGCGGGAGGTGTTAAAATTGATCGAAATAGTGGCCAAAGTGGGTTCCCAGGTACAGAGACTACAAAAGTTGACAAGTTGTTTTAAGATAGTACCACTTAACTGCCAATCCAAATACTTTGTGTTTAGATTTAATTAGTACCGCAATACAGTCTCAACTTACCAACAAATATGTTCTATTACCTACATCCTATTATTTAGAATTCTATCAAACAATAGAAAAGGTTTTGTATTTTTGAACATGGCAGCAAGTTAATAATAATAAAAGAAGACATACCTGACCTTTCCGTAACCTATCTGAGGGGCACTTCAAGGCATCTTGAAGAAGTGATACAACAGCAGAGGAACAAGATGGATCTGGGCTAGAGTCGGCCAATGCATATGCTTTCAGAAAGAAGGCCTCAAAAGATCTCTTGAGGGTAATAGACTCCTCAGCTTTCCGCAGCCCTTCATCACAATGACCTGTATCATATAAGATCCATCCCTCATAAACCAAACGTTCATGTTCGCTTGATGTATGCTGGCGAGCCAATTGCAAACTTCGCATGGCTGCGTCTGGACAACTTAATCTGATCAACCATGACATGACAAAACAATCAGCTCAGTTTTTTCAATCATGATTGCTACTTTATACAAATCATTTTGGATTATATATGTCAAAGTTATTCAACACAATAAATTATTAGAACAATTTCAGAAAAGTAAAAGAATTAATGGAAAGATATGAGCTAAGAAGATGTGACAATGATGGAACCAGCAAAAAGCTCCATAAAGAAAAAGATTAAAGAAGAGAGCTATTTCAGAATTTGGTTCAGAGTTGGTTTAACAAGAAGCTTAGAAGTCTGTCCTTAATTTCTATAATTTTAGTAATCTCATCTCTAACTATCTTGTTCTACATCAGACAATCACATACTCTTTCTTCTTAAAAAAAATAGGTAAGCTTATCCCCAAGTATGGGGGATTGGAACCAGCGACTTGTGAGGCTATTCCTTAAGGCCTCTGCCATTTCTCCCACATACTTCTCTTTCAGCACACCTCCCTGATATATCATTCATGCGTCATTAATCATTTTAAAACTCCTATTTAATAGGGATATTGGGAAAAAGGGTACTTCTCACACTAGATAACTCTCTCAAAACTCAATCAATTATATAATTCACTGTATATAAAATAATAGAATGCATCCCTATTTTTAATATTCATAAACAACTTTCCTAACCCAAATTGGATTCTAATAAGATAATAACCAGAATTATAAATAAAGTAAATTCATAAAATACAACTTCTAGATTTATTTATTTATTTTTATTTCCATGCGCTTAAAAAAACCAAAAATGTTTATATTGGTCTAACCAAGGCTCACGGGCTCATCCTGCATCAGCTAACTTGGCATGTGGGTAGCCGTAAACAATAACATCTCCACCTTCTTTGTGAATCTTCATCAACTGAAGTTATTAATTTAAGATTTTATCTTATACTCCCTCCGTCTGAAATGAGAGTCCTATCTCCTTTTTTTGGCTTTCTTTTCAATATTAAGGTTTCCATAGGATGTTGGCATAATTTTTTCTAATAATTAATTTTAGCATTTAAAGTTTACTACTGAAAAAAGATCATCCAAAAAACTTGAGTCTAAGCACGTCTTCTACAAACTTTATTATTTAAAAAAAAATCAATTCAAAAAGTAGGACCTCTTTTCTAGATAGTGCAAGTACTATTTTTTCCAATAACTCAATAAAATTTTAGTACATCTTATGTTTCCTGAAAGAATTATTACAATGTATGACAAATAAACCATTGGTAATTTTCACCCATGGCCATGTACAGTAGAATTGTTAAAATTAATGCCAAAAAACAAGCAGAATATCGAACATACCTAAGGAGAAGCAAAGACTGTCTGAAGTACAGAATTCCTTTAGCTGCATCTGATTCAAGCATCTGGTATATTACAGAGAGGGATCCAATATCATCAACCGAAGACCATCGATCATACAATTGCAGCCAACAATCAGCAGTTGTCCAGTTAGGAACATGCTCAAGCACAAGAGTACAGAGTTGAGATGCTGCAACATGTCCTTCAAACATCCTATAATCTGGGCAAAGCGTAAGAATTGCCTGAACATCACAAATGGCCGATTGGTAGTTCTCAAGAGCTAGATAGAAACAAAATCGGAGCTCCAAGCATTCTAATGCTAACTTGAACCCAATAACCCGATTGATTTCTGCAAGAGCAGATTGAACACTTTCTTTCCTCATCAAGGATGCAGCTCGATACATGTAGGGGAAAGTAAGTGTAGGGTCTAATTCAGTTGCTTTCTCAAGGTCTTCCCATTTATTATCCCCTTCACAGTATAGTGATCGCTCCTGGTACATCCAACCAAGTGGCATAAAAGAGGAAATGACAGAGCTGAGTTTCTCATAAGACCAAAGTTTATAACCCTTGATGTGGCCTAGCCTGGCCAACCCAACAACAGAATAAGCATGGCCTGCATTGAATGCCACCTCGAAAATCCGTTCAGCTTCATCATATTCTTTCCTCAGTAGTCTTACACATCCCAACCAATGATATGCCAACAATCTCTGCCGGCTATTTTCAGCAGAGTCCACCAATTGTTCCAAGAAAAGGGCTGCTTTATCAGACGTAGGATCTAAATTCATGGCCACTTCACCTAAAAAACAGAAGAGTGAAAATGAGGTCGACCCAACCATGATTGACCTATGCTGCTTATTAGCATGGGTTAACAGTTCAACAACGCGACCGTCATCCAGAGATTCAGGAATATCATGTAAGAATACTTGCAAACATGATGCAGCAAGAACAGGAGAATGCTCTTCAAGTGCATATTCCATTAGTTCCACTGCATCTTGCCTGGAGGAGACCAGAGAAGCAAGTTTCCGGTCACAGGCATCCTTGAGCTTTTTGCAGCAAAACTTGTTGGCAAATACAACGATTTCTAACAAAAGATCTGGGGATACTTCATTTAAACTGCCATTTAGGCTGAAGTCACTGATCACCCTCATACCTGACGCAGAAATATTGTTTTCAGACAAATCTATCTCCTCACAAAGTGATTCTGCAAAACATCCGTTAAGCATGGCATGGAATGGAGCTGAAAGGCCGGCAATTTTCTGCCTGTCACACGGTATCGTCTCATTTCCAACCCGAAAAGAGACATTTCTTGAATTATGGTTCCCATTTGCCATAATGTCTCCAAAGAAACTTGAATTTACATTAGTATGAAGTTCAGAGGCAATGTCCATCATTTCAAACTCTTGTGTGCACTTGCCACACGAGGAAAGTAAATCTGAGATAAGTTCTTCACCTTGCTTCTCATACTTTAACCATGCCCCAAAGACGAGTTTCTCATGAACAGTGCTAGACTTGAGCCAAGCCGACCGAAGGCTTCTCTTCATCAGTTTCACTTCCCCAAGGCCTTTAAAGACCTGAAACTGCAACAAATAGAGATTTGACCTCTCATGTGGAGGGCACGACTCGAGATCTTCATGAATTTCAGCTAAAACTTCTACATAATCAACAGGCTTAAAGAATGGAAGGATTGGTGGTTCTGGAACCTTAATAAGAGATTCTCTACAAGCATCAACAACCAAAAAAAATGCCCATGATTTAATTTATGAAAATGAGAGGAAATTCAAAAGACTTTGATTCTTCGAATGATAACTGAGAAATGTGAGCTTACATAGAAGAAGGTGACTGAGCTGAAAATTTGGAAAGCTTCCCTCTTTCAACTTGAAGCCATGATTGTGCATTGATGGCATTGAGATGTGTTTCTTTACAAGACTCAGAAGGAAAGAAAGTCCTCATTGGGTATAGAAGAAAAAAAATCCCAGATCTCCACAGTAGCTAGAAAGGTCTCTCACGAGCAATTAAACCCACAAAATCAAATATAAACAAATAGTTCTCTAGTACACAATTACACCCCTCAGCTCAAATATATTTACCATTCTTCAAGCAGCAAAATTCTCATTCCAGGGTTTCTTCTATAATTTATAATATGATAAAAAAAAATTTTAAAAACAATAATCTAAGCCATTAATTTCTTTTACATGCTTCACTCTTTACCTAAAAATCAACAGTACCTATAATTTTATCAGTACAAACGACGACAATAAACCATAAACGGCCAACGACCCACCAAAGATTACGTAAGATCTCTGCTGGAAACACAAACAAAACCACATTAGTCCATTAAATATTCATCTACAAACAAAAACAAGAAGGAAAGAGGCCCACTAACCTTTTTTGGAATGTAATGAACTAGATGAAGTTCAAACAAAAAATAAAACCAAACCCACTAAATTTCTAGCCTGATTGAAGAAACCCAAATCAAAAAATCGGGAAGGGAGCTGCCAGAGAGCGCCAGATCAAAGTAAAAGAATTCAAAGAAAAATCAGACTTTCACTTTCTTTCTTTTGTTTGGTAAAAGGAAAAGTTATTTCCTTTTTTTATCCTCTTTTCTTTTTTACCCTTCCACTTTCTTTTTCCGTTGCAGACCAAGAACGATTGCAGCAACTGTCAGTTGGGGAAACAAAATCAGATGCTCCATTAAAAATGGTTAATAAATTTTTTGATTTGATGGCACGTGAGAACGACAGCGTA
This sequence comes from Panax notoginseng, assembly GCA_016801055.1. Classification (NCBI taxonomy): domain Eukaryota; kingdom Viridiplantae; phylum Streptophyta; class Magnoliopsida; order Apiales; family Araliaceae; genus Panax; species Panax notoginseng. Next base: position 8,798,739 of record CM029013.1, read on the forward strand.
TTTGGGCAATTGTGGCAAAACAATTGCTAAGATGGGCTCCTTAGAATTTAATAAATGAAATTGTTACTTTTACAACACTGTTTTTATATTTTTATATAAAAAATATTGCTATTGTCGATATAACAACACTTTTACATATAAAAATATAATTTTTCCTTATAAATTTATCAATTTCTTTTAATAAATTGAATTATGAGTGCGATGAAAATATAGGGAGACAGACGGTCAATGCAATAATGCAATACTTAAACAATAGATATAGGTTGGACCCACTTGAAAAACAGAGGAATAATTTCTGATCATTTCTGTGTGAATTTGATTTGGTCCTTGCCTCTTGATATCTTGGTTCTTGGCACCTCAATTTTAAACAATCATTACATTTCAATTTAAAAATGAAAGAAAAATACTGCTTCCGTCCTCCAAAAGTTGTCTTCATAGTTCATATTGCATACAAATTTAAAACTCCTAAATATGAATTAATATTCTAAATTTTTTTATTTTTTTATTTTAAAGATCGTCTTTTTAATTTTTTAAATTAAGAGATTAAAAATTGTTTGTCCAATTTTTCAGTTAGAGGATTAAATTTTTAAATTTTTTCTGATTACATCTAATTAATAATGTCACGTCAAAAAATTAGTGACATTACAGCAACACGTGACTAAAAAATATTTATGTAATATTGAGTCTCATTTTAACATTTATTCAATTAATTTTTTATACTAAAGGGTAAATATAAAATCATTATTAATTTTTAATATAAATTTAATGACAATTTTACTCCTTTGGTATTAAAAAATAATTATTGATGATTATGAAATAAACTTAAAATTCAATGTATTAATTTATATTTTGACCTTAATTTTTTTATATCAAAATGAATAAAATTGTTACTCCCTCCGTCCCAAATTAATTGCTTAATTTTGACTTTTTTAAGTCAAAATGACTATTTTTAAAATTAATAATTAAGCATATATAAATATATTTCTAAAATTATAAAAATTGAGATTAGTAATAAATTGTATATACTTTCTTTTAGTTATAATCTCTTCACCTATATTTTAGCAAAAATAGTAAAAAGATTAGTTTTAAAAATGGTCAATTTGACTTTAAAAAATTAAAACTGAGCAATTAATTTGGGACGGAAGGAGTATTATATTTATTATTGATGATTATGAAATAACAAGATATTAATTAGTACTTCCTCTGTCTCATGATAAAAGTCTTTATTACTATTTTGACTAGTCCCATATTAAATATCCACTTTCCTTTAAAAACTAAACTTTTACACATATTTTTCTATTATACCCATAGCATTAAATATCTCATATTTTTTTTATTCTAATTCTCTCTCCATATTTAATAAGTATAATTAGTTATGTTGTCAAAATATTTTGAATTGAAAAGTTAGAAAGTCACTCTCTCACCTACATTGAAAATAATTAATGACATTATTATGGATAATTTTGTCATTTTATTCCTCTTTTTAATATGTGTGAAAAGTTCACCAGGACTTTTATCATGCGACAGAGGGAGTAGTACATTTATACATTTTAAAATATTTATCATTATATGTATTATTGATAAAAATTTTAAGCTAAGTTTGTAATGTCTTAAATGTACTTTTAAATTTTTTTGGTATAAAATATTAATGGAATAAATATTAAAATGAGACTCAATATTAGGGCTGAGCAAGTAACCAAATTGGAATCGAAATCGCACAAAAAATTACACGAACCGCACCAACGGTTTCAGCGTATGTGGCGATTTTAGGTGGATTGAATAACCAAATTTACGGTTTCGGTTTGGTTACTAGCCAAAACCGCACGCATAAAACAGAAACAACATCATGTGTGTATGTGTATGTATGTATTATCTCTAGTAAATTCTAAAGTTACTTTTCACTTGAACACGCTCAGAGAAAACCTCAGTCTTGCATTGTCATTTTTTCACCAATTGAAATAAGATAATTAGAGGTTATAGAGTCCAAAAGTAAGTATTTATGTGAAACCCCAGATTTTATGAATAAATATTTAATTTTTCTCGAAATAATTTTTTTATATTATGGTGTGGATTTGATATAATAGTTATGGGTAGTATTTATAAATTTTGTAAAGTATGCAAGTTGTCATATTATATTCGATTGGTCGGGGAATATTCGTTTTAACAGGGAATATTCGTACAACGACACAATCATTGGTGGACTCCACAACGGAATTATTGTCGGATTGAGAAAACGACAAAAATACTTTATGAAAATAACTGCGGAAGTTTTACCGTTGATACTGTTGAACTACTCGGTAGTAAAAGTACAGTAATACGCGTGGTTGCATAGTAGCACACGGTATTGATTATTGATGCTTATGTGATAAGTCACTCAGTTTGATTCAATTATTGTCAGTTAATAATATGAATTATTTAGCGATAATGACGTTTTGTTTTATTCGTATTATTAACGTAATAAAACAGAAACATCTTTTTATATAAAACAGAATACTTTATTAAAGTTATTCTATAAATAGAATATATTATATTTTATTTAAAAGATTTTTCTTTAAATATGGACCGTCAGATTAAAGTAATCAATCTGGACCGTTCATGGATTAGTTACTATGCATTCTATTTTTCTATAAATAGCAGCTCATTCCTTCATTATTTCTTACGAATTCACTGAACTCTAGAGAGAGAAACTATAGAGAGAAACTATAGAGAGAGAGAAGAAGAGTATTCTGCTATTTAACTACTTCCTTATTTCAGCTCTTCTTTAAGACGGTAAGGGGTGTTATTCTTTCTTATTCATGAAGAGAACTGTTGTTATTCCATTTCTTATTATTCTGTTGGAATAACCTGTATAAGCGGTCTACCCTATACTTGGTGACATTCTTCTATTATTCTGTTGGAACATCTTGTCTGTGTGTTTTACACCAGACCTTGTTCCGTTTTTGTTATTATTCTGTTGGAACATCTTGTCTGTGTGTTTTACACCGGACCTGGTTCCGTCTTGTTATTATTCTGTTGGAACATCCTGTCTGTGTGTTTTACACCGGACCTGGTTCCATTATTTATTTTTCTGTCGGAATATCCTGTCTGTGCGTTTACGCCGGACCTGGTTATTATTCTGTCGGAATATCCTGTCTGTGCGTTTACGCCGGACCTGGTTCCATTATTTATTATTCTGTCGGAATATCCTGTATGTGCGTTTACGCCGGACCTGGTTCCATTATTTATTATTCTGTTGGAATAACCTGTCTGTGCGGTCTATCGTATGCATGGTGATTTCTTTTGTTATTCCATTCTTTATTATACTCAGTTGGTTAAGTTTTGACTTCTATACTCCATGAAATTTGTGGAATATCCTTGACATTTACGCTTCATCTAGTATCTATTCATGAAAATATTCTCCTGATCATTCTTGAATTTTACTCCACAAAGTAGTATCATGTTGACAATTTGGATGTTGTTAATTCTTGGATAAATTAATTCTTGAACTTGTTTTATTGAATTCTTATATCATTGTCATCATCCTCATGTTTATATTCTGTTGAAAGTCATCTGTGGCCTGTAGTGCATAGATGGACTTGGTATGATTATGACCATGGATTATTCGGTGTAATCATGACCGTAATGTTACAAATAATGTGGTAAAAGTCCTCATTGGCCCGTAGTGCATTGATGGACAGTTGTTGGCATGATCATGACCATTAATGAATATACGAATATCCTTGGCCGTAGTGCAGGGGTGATTCGATGATGTGGATTATTTTATTAAGCTGAGTCTCAGCGATCACAGTGTTGGAAAATCTTTTAAATCATAAAAGATAGTAGAGTTTATTTTCTACTTGACTCTCTTAATGGATTGCTTGTTCCGCTACAGTTAAACTTGATGTCTATTATATTTTATCAGTTTAACATTGTTGAAGGCTAATGATAATTTATTCTGCATTATCTTAGTCATAATATTTCTTACTGGGCTAGTTGAGCTCACCATTTCTTTCACTGTTCTCTTCAGGAAATGAGAACGTAGCTGGGGCAAGTCGGGGAACGGAGTGATGGTCCGAATGATAGTATTAGTTAGTAGTCCTCACTATTCTATGTAATGGTGTGTTAATAAATGTAATGAGGACTCCTTTTGAGTATGAATACTCTCTAGAAGATAATATTTGTATTCAAACTCACAGTTTATGTTTTGTCGTATTGTACACGACAGTTGTATTAGTAAGTTGTATTTGTATTCTGTACTATGTATCTGACGACCCAAGATGGGTGATGTATACCTAATTTTGGGGGCGTCACAGTTGGTATCAGAGCTTAGGGATATGATCCCTGGCTAGGATGTGAGAATAGAACTAGGAGGGGAGAGACGGGGAATTCCTTCGCTAGTATGACCTACCTAAGTTTATTTGGTATTTAATTGGTCGGTCAAAGTATAGGGATAATATGTTGCATGTCAATTAACCCTTGTTTTGTGGCAGTGTTTAAAATGGCATCCGAGAATGTTGAGAACATCAATGGAGCACAGGAGACCGTTGAGTCTCCACAGATCAATAATCAGGACAATGTGCAACAGGATGACGATAATCCTCCTGTAAACAACAACACTGATCAATTGTCAAACGATGGTACGTTTAAGAGCTTTTTAGAATTCATGCAACATCAGGCGAAGACGGCTCCTATTTGTAATGCAGGAGGAAACAATGACAACTCACGGTTGGTCACCGCTAAGCAATTCAAGGAGCTAGGACCGCCGGAGTTTTTGGGAAAGCCAGAACCACTTAAGGCAGAGACGTGGTTAAAGCAAATCACCAAGATATTTGATGTCTTGGGATGCTCCGAGGAGCAAAAGGTTCCCTTTGCCACTTTTATGTTGCGTGAAGAGGCAGATTACTGGTGGGAATCTGTAAAACGTACCCAGCCTGACGCACTCAAGATGTCTTGGGAGAAGTTCTAAGAACTGTTCAATGACAAGTACTTTCCCGAAAGTATTCGTCACATGAAGGAGGTGAAATTTATCAAGTTGGAGCAAAACAACATGACCGTGTCGCAGTACGAAGCCAAGTTTGCCGAGTTGTCCCGATTTGCATCCCACTTGGTGGATAATGAAGAGAGAATGACGCGGATATTTTTAAGAGGTTTGAAACCGGAGATACGTCAATATCTTATTTCTCATAAACTGTGTTTGTATTCAGATGTTGTAAATAAGGCTCAATTAGTAGAACGTAATAACGAGTCAACGCAATCAAAAGAGAGCAACCGAAAAAATGATAATACTGGTGATAACAGTCATCAAAGCGGTGACAATAAGCATGGAGGGAATCAACATGCCAGAAATGGTAACCACTTTAATGGTAATCATGGTCAAAACAATAAGAATGGACATTTCAAGAAGAGAAAATTCAACAATGATGGAAAGACGTCAGCACCAGCACCCGTTGTTAAGGAAGGAGAGCGACCACCTATCATATGCTTCAAATGCGGAGGGGAGGGACACATCAGTCCAAACTGCGCGATGCCATCCAAAGCATGCTATAATTGTGAAAAAGAAGGTCACTTAGCCCGATTTTGTCGTTCACCGAAGACAAGTTCAGATAGGATGGAGGCACCAAAGACCGTGTGACGCCCCCAAAATAGGTATACAACACCCATTCTGAGTCGCCAAAATACATGGTACAGAAACAACTACATCTTTATTACAACACAAGAACTGTGAGTTTAAATACAAATATTGTCATTTAGACAATATCCACACTCAAATAAGTTCTCATTACAATTATTGATACATTATTTCACAAAAATGGTGAGGACTACTAAAGTAACTTCTAGAACCATCATTCCATATCCCGACTAGTACTCGCTACATTCTCGCCTCCTGAGAAAAATGGAACAAAAGGAAAAGGGTGAGCTCAACTAGCCCAGTAAAGAACATTATAACTAAGATAATACAGAACAAATTATCGTTAGTCTTCAACAGGGAAAAATCTAATAGAATACAATAGACAACAAGTTTTAAATCAATAACTGCAGCGGAAACAACAAACCATTAAAAGAGTCAAGTAGAGAATGAGTTCTACTATCTTCTAAGATTTAAAAGTCCATCATCAATATTTTATCCCTGTAACAGCAATCAATAACCATCTTTAATCAAATATTCATCTTTGCACTACAGGCCAAAGATATTTATTTGTATCACCAGTCGGTCATGTTCATCTCAACACCTGTTCATCTTTGCACTACGGGCCAAAGATATTCATCAGTTAATCATTCATCTTTGCACTACGGGCCAAAGATATTCAGTAATATCATCATTTAGGATTGAGGATGATGAAAAATATCTTAAAGAAAACGAATCCAGTGAAACAAAATAACAAATATTAAGGATTCGTATTTCGATTTATCCATGTCCAAAAATACCTTATAATTATTTATAGTGAAGTAGAATTTAAGAATGATCAAAACATGGATACAATCAAAGCTAGTACCCAGAATAGATATTTTGGACGAAAAGAAAAAAATTTTATTTTTCGGTGAATAGTAACTCATGAATAGTAACCCCAACGTGAAAAGTTTCAAATTTGATAAAAATTTCCAACCAATATTTCGGCATAATGATATTGAAGAAATAATATCATTTTTGAATAAAATAACATCCCTTACCTCGTAAAGACAGTACTTCTGGTCGGAATACCGGTATAAGGCTGAAAGACACTTGCTCTAATGAATAGAAACTCTCAAAGTATCTAAATACTCACAAAATACACTCAATAATCTAGAGAGAGAAAGAGAGAAAACTTGTTTCTGGTGTGATTTTCAATTCTAACTTAGCCCTCTATTTATAGGAAAATGTTAGCACGCCGAAGCAGACTTAACCTGCAACCTGATGGCTTTACCTGCTACTATTCCCACCCACCACATTTGAATAAAAATCTCAGCACATTTCTTCACCAACCAAGAGTGGGGCCCACCAATTCTAGAATTTTCTAACAAAATGATTAACTCCGAAAATTCAACAATTTCTAAACCAGTCATCTCGTAAAATTCATAATAAATCATACATTCATTTTTAACGGTTCAAAATTTGTGGACATATACTCAACTTATATATGTATAACATATCCAAAAATTACCACGATCCAACGGTCGGATTAAAAATTATAACCCTCGCAAAATATCTCAAAAACCCTGATTTTTAATACCTCCATTCCGACAAAAATACTGATAAAAATCTCAACATTAACTCCTTCATTTTTAACCACAAAAATATATCCCTCATTTATATCCACAAAAAATAAATATTTCCTTATCATATGAATCAATAATTAATTATTCACAAATAATATTACAGAATCACATTTATGGCAACCAGGCCGTTCTCAGGAAAGAGGGGGCTTTCCAATAAGGATTTCTCCTTACTGGCGCGCAATTAGATGACCAAACCTCTCCTTAGACAGAACTTTCTAGACATTGCCAATAATGTTATCTAATAATATTATTCAAATAATATGAATTATTGATCTGATAATGGGAAATACTGTATAGTGACAATTATTGAAACAACAGTAATATAAAATATCAACGCAGCAATTATTGAATCAATAAAATAAAATACTGAACAGTAATTACTGTAACCATTATTGAGTAGTGCCTTCTTACGTAAGAATCAATAATTGGTGCAATACAGTGTGCTACTGTGTAACAACGCGTATTACTGTGTTTTAACCACCGGGTATTCCAACAGTATTAACGGTAACAACTACGCCGTTATTAATAAACAACATATACTTGTCGTTTTCTTCATCCAATCGCTTTCCGTTATGGGGCCCACAAAAGACTGCGCCGTCGTACGAATATTCCCCGACAGGAAGAATATTCCACGACCAAACGAATATTCCCCGACAACAATGAATATTTTATAACCACCTGCTTATTTGAAATATTTGCGCATTTTACCCATAACTAACCTCATTAATCAATTTAACACTTACTATTTCAAAATAATAAATAGAGGGAATTTAAATTTTATTTATTAATAATTTGGGGTCTTACAACCTCCCCTTCTTATGAAATTTCGTCCTCGAAATTGACGTACGTACCTGGTGTTTCGAAAAGATGAGGATACCTCGCTTTCATTTCCGTTTCCAACTCCCAGGTCATTTCCTCAATAGCATGGTTTCTCCACAAAACTTTAACTTGTGGTATGACCTTCGTGCGTAGGACATGCTCCTTTCTATCCAAGATCTTGACAGGTACCTCTTCGTACGTTAAGTCTTCAGCTATCTCGTCCGGTTCTAACTCAATAACGTAGTTTGGGTCTTTCACATATTTACGTAACACAGATATATGAAAAATATTATGAACACGAGACATACTTGGAGGTAACGCGAGTCTATAGGCCACATTTCCTACTCGGTCAAGAATCTGAAATGGACCAATAAATCGTGGATTGAGCTTTCCTCTCTTCCCAAATCTTGTAACTCCTTTCCATGGAGCCACACGCAACAATACATGATCCCCAATGTCAAATTCCACGTCCTTTCGATGAAGATCCGCATAACTCTTTTGTCGATCCTGTGCCGTTTGTATACGTTGTCGAATCGTTTGGATCTTCTCTGTAGTCATGCGTACCAACTCTGGTCCCAACAATGTTGCTTCACCCACCTCGTCCCAGCATACTGGAGAGCGACACTTTCGTCCATATAATGTTTCAAATGGGGCCACACCTATACTTGCCTGATAACTGTTATTGTAAGAGAATTCCACCAATGGTAGGTACTTATCCCAACTCCCTTTGAAATCTAGGACACAAAGTCTTAATAGATCTTCAAGAGTTTGAATAGTCCTCTCTGATTGTCCGTCCGTTTGAGGATGGTATGCCGAACTAAATCGTAAATCTGTGCCCATAGCTTTTTGCAAGCTAACCCAAAATCTTGAAGTGAATCTTGGGTCACGATCCGAAACTATGGATACTGGCATGCCATGCAGTCTCACAATCTCATCTACGTATATACGAGCAAGACGTTCAAGGGAATAAGTCTCCCGTATCGGCAATAAATGAGCAGACTTGGTTAATCTATCAACAATAACCCAAATAGCATTTATGCCTTGAGAAACCGTGGGAAGACCCGTAACGAAATCCATGGTAATGTGTTCCCACTTCCATTTCGAAATCTCAAGTGGTTGCAATGGACCCTTTGGCACTTGATGTTCCGCCTTTACACGTTGACAAGTTAAACACCTCGAGATAAACTTTGCAATCTCTCTCTTCATATTATTCCACCAAAATGTATGTCGAAGATCACGATACATTTTGGTACTTCCAGGATGGATTGCAAATGGTGTATTGTGTGCTTTCATCATGATCTTGTACTTCAAATCAGAATTGTTAGGAACACAAAGTCTGGAGTGGACTCGAAGTATTCCTTCTTCATCGATTCTTGCTTCTGGAATAGAACCTTCCTGCACTTTCTTCTTCATACGCATCAGCTCTATGTCCGTAGCTTGAGCAGCTTTAACTTTATCGATTAAAGTCGGTTCTACTCGTATATTTGATATCATCATGTGGGTACTTGGAGCCTTCATCTCTATCCCCATCCTTTGCAAGTCATACAAAATGGGCCTTTGTGTTAACAACATTGCACTCGTACCCGCATATGATCTTCTACTCAATGCGTCAGCTACTACGTTTGCTTTTCCAGGATGATATTGGATGGTATGATCGTAATCTTTCAACAGCTCGAGCCAACGTCGCTGCCGCATGTTGAGTTCCTTTTGGGTGAAGAAATATTTGAGGCTTTTATGATCTGTATAGATCTCCACTTTCTCCCCATACAGGTAGTGTCTCCAGATCTTCAACGCGAAAACTACTGCTGCCAACTCCAAATCATGAGTAGGATAATTCCTCTCATATTCTTTGAGTTGTCGCGAGGCATAAGCTATGACTTTCCCATGTTGCATGAGAACACATCCTAACCCTTTGCCTGAAGCATCACTGTAGATAACAAATCCATCCGAACCAGATGGTATTGTCAGAACAGGTGCCGAAATGAGTCTCCTCTTAAGCTCTTGAAAACTCTTCTCGCATTCCTCGCTCCATACGAATTTGATATCTTTCCGAGTCAGCTGAGTTAACGGGGTAGCGATTCGAGAAAACCCTTCCACGAATCTCCGATAATAACCAGCTAAGCCCAAAAAGCTACGTACTTCGGTCACCGTCTTTGGTTGCTCCCAACTTTGTATTGCTTCAATCTTCGCCGGGTCAACAGATACTCCATGTTTTGACACCACGTGCCCTAGGAAAGCTACTTCCTCAAGCCAGAACTCGCATTTCTTCAACTTAGCATATAACTTATTTTCACGCAGCCTTTGGAGTACCAGCTTCAAATGATGCTCATGATCTTCACGGCTTTTGGAATATATGAGGATGTCATCAATAAAGACAACAACGAACTGATCCAAATAATCCTTGAATACTCGGTTCATCATATCCATGAAAGCCACAGGAGCATTAGTCAATCCAAAAGACATGACTAGGAACTCATAATGCCCGTACCGAGTTCTGAAGGCAGTCTTTGGAATATCCTCAGTTTTAACCTTCAGCTGATGATATCCAGAACGAAGATCGATCTTTGAAAAAAATTGTGCTCCTTGTAAATGGTCAAACAGGTCATCAATACGAGGTAGCGGATACCTATTCTTAATAGTGACATGGTTTAATTCCCGGTAATCAATACAAAGTCGCATACTCCCGTCTTTCTTCTTTACAAATAAAACAGGAGCACCCCAAGGAGATGTACTAGGACGAATGAAACCGATGTCCAACAACTCTTGTAGTTGGACCTTTAACTCCTGAAGTTCAATAGGAGCCATTCGATATGGGGTTTTAGAAATGGGCTTTGTACCAGGTTCAAGATCAATAAAGAATTCAATTTCTCGTTCCGGGGGTAGACCGGGAAGTTCTTCAGGAAATACGTCAGGAAAGTCAATAACAACAGGAATATTATTCAAATTTGACGTGTCTTTATTCAAATCCATAACATGGGCTAAGAAAGCTTGACATCCGTTTTTTAATAAACGAATGGCTTTATGGCTTGATATAACAGTGATTGATTTTAATGGCTTAGTTGTTTGAATTCGTACAACAGGTTGGTTAGGAATATGAAAACTAACAACCTTACGAAAACAATCAATTTTGGCATGATGAGTAGTTAGCCAATCAATCCCTAAAATCACATCAAAAGCAAGTATCTTTAAAGAGATAAGGTCAACAGGTAAGGTGATGGTGCCAACTTGGATCACACAAGATTTATAAACAGTGGATGTGATGAAAGTTTCTCCTAACGGAGTCTCCACAGATAAATCAAAGTCTAACTTCTCCGGAGTCAAGTTTAAACGTTGAGCACAAGCAGGAGAGATAAAAGAATGGGTAGAACCGGTATCTAATAAGGTATAAACTTCGCATGAATTTATGATTAGCTTACCCGTGATCACCTCGTTTGGGTTCCTCGCATGTTGACCAGTCACGACAAACGCTCTTCCAGGAACCGTTGACTTGATCTTTTCTGGGATAGCTTTTTGAGTCACCATCCCCGCTGGACTTGGTTTTGCTATAGTGCAATCTCGAGCGATATGTCCTTCCTTTCCACAATTATAACATACCTTAAACTGTTGTGGGCAGTTTGGGCTGATATGTCCTTCTTTTCCGCACTTATAGCATATAATCGGTGGTCGTTCTCCTCCCTTGGAACCAGTTGCTGCTGGTGCTGACGTCTTCGTATTGTCATTGTTGAATCTCCTCTTTTTAAAATCTCCTCCCGACTCGCTTTTTCTATTTTCATAGCCACGATTACCACCAGAGTGGTTGCCGTTCTTGTCTGTATTTTTCTTTCTCCGCTGGTTATCATTGTTCTGATGACTGCTGTCACCGATATGATCCTGGTTGTGGTCCCTCAGTTGACCGTACTCATTATCTCGCTCTAATAATTGAGCCCTGTTGACAACATCTGAATAGAGAGAAAATTTATGAGAAATGAGATATTGACGTATGCCGGGTTTCAAACCTCTCAAAAACATCCTCGTCATACGTTCCTCATTCTCCACCAAATGAGGTACAAACCTGGACAACTCTGCAAACCTCGCCTCGTACTGAGACACCGTCATGTTATTCTGCTCCAGTCTAATAAACTCTACCTCCTTCATATGACGAATACTTTCAGGAAAGTACTTGTCATTGAACAGTTTCTGAAATGTCTCCCAAGACATGCTGAGTGCGGTTGGATGGGTACGCTTCACAGACTCCCACCAGTAATCTGCCTCGCCACGGAACATAAAGGTGGCGAATGGAACCTTCTGTTCCTCCGTGCATCCCAAGACATCGAATATCTTGGTAATTTGCTTGACCCACGTTTCCGCCATGATCGGATCCGGCTTTCCCTTAAATTCTGGTGGTCCCAATTCTTTGAACTGTTTGGCTGTGACAAACCGTGAATTGCTATCATTTCCTCCTGTATTTTGAACACGAGTCTCCCTCGTCTGGTTTTGCATGAATTGCAAAAAACTTCTAAACATTCCATCATTCATCATCTGCTCATTGGTGTTGTTCACAGGAGGAACATTGCCAGCCTGTTGTACGTTCTCCTCGTTGGTAAGCACCGGTGTCTCCACGGTCTCATTTACTCCACTGTTAACATTCTCAGTCGACATTCTCAAATACTGCCATAAAACAAGGGTTAATTAAATAAATTAACAAATCACATAATACCCCTATATTATGACTGACCAATAAATAAGCTTAGGTAGGACACACTAGCGAAAGATTTATTCGTCTCTCCCCTCCTAGTTCTATTCTCCGATCTCCGCCAGAGATCATATCCCTAAGCTCTGATACCAACTGTGACGCCCCCAAAATAGGTATACAACACCCATTCTGAGTCGCCAAAATACATGGTACAGAAACAACTACATCTTTATTACAACACAAGAACTGTGAGTTTAAATACAAATATTGTCATTTAGACAATATCCACACTCAAATAAGTCCTCATTACAATTATTGATACATTATTTCACAAAAATGGTGAGGACTACTAAATAACTTCTAGAACCATCATTCCATACCCCGACTAGTACTCGCTACATTCTCGCCTCCTGAGAAAAATGGAACAAAAGGAAAAGGGTGAGCTCAACTAGCCCAGTAAAGAACATTATAACTAAGATAATACAGAACAAATTATCGTTAGTCTTCAACAGGGAAAAATCTAATAGAATACAATAGACAACAAGTTTTAAATCAATAACTGCAGCGGAAACAACAAACCATTAGAAGAGTCAAGTAGAGAATGAGTTCTACTATCTTCTAAGATTTAAAAGTCCATCATCAATATTTTATCCCTGTAACAGCAATCAATAACCATCTTTAATCAAATATTCATCTTTGCACTACAGGCCAAAGATATTTATTTGTATCACCAGTCGGTCATGTTCATCTCAACACCTGTTCATCTTTGCACTACGGGCCAAAGATATTCATCAGTTAATCATTCATCTTTGCACTACGGGCCAAAGATATTCAGTAATATCATCATTTAGGACTGAGGATGATGAAAAATATCTTAAAGAAAACGAATCCAGTGAAACAAAATAACAAATATTAAGGATTCGTATTTCGATTTATCCATGTCCAAAAATACCTTATAATTATTCATAGTGAAGTAGAATTCAAGAATGATCAAAACATGGATACAATCAAAACTAGTACCCAGAATAGATATTTTGGACGAAAAGAAGAAAATTTTATTTTTCGGTGAATAGTAACTCGTGAATAGTAACTCGTGAATAGTAACTCATGAATAGTAACCCCGACGTGAAAAGTTCCAAATTTGATAAAAATTTCTAACCAATATTTCGGCATAATGATATTGAAGAAATAATATCATTTTTGAATAAAATAACATCCCTTACCTCGTAAAGACAGTACTTCTGGTCGGAATACCAGTATAAGGCTGAAAGACACTTGCTCTGATGAATAGAAACTCTCAAAGTATCTAAATACTCACAAAATACACTCAATAATCTAGAGAGAGAAAGAGAGAAAACTTGTTTCTGGTGTGATTTTCAATTCTAACTTAGCCCTCTATTTATAGGAAAATGTTAGCACGCCGAAGCAGACTTAACCTGCAACCTGATGGCTTTACCTGCTACTATTCCCACCCACCACATTTGAATAAAAATCTCAGCACATTTCTTCACCAACCAAGAGTGGGGCCCACCAATTCTAGAATTTTCTACCAAAATGATTAACTCCGAAAATTCAACAATTTCTGAACCAGTCATCTCGTAAAATTCATAATAAATCATACATTCATTTTTAACGGTTCAAAATTTGTGGACATATACTCAACTTATATATGTATAACATATCCAAAAATTACCACGATCCAACGGTCGGATTAAAAATTATAACCCCCGCAAAATATCTCAAAAACCATAATTTTTAATACCTCCATTCCGACAAAAATACTGATAAAAATCTCAACATTAACTCCTTCATTTTTAACCACAAAAATATATCCCTCATTTATATCCACAAAAAATAAATATTTCCTTATCATATGAATCAATAATTAATTATTCACAAATAATATTACAGAATCACATTTATGACAACCAGGCCGTTCCCAGGAAAGAGGGGGCTTTCCAATAAGGATTTCTCCTTACTGGCGCGCAATTAGATGACCAAACCTCTCCTTAGACAGAACTTTCTAGACATTGCCAATAATGTTATCTAATAATATTATTCAAATAATATGAATTATTGATCTGATAATGGGAAATACTGTATAGTGACAATTATTGAAACAACAGTAATATAAAATATCAACGCAGTAATTATTGAATCAATAAAATAAAATACTGAACAGTAATTACTGTAACCATTATTGAGTAGTGCCTTCTTACGTAAGAATCAATAATTGGTGCAATACAGTGTGCTACTGTGTAACAACGCGTATTACTGTTTTTTAACCACCGGGTATTCCAGCAGTATTAACGGTAACAACTACGCCGTTATTAATAAACAACATATACTTGTCGTTTTCTTCATCCAATCGCTTTCCGTTATGGGGCCCACAAAAGACTGCGCCGTCGTACGAATATTTCCCGACAGGAAGAATATTCCACGACCAAACGAATATTCCCCAACAACAATGAATATTTTATAACCACCTGCTTATTTGAAATACTTGCGCATTTTACCCATAACTAACCTCATTAATCAATTTAACACTTACTATTTCAAAATAATAAATAGAGGGAATTTAAATTTTATTTATTAATAATTTGGGGTCTTACATACCGTCCCAGAAAAGCCAAAGCCAGTAGTTTAAGAGAGATCGCTTTTTTCGTGACGAGGAACCTGAATAAAATTATCACGGGTATGTTAGTCATAAACTCTTGCGAAGTCTATACCGTGTTAGATACCGGTTCTACTCACTCTTTTATTTCACCTAGTTGTGTTCAATGTTTGAACTTAACTTCGGAGAAGTTAGACTTTGATTTATCTGTTGAAATTCCGTTGGGAGAAACATTTGTTACCTCCACTATTTATAAATCTTGTTCAAATCAACACTTTCACGTTACCTGTTGATCTTATCTCTTTGAAAATACTTGCATTGATGTGATTTTTTGAAACGATTGGTTAACTGCTCATCATGCTTTTCGTAAGGTTGTTAGCTTTCATATTCCTATCCAACCTATTATGCGAATTCAAATAACCAAATCACTAAAGTCAATTATTGTCATATCAAGCCATAAGTAAAAATTTCCGTTCCTTTCGTTGTTGACTTCCTGGTGTGGAATGCACCGAAGCTAGACTTTCCGTAGGAGACGTTGTAAATGACGATGGCAAGTTGATAGGTATCAATGTGACGTGTTATCCAAGTCTTGGATGAGGGTCACAGTTTTGAACGATATTTCTATTGTTAATAAATTTCTTGACGTATTCTTGAAGACTTCTTAGCCTACCCCAGAGCGTAAAATTGAATTTTGTATTGACCCTAGTACAAAACCCATTTCTTAAACCCTCAAATATTTCTTCAACTAAAACGAACGTAACATGCGCCAAAGACGTTGGCTCGAGCTGTTGAAGATTACGACCGTACCATTCAATATCATTGTGGAAGAACGAACGTGGTAGTTGATGTGACAACCCCAAAATAGGTCCATTCCACCCAACCCATTCTGAGTCGTCAAATACATGGTACAGAAAACAACTACAACTTTATTACAACAATTGTCGTGCAAAATACAACAACACATATGCTGTGAGTTTGGATACAAATATATACCAAATGTGACTCATGTTCCAACCGTGGACATCACCTCACAATAACACCTTACATAAAGGTATAGTCAAAAACTGTTTTAGAAATTAGAATCTTTGGGAAATGCTCAAGGAAACCTTCGTACATGGGAGGCCATGCGTCTAGGTTATGATAGATATCATATGGCCACAGAATTATTCTTGGTTGACCCAATAGACCCCAAAGAAAAACGAGAAGATTACTATCATATTCTTCCCAATGGTGAGTCTTCTCTTGACTTATCATTATCTCCACTGTCTCTAATTGAGAATTATACTTCAAACAAACACCAAGATTATATAGGTAGTGCTCGTATATATACTCAGCAAGTGGATGAGCACAACCCTGTCTTATGATGACACGAGGTTGTATGTCATTAGACATCTTGTATGATAGTGACAAAACACCCTTCCAACGTTGGGTTCGCCTCACCCTATTTTCTTCACCAAATATAACTACTAAATGATGACCACCGTTCTATTCCCTTGTTACCCCCGCTCGACCCAGCTACACTCTTATTACCTGAAAGGAAATGTGAAGCAAAAGGGTGAGCACAACTAGCTCAGTAAAGAATATCATGACTAAAGATAATTAAATTATCAATAGCCTTCATCAATAATAAATCAGAGATTTAGAACATATGATAAATGATAAAAATTTCAACCATAGTTGCAGCGGAACATGCAATCCATTAGAAGAGTCAAATAGATCATAAAGTCCATTATCTCTTCCATGTTAAAAATCCACCAACAATGTTTTATCCATGTAACATCACTCAATAGTTCCTTTCCACAATCATATGAATAACTCATAATCATAATTGTGACTATAAATTTTTCTTCGCACCCAGGACGAAGAATATTTTCATCACCTGTCTTTACCTGAAACATCAAAGATCATGGTTATACCAAATCACAGTTCCTGTTTATAATCATACTAACAAATCCATCTTTGCACTACGGGCCAAAGATATTCATCAACAAACCATCTTTGCACTACAGGCCAAAGATATTCAACAACAGTTCATCTTTGCACTACAGGCCAAAGATATTCATCAACAATTCATATTTGCACTACAGGCCAAATATATTCATATCTCAAAGAAATATATAATCATTTCAGAATTTATATAAACAATAATTATAACCATGTTGATCAATTCACCTTTGCACTTAAGCTTAAGATATTCAATTATAAATTCAATGGTCATGATCATACCAGTCACAATTCAACTTTGCACTACAGGCCAAAGAGAACCCTAGTCATGATCATACCAATAATCTACCCATCTTTACACTCCAGTGAAAGAGAATTTCAACATCAGAGTTATAAAAATGTTATATATGATGATAAAAATAATATGATCAACATATAGTTTTAATCTCAAGAGTAATATTCGTAACTCATGAATAGTAACCCCGACACAAAAGATAGAAATTCTACAATAAAATTCATACCAATATTTCGGTATAATGATATTGAAAGAATAATATTTCTTAAGCTTATAAACAATTTATTTTAAATTATTTACACTTTACTAAATAATGCATTTAATCATTCTAAAATACCAAACTCATAAGATTTTATCACCAATAATCAAAACCCTCATCAAAAATCTGCATATACCTCATATAGGATTCTCAAGCCATAAAATCCTATTTTTCAATTTTCTTACTTCGCATAACATATTTAATTCATTCACTCATAACTAGTCCATTTTCATGAAAAATACCAAATCAGTTCCAAAAATATTTCTTTTCTGGGATTTAGCATAATATAGTCCCATAGTGAACATATATTTTTCTCAGAATTTTTAAAAGTCATTTACTATTTTTCATATGGACAAAACAGCCGAATATTTAGACATTTATCAAAAATTGTACTTTTATCTAAAAATTCTGAAATTTACAGAGTATACTTCTATCATATACATGTACTCCCAATAAAAATTTCATCAATTTTGGAGTTAACCACAAGGAATTATAAGCGGTTACTTTTAAAATAGTCTTTTCTCATAAAATTCATAACTCTCAATCTATACATCCAAAAATCACCATTTTTGGACACAATCAAGAAAACTCATCAAAATATCATTTCAAATTTTTCCAGAATTTTTGAAGATCAGAAAAATTACGAAACTGAAAATTATAACAACCCTTAAAATCCATTACTATCCCTTACTATCCCTTACAATCCCTTACAATCCCTTACCTCAAAAGAGCAGCACTTCTGACTGGAATGCAAAGCTGAAGGAAACTTGCACTGAATAGCAACTCTCAAAGTATCTAAATACTCACAAAATATGCTTCATAATATAGAGAGAAAAAGAGAGAAAGCTTATGTTTCTGGTGTGATTTTCAATTCTAACTTAGCCCTCTATTTATAGAAAAATTTTGGTAGGTTTGACCTGCAACCTGATGGCTTTACCTGCTACTATTCCCACCCACCACATTTGAAATATAATTCAGCACATTTCTTCACCAACCACAAGTGGGGCCCACCAATTCTAGAATTTTCCACCAAAATGATAAACTCCGAAAATTCAATAATTTTTAAACCAGTCATCTTGTAAAATTCGTAATAAATCATACGTTCATTTTTAACGGTTCAAAATTTGTGGATATATACTCAACTTATATATGTATAACATATCCAAAATTTACCACGATCCAACGGTCGGATTAAAAATTATAACCCCCGCAAAATATCTCAAAAACCCTGATTTTTAATACCTCCATTCCGACAAAAATACTGATAAAAACCTCAACATTAACTCCTTCATTTTTAATCACAAAAATATATCCCTCATTTATATCCACATAATATAAATATTTTCTTATCACATGAATCAATAATTAATTATTCACAAATAATATTACAGAATCACATTTATGACAACCAGGCCGTTCCCAGGAAAGAGGGGGCTTTCTAATAAGGATTTCTCCTTACTAGCGCGCAATTAAATGACCAAACCTCTCCTTAGACAGAACTTTCTAGACATTGCCAATAATGTTATCTAATAATACTATTCAAATAATATGAATTATTGATCTGATAATGGAAAATAATGTACAGCAACAATTATTGAACAACAATAATACAAAATTTCAACGTAGCAATTATTGAATCAATAAAATAAAATATTGAACAGTAATTACTGTAACAATTATTGAGTAGTGCCTTCTTACGTAAGAATCAATAATTTCAAAAATACTGTGCAATACCGTGTGCTACTATGCAATAACGCGTATTACTGTATTTTAACCACCGGGTATTTCAACAGTATTAACGGTAACAACTACGCCGTTATTTGTAAAAACTTAATTTTGTCGTTTTCTTCACCCGACAGTTATTCTGTTATGGGGCCCACAAATGTCTGCGTTATCGTACGAATATTCTCCGACAGAAAGAATATTCCACGACCAAACGAATATTCCCCGACAACAATGATTATTTTATAACCACTTGCTTATTTTGAAAAAAATTTCATATTTCACCCATAACTTTAAACTTTTATCAATTTAACCATTTACTGAATAGTAATTATAAGAAAAATTGAATACTTTTATTTCATAAAATTCGGGGTCTTACAGTTGACGTGTTGAGTAGAAGATCGTATGTGTTTACGAGGGCGATGTTGTTAAAACAAAGACTCATTTCGTATAACTTACAAATGACGAAGATAGAGTTAAAGACTCGAGGGACCCATATGAAGATAACGAATATACGAGTAAAGTCGACTTTAATCGATAACGTTAAAGCCGTTCAAGCTACACACCCGGAGCTGATGAATGTAAGAAGGTTCAGGAGGGCGTTATTGTAAGACCCCGAATTTTATGAAATAAAAGTATTCAATTTTTCTTATAATTACTATTCAGTAAATGGTTAAATTGATAAAAGTTTAAAGTTATGAGTGAAATATGATTTTTTTCAAAATAAGCAAGTGGTTATAAAATAATCATTGTTGTCGGGGAATATTCGTTTGGTCGTGAAATATTCTTTCTGTCGGGGAATATTCGTACGACGGCGCAGCTATTTGTGGGCCCCAAAACGAATAACTGTCGGGTGAAGAAAACGACAAATTTGAATTTTTACAAATAACGGCGTAGTTGTTACCGTTAACACTGTTGGAATACCCGGTGGTTAAAATACAGTAATACGCGTTATTGCACAGTAGCACACGGTATTGCATAGTATTTTTGAAATTATTGATTCTTACGTAAGAAGGCACTACTTAATAATTGTTACAGTAATTACTGTTCAATATTTTATTTTATTGATTCAATAATTGCTACGTTGAAATTTTATATTATTGTTGTTCAATAATTGTCACTGCACAGTATTTCTCATTATCAGATCAATAATTCATATTATTTGAATAATATTATTAGATAACATTATTGGCAATGTCTAGAAAGTTCTGTCTAAGGAGAGGTTTGGTCATCTAATTGCGCGCCAGTAAGGAGAAATTCTTATTGGAAAGCCCCCTCTTTCCTGGGAACGGCCTGGTTGTCATAAATGTGATTCTGTAATATTATTTGTGAATAATTAATTATTGATTCATATGATAAGGAAATATTTATTTTATGTGGATATAAATGAGGAATATATTTTTGTGGTTAAAAATGAAGGAGTTAATGTTGAGGTTTTTATCAGTATTTTTGTCGGAATGGAGGTATTAAAAATCAGGGTTTTTGAGATATTTTGCGGGGGTTATAATTTTTAATCCGACCGTTGGATCGTGGTAATTTTTGGATATGTTATACATATATAAGTTGAGTATATGCCCACAAATTTTGAACCGTTAAAAATGAACGTATGATTTGTTATGAATTTTAAGAGGTGCTGATTCAGAAATCAGGTTATAAATCATTTTTGGTGGAAAATCTAGAATTGGTGGGCCCCACTTGTGGTTGGTGAAGAAATGTGCTGAATTATATTTCAAATGTGGTGGGTGGGAATAGTAGCAGGTAAAGCCATCAGGTTGCAGGTCAAACCTACCAAAATTTTCCTATAAATAGAGGGCTAAGTTAGAATTGAAAATCACACCAGAAACATAAGCTTTCTCTCTTTCTCTCTCTATATTATGAAGCATATTTTGTGAGTTTTTAGATACTTGGTGAGTTGCTATTCATCAGTGCAAGTTTTCTTCAGCATCATATCCGATATCCAGTCAGAAGTACTGCTCTTTTGAGGTAAGGGATAGTAAGGGATAGTAAGGGATATTAAGGGATTTTAAGGGTTGTTATGATTTTCAGTTTCGTAATTTTTCTGATCTTCAAAAATTCTGGAAAAATTTGAAATGATATTTTGATGAGTTTTCTTGATTGTGTCCAAAAATGGTGATTTTTGGATGTATAGATTGAGAGTTATGAATTTTATGAGAAAAGACTATTTTAAAAGTAACAGCTTATAATTCCTTGTGGTTAACTCCAAAATTGATGAAATTTTTATTGGGAGTACATGTATATGATAGAAGTATACTCTGTAAATTTCAGAATTTTTAGACAAAAGTACAATTTTTGATAAATGTCTAAATATTCGGCTATTTTGGCCATATGAAAAATAGTAAATGACTTTTAAAAATTCTGAGAAAAATATATGTTCACTATGGGACTATATTATGCTAAATCTCAGAAAAGAAATATTTTTGGAACTGATTTGGTATTTTTCATGAAAATAGTCTAGTTATGAGTAAATGAATTAAATATGTTTTGTGAAGAAAGAAAATTGGAAAATAGGATTTTATGGCTTGAGAATCCTATATGAGGTATATGCAGATTTTTGATGAGGGTTTTGGTTATTGATGATGAAATTGTAAGAGTTGGCATTTTATGATGATTAAATGCATTAATTAGTAAAGTGTAAACAATTAAAATAAATTGTTTATAAATTTAAGTAATGTTATTCTTTCAATATCATTATACCGAAATATTGGGATGGATTTTATTGTGGAATTTCTATCTTTTGTGTCGGGATTACTATTCATGAGTTACTATTCACGATTTCCTATTCATGAGTTACGAATATTACTCTTGAGATTAAAACTATATGTTGATCATATTATTTTTATCATCATATATAACATTTTTATAACCCTGATGTTGAAATTCTCTTTCACTAGAGTGTAAAGATGGGTAGATTATTGGTATGATCATGACTAGGGTTCTCTTTGGCCTGTAGTGCAAAGTTGAATTGTGACTGGTATGATCATGACCATTGAATTTATAATTGAATATCTTAAGCTTAAGTGCAAAGGTGAATTGACCAACATGGTTATAATTATTGTTTATATAAATTCTGAAATGATTATATATTTCTTTGAGATATGAATATATTTGGCCTGTAGTGCAAATATGAATTGTTGATGAATATCTTTGGCATGTAGTGCAAAGATGGTCTGTTGATGAATATCTTTGGCCTGTAGTGCAAAGATGAACTGTTGTTGAATATCTTTGGCCCGTAGTGCAAAGATGGTTTGTTGATGAATATCTTTGGCCGTAGTGCAAAGATGGATTTGTTAGTATGATTATAAACAGGAACTGTGATTTGGTATAACCATGATCTTTGATGTTTCAGGTAAAGACAGGTGATGAAAATATTCTTCGTCCTGGGTGCGAAGAAAAATTTATAGTCACAATTATGATTATGAGTTATTCATATGATTGTGGAAAGGAACTGTTGAGTGATGTTACATGGATAAAATATTGTTGGTGGATTTTTAACATGGAGAAGATAATAGACTTTATAGTCTATTTGACTCTTCTAATGGATTGCTCGTTCCGCTGCAACTATGGTTGAAATTTTTATCATTTACCATATGTTCTAAATCTCTGATTTATTATTGATGAAGGCTATTGATAATTTAATTATCTTTAGTCATGATATTCTTTACTGAGCTAGTTGTGCTCACCCTTTTGCTTCACAATTCCTTTCAGGTAATAAGAGTGTAGCTGGGTCGAGCGGGGGTAACAAGGGAATAGAACGGTGGTCATCATTTAGTAGTTATATTTGGTGAAGAAAATAGGGTGAGGTGAACCCAACGTTGGAAGGGTGTTTTGTCACTATCATACAAGATGTCTAATGACATACAACCTCGTGTCATCATAAGACAGGGTTGTGCTCATCCACTTGCTGAGTATATATACGAGCACTACCTATATAATCTTGGTGTTTGTTTAAAGTATAATTCTCAATTAGAGACAGTAGAGATAATGATATGTCAAGAGAAGACTCACCATTGGGAAGAATATGATAGTAATCTTCTCGTTTTTCTTTGGGGTCTATTGGGTCAACCAAGGATAATTTTGTGGCCATATGATATCTATCATAACCTAGACGCGTGGCCTCCCATGTACGAAGGTTTCCTTGAGCACTTCCCAAAGATTCTAATTTCTAAAACAGTTTTTGACTATACCTTTATGTAAGGTGTTATTGTGAGGTGATGTCCACGGTTGGAACATGAGTCACATTTGGTATATATTTGTATCCAAACTCACAGTATATGTGTTGTTGTATTTTTCACGATAATTGTTGTAATAAAGTTGTAGTTATTTTCTGTACCATGTATTTGGCGACTCAGAATAGGTTGGATGGAATGAACCTATTTTTGGGTCGTTACAGTTATTCTAGAAGTAAGAATCGACGAAGAGAGGAAATCTCAACTCTCGATTTAGTTGGCCCATTTGAAATCCTCGATGAAGTAGGAACTGTGACCTATAGACTTGTTTTACCGCCAAGTATATTGCGTGTTCAGAACATTTTTTTTTACGTATCGATGTTACGTAAATATGTGGATGACCCGAACCACATTATTAATTTAGAACCAGACGAGATAAAAAAGATTTAACGTATGAGGAGATACATGTTAACATCTTGGATAAGAAGGATCATATTCGATGCTTAAAGGTTATACCTCAAGAGTTAGAATTTGAAGTGAAGTCAAGGTATCCTCACATGTTCGGCATACCAAGTACGTACGTAAATTTCGAGGGCGAAATTCCATAAGGAGGGGAGATTGTGAAACCCCAGATTTTATGAATAAATATTTAATTTTTCTCGAAATAATTTTTTTTATATTATGGTGTGGATTTGATATAATAGTTATTGGTAGTATTTATAAATTTTGTAAAGTATGCAAGTTGTCATATTATATTCGATTGGTCGAGGAATATTCGTTTTAACAGGGAATATTCGTACAACGACACAATCATTGGTGGACTCCACAACGGAATTATTGTCGGATTGAGAAAACGACAAAAATACTTTATGAAAATAACGGCGGAAGTTTTACCGTTGATACTGTTGAACTACTCGGTAGTAAAAGTACAGTAATACGCGTGGTTGCATAGTAGCACACGGTATTGATTATTGATGCTTATGTGATAAGTCACTCAGTTTGATTCAATTATTGTCAGTTAATAATATGAATTATTTAGCGATAATGACGTTTTGTTTTATTCGTATTATTAACGTAATAAAACAGAAACATCTTTTTATATAAAACAGAATACTTTATTAAAGTTATTCTATAAATAGAATATATTATATTTTATTTAAAAGATTTTTCTTTAAATATGGACCGTCAGATTAAAGTAATCAATCTGGACCGTTCATGGATTAGTTACTATGCATTCTATTTTTCTATAAATAGCAGCTCATTCCTTCATTATTTCTTACGAATTCACTGAACTCTAGAGAGAGAAACTATAGAGAGAAACTATAGAGAGAGAGAGAAGAAGTGTATTCTGCTACTTAACTACTTCCTTATTTCAGCTCTTCTTTAAAATGGTAAGGGGTGTTATTCTTTCTTATTCATGAAGAGAACTGTTGTTATTCCATGTAAGACCCCAAATTATTAATAAATAAAATTTAAATTCCCACTATTTATTATTTTGAAATAGTAAGTGTTAAATTGATTAATGAGGTTAGTTATGGGTAAAATGCGCAAATATTTCAAATAAGCAGGTGGTTATAAAATATTCATTGTTGTCGGAGAATATTCGTTTGGTCGTGGAATATTCTTCCTGTCGGGGAATATTCGTACGATGGCGCAGTCTTTTGTGGGCCCCATAACGGAAAGCGATTGGATGAAGAAAACGACAAGTATATGTTGTTTATTAATAACGGCGTAGTTGTTACCGTTAATACTGTTGGAATACCCGGTGGTTAAAACACAGTAATACGCGTTGTTACACAGTAGCACACTGTATTGCACCAATTATTGATTCTTACGTAAGAAGGCACTACTCAATAATGGTTACAGTAATTACTGTTCAGTATTTTATTTTATTGATTCAATAATTGCTGCGTTGATATTTTATATTACTGTTGTTTCAATAATTGTCACTATACAGTATTTCCCATTATCAGATCAATAATTCATATTATTTGAATAATATTATTAGATAACATTATTGGCAATGTCTAGAAAGTTCTGTCTAAGGAGAGGTTTGGTCATCTAATTGCGCGCCAGTAAGGAGAAATCCTTATTGGAAAGCCCCCTCTTTCCTGGGAACGGCCTGGTTGTCATAAATGTGATTCTGTAATATTATTTGTGAATAATTAATTATTGATTCATATGATAAGGAAATATTTATTTTTTGTGGATATAAATGAGGGATATATTTTTGTGGTTAAAAATGAAGGAGTTAATGTTGAGATTTTTATCAGTATTTTTGTCGGAATGGAGGTATTAAAAATCATGGTTTTTGAGATATTTTGCGGGGGTTATAATTTTTAATCCGACCGTTGGATCGTGGTAATTTTTGGATATGTTATACATATATAAGTTGAGTATATGTCCACAAATTTTGAACCGTTAAAAATGAATGTATGATTTATTATGAATTTTACGAGATGACTGGTTCAGAAATTGTTGAATTTTCGGAGTTAATCATTTTGGTAGAAAATTCTAGAATTGGTGGGCCCCACTCTTGGTTGGTGAAGAAATGTGCTGAGATTTTTATTCAAATGTGGTGGGTGGGAATAGTAGCAGGTAAAGCCATCAGGTTGCAGGTTAAGTCTGCTTCGGCGTGCTAACATTTTCCTATAAATAGAGGGCTAAGTTAGAATTGAAAATCACACCAGAAACAAGTTTTCTCTCTTTCTCTCTCTAGATTATTGAGTGTATTTTGTGAGTATTTAGATACTTTGAGAGTTTCTATTCATCAGAGCAAGTGTCTTTCAGCCTTATACCGGTATTCCGACCAGAAGTACTGTCTTTACGAGGTAAGGGATGTTATTTTATTCAAAAATGATATTATTTCTTCAATATCATTATGCCGAAATATTGGTTGAAAATTTTTATCAAATTTGAAACTTTTCACGTCGGGGTTACTATTCATGAGTTACTATTCACGAGTTACTATTCACCGAATTATAAAATTTTCTTCTTTTCGTCCAAAATATCTATTCTGGGTACTAGCTTTGATTGTATCCATGTTTTGATCATTCTTGAATTCTACTTCACTATGAATAATTATAAGGTATTTTTGGACATGGATAAATCGAAATACGAATCCTTAATATTTGTTATTTTGTTTCACTGGATTCGTTTTCTTTAAGATATTTTTCATCATCCTCAGTCCTAAATGATGATATTACTGAATATCTTTGGCCCGTAGTGCAAAGATGAATGATTAACTGATGAATATCTTTGGCCCGTAGTGCAAAGATGAACAGGTGTTGAGATGAACATGACCGACTGGTGATACAAATAAATATCTTTGGCCTGTAGTGCAAAGATGAATATTTGATTAAAGATGGTTATTGATTGTTGTTACAGGGATAAAATATTGATGATGAACTTTTAAATCTTAGAAGATAGTAGAACTCATTCTCTACTTGACTCTTCTAATGGTTTGTTGTTTCCGCTGCAGTTATTGATTTAAAACTTGTTGTCTATTGTATTCTATTAGATTTTTCCCTGTTGAAGACTAACGATAATTTGTTCTGTATTATCTTAGTTATAATGTTCTTTACTGGGCTAGTTGAGCTCACCCTTTTCCTTTTGTTCCATTTTTCTCAGGAGGCGAGAATGTAGCGAGTACTAGTCGGGGTATGGAATGATGGTTCTAGAAGTTACTTTAGTAGTCCTCACCATTTTTGTGAAATAATGTATCAATAATTGTAATGAGGACTTATTTGAGTGTGGATATTGTCTAAATGACAATATTTGTATTTAAACTCACAGTTCTTGTGTTGTAATAAAGATGTAGTTGTTTCTGTACCATGTATTTTGGCGACTCAGAATGGGTGTTGTATACCTATTTTGGGGGCGTCACAGTTGGTATCAGAGCTTAGGGATATGATCTCTGGCGGAGATCGGAGAATAGAACTAGGAGGGGAGAGACGAATAAATCCTTCGCTAGTGTGTCCTACCTAAGCTTATTTATTGGTCAGTCATAATATAGGGGTATTATGTGATTTGTTAATTTATTTAATTAACCCTTGTTTTATGGCAGTATTTGAGAATGTCGACTGAGAATGTTAACAGTGGAGTAAATGAGACCGTGGAGACACCGGTGCTTACCAACGAGGAGAACGTGCAACAGGCTGGCAATGTTCCTCCTGTGAACAACACCAATGAGCAGATGATGAATGATGGAATGTTTAGAAGTTTTTTGCAATTCATGCAAAACCAGACGAGGGAGACTCGTGTTCAAAATACAGAAGGAAATGATAGCAATTCACGGTTTGTCACAGCCAAACAGTTCAAAGAATTGGGACCACCAGAATTTAAGGGAAAGCCGGATCCGATCATGGCGGAAACGTGGGTCAAGCAAATTACCAAGATATTCGATGTCTTGGGATGCACGGAGGAACAGAAGGTTCCATTCGCCACCTTTATGTTCCGTGGCGAGGCAGATTACTGGTGGGAGTCTGTGAAGCGTACCCATCCAACCGCACTCAGCATGTCTTGGGAGACATTTCAGAAACTGTTCAATGACAAGTACTTTCCTGAAAGTATTCGTCATATGAAGGAGGTAGAGTTTATTAGACTGGAGCAGAATAACATGACGGTGTCTCAGTACGAGGCGAGGTTTGCAGAGTTGTCCAGGTTTGCACCTCATTTGGTGGAGAATGAGGAACGTATGACGAGGATGTTTTTGAGAGGTTTGAAACCCGGCATACGTCAATATCTCATTTCTCATAAATTTTCTCTCTATTCAGATGTTGTCAACATGGCTCAATTATTAGAGCGAGATAATGAGTACGGTCAACTGAGGGACCACAACCAGGATCATATCGGTGACAGCAGTCATCAGAACAATGATAACCAGCGGAGAAAGAAAAATACAGACAAGAACGGCAACCACTCTGGTGGTAATCGTGGCTATGAAAATAGAAGAAGCGAGTCGGGAGGAGATTTTAAAAAGAGGAGATTCAACAATGACAATACGAAGACGTCAGCACCAGCAGCAACTGGTTCCAAGGGAGGAGAACGACCACCGATTATATGCTATAAGTGCGGAAAAGAAGGACATATCAGCCCAAACTGCCCACAACAGTTTAAGGTATGTTATAATTGTGGAAAGGAAGGACATATCGCTCGAGATTGCACTATAGCAAAACCAAGTCCAGCGGGGATGGTGACTCAAAAAGCTATCCCAGAAAAGATCAAGTCAACGGTTCCTGGAAGAGCGTTTGTCGTGACTGGTCAACATGCGAGGAACCCAAACGAGGTGATCACGGGTAAGCTAATCATAAATTCATGCGAAGTTTATACCTTATTAGATACCGGTTCTACCCATTCTTTTATCTCTCCTGCTTGTGCTCAACGTTTAAACTTGACTCCGGAGAAGTTAGACTTTGATTTATCTGTGGAGACTCCGTTAGGAGAAACTTTCATCACATCCACTGTTTATAAATCTTGTGTGATCCAAGTTGGCACCATCACCTTACCTGTTGACCTTATCTCTTTAAAGATACTTGCTTTTGATGTGATTTTAGGGATTGATTGGCTAACTACTCATCATGCCAAAATTGATTGTTTTCGTAAGGTTGTTAGTTTTCATATTCCTAACCAACCTGTTGTACGAATTCAAACAACTAAGCCATTAAAATCAATCACTGTTATATCAAGCCATAAAGTCATTCGTTTATTAAAAAACGGATGTCAAGCTTTCTTAGCCCATGTTATGGATTTGAATAAAGACACGTCAAATTTGAATAATATTCCTGTTGTTATTGACTTTCCTGACGTATTTCCTGAAGAACTTCCCGGTCTACCCCCGGAACGAGAAATTGAATTCTTTATTGATCTTGAACCTGGTACAAAGCCCATTTCTAAAACCCTATATCGAATGGCTCCTATTGAACTTCAGGAGTTAAAGGTCCAACTACAAGAGTTGTTGGACATCGGTTTCATTCGTCCTAGTACATCTCCTTGGGGTGCTCCTGTTTTATTTGTAAAGAAGAAAGACGGGAGTATGCGACTTTGTATTGATTACCGGGAATTAAACCATGTCACTATTAAGAATAGGTATCCGCTACCTCGTATTGATGACCTGTTTGACCAGTTACAAGGAGCACAATTCTTTTCAAAGATCGATCTTCGTTCTGGATATCATCAGCTGAAGGTTAAAACTGAGGATATTCCAAAGACTGCCTTCAGAACTCGGTACGGGCATTATGAGTTCCTAGTCATGTCTTTTGGATTGACTAATGCTCCTGCGGCTTTCATGGATATGATGAACCGAGTATTCAAGGATTATTTGGATCAGTTCGTTGTTGTCTTTATTGATGACATCCTCATATATTCCAAAAGCCGTGAAGATCATGAGCATCATTTGAAGCTGGTACTCCAAAGGCTGCGTGAAAATAAGTTATATGCTAAGTTGAAGAAATGCGAGTTCTGGCTTGAGGAAGTAGCTTTCCTAGGGCACGTGGTGTCAAAACATGGAGTATCTGTTGACCCGGCGAAGATTGAAGCAATACAAAGTTGGGAGCAACCAAAGACGGTGACCGAAGTACGTAGCTTTTTGGGCTTAGCTGGTTATTATCGGAGATTCGTGGAAGGGTTTTCTCGAATCGCTACCCCGTTAACTCAGCTGACTCGGAAAGATATCAAATTCGTATGGAGCGAGGAATGCGAGAAGAGTTTTCAAGAGCTTAAGAGGAGACTCATTTCGGCACCTGTTCTGACAATACCATCTGGTTCGGATGGATTTGTTATCTACAGTGATGCTTCAGGCAAAGGGTTAGGATGTGTTCTCATGCAACATGGGAAAGTCATAGCCTATGCCTCGCGACAACTCAAAGAATATGAGAGGAATTATCCTACTCATGATTTGGAGTTGGCAGCAGTAGTTTTCGCGTTGAAGATCTGGAGACACTACCTGTATGGGGAGAAAGTGGAGATCTATACAGATCATAAAAGCCTCAAATATTTCTTCACCCAAAAGGAACTCAACATGCGGCAGCGACGTTGGCTCGAGCTGTTGAAAGATTACGATCATACCATCCAATATCATCCTGAAAAAGCAAACGTAGTAGCTGACGCATTGAGTAGAAGATCATATGCGGGTACGAGTGCAATGTTGTTAACACAAAGGCCCATTTTGTATGACTTGCAAAGGATGGGGATAGAGATGAAGGCTCCAAGTACCCACATGATGATATCAAATATACGAGTAGAACCGACTTTAATCGATAAAGTTAAAGCTGCTCAAGCTACGGACATAGAGCTGATGCGTATGAAGAAGAAAGTGCAGGAAGGTTCTATTCCAGAAGCAAGAATCGATGAAGAAGGAATACTTCGAGTCCACTCCAGACTTTGTGTTCCTAACAATTCTGATTTGAAGTACAAGATCATGATGGAAGCACACAATACACCATTTGCAATCCATCCTGGAAGTACCAAAATGTATCGTGATCTTCGACATACATTTTGGCGAAATAATATGAAGAGAGAGATTGCAAAGTTTATCTCGAGGTGTTTAACTTGTCAACGTGTAAAGGCGGAACATCAAGTGCCAAAGGGTCCATTGCAACCACTTGAGATTCCGAAATGGAAGTGGGAACACATTACCATGGATTTCGTTACGGGTCTTCCCACGGTTTCTCAAGGCATAAATGCTATTTGGGTTATTGTTGATAGATTAACCAAGTCTGCTCATTTCTTGCCGATACGGGAGACTTATTTCCTTGAACGTCTTGCTCGTATATACGTAGATGAGATTGTGAGACTGCATGGCATGCCAGTATCCATAGTTTCGGATCGTGACCCAAGATTCACTTCAAGATTTTGGGTTAGCTTGCAAAAAGCTATGGGCACAGATTTACGATTTAGTTCGGCATACCATCCTCAAACGGACGGACAATCAGAGAGGACTATTCAAACTCTTGAAGATCTATTAAGACTTTGTGTCCTAGATTTCAAAGGGAGTTGGGCTAAGTACCTACCATTGGTGGAATTCTCTTACAATAACAGTTATCAGGCAAGTATAGGTGTGGTCCCATTTGAAGCATTATATGGACGAAAGTGTCGCTCTTCAGTATGTTGGGACGAGGTGGGTGAAGCAACATTGTTGGGACCAGAGTTGGTACGCATGACTACAGAGAAGATCCAAACGATTCGACAACGCATACAAACGGCACAGGATCGACAAAAGAGTTATGCGGATCTTCATCGAAAGGATGTGGAATTTGACATTGGGGATCATATATTGTTGCGTGTGGCTCCATGGAAAGGAGTTACAAGATTTGGGAAGAGAGGAAAGCTCAATCCACAATTTATTGGTCCATTTCAGATTCTTGACCGAGTAGGAAATGTGGCCTATAGACTCGCGTTACCTCCAAGTATGTCTCGTGTTCATAATGTTTTTCATATATCTGTGTTACGTAAATATGTGAAAGACCCAGACCACGTTATTGAGTTAGAACCGGACGAGATAGCTGAAGACTTAACGTACGAAGAGGTACATGTCAAGATCTTGGATAGAAAGGAGCATGTCCTACGCACGAAGGTCATACCACAAGTTAAAGTTTTGTGGAGAAACCATGCTATTGAGGAAATGACCTGGGAGTTGGAAACGGAAATGAAAGCGAGGTATCCTCATCTTTTCGAAACACCAGGTACGTACGTCAATTTCGAGGACGAAATTTCATAAGAAGGGGAGGTTGTAAGACCCCAAATTATTAATAAATAAAATTTAAATTCCCTCTATTTATTATTTTGAAATAGTAAGTGTTAAATTGATTAATGAGGTTAGTTATGGGTAAAATGCGCAAATATTTCAAATAAGCAGGTGGTTATAAAATATTCATTGTTGTCGGAGAATATTCGTTTGGTCGTGGAATATTCTTCCTGTCGGGGAATATTCGTACGACGGCGCAGTCTTTTGTGGGCCCCATAACGGAAAGCGATTGGATGAAGAAAACGACAAGTATATGTTGTTTATTAATAACGGCGTAGTTGTTACCGTTAATACTGTTGGAATACCCGGTGGTTAAAACACAGTAATACGCGTTGTTACACAGTAGCACACTGTATTGCACCAATTATTGATTCTTACGTAAGAAGGCACTACTCAATAATGGTTACAGTAATTACTGTTCAGTATTTTATTTTATTGATTCAATAATTGCTGCGTTGATATTTTATATTACTGTTGTTTCAATAATTGTCACTATACAGTATTTCCCATTATCAGATCAATAATTCATATTATTTGAATAATATTATTAGATAACATTATTGGCAATGTCTAGAAAGTTCTGTCTAAGGAGAGGTTTGGTCATCTAATTGCGCGCCAGTAAGGAGAAATCCTTATTGGAAAGCCCCCTCTTTCCTGGGAACGGCCTGGTTGCCATAAATGTGATTCTGTAATATTATTTGTGAATAATTAATTATTGATTCATATGATAAGGAAATATTTATTTTTTGTGGATATAAATGAGGGATATATTTTTGTGGTTAAAAATGAAGGAGTTAATGTTGAGATTTTTATCAGTATTTTTGTCGGAATGGAGGTATTAAAAATCAGGGTTTTTGAGATATTTTGCGGGGGTTATAATTTTTAATCCGACCGTTGGATCGTGGTAATTTTTGGATATGTTATACATATATAAGTTGAGTATATGTCCACAAATTTTGAACCGTTAAAAATGAATGTATGATTTATTATGAATTTTACGAGATGACTGGTTCAGAAATTGTTGAATTTTCGGAGTTAATCATTTTGGTAGAAAATTCTAGAATTGGTGGGCCCCACTCTTGGTTGGTGAAGAAATGTGCTGAGATTTTTATTCAAATGTGGTGGGTGGGAATAGTAGCAGGTAAAGCCATCAGGTTGCAGGTTAAGTCTGCTTCGGCGTGCTAATATTTTCCTATAAATAGAGGGCTAAGTTAGAATTGAAAATCACACCAGAAACAAGTTTTCTCTCTTTCTCTCTCTAGATTATTGAGTGTATTTTGTGAGTATTTAGATACTTTGAGAGTTTCTATTCATCAGAGCAAGTGTCTTTCAGCCTTATACCGGTATTCCGACCAGAAGTACTGTCTTTACGAGGTAAGGGATGTTATTTTATTCAAAAATGATATTATTTCTTCAATATCATTATGCCGAAATATTGGTTGAAAATTTTTATCAAATTTGAAACTTTTCACGTCGGGGTTACTATTCATGAGTTACTATTCACGAGTTACTATTCACCGAATTATAAAATTTTCTTCTTTTCGTCCAAAATATCTATTCTGGGTACTAGCTTTGATTGTATCCATGTTTTGATCATTCTTGAATTCTACTTCACTATGAATAATTATAAGGTATTTTTTGACATGGATAAATCGAAATACGAATCCTTAATATTTGTTATTTTGTTTCACTGGATTCGTTTTCTTTAAGATATTTTTCATCATCCTCAATCCTAAATGATGATATTACTGAATATCTTTGGCCCGTAGTGCAAAGATGAATGATTAACTGATGAATATCTTTGGCCCGTAGTGCAAAGATGAACAGGTGTTGAGATGAGCATGACCGACTGGTGATACAAATAAATATCTTTGGCCTGTAGTGCAAAGATGAATATTTGATTAAAGATGGTTATTGATTGTTGTTACAGGGATAAAATATTGATGATGGACTTTTAAATCTTAGAAGATAGTAGAACTCATTCTCTACTTGACTCTTCTAATGGTTTGTTGTTTCCCCTGCAGTTATTGATTTAAAACTTGTTGTCTATTGTATTCTATTAGATTTTTCCCTGTTGAAGACTAACGATAATTTGTTCTGTATTATCTTAGTTATAATGTTCTTTACTGGGCTAGTTGAGCTCACCCTTTTCCTTTTGTTCCATTTTTCTCAGGAGGCGAGAATGTAACGAGTACTAGTCGGGGTATGGAATGATGGTTCTAGAAGTTACTTTAGTAGTCCTCACCATTTTTATGAAATAATGTATCAATAATTATAATGAGAACTTATTTGAGTGTGGATATTGTCTAAATGACAATATTTGTATTTAAACTCACAGTTCTTGTGTTGTATAAAGATGTAGTTATTTCTGTACCATGTATTTTGGCGACTCAGAATGGGTGTTGTATACCTATTTTGGGGGCGTCACATTCCATTTCTTATTATTCTGTTGGAATAACCTGTATACGCGGTCTACCCTATACTTGGTGACATTCTTCTATTATTCTGTTGGAACATCTTGTCTGTGTGTTTTACACCGGACCTGGTTCCGTTTTTGTTATTATTCTGTTGGAACATCATGTCTGTGTGTTTTACACCGGACCTGGTTCCGTCTTGTTATTATTCTGTTGGAACATCCTGTCTGTGTATTTTACACCGGACCTGGTTCCATTATTTATTTTTCTGTCAGAATATCATGTCTATGCGTTTACGCCGGACCTGGTTCCATTATTTATTATTCTGTCGGAATATCCTGTCTGTGCGTTTACGCCGGACCTGGTTCCATTATTTATTATTCTGTCGGAATATCCTGTCTGTGCGTTTACGCCGGACCTGGTTCCATTATTTATTATTCTGTTGGAATAACCTGTCTGTGCGGTCTATCGCATGCTTGGTGATTTCTTTTGTTATTCCATTCTTTATTATACTTAGTTGGTTAAGTTTTGACTTCTATACTCCATGAAATTTGTGGAATATCCTTGACATTTGCGCTTCATCTAGTATCTATTCATGAAAATATTCTCCTGATCATTCTTGAATTTTACTCCACAAAGTAGTATCATGTTGACAATTTGGATGTTGTTAATTCTTGGATAAATTAATTCTTGAACTTGATTTATTGAATTCTTATATCATTGTCATCATCCTCATGTTTATATTTTGTTGAAAGTCATCTGTGGCCTGTAGTGCATAGATGGACTTGGTATGATTATGACCAGGGATTATTCGGTGTAATCATGACCGTAATGTTACAAATGATGTGGTAAAGTCCTCATTTGCCCGTAGTGCATTGATGGACAGTTGTTGGCATGATCATGACCATTAATGAATATACGAATATCCTTGGCCGTAGTGTAGGGGTGATTCGATGATGTGGATTATTTTATTAAGCTGAGTCGCAGCGATCACAGTGTTGGAAAATCTTTTAAATCATAAAAGATAATAGAGTTTATTTTCTACTTGACTCTCTTAATGGATTGCTTGTTCCGCTACAGTTAAACTTGATGTCTATTATATTTTATCATTTTAACATTGTTGAAGGCTAATGATAATTTATTCTGCACTATCTTAGTCATAATATTTCTTACTGGGCTAGTTGAGCTCACCCTTTCTTTCACTGTTCTCTTCAGGAAATGAGAACGTAGCTGGGGCAAGTCGGGGAACGGAGTGATGGTCCGAATGATAGTATTAGTTAGTAGTCCTCACTATTCTATGTAATGGTGTGTTAATAAATGTAATGAGGACTCCTTTTGAGTATGAATACTCTCTAGAAGATAATATTTGTATTCAAACTCACAGTTTATGTTTTGTCGTATTGTACACGACAGTTGTATTAGTAAGTTGTATTTGTATTCTGTACTATGTATCTGACGACCCAAGATGGGTGATGTATATCTAATTTTGGGGGCGTCACAATTTAGGTGTTAAAATTTTAGATTTGTGTGATACGTTACTAGAGGGGTTTATAGTTGAAGGGCCAAATTCGTTGGTTCGAGCACTTGATGCATTGGTTAAGGTCTATGTTATAATAGTAATAGTCTAATATATTATTTTTTAAATTGGGTACAGTTAGAATTATATTCTATAAGTCCTCCCTACAATATAGAAGATAAAATTTTATTCTATTTTCAGTATATACTTTTAATTTTTGGAGAACTAGATAAACATTCTTACTTGTTATCAAATATATGGTCTTCGTTGTTTAATATAGTGTATATTTTAGTTTTAAAGCATCATTTCTTTATTATAAACTAAAACTATTTTATATGTATCATTGTTCTATGATTTGATGGTGAATTTGACATGTTTAGCAGAAGGAGCTTTGTTTCTATGCTTGATATAATTCTCATTGCCGACTCTGTCACTAAGTTAATTGCTCGATGCGAGCTTTGTGTTAAATTCTATTGAAGGCTTAGACCTTTTTGTTGTTTTCAATTGGTTTTGGAACCGAAACCGCAATGCACAGTTTAAAACTGCACCGCACCAATCACAAACAGTTTTGAGTGCGATTTTGAATTTATCAAACCGCATCTAAACTGTTTCGGGTGCGATTTGAACTTCAAACCACACCATGCTCACCCCTACTCAATATTACACATCGGCAATTTTTAGACACGTATGGCTGTTATGTCATTAATTTTTGACGTGGTACTATCAATTAGAAGAAAAAAATTAAATTTTTAATCTCCTAATTGAAAAAACAATCTCCAAAGTGAAAAAAAATTAGGAATGCAATCCCTAATTGAAAAAATTGATAAGACAATCCCTAAAATAGAAAAACATTAAAAGTTGAGAGTATTAATTCGTATATAGGCCAATTTTAAAAAAAGAAAAGTAAAAAATACGAGTAAATTTTTTTAAAAAAATTATCATTAGTGATTTCACAAAATTACATAAAACAATAATAGTAAAAGTATATACTAGTGGATTATATTGTATAATATATTTACTCTTTATTTTATATACTCATTGTTATCTTTTTAAGAACAAACAAAAGGTTATATTTTAAATTACCCTTTTAAAGATGGAGAGAGTATATCATTAAAATTTATAAATTTTGTAAATGAAATTATTTTGTGAAATGGAGGGCGGGAGGAGTATTATTTTCTTTCGGATTGGGTTGAAGAGATGGCTGGCATGTTTGAGAATAATTGTTCGCTCACTCGGATGATTTATAAAAAAAATTTAGTTGATTATGTCGACTGGATGTAAAATTTTGGATAGGATTTGAAGTAGTAGAAGACAACGGACGCCGGCAAAATAGCAATCAGTTCAAAAACATAATCACTTCTACCCCAACCCACTCACCCCACCGCACCCCAACCCAAACAAGAAAAAAAAAAAAAAAAAAACTTAGGTCAATTGGTTTTCAATGCGTTACTCTATCAACATAACATTTAAATTTGTATGGATTAGTTTTGGTACGCCACATTTTTCTTCACTAGACTCCTCTAATAATTCCCATGAAATGCAGAAGGAAAAGAAACATTTTGAAGCTAAATTTCAAGATGGGTATGAAATTGCTGAATACACCGAGAGGCATTTTTGGGGAATAGTGGTTAGACTATAATTTTGCCATCCCACAGAGATTTTGTTGGCTTTAAGTAGGTACAACTTCAGAAAACTATTCAGTGGGACAAATCGAAGTGATGTGATCCAAATCATACGCCAATGTGATCAATCAAACTAAAACCTTGAATTACATGCAACCATGATAACCAAATTTGTATACCTTGACCCATCTACCCTAAACTTGCGTAAGCATCATCCTTTACAAAGTGATGTTATGCAATAAAGATAAATTATCAAAGTGGAACACAGGATTTACTTGTGTTGAGAAAAGAACTCTCTTACAATGCATAGGTAAGACAACATTTGAGTGCAAAATGCATGGCATTGATGCATTATCTAATAGCTTGATAACATTCAAGCCCATCCTTAATACTTCAACTCATTATCGAGTATATAGCCATTATACCCATTAGCAGGCTACTATAGCAGCTCTCCCCAACCAAATATTGGGCCTCAGATGGTACATAACTCTAATTTTTCAAGGGCGTAGAAAGAATAGTACATTTATCATATGGTAATGATGATCTCCTAAAGACCTAGCTGCTGTTCATATTTGCAAGATGATATTGTCACAGGCCAGTTAATATTGCTTAGTAGGTGCTGCAGTGATTACTCAGACATGCACCTCCACGGCCTACTGGTAACCCACTTGACAGAAATATCTGTCCATGATTTCTAAGGCTTGAGCAAGGAAAGACTTCTATTTGTTTAACTGGAATGGCACTGACAAAATTATAGATGGTATCACCCAAATGATTTTCAAGGGACTTACATTTTTCTACACGTCATTGGTCATTGTCAACGGGCATGCTGAATGATTTTATGCGCTGCATATGACCTTGCATGGAATGAAGACAAACTTGGACATAGTACACTGAACCCGACTTCCTATGTCATTCACAGAAATCTGGATTTAAAAACCAACCATCAAAAAACTTCCAACATATTTCAACTATTTTATTGAAAAATATACGAAACAAATTGAAAAATATGCTAAGCACACATTATAAAATTTATTCAAAGTAGGATATCCTATTAACCATCTAAACAAGAAAACATAAAGGCTGGAATTCTGGAAGACAGTACAGAGAAACCCAGGCAAATTTATCATAATCATAATGAAGCTTTACTACACAGTCACCAGAAGAGAATTCTACATAACAAAGACAGGATGCAGATCTATGCTATAAGCTACTAGTATATTTATTTTGTCAGCAAGAGAGACATCTTTCTGATTAAACTTCAAAATGGGAGCATACTACCCCAGCAGACTTATCTGCCGACACCTGACACTAAGAGAAGGAAATTTAGGATGAGACCCAAAGGGAATGGAGGTGAAGGTTGGACAAAAAGAAAAGAGAAATAAGAAGTCCTGTATATATAGTTGTAGTAGCTGCATGTGTAATAATCAGTTAACTCGAATAAATAATACTGAAAACCAAAGGGATCCTCGAAGGTTATTTTAAGTAATAGAGTATAATTATGAAAGCAGGGGCTAGCACTCGATATAAGAGGCTTCATACAGAATAATGACTATATGCTTTAATCAACAGCTAGACGGTCATGTCCAACCCCTGTAGTTCATAGGCTCCAACTGAGACTAAACGTTCATATATGCTTTGCTTCATAACTTCCTTTAGAAATAGTGTCCTTAGGTTGCATTGTCTCCTATTGAAGTGTCGGCAAGTGTCCGAAAGCAGTATAACAGAAGGGTCAGAAACTGAGAAAACATAAATCATCTTTTAAGTACAGGAAAAAGGTATGATCATCCACATAAACAAATAACACAACATCACATCATTAGAAAGGTCAACAAACGATGCTTCTTTTCTTCCATTGAAAGGACTAAAACTAAGTAAAGAGTATTAGAGAAGTGCATAGATACAGTATCCAAAGCATTATTGTAATGCAGTCCAGTCATAGAACTGATATGGTGAAATCATTTCTAAGTACAGGAAAAAGGTATCTGACCAGTATTATCCACTTAAGTGGAAAACACAAAATTACATCCAAATTACTAAAAAGGTTAACAGGTGCTGCTTCATTTCTTCCTCCCCTTCCCACAGAACCAAATAAATAAAGTAAAATTAAGAAAGAGAAAGGCAGGGGAAATTACAATAAAAAAAATTTAAGAACAAGACGGCTATAACAAATATAATAAAACAATGCTGGTAACCATGCTTAACGTAATAATTGGAGTTTAATAAAAAAAAAGTTTAATAATTTTAGATTGTTGGTCCACAGAGAGAAATGTATACAATCTAGTCTACATCTGTCTGAATTTTTTAAGAACAAGACGGCTATAACAAATATATAAAACAATGCTGGTAACCATGCTTAACGTAATAATTGGAGTTTAATAAAAAAAAAAGTTTAACAATTTTAGATTGTTGGTCCACGGAAAGAAATGTATACAATCTAGTCTACATCTGTCTGAATGTCTCATAGCAATGTGCATATTCAGTATTTAAACAACTAAACCGTGAAATTTCAGTTCAAAATCCTGAATTTGAGCAGATATATTAGAAAAGGGAGGTAATAGAAAATGACAAAGATTTAGGTTTTCCGTTGATGTGTAGATGAATCACAACAGGCACAGGGAAAGTTAACAATTGTATGCTTATGCCACATGGACACACGTCTCAACTACCACCCCAATAGGCTTAGCAACTGAGAAAGCGAATATTAGTTTTCATGACAAATAGAAAAAATATATAGTACTTGATATTTTAATGCTGTGTATGATATCTGACCAGTTAAAGCATGTCGAGGACTAAAGCAATAAATTTACCAGAAGAGCTCACAATATGACAGTTTGATATCACATAATTCTATTTCAACATACTTACAATGAAGAAAGGAAATAAGTTTGTATATTAATCAATGCAAGTGAGAACTGAGAAGGCAATGTCACAAAGTATGCTACCTTTGTCATCCATAACAGCAGAAAGATTACCACTCTTCACTATATTATTCTCCAATGAACCACTACTATTTGGCATGCTGGGTTGTCTAATTGGTGTAGGGGAGCAAACATCACTTCTACCTGAATGCTCATTTGGAGCCTGATTCCCAATGTGATGATTTAAGTAGATGTCCAAGCTAGAACAAAAAGACGCTCCTACCTTTCTCTTGCTCCTAAACCTTCACCTGACAGGGATGTGAGGAACAAAAAAGAGAAGCACAAAGGAGTTTTTGTTTATCTGCTTGTCATAATGAGCATTTATGCCATATAAGATACCTGTCTTTTCGCTTCTCACGGTATCTTTGCACAGATGCCTTTCTGCTTGCCGGACCTTCAGCTGCGTTAAATTTTTTTTTTTTGGAAGAAAAAGAAAAAAAGAAAAAAGTGAGGATCCTTAAAGAGCAAAGAAAAAGTACTTATTTAATCATAACCACCAATATTTTAATGCTAACCTACTAATCATGCATGGTTACTCAACCTAATGCTTATGTGAAAAAAAAAAATCTACTGTGCCTAACGTATTATTCAAGGTTCTAGGTTTTTATCCTTTGGGAACAAATATACATATACATATGCATATACATTCATATGTGTATAGGAAGTCCCTTTGGGGGACAAATTTTAAACTTGAATCAAGATATACATCAACTCAGCCAGGAAGAAATTCAATTAAGTACCACAAAACTGAGAGCTTGCCAGCAACTTCCTTGAGATCAAAAGATGTACGCTGTTTGTCTAGAAAAATATGTTTTACTTTCTCTGTCGTTCTACCGAAATCAATACTCTATTTTCCGGAAAGAGAGATTACTAGAGAAGAATGTCTACATTAGATGCCTTACCAATGAGAACAAGATGAAAGGATCTAATAAGAGCACTATGTCATGCATAATGGAAACATTTCAGCAATAATAGTTTAAAATATAATCCAAGGTAAATATCCAGTTGTCATGACTACAATAGTAAGGACAACTGATTCAGTTCAACTGAATGCCAAGACTAGAGCAAAGCCAAACACAATGATATTCTAATTGTAGAAGAAACCTGAAAGCCCAAAATAACAGATTTGTAAACAAACATCTCAGATAGAGCCACAAAGTGAAGAAAAGTATGCTCCTAACGGCAATGATATTATTATGTTAATTGCCAAGTTAAATTATAGTAAATTGAATATATATCTGCATTGGTTGTGGACAAAAGTGATTTTGTGAACAGATAGATCAAAGCATCCCAGTGATTTAAACAGAATTGCTGGTAGAATTTTTTTATCATTCACTACCTTCTAGACACCTGAGATGGTTTTTAACACCCAAAAAATTGCTAACAAGTTATAAAAGAGAAAGGAGTAGGAGTTCAGTATTCTCCATCAAACAGTGTATTATCTTATGAGTGTATTATTACTACAATGAATACTTAAACTACCACCTAAAATTTAAAAAAAAAATCCCAAAACAAAATATGCTTTTGTACACATAATGTAAGAGAAATGAAAGGCGAAAGTAAATTATGATGAAATATTATGTACTATGAGAAGCATTTTGCATTTTACCAGAAGTTTCTTCGCGTAGAATATTGCTTTCTTCTCTTTGCAGTGGAGAGTTGTCAGTCAGTTTCACTGTACAATTCAAATCAAGAGGGCATGTCAATACAGAATTTTAACACCACATCAATCAAAGTAATTTAAAAGTCTCCTCATACTTTCCTGACATATCCATTCATCCGTCACTGTGAAATCATAACAGGCTTCTTGCAGATGTAGTCTATCACTACTTTTTTTCTTTAGATAGGTAATCTATCACTA
Source organism: Panax notoginseng (assembly GCA_016801055.1). Taxonomy (NCBI): domain Eukaryota; kingdom Viridiplantae; phylum Streptophyta; class Magnoliopsida; order Apiales; family Araliaceae; genus Panax; species Panax notoginseng. The sequence goes on from CM029013.1 coordinate 8,841,561, forward strand.
ATTTCTTAGCTTTTGTAATTTCAATTTGCCAACAGAAAAGGAAGAATCAATCAAGCAAGTAACAAACATGAATCGAGCAAACAAAAACAATGTACTGTATGCATCGTTCAAGGTTTGACCATTAAGAAAAACTAATTAGAGAAGCACCTCTTGTGGAACTGAAACGATCCTCCAAGATGCAAGGACAATGATTGTACATAAATTTTTTTACGAGGATTTTCAAGTGAATTCAACCTTACCTGTGTGCAAGGTCTGCAACAGTGTCATAGAACAATCTGAGACTACTTTGACACTTGAAGCTTGTAAATATCGGGGAAAAGATCGAACTACTGCAGTTCCATCATATGGGGTTTCCTGGGGAAAATGAAGTGGGCTTGCAGCAAGTTGCATTATCGCTCGTGCCTAAAGTGTAGTTGGTCACATGAGAAGCACATAATACTACCGACTCGAAAAATTTTATTTAGTATTTCAAGATTTATAAATTATTAAATATTTCAAGATTTCTAAATTATCAAGTATTTCAAGATTTCTAAATATAGGAAGTTTCAATACCTTTTCAGCCGGTACATCATCATAGACGAATACCTTGCCACAATAGAAGATCGTCATTTGTTCAGCCGGCACATTAGCAACACCTGTAGTTCTGGAACCATTTAGGAAAATTCAATCTCTGGGACCAATCAGAACAAAGAAGCCTGTCATTTATTCCTAAAAAAAAGAGACGATCATTATTCAAGACCCATGTCATACACATTTGCAAATTTTTCTTATATCTCCATTTATGACTTATTTCGTCATTCCCAGGCTCTATAACACGTCCAGCCCTCATTCATGCTCCACAGGTATCATACAGTTAACAATGTTAACTTCTTGTTAACAAAGTATTATAACATTATGGTTCACACTCGACATCTACAATTCAGTTGACTGCATTCCCGCTTGTACCATTAGACCAACACAAACTACAATGAACTGCAGGCACAAAAAACGTTAAGCGTCACTACTCTAATAATCATCATGGACGAGACAGGGGAAGCTTGCTACAAGCTTAAACATATACATCAAAGAAAAACACATTATCTTTAAACCTCCAAGAAAAAATAGAACAAGAAAACTACTCAAAACAAAAACAAGACGACTTATTCTAGAATACGAAATAGAGAAATGTTAAATGCCGTCTGCATTTTGCTATTTGTGCACTCCTGTAAGTGTGTATTCTTACCTCATGAAATATACATTTATCGATGAATATACCAAAATGCAAATACAACACAACAATATATATTTATGAAAAAAGTTACCTAGGAGGAACGGATTCATTATCAGCGGCAGTAAGACCAACCAGCAAATCACCAGAAAGATCGGGTTCCAGGTCAGGGTCTTTCGGCGGTACTGATTCATCAGCTGAAACAGAGATTTCTGTATCGGCACTTGTTCCTCTAGAAACCTACATTAAATTATTTAGTCTATAATTACTGGCAGTATCGTTAATCACTAATTAAACTAACACTTTAAAAAAGGATAAACAATTTGTCGGAACAGTAACTTTAATAATATAAATATACTACTTTGGGGGGGGGGTTGAATGATTGAGGAAGATACACGATTAGGAGGATGACTTCGGGGGCGGGGAATGTGAAGCTTTTTGCGAGCAGCGGCGGCGTCGGAATCGGACGCCGGTTCGAGGAGCGCCTTGAGTGAGATGACTTGCTGGATCGCCTGCGATTTGTTCCACGACGGTCTCCTCATTCCTGTAGAAGCATCAAAAATCCAAATTCCTTTAATACGTACAACTTTAAAATTCCATTAAAGTATACATATACATAAATACTGTATATGTATATAGATTGGAGTGATAAGAGAGAAACCTACCTTTATCTTTGAGAAAACGGCGGCAATCTTCGCGAGTGAGCTGAGAAATGTCATCTTCAGTGAGTTGGTGAAGAGGTTTGTCCAGAATTGACTTGTTTATGGTCTCTTCCGGTGTCATGGCGCCAGATTCCGGCATAGAACAGGCCGGAGGTCTTCTGCTAGAAAAGGAGAGATCAGTGAGTTGAAGAAGTGATTCAGCTTTAGTAAATTTGTTTCGCGATTTTCTACTGGCGAGTGTGCGTCAGAGAGAATTTTTGTGTTTTTCTTTTTAGCTTGTTTAAAGACCGTAGCCCGTAGGTAATGGCCAATAGGTAGTTTGTTAACCCGACCGTGGGAGTGTCTGATAATTTTGGCCACAGCGCTGTGTCGAACGTATAACCTCTTTTTTTTCTCCATTTTTATAATAATAAATTAAAAAGAAATCTCATACAGGTGAAAGTTTTATAATATCTGTGGCCTGCTTCAAAGCTCCGTATGAAGTTCACACTCAAATATGACAAAGAATCTTTGAAAACTAATATTTTTATTTATAAAAATATCCCCTTTTTATTAATAGGCAAAACTTCATTTTTCAGCATAATATATTCGATTTCACACCATTTATTGAGCTCTGAGTTTTAAGAAAAAGTTTGTTTTTAAAACTTATTTGCATATATATGGGATCCATCAATAGTACTTAATGTATACTCCCTTCTCTATTTTTTATTTTTCTTAAATTATGTAAATAAATTTACTTAATATATCTTTTATAAAGTGAATACTAAATTGTTGCAATTACTATATTAGTTGAGTTCATTTTTGTAATTGAGAATATTATAAAGTAATATCTATTTCATTTAACAATATATCATTTGAGACACATTGACCTGAAATTTTAAAACTCTTAATATTATTGGATCATATTTATACAAAAATTTAGGGCCTCTAACCACCTTTCACAACAAAACTAGAAATAATTAGATCAAAAGTAAAAAAAAATAAAAATTAACCAAGATGAAACAAGAAGAAAGTAAGTTTTTAGGCCATAATTAGTGTTGCACAACAGGCCGGCCTGGTCCGGTCCGACCTGGGCCTGCCAGGCTTTGGCCGTTGACCAGGTCAGGCAAGGCTTTGACTTTTGGGCCTTCAAACCAGGCCAGGCCAGTCTTATGCAATAAAATTGTGGTCTGAAGAGATCTGTAGGCCAGACCAGGCCAGGCAAAGACTGGTCTGGTCTGGTCCGGCACAATTTTTTTAAAAAAATTTCTTGTGCATGTGGCTGGGCGCAAGGCAGTGGCTGGGGGGGCCTGGGCGGGTAATGAAGTCTGACGATTGGCAGCTGACAATTTGTACTGTTAAAGGGATGTTGACATGTTGTGCAGACAGCAGGCTATAACATTGTTAATTTGTTATTAGTAGACTAGAGAGAGGATTGTTATTATTTTATTTTATTATGTCTTAATGGCTAATGCCTTATTATGCCCCTGATGTCTCGTGTCAGTGATATGCACCAAGCCACCAACTAGTCAACTACCAAGCCACCAACCGTCCATCTCTAATCTCTCCAGTTAAAAAGAAATAACTAACAAGTCACAACTATTAGTTTATTTAATATTGTACCTATTGTTGTATTTAATTAATTATTTATAATTATATCTATAAATATTAATAAATCTTTAATCAACTAACTTATCAATATTAAATAAACTAACTAGTATGTTAATATTAAATTTTAATTAACCAACTTATGTATCTTAAATAAATCAACTATTATATTGATATTAAAATTTAATCAACTAACTTATTAATATTAATAACTTATTAATATGAATCTTAAATAAACCAACTTTAAACTTGATTAATGTACTAATTAAAAGTAATGTATTACAATTTACAACTTATAAGTTACGACTTACATATTACAAATATTTGTCTTCAAATCTTCAAAAATTATTTATTCAAATCTTCAAAAAAAGTATATCTTCAAGTTTCATGAATGTACATTTTCGATAATTCCTGCTCCGACTTCAAAATCTTTCGAGCTATCTTGATCATCTATTACGTCTTGTATTCTTCTTTGTGCGACAAGATAATCTCTATAGCAAATACACATCTCCAACGAATCTGGACTAAGTCTACTTGTTTTTTCATCTAGTACCCTGCCAGATAAAGAAAAATAAGATTCTGAAGCTACGGTACTAGCTTGGATAGTTAGTAAATCACGGGTCATGGCGGCCAAAGTAGGATATTGTCGGTTATGATTTTTCCAAAATGCAAGTATATCAAAATTTTAAAATTCTTGATCGGTCATAAAACTTCTAAAATCAGTACTACAATATAAACCAAGTTCGTTTTAACTGCTTGTGTGTGATGAAGTTTTTGGTTTTTTTGATAATGATTTTAATAATGATGAAAACTTAGAAGATGAAGGGGCAGGGGTTGATGCTGTTAGAGTTTATGCCCTAGAGGCCAATTATTTGATATAATTGCTTAACGTTTTGATATTATGTTTGATTGAATAAATGAATGATTTTATTATGGTTTTATTTACTGCGTTATATAAATGTTAACATAATAAAAATCCTTAGAATAATGATACAAATTATATAGTTTCAAGTATGTGACTTGAACATGAGATTATATAATTATAATTAGTATCATTGTTCTTAAATGTCCCTAGTCGAGTATCATTATTGATGGGACAACAATGATGCATTAAGACTAGTATGTTGATTGACTGATGACTAAATCTCATTGGTCATAAATATATGAGATATTAAGTCAATGCATAGGTATATGTTAGAGAACGATGTACTGGACAGACCCACCATGAGAATTCTATATGGAGCATTATGCGAAGTGTCATTAGCAATTCTCATAGTGACAATGATATAATGGTCCTCCGACCTGAAACCGCTATATTACTACACTAGAATTTATGTACTTTGATATCATCAAATGTCACCTTTAATAGGGTGGACTATAAAGGTGATTATTGGGTTCATTGTGAATCGTGTGAGAAATATGAGTGATCTAGATGGAATTTAACCATCATATATTTTATAGGTGATATCCAGAGTCCTCTTGATTGAGTAGGACTATGAAATGCATGGTCATGCTCAAATAGTGATTTGTTTCATATAGTCTACTCATTGATCAAGAAAACTCAGATTAAATTATGAAGAGTATGACACATTCCATGACTCGAGTTTAATATAGGATATTAAGGTTAAAAGGATTAAATTACATTGAAACATTGGTCACGAAAAGGTTGCATCGAATCATCGATCTTATTATTACTTGGGTAACAGTGATGCATTACTAGATGCCGCTCACTGTTTATAATTTTATAATATGATTTTTAAATTATTGCCAACGTAATAATAACCTATAGGGTCACACACAAAGAACGTAATTAAAAGGAAATTAATTTAAATTGTAAAGATTTAAATATGTCAATATGATTGATAGAATTTTAAATTACGAATTTAAATTAATAGGATAATTTATATATAGGTATATTAATTAAGTAAGACTTAATTAAGATATATATAAATTTGGATTTTAATAACATTAGGTTTTGATTAATTCCTCCTAACTGCTATATATATGATATATATCAGTCACTTTAGATTTTACGTCAAAATAAAAAAACCTAGCCGCTCTTAGAGAGAGACTAGAGAAAACAGTTCAGAAAATCCTCATCCTTGGTGGCTAGTACCGCGTTTCCTTCTTCTGCAGATCGTAGGACGATTCGTGTGGAGCGTTCGTGTGGATACCGTAGAGACGCAGTCCGTTCGAATTGCGTTGGAGATTCGACCGCATCGATTCTAGCTTTTACAATCGGTATAATTTCTTACCACTAAATTAATTATTTTTCGCATGGATCCTGTTTTAGGGTTTCAAAATTGCTTTATATTTATTCTATTTCCGCTGTGTGTTTCTGTCGAAACCCAACAGGTTCACGTGTAGATGTAGCATATATAGACTCATATTGTCTATAAAATTCAGCAAATGTATTATTAAAATTTAGTTTAATATAATCAATATTTTCAGTACCTATATTTTCTACTATATCTTCTAAAACATTTTTCACACCTTCTAATTTTATTATGGGGTTTAACGCTGCAGCACAAGTAATAACAGTAGGCATGTATTCAAAATATTTTTTAAATTTTCCTTCCATACTAAAAATAAGGTTACTCCAAAAAGGATCATATTTATATTGTTGAAACATATTTGTTATTTCCAAACATGCAAATAGAACATGATGAATTGTAGGATAATAAACATCACTTAATATTTTTGTGTGTTTTTTAAAAACTTTAAGAATATTTAAAAGTTGACATAATAAATCCCAGTCTTGATTTGTTATTTCATGATCAATTTGTGTGTTATAAAATTCCATAAGTATATTTTGACGTTTATAAACATCTTTAAATAAATCATATGTACTATTCCATCTAGTGTTATTATCAAATTTTACTCTTTTAAATTTTTAACCTCTTGTATGACAAAAAGTTCTAAAATCTTGCATTCTTCTATTTGAACCATATATATAACCAATCATAAAACGAATTTTATTTATTGTCGTTTGCAAGTAAGTGAATCCGGATTGTACAATCAAATTTATTATATGGCATACACATCTAACATGAAAAAATACACCATTTACTACAGGTTTTAAATCATTTTTAACATATTAATAGAATTAGTATTATTTGTTGCATTATCTAAGCTAATACTCATTATTTTATCTTTAATTTTAAAAGTACGGATTATGGACATAATTTGAGTATATATTGATTGACCATTATGTGGTAATTCAAAATATTCAAATCCTATAATTCTTTTTTGCATAAACATATCAGAATCTATCTAATGAGTTGTAATACAAATATAACTAATTCCAGGTTCATGATTAGCGGACCAAGTATCACTAGTTAAACAAATTTTACCATCAAAATTATCAAAATATTCAATTAATTCATTTTTAGCTTTATTATATAATTTAATTGCATCACGTTTAGTAGTCATTCTACTTGTTTATATTTTGGTTGCAATGCGCCTTGAATGTAGTCGATACAATGCGCATCATCAAAAAAATTGAATGGAAGCTCCTTCTCGATCACCAACTTAGCTTGCCACTCCTTTTGTAATATTTGATCGTAACTCCAATTGTGACCAGAACAATCAATTTGTGATTGAAAGCTTTCATCAGTTATTTTGTGCTTCTTCAAACACGACTCAAAGTGACGGAGTAATGTGTTATTTCCTTTAACCCCGAAGAAGTTGTTACATATTTTGCATTGGGCTTTTTTAACACCTTCCGCAATCCACACTTCAATGAAATGATCCCAAACAGCCGCTTTACGTTTGGTATGCTCGCCGGTAGGACGTGGAAATATTGTACTCGAACCCGAAACGGCACTTTCGGGCATAATGATATTTGGATCATTTTGAATAAATGATGACACTTATGGAATGTTGGAAGAATCCATTATAATAATATAAATGTACTAATAAAATAAATATTATGATTTATGTGTATAATAAATTGTAAATATATATTATATAAAATTAATTATAAAAATTATAACAATATATAAATTTAGAATTTGAGCTTGCAGTATGATGTTATTGTTATATCAGAGAATAGAGAGAGAAAGATGTGAGTTATAATTTTTGTGGAGTAAATTATATGATTTTTATAGTAAAAAAAATAAATGTTAGTAAAATTATAGCTGTTATAAGACATTTTTGAAAATCAAATTTTGATGAACTTTTCATAGATGTGATGGATTGATAGATGAATGAGAAGGTGTGTCAGCCTTTTTTTTTCCGTTGGTCATTGCTAAATTGTCACTATTATATATATATATATATATATATATATATATATATATATATATATATATATATATATATATATATATATAATAGCATTCCTTTATAGTTGATAACTTGGACAGTGAGCTAGACAGCTAGTGAACAATCAAATCACTTATTTTGGGAGGTTTTGCAAAGTTTAAAGTCAAAACCGTGAGTCACAGTGAGCTAGACTAGCTAGTACTTGTATTTTGCTCTCTCTTTTTTATATAACTGTTAGCCCAACTGGTCTGTATGTTTGCACAGTGTTAGGCGTGATAAATTGATAATAAACATTATTTGTGCCATTTGTTATTTCATGATCAATTGCCAGCAAGCAAGCAAGTAGGCCAGGCTTGTTGAGTCTGACCAGGCCAGACCCAGGCCGGATTCAGGCCACAGGCCAATTCAGATCGGGCTTTGGGTCAGGTCGGGCCAGGCCAGATTTTTGTGCTCAAATGGCAGCCTTTTTAAGCCTTTCAGACCGGGTCAGGCCGGTCCAGGCCTTGACCAGGTCGGACTTTGACCAGACCAGGCCCAGGCTGGACCAAGGCTAGGCCGCGGGCCTCAGGCCTTTTGTGCACCTCTAGCCATAATATAGAATGTATCCATAAATTTGAATTGTGGTAATAGGGGTAGGTTATAAAAAAAACGGGAGGAATTCGGGTGCACTCTCCTGTTCTACCACACGACTACTGATGAAGTTATGCTGTAATATAAAAATAGTGGGCCGCAAAACACCTTATTATTACTAGTACTAGTATCGTCGCTTTCTCTTTTTATTCAATTGTCACGCATAGGATGGGCCTACTTATCATGTCAGAAATAGAAATGACCACATCGCATCGTACCCCGTTGCTTTTATAGGGGTGTGGGCTCGGCCCGAAATTAATAGTTCTATTCTACCGACCTATAGGCCTACACTGAGAAGTGAGAACCCGTTTGATAAATTTAAAATTACCTTTATTAAAGGGTTAAGTTCAGATGACCACATGGGGTTTGGACGGTTCCCACTTAACCACCTGTAGTCAGTAAAGCTATATTTAAACTCTCGACTTTTTGAGGTGAAGTGAAAAAGTCACATTTTCCATCCAACTTAACTGTGCGTGTATGTCAGACGCCAAAAGCGCGTGAGAGGGGGTTGTAACGGTCAAAAATAACTGATAAATGTCTAAAATACCAATTTTTCTTCTTGTTTGTTGGCTTTTAAGAGCAGATCGAATCATTTTGTTCTACCCATTTTAGCTATTTGAGCTCCATCGCAGACGAAATTGAAAGCTACTTCTTAACTAAAGCTCTAAAAATCGTAGCACACAGTGAGAGAAGGAAAAGGAATCCGGCTGGTAAAGGAGAAAGAATTGAGCAACAACCATTTGCAATTTCTGAAGGTAAGTTTTCCAATCCCCTTCAATTCCTTTTTCATTCCATCCTTGTTAAGAAAAGGACTTTCATAGCTGAATGGCTCGATCTGAACTTGAAGGACTGTTTGTCCTTTTAGTTGCTATGTTGTTGCTTGTAAATTTAGTTCACTGGTATGCTACTGTTATGCATGAAAATTTGGCACAAGAATAAACAATGGCTATAAAATTAGTAACCTAAAATTATGCTTATCAACTGTTTGATAAAAGTTCTAAAAGAATTATTTTGACTGAAAACTATATATTAGACCAAAGTAAAGCTTGGGCTTGACTTGTTTATCATATGTGGTGTTAATTAGACCAAAGTAATTATTATTAGAAAGTTTGGAGGTATTAGATTATAGAAAAAAACAAATTCAAGCTAAAACTAATATATATACATTTATGGTTTACTCTTTGATATTATTCTTTGTGTTGTTTATGTGAATCAGGAGTCATGTCTTCGTTAAGCAATGATGTAGGAAGGATGAATGGTGACTTGCGCTACATACCTTAGCGATGTAAATGTGGGAAAAAAGCAAGTGTAAGAATTATTGACTCGAACAAACCATCGAAGGGGAGGTTATATTTTGTATGTGATGAGTGTGCGTTTTGGGCATGGTGCTTGCCTTCTACAACAAACTCAAGTGGAATAGTTAGTGGCCCCAATGAAGACAATGACAGAATGGGGACATTAGTGAGTGAAACAAAATGCAAGTGTTTGTGTGAGCTGAATTGTGACGCCCCCAAAATTAGGTATACATCACCCATCTTGGGTCGTCAGATACATGGTACAGAAAATAAATACAACTTACTAATACAACTGTCGTGTACAATACGACAAAATATAACTGTGAGTTTGAATACAATTATTGTCTACTAGAGACTATACAAACTCAAAAGGAGTCCTCATTACAATTATTGTCACACTATTTAACAGAATAGTGAGGACTACTAATACTATCATCTGGTCCATCACTCCGTTCCCCGACTCGTCCCAGCTATATTCTCATTTCCTAAAGAGAACAGTGAAAGAAAGGGTGAGCTCAACTAGCCCAGTAAGAAATATTATGACTAAGATAATGCAGAATAGATTATCATTAGCCTTCAACGGTGTTAAACTGATAAAATATAACGAACATCAAGTTTAACTGCAGCGGAACAAGCAATCCATTAAAAGAGTCAAGTAGAAAATAAAATCTACTATCTTCTATGATTTAAAAGGTTTTTCAACACTGTTATCGCTGTGACTCAGCTTAATAAAATAATTCACATCATCGAATCACCCCTGCACTACGGCCAAGGATATTCGTGTATTCATTAATAGTCATGATCATGCCAACAACTGTCCATCAATGTACTACTTGCCAATGAGGACTTTTACCATATCATTTGTAACATTACTGTCATGATTATACCGAATAATCCCTGGTCATAATCATACCAAGTCCATCTATGCACTACAGGCCACAGATGACTTTCAACATTTTATAAACATGAGGATGATGACAATGATATAAGAATTCAATAAAACAAGTTCAAGAATTAATTTATCCAAGAATTAACAACGTCCAAATTGTCAACATGATACTGCTTTGTGGAGTAAAATTCAAGAATGCTTAGAAGAATATTTTCTTGAAAAGATACTGGATGAAACGCAACTATCAAGGATATTCCACAAATTTCATGGAGTATAGAAGTCAAAACTTAACCAACTGAGTATAATAAAGAATGGAATAACAAAAGAAATCACCATGCATGCGATAGACCGCACAGACATGTTATTCTAACAGAATAAAAAATAATGGAACCAGGTCCGGTGTAAAACGCACAGACAGGATATTCCAACAGAATAATAATAAAGACGGAACCAGGTCCGGTGTAAAACACACAGACAGGATGTTCCAACAGAATAATAATAAAGACGGAACCAGGTCCGGTGTAAAACACACAGACTGGATGTTCCAATAGAATAATAAAAGAATGTCACCAAGTATAGGGTAGACCGCGTATACAGGTTATTCCAACATAATATGAATACACGAATATCTTTGGCCGTAGTGCAGGGGTGATTCGATGATGTGGATTATTTTATTAAGCTGAGTCCCAGCGATAACAGTGTTGAAAAACCTTTTAAATCATAAAAGATAGTAGAGTTTATTTTCTACTTGACTCTTTTAATGGATTGCTTATTCCGCTGCAGTTAAACTTGATGTCTATTATATTTTATCAGTTTAACATTGTTGAAGGCTAATGATAATTTATTCTGTATTATCTTCATTTACTATTTTTCATATGGCCAAAACCGCCGAATATTTAGACATTTATCATAAATTGTACTTTTATCCAAAAATTCTAAAATTCACAGAGTACACTGATATTATATAGATATACTTCCAATAAAAATTTCATCAATTTTGGAGTTAACCACAAGGAGTTATAAGCGGTTACTTTTAAAATAGTCTTTTCCCGTAAAATTCATGACTCTTAATATATAAATCTAAAAATCACCATTTTTGGACACAATCAATAAAACTCATCAAAATATCATTTCAAATTTTTTCAAAATTTTCTGAAGGTCGGAAGAAGTACGAACTGAAAAACATAACAACCCTTAAAATCCCTTACTATCCCTTACCTCAAAAGTGCAGTATTTCTGACTGGAATGCAAAGCCGAAGGAAACTTGAACTGAATAGCAACTCTTAAAGTATCTAAATACTCACAAAATATGCTTCATAATATAGAGAGAGAAAGAGAGAAAGCTTATGTTTCTGGTGTGATTTTTAATTCTAACTTAGCCCTCTATTTATAGGAAAATGTTAGCACGCCGAAGCAGACTTAACCTGCAACCTGATGACCTTACCTGCTACTATTCCCACCCACCACATTTGAATAAAAATCTCAGCACATTTCTTTACCAACTAAGAGTGGGGCCCACCAATTCTAGAATTTTTCACCAAAATGATAAATTCCGAAACTTCAACAATTTCTAAACCAGTCATATCTTAAAATTCATAACAAATCATACGTTCATTTTTAACGGTTCAAAATTTGTGAACATATACTCAACTTATATATGTATAACATATCCAAAAATCACAACGATCCAACGGTCGGATTAAAAATTATAACCCCCGCAATATATCTTAAAAATCCTGATTGATTTTTAATACCTCCATTCCGACAAAAATACTGATAAAACATCTCAATATTAACTCCTTCATTTTTAACCATAAAATATATCCAACATTTATATTCACATAAAATAAATATTTCCTTATCATATGAATCAATAATTAATTATTCACAATTAATATTACAGAATCACATTTATGACAACCAGACTGTTCCCAGGAAAGAGGGGGCTTTACAATAAGGATTTCTCCTTACTGGCGTGTAATTAGATGACCAAACCTCTCCTTAGACAGAACTTTCTAGACATTGCCAATAATGTTATCTAATAATATTATTCAAATAATATGAATTATTGATCTGATAATGGAAAATACTGTGCAGCAACAATTATTGAAACAACAATAATATAAAATATCAACGCAGCAATTATTGAATCAATAAAATAAAATATTGAACAGTAATTACTGTGACAATTATTCAGTAGTGTCTTCTTACGTAAGAATCAATAATTTCAAAAATATTGTGCAATAACGCGTATTACTGTATTTTAACCACCGAGTATTCCAACAGTGTTAACGGTAACAACTACGCCGTTAATTATAAAAACTCAATTTTTGTCGTTATCTTCATCCAATCGTTTTCTGTTATGGGGCCCACAAATAGTTGTGTCGTCGTACGAATATTCTCCGACAGAAAGAATATTCCACGACCAACGAATATTCTCCGACAACAATGATTATTTTATAACCACTTGTTTATTTTAAAAAAGTTTCACATTTCACCCATAACTTTAACTTTTTATCAATTTAACCATTTACTGAATTGTAATTATAAGAAAAATTGAATACTTTTATTTCATAAAATTCGGGGTCTTACAATAGCACTCAGTATGTGACGCCCCCAAAATTAGGTATACATCACCCATCTTGGGTCGCCACTTACATGGTACAAAATTCAAATATAACTTAATTATACAACGGACGTGTACAATACGCCAAAACATAGCATGTGAGTTTGAATAAAAATATTGTCTCCTAGAGACTATACAAACTCAAAGGAGTCCTCGTTACATTTATTGTCACACTATTTAACAGAATAGTGAGGACTACTAATGCTATCCTCTGGACCATCACTCCGTTCCCCGACTCGTCCCAACTATATTCTCATTTCCTGAAGAGAACAGTGAAAGAAAGGGTGAGCTCAACTAGCTCAGTAAGAAATATTATGACTAAGATAATGCAGAACAAATTATCATTAGTCTCCAACAATGTTAAACTGATAAAATATAATAGACATCAAGTTTAACTGCAGCGGAACAAGCAATCCATTAAAAGAGTCAAGTAGAAAATAAAATCTACTATCTTTTATGATTTAAAAGGTTTTTCAACACTGTTATCGCTGAGACTCAGTTTAATAAATAATCCACATCATCGAATCACCCCTGCACTACGGCCAAGGATATTCTTTAGTATCACGACCACAATTATCCATGCACTACGTGCCAAGAATATTTGTGTATTCATTAATGGTCATGATTATGCCAACAACTGTCCATCAATGCACTACGGGCCAATGATGACTTTTACCACATCATATGTAACATTACGGTCATGATTACACCGAATAATCCCTGGTCATAATCATACCAAGTCCATCCATGCTTTACAGGTCACAGATGACTTTCAAAAAAATATAAACATGAGGATGATGACAATGATATAAAAATTCAATAAAACAAGTTCAAGAATTAATTTATCTAGGAATCAATAACGTCCCTATTGTCAACATGATACTGCTTTGTGGAATAAAATTCAAGAATACTCAGAAGAATATTTCCATGAAAAGATACTGGATGAAGCGCAAATATCAAGGATATTCCACTAATTTCATGGAGTATAGAAGTCAAAACTTTAATCAACTGAGTATAATAAAGAATGGAATAACAAAAGAAATCACCATGCATGCGATAAACCGCACAGACAGGATATTCCGACAGAATAATAAATAATGGAACCAGGTCCGGCGTAAACGCACAGACAGGATATTCCGGCGTAAACACACAGACATGATATTCCGACAGAATAATAAATAATGGAACCAGGTCCGGCGTAAACGCACAGACAGGATATTCCGACAGAATAATAATAAGAACGGAACCAGGTCCGGTGTAAAACACACAGACAGGATGCTCCAACAGAATAATAGAAGAATGTCACCAAGTATAGGGTAGACCGCGTATACAGGTTATTCCAACAGAATAATAAGAAATGGAATAACAACAGTTCTCTTAATGAATAAGAAAGAATAACACCCCTTACCGTAAATGAACTGGATATAAGAATAGTGAAGTAGAAGAAAACTTTTCTTCTATCTCTCTATAGTTTCTCTCTCTAGAGTTCAGTGAATTCGTAAGAAAATAATGAAGGAATGAGCTTCTATTTATAGAAAAATGGAATGCATAGTAACTAATCCATGAACGGTCCAGATTGATTTACTTTAATCTGACGGTCCATATTTAAAGAAAAATCTTTTAAATAAAATATAATATATTCTATTTATATAAAAAGTTTTTTTTTTACTATGCAAACACTATGCAACACTATGCAAAATACTATACAACACTATGCATAATAAAATATAATATATTCTATTTATAGAATAACTTTAATAAAGTATTCTGTTTTATATAAAAAGATGTTTCTGTTTTATTACGTTAATAATACGAATAAAACAAAACATCATCATCGTTATAATAATTCATATTATTAATCGAAAATAATGGAATCAAACTGAGTGACTTCTCACATAAATATCAATAATCAATACCGTATGCTACTATGCAACCACATGTATTACTGTACTTTTACTACCGAGTAGTTCAACAGTATCAACGGTAAAACTTCCGCCGTTATTTCAATAAAATATTTTTGTCGTTTTCTCAATCCGACAATAATTCCGTTGTGGGGTCCACCAATGATTGTACCGTCGTACGAATATTTTTCGACACAAAGAATATTTCCTGACCAATCGAACAACTTGCATACTTTGTAAAATTTATAAATACTACCCACAACTATAACATTATATCAAATTCACACCATAACATAAAAAAAATTATTTCGAGAAAATTTAAATCTTTATTTATAAAATCTGGGGTCTCACAATCTCCCATCCTTATAGAATTTTGCCCTCAAAATTAGGGTACGTACCTGGTATGATAAAGAGGTGAGGATACCTTGAATATCTTTATCGTTGAAAACATTATATTCATCTTTGCAATCCTGCCAAAGATATTCATTAACAATTCATCTTTGCACTACAGGCCAAAGATATACAACTGTAAAACCAATAATGCTGAGACTCAGCTTAATAGTATCACGACCACGAATTATCCATGCACTACGGGCCAAGGATAATCGTGTTTTTAATTTCGGTCATGATTATACCGAACAATCCCTGGTCATAATCATACCAAGTCCATCTATGCACGTAAGCCATAGATGACTTTGAACACATCCATGAATTAATATTTCATTGCTGAGACTCAGCTCAATAATTAATCCACATCGTCGAATCATCCCTGCACTACAGGCCAAGGATATTCTTTAGTATCACGACCACGAATTATCCATACACTACGTGCCAAAGATAATCGTGTTTTCAATTACGGTCATGATTATACCGAACAATCCCTGGTCATAATCATACCAAGTCCATCTATGCACGTAAGCCACAGATGACTTTCAACACAATATAAGCATGAGGATAATGATATAAAGAATCAATCAAATGAGATAAAGGATAAATATTAAACATTTATAATATAATTTATCCAGGGTTCAAGAATATCCAATGTTATCAATCACTTAATAATCTCTTAATTTAATATCATTATAAAAATATTTTAATCACTTCTTAAACTTATAAACAATTTAATTCAATTGTTTACGCTTTACCATATAATGCATTTAATCATTTAAAAATGTCATACTCATAAGATATCATCACCAATGATCAAATCCTTCATCAAATAATATGCATATACTCTATATAGGATTTCCAAGCCATAAAATCCTATTTTTCAATTTTGTTACTTCACATAACATATTTAACTCATTTACTCATAACTAGATCATTTTCATGAAAAATACCAAATCAGTTCCAAAAATATTTCTTTTCTGAGATTTAGCATAATATAGTCCCATAATGAAATTCTATTTTTCTCGGAATTTTTAAAATTCATTTACTATTTTTCAAAAATCAATTTCCAATTAATTCCTTAAGATATTAGCTACCTCAAGTTTAACTCCAAAAATTCCCAAATCTTGGAAGAATCTTACACATGTTAATGTGAACTTCCAATTTAAATTTCATGGTCATCAGAGTTATAGAACTCCAGTTATGGCATTTTTGTCAGAAAAACCTAAATATTGAAATGGTCATAACTTGCTCATTTTAAGTCAGAATGAGCTAATTTTTGGACAGGAGTTACCTTATACCATATACTTTCATTTCCCAAAAAGGCCAGAATTTTTCTCATAAATTAAGTGGACAAAAATGCCCTTTTAAAAATCTGGACAGTAGCTTTTTCGGTTTTTACAGCTTTTGTCTCCTTTGTTAAAATCAGTCCACACGAAAATCTACAATACCTTTTCCAATAATTCCACTTGAATAAGTTAGAAAACTCATAGATCTAACTCTAGGACTTAACCACACTCAAAAATTCAAAATATAATTGGAGATATGGTCAATTGAATTTCATGTTATGTTTTTCACAAAAATCTGATTTTCAACTCTTTGTGATTTCTAAGAAACTTTCATGTTTTTATATAATAACTAACATAACTCATCATAAAACTTACTAATACTTCATATACCCATGATTTTCATCAGTCCTATACTTTTATTATGACTTTCATCGTAATCCACGTAAACAGATCCTTTTAGTTGAAGAAATATTTGAGGGTTTTAGAAATGGGTTTTGTACTGGGGTCAATACAAAATTCGATTTCATACTCTAGCGGTAGTTTAAGAGATCTTCAAGAATACGTCAAGAAATTTATTAATGATAGAAATATCATTCAAAACTGTTACCCTCATCTAAGACTTGAATAGCACATGAAATGAAGGTTTCTCCTAACGGAGTTTCAACCGATAGGTCAAAGTCTAACTTCTCTAGAGTCAAATTTAAACGTTGAGCGCAAGCAAGAGAGATAAAAGAATGGGTAGAACCGATATCTAATAAGGTATAGACTTCGCAAAAATTTATAATTAACTAACCCGTGCTAACTTCGTTGGGTTTACTTGCTTTTTGAGAAGTCATGAAAAACGTTCTTCCTAAAACCAACAACTTTGTTTTGTCCATATCTGCCTTTGGTACCACCGTCCCAGCTGGACTTGACTTTGGTTCACGACAAAATTGGGCTAAATGACCTTCTCTTCTTGCAATTTTCACTTCTATTATCTTTGCCACGATTACTACCGAAGTGGTTACCATTCTTGGCATGATAATTTCCCCCACAATGGTTATCATTGTTCCGATAGCCGTTGCCACCAGTATGATTATTATCGTGTTGTTGGTCGTTACCTTTTGCTTGAGCTGAATCAACACTCTCATGTGCTTCATTGCTTATCTAAGCATTTTCATATGTCATTCTCAAACACTGTCACAAAACAAGGGTTAATTAACATGTCACATATTATCCCTATACACTGACCGACCAATTAAATACCAAATAAACTTAGGTAGGTCATACTAGCGAAGGAATTTTCCGTCTCTCCCCTCCTAGTTCTTATCTCACATCTTAGCCAGTGATTATATCCCTAAGCTCTGATACCAACTGTGACGCCCCCAAAATTAGGTATACATCACCCATCTTGGGTCGCCACTTACATGGTACAAAATTCAAATACAACTTAATTATACAACGGACGTGTACAATACGCCAAAACATAGCATGTGAGTTTGAATAAAAATATTGTCTCCTAGAGACTATACAAACTCAAAAGGAGTCCTCGTTACATTTATTGTCATACTATTTAACAGAATAGTGAGAACTACTAATGCTATCCTCTGGACCATCACTCCGTTCCCCGACTCGTCCCAGCTATATTCTCATTTCCTGAAGAGAACAGTGAAAGAAAGGGTGAGCTCAACTAGCTCAGTAAGAAATATTATGACTAAGATAATGCAGAACAAATTATCATTAGTCTCCAACAATGTTAAACTGATAAAATATAATAGACATCAAGTTTAACTACAGCGGAACAAGCAATCCATTAAAAGAGTCAAGTAGAAAATAAAATCTACTATCTTTTATGATTTAAAAGGTTTTTCAACACTGTTATCGCTGAGACTCAGTTTAATAAATAATCCACATCATCGAATCACCCCTGCACTACGGCCAAGGATATTCTTTAGTATCACGACCACTATTATCCATGCACTACGGGCCAAGAATATTTGTGTATTCATTAATGGTCATGATTATGCCAACAACTGTCCATCAATGCACTACGGGCCAATGATGACTTTTACCACATCATATGTAACATTACGGTCATGATTACACCGAATAATCCCTGGTCATAATCATACCAAGTCCATCCATGCTTTACAGGCCACAGATGACTTTCAAAAAATATAAACATGAGGATGATGACAATGATATAAAAATTCAATAAAACAAGTTCAAGAATTAATTTATCTAGGAATCAATAACGTCCCTATTGTCAACATGATACTGCTTTGTGGAGTAAAATTCAAGAATGCTCAGAAGAATATTTTCATGAAAAGATACTGGATGAAGCGCAAATATCAAGGATATTCCACTAATTTCATGGAGTATAGAAGTCAAAACTTTAATCAACTGAGTATAATAAAGAATGGAATAACAAAAGAAATCACCATGCATGCGATAAACCGCACAGACAGGATATTCCGACAGAATAATAAATAATGGAACTAGGTCCGGCGTAAACGCACAGACAGGATATTCTGACAGAATAATAAATAATGGAACCAGGTCCGGCGTAAACGCACAGACAGGATATTCCGACAGAATAATAAATAATAGAACCAGGTCCGGCGTAAACGCACAGACAGGATATTCCGACAGAATAATAAATAATGGAACCAGGTCCGGCGTAAACGCACAGACAGGATGTTCCAACAGAATAATAATAAGAACGGAACCAGGTCCGGTGTAAAACACACAGACAGGATGTTCCAACAGAATAATAGAAGAATGTCACCAAGTATAAGGTAGACCGCGTATACAGGTTATTCCAACAGAATAATAAGAAATGGAATAACAACAGTTCTCTTCATGAATAAGAAAGAATAACACCCCTTACCGTAAAAGAACTAGATATAAGAATAGTGAAGTAGTAGAAAATTTTTCTTCTATCTCTCTATAGTTTCTCTCTCTAGAGTTCAGTGAATTCGTAAGAAAATAATGAAGGAATGAGCTTCTATTTATAGGAAAATGAAATGCATAGTAACTAATCCATGAACGGTCCAGATTGATTTACTTTAATCTGACGGTCCATATTTAAAGAAAAATCTTTTAAATAAAATATAATATATTCTATTTATATAAAAAGTTTTTTTTTTACTATGCAAACACTATGCAACACTATGCAAAATACTATACAACACTATGCATAATAAAATATAATATATTCTATTTATAGAATAACTTTAATAAAGTATTCTGTTTTATATAAAAAGATGTTTCTGTTTTATTACGTTAATAATACGAATAAAACAAAACGTCATCATCGTTATAATAATTCATATTATTAATCAAAAATAATGGAATCAAACTGAGTGACTTCTCACATAAATATCAATAATCAATACCGTATGCTACTATGCAACCACATGTATTACTGTACTTTTACTACCGAGTAGTTCAACAGTATCAACGGTAAAACTCCCGCCGTTATTTCAATAAAATATTTTTGTCGTTTTCTCAATCCGACAATAATTTCGTTGTGGGGTCCACCAATGATTGTACCGTCGTACGAATATTTTTCGACACAAAGAATATTCCCTGACCAATCGAACAACTTGCATACTTTGTAAAATTTATAAATACTACCCACAACTATAACATTATATCAAATTCACACCATAACATAAAAAAAATTATTTCGAGAAAATTTAAATCTTTATTTATAAAATATGGGGTCTCACACAGTAGCTGCCCTCCAAAAATCCCTTTTAAAAAACATCCATCTAATCTTATAATAGGTCTACACCCAACTAGGAAATCATGTTTGGAAGCAGCAAGCCTCATATAAAGCCTCTAAAAAATAGGTAGTGAACCAGGTCTTTCATCTAGACCCTCACTACAAAACTTGAAGACTGTTCCAGGGTTGAACTGTTTGATAGTCTCCACATAATCCATCAGTCTGTTATACTGCTCTCCTACATCACCTTGCATATGTTGTAAAGCCTTTCTTTTAGCTCTATATATGGATGATTTACTTAGATTAGAGTTACATTCTTTTTGTGTCTTCTTGTTCCGTGACTGCAAATCCCACTTAGGATTATCTTTCAAGTCATCCATATATTTTTTGGCCAAGTATCTACTGTCAACAAGATGATTCTTATCTTGTTCAGCACATGTATGGTCCCCCCCCCCAAAGATTTTATCTTAAAAGTTTGTTCACCATGTTTGACTGATGCATGAATCCTCCATTTACAGCTTTCACCCTTATACTTAGCAGTTATTCTTTTTCTGTCGTTTTGAATATACTTTATGTCAAACCCCCCTTTAACAGAAAATTCAACTAATGCTTGTCTAAAAATGTCATGATTTGAAAATTCCATTTCAATCTCAAATTATATCTTACCCATATCAGTTGCCTCATTAAACTCCATACATCCATCCCCTTCTAAATTGTCATCATCATCTGACAGAACAAACTTCCTCCTTAATGCATCTTTCCCTTCTCCATCATCACCATCACTCCACCAATCCTCTACAAAGACATCATTCATGTTCACATTTGGTTCATCTATTTTTTTCCTTCTTCGAATATATCATCATCCCCAGGCCCCTCTAGATCCTCATCATGCTTCTTCCCCAATATCATTATCAGTTTGTTTTTTAATTTTTTCCTTTGTATGTTTTGTTTGTTTTTTAGGCTTTTCAGTTTGTTTCCCTTTTCCTTTGTCTGTTTCTTTCTGCTGCCCTTTATCTGTTTTTTTTTTGCTTTCCTTTATCAGTAGTACCACTTTGGTTAATGTTATCAGTTGTTTCACTTTGAACACCAAAGTCTTTTTCATTTTCACTTTGGTTCATGTTATCAGTTGTCAAACCACAAATATACCTAATGCTATCATTTTCAACTTTTCTGGCCTAACAACTTGTATGGGACTCTTCATTTCTTGTCTATATATATGCACCTCCTCACTCTCTGCATTAACTAAGAAATCAACCATATCAATGACATCTTTGTCATTTTGCATCAATAATGCCCCACCCTCCCAAATTTCATATCTCGATACATGGTAATAAATATTCAAATTTGAAATTGGACATAAAGTAGAGTAGTATTCATGTATACTAAGCAAAGAAAGGTAATCCAACCCAACATTCTCTACTATTTGTTCACTACCCCAACCATATTTATGTACTGGATCTTGAACAAACTTCCCACCATAATGAAAAATAATTCTGACAGACATTCTGCATTAAACAAATGAAGGAGAAATGTTTGAATAATATACAAAACATTATAACAAGTATCACAAAAAAGGGACCAAATTTAGTGGCAGACACTGAGGGACAATAATAGTAATAAAGAAAGGGGGGACCATAGTACTCAGTATAATTTATCCAGGACCAATTTACTAACTAATTCCACAAAAAAACATGCATGCATATACAACAAACAACTCAAAAAGTTAACAAATTACATATGATATCTATCAGACAAGGAGAAATTTACCTTAATCGGCACCAAATTAAGTATCACAAACCCCAATCGAAGGTGTGAACCCAATAAATCACGAAAATCCAACACGAACACACTAACCCACACCCTATTTCTCTCGCCTCTCTGGCCCTAGATATCACCACGATCGCTCGCTTCTCTAGCCCTTGATATCAATCTGAAATGAAATGAAACAAAACCCTTATCGCATCTATTGTTTTCAATATATATATGAAGGGTAAATAAGTCATTAGCCAACTCAAGTAACGGAGTGAAGACGGAAAGCATTTATTCACTTCACCTCAAAAAGTCGAGAGTTTAAATGTAGCTTTACTAACTATAGGTGGTTAAGTGGGAAACCGCCCAAACCCCAGGTGGTCATCTGAACTTAACTCTTTATTAAATTATCACAATAAATCTATGCAACAAATATTTGGGATAATTTATTCAATAATTTAATATTTATACTAATATAAATTAATTGGTTATGTACTTATTAAATATCGCTTTCAAACTTATCAATCTTTTTCTCAAATTTAAGATTCAATTATCATTTTGGATTAAGTTAATAGCTTTAGCTGTGGGATAGCATTTGCATATCACAACTTATTACATAATTCCTCTGTTCCCAAAAATATCACTAAAATTACAAAAAAAATTGTCCTTAAAAAATGTCATAAAGTAAATAAAGTGAATGATAATTAAGTCATTTAGTAGGATCTATTAATATAAAAAAAATAAAAGTACTCATTATTTTATATAATTTTATGAGGTTACTAAAAATATTTTTTTCGTCTACTTCTGCTTTTTCTAATATTTATATAAATTGTATTTTAGTTATGCTTTCATGGACTGATAGAGTATGTATACTTGTACCTCCATCTCAGAATGACAATTACTTATATTAAATTTATATGATTATAAATTTAGTATATGGCAATTGCCAAAAAAAATTAAAAAAATAAGAAGTTATAACTAACAATCTAGAAAGGACCATTGTCAGGTCAAGTATTTGGGGTTAGGCTGTTTATCTTATTTATTATTTCCAAAACAAAATAAGCACGTCTTAGATGATAAAATTGATTTAATTCAAAATAAGTAATAAACAATTGGTTTTTAGAGGGAACTTAGCATTATAAACAATTTATTTTATACTATAAACTCGACTTTTGATTTCGCTTCTACTTTGAATTTGACAATATTTATTTGGAAAAATGATATACATGTTAACAAATATTTGACGAAATTAGATTGCGACCACGTGAAGTGTATACGATAAGATAAAATAAATTAAAGTGAGACCCTTCTTAATTTTAACCTATCACATATATACATTCATATATGTTACAATCATAATTCAATTGAAAACTTTCGTAATGTATAGCAAGACTCTAGTTCTTTTGAGCTTTGAATTTTATAGCTGAATAACTTGAATCTACCTATTTTTCTTAGGAAAATGATTTATATGCCGACAAACTTATGACGAAATTGAATTGCGACTCACGTAAAAGCATAAACGATAAGATATAATTAATTAAGATAAGGTTATTTTCAATTTCTATCTATCTCATTCTCATATATGCACATAAATTATTATTAATATTTACTATTTATATAAATTTATCATTATATGTAGCATTGATTAAATGAAATTAATTTTCAGATCAATTAGTTGGGTGGTGAGTAGGTCTAGCCCAAAGAAAATTTAAGATCACTTATTACCTCAAAGTATAGCTTATCGAAATTTAGTTTAATTTACACCAGTGATATGCGTGTACGTAAATGAGTGATAAAGAGAGATATATGCTGACTACTAAATGGAGTCTAAAAATAAAGATTATGGACGGATCCGGTTAATATAAAATTTAATTTTTAATAAGTTGATCAATTGATCAATAGAATATTGATACACATAGAATCTCGCTTGCGTATCAGTACTGTTGATTAATTTATCTAAAAATAAACTTAATGCTAACCACTTCCATTATGGACTTATGGTAAAGTCCACTCCCTCCCTTGCCTAGTTAATTGGATGAATTACATATTCTATTACATTTTTGAAAATAATTACAACAATAGTGTACTCATAAAATATTTACACAATTAATACAATTTCATATTTATTTACAATATTAGTGCAATTAGGATTCCTTAATTTAGAGAATTAGTATGCAATTAAGATTCCTTGATTTAGGGATTAGTTATCCACATGGCTTCTTTTGTCTCTCATTGTCTAGAACAACTGCATTAGTTAGTCATCACCCTTCTTCTTCATTCAATGTATTATTTCAAGAAAAAGAAACCCGTTACCAAATTTTGACAATTCAATCACAACAAAATTGAATAAATTTTTAACATTTACAATGAATCACCCTCCTCCTCCCCACCGCCACTATAGTATGGAAACAGATTGTACAGCGACCACAACCTATCCAACGGACACGGCTTCTTCGAGTCCAATCTCAGCCATGACTTCCCTTTCCCACTCCAATGCAGCAAACTAACCGCCCCCGGATGAAGATCTCTGCATAACCTTTCAAGATTATCCCCACCATACCCACGTTGATTCCATCTGTGCTCATCTCCTTCCACATTCCCAGCAAAAACAAGCAAAAATGGTGGCAAAGAATCCAATTCATAGATTCTGTATCTTTTTTGTATTCTGCATTAGTTGGTGGGAAGCATACAGCAAACGAGTTAGTGAGAGGCTTGCGCAGAAAACGATTTTGTGGCAGAGGTGCGATTTATTTTTTATGAATATTTGGTTACCCATAAAAATTAAAATTTTTACATTTGTACGAAGGTTTGGCTACCAACTGCACCATATTTATAATAATTTTTTTTTAAATGTTATTTATAAGTTGGTAGTCAAACCTTCATAAAAAGGTAACCAATTCAGTTTTATTAGGTTGCTAATTAATTATAAAAAATTTAAGAACAGTTTCCAAGTGTTACGTGCAGATGGTATCTGAAATGCCATGTCTAAGTTTTCATTTATGTAGCTGTTAGTTACTTATAAATAACCTTTTAAAAATAAAATTATTTTTAATATGGTGCAGTTGGTAATCAAACCTTCATACAAAGGTAACCATTTTAGTTTTTGTGGGTAACCAAATATTCATAAAAAAAACTTGTTCGTGATTTCCTCTTTGTTCGACTACTCCGAACTCGTTTTGGATATGTTCTTACTAGTTTGGTAACTCCGACTTCTTCTTTGATTTGTTTTGGTAACTCCGACTTCTTCTTTTTCTTCTTTTTCGATTTGTTTTGTTTTGGTTGTTCGTAATTTTCTATTTGTTCGGCTACTTCGAATTCATTTTGGATCTGTTCTTGCTGATTTGGTAACTCTGACTTTTTCTTTTTCGATTTGTTTTGGTTGTTCATGATTTCCTCTTTATTTTATTTTCGATTTGTTTGGTAACTTTAAATATTTGAATTTGAATTATTATTTTAAATTTAAATTTATTTTTGTTGTTAGATCCAAGATATTTGAATTTAAATTATTATTTATGGCAGTTATTTCTCCTTGATTTTAGGTTTCTTTATTATTATGAATTGAATCCTATACTAATTCGGAATCCTAATTGCACTAATATTGTAAATAAATATGAAAAATATATTATTTTTTGATGTACTAATAATGTAATTATTTTTTAATTGTTGTATATATCTGTAAAGAACCCTGATTAATTTGACTTGGGAGTTGGGATATGACAACTCCAAAAACAAAATACCCATACAAACTCTTGCACGACTTCACATGTCAGATTATCACGGGCTTTGATATACGAGGTCCATAATATACTGGACTCCAGACCCTCTCAAATACTATGTGCTACTCAATTGGGCCGTAAATGGGCGGTGTTGAAGTACATAATGTAGCGTTTGGCATAAATTTTAATACTAAAAATTTATAAACAAAATATTTTAATTTTTCTCCATAAATTTCCTATTCTTCTCATTTCTTTTGCATCCATTTTGAAACTCACAAACACAGCCTAAAACGGAAGATAAAAGTAGAAGACCAAACGAGACAAGACAAGTTTGGAAAGTCAAAATCATCCCACACTGGACCGATCGCGAAGTTTCTCATATTTTCTCCCAAACACCCCTTTATTATCCCTTATATTCTTCAATCTTCCCCCTCCCATCTCAACATTCAATTTACAGAAGGCTTCAGAAATTTACTTTTAGGCCAAATCTTCAACTCAATTATCAGTTAATTTCAGTCGAAGAATAAGATGTGGCAACAACAATTCGGTAAAAATGACGTGGAATCGGGAAGTACTCGGCCACTTTACCCTATGATGTTGGAGTCGCCGGACCTCCGGTGGTCCTTCATTCGTAAGATATACTCAATCGTAGCCATCCAACTGCTTCTTACCATCTCCGTCGGCGCAATAGTCGTTTCCATCCCACCCTTCGCCACTTTCTTCGTCTCCACCGGTGCCGGTTTGGCTCTCTACATTGTTCTCATCATTACTCCCTTTATTGGTACGTTTTCTTTTTTCCTAATCTAGATTTTATTTTTTGGGTTTTAATTGTGAATATGTAATTGATAGTGTTTTTCCTTTTTATTTATTTATTTATTTGTTGTAGTAATGTGCCCGTTATACTACTACCACCAGCGGCATCCGGTGAATTATATATTACTTGGGGTGTTCACGATTACTTTTTCTTTTGCCATCGGTTTGACTTGTGCATTTACCAGTGGTATGTTTATTTTCTCGATCCCTATCTTTTTGTTTGGTTTGTGCTACATAAGGTAGAAAATGGATTATACGTTTGTGATTGTAAGTATATTATCAATTCACTGAGTATTTGTCATCACTATTATTAAATGCTTTGTTATTGTGATTTGTTTATTTAGTGTATCAAATGATTTCTTTTCTCACTCTTTCATCTCTTGGTAGGGTGTGATATCTAAAGGATTTTATAGAATACTAAAGAATTGTTACAAAAAGAAGATATAAAAGTATGTGTATGGCCCATGTATGGTCAATCATCTACTAATTAAACTTTGACACATAATTTTGTAAACTAGTTTTTGTAAGAGCTCGGATTTTATATCCCCTCACAGACTGTTTAGTGAAAAATATATAAATTTAGAAGTTACCCGAGGCCAAGATTAGGTCCATTTGGAAATAGAAGGACTTATTTAGAGAAGTTTCTTTATCATGTTTATATGTGTATATGTATAAGTTATTCACAAAGAACTAAAAAGATTAAAAGCTAAAATTAGTGTAGAAATTTAATAGATGGGATTATCTTTTCCAACAAGGCTTTAGAGGGTGAGTGACTGAGTTTAGACCAACGACTTCAATCATTGTTTGTCAGCAATTTATAAGCGGGTGTACGCAGATATAGACAGAACTCCTCTTTTATAAAGTAAATATTGAGCTGAAATCTATGTTAAGGAGGTTGAAAATAACGATAATGAATAAAAAAGAAGAAAAAGAAATGAAGAAATACCGATATGCAAAATGCATTTCATTGTGGTCATTCCTATGTTAACTAGCCCCTACTCGTGTTATGACGTGGTTTTCTTGAATTTATGTAACCAAAGTTTTTGGCGTACTATGTTCTTTTTCTTATATTGGTTTTGAGTATCAACGGGTATTTTATTTATTGATGATAATATTAGCTATAAGAAAGTTGGTGTTTATGCAAGACAAATATGATTCCAAAATAGGTTTAGTGTCCTATAAAGCATCTTTTAAAATTGTGTGAAATTTAAACCTTCTGTTTGCAGATCAGTTTACTCTTGTTATATCTGAAGCCTTTTGTAGAGCTGGGGTATTTAAGAGCCTGTTCGGGACCAACTTATAAGGAGCTTTTTACTGTTTGAGTGTTTGGGAATGACTTGTTTTTTGATTTATAAGTCAAAAATAATAAGTAACAATTTCTAACTTAAAAAAAAGACTTATAAGTCATTCTTAATAAGCTATATTGACCAAATGTAAAGTCTCTTTTGCCCTTCTATTATCTGGATAAATTACATCTCTACCCCTTATAACCCAAGACCCCTGATCTCTTTCTCTTCTCTTCTAATGTAAACATTCCAAATTGATGGTAATATTCCATATGAATGGTATCAAATTGCACAGAGAAATGCTGCAAAACATAGCTCATAAATGTAAACTAAATACAACAAAATAGTCCACATAAAGAATTACCTGGGTTTCTAATGAGAGAATCTGTAGAGAGAAAGAGGAAGAGAGAAGTAGCAGATCTTTGAACTGTGGAAAATCCTACACAGTTGACTATAAAACATTCCAAATTCCAAATTCCAATTGAGGGCAGGGAGGCGGCCAGTGACTGAAATTTTCTCGACTTCGTATTTTGGAGGTTGTGTAGGAGATGACTTCGTATTTGGGATCTTTGGACTTTGTATTTTATGAGTTTGGGTAGGAGACTTTACAAAATTTTATTAGTTTATACTTTATATTTTTTAATTTTAATATTAACATTAAAAGTAAAATAATAATTTTAATGTTTTGTTTAAATAATATTGGGTTATTTTTTTACCACCATAATATGTAATTCTTAATATAATATGGGCTTTCAATTGCTAAGTATAAAATTGAGGTTGTTTTATTCTCAAGTATTGAATATAGTTGTTCACTAATAAGCTGTTTCAATAATGAGTTATTTATTAATAAGTTGTTTAAATAAGTTGTTTACTTATAAGTTGCTTACCAATAATAAGTTGTTTACCAATAAGCTGTTTAAATAATAAGTTATTTATCAATAAGATGTTTAAATAATAAGTTAGTTACCAATAATAAGTTGTTTGCCTATAAGCTGTTTAGATAATAAGTTATTTTTTTCAATAAGTTGTTTGTCAATAATAAGTTTACCAATAAGCTATTTAAATAATAAGATGTTTACTAATAAGTTGTTTATTAATAATAAGTTGTTTACTAATAAATTGTTTAAATAATAAGATGTTTACTAATAAGCTGATTAAATAATAAGTTGTTTATCATTAATAAGTTGTTTACTAATAATAAGTGGGTTACCAATAAGATGTTTACCAATAATAAGTTGTTTACTAATAAGTTGTCTAAATAATAAGTTCGTTATCAATAATAAGTTGTTTTACCAATAAGCTGTGTAAATAATAAGCTGTTTGTCAATAATAAGATGTTTACCAATAAGATGTTTACATAATAAGTTGTTTACCAATAATAAGTTGGTTACCAATAATAACTTTCAATATGCTATTTAATCAATATATCTTTTTATAATGTCTTTTTTAGTAATTTCTACATTTTATTTTAACTTATAAATCATTATCAGCCGAACACCTTCATAATTTGTTTTAACTTAATTTCTGACTTATAAGTCATTATCAGTCGAACACTTTTACTTATAAGTCACAACTTAAAATAACTTATAAGTCAACTTATATTTTAACTTATAAGTCATTTTAAAATAAGTCATTCCCGAACAGGCCCTAAGAGCTTCATAAAACAAGCCCTTATTTTATCTCTTTTTCCTTTCTCTTTATATGCAAATATCAAAAATATATAGTCAATTGCTTAGAATCATTTAGAAAGGGCTACAGTTTCTTAACTAAACAAAATTCTTGATATGAACAAAATCATGTACTTGCTCTTTCTAGAAGCCTAAATTGATTGTGCAAGGACATTTGGGATTTTAGGTGTTTGGAATATCATACAAGTTACATTATAATAATTTCTTGTAGTTATAAGTGCAGCGTTAAATTTATTATTTAGTAATATGACTGGACTTACCTTATCTTAAGCTTTATTGTCTTCCTCCTTGAAAAGAGAGAATAAATATTCACCTAGAAATTTGTTACCGTCTGAAGTTGATTTTGTTGGTTGCTGAGGTTGTAGGATGAACATATTAAATAAAACAAGCCATGATCTTCCCTTGTGATAATTTCAACTATTTGACATTTTGTTTGTTAAGAGTTTGGTGATGTTAATTTATTCCCCTTTCCTTTCTTTTGTTAATTTGATCTTAAAATCTTGTCCAACTTAAATTGGCTGTGCAGGAAAGGTTA
Organism: Panax notoginseng; assembly: GCA_016801055.1. Lineage (NCBI taxonomy): Eukaryota > Viridiplantae > Streptophyta > Magnoliopsida > Apiales > Araliaceae > Panax > Panax notoginseng. The sequence continues at coordinate 8,871,796 of CM029013.1, forward strand.
TCTTGGAAGCTGTTATTTTAACAGCTGTGGTGGTTGTGAGTCTTACTCTGTACACATTTTGGGCAGCAAGAAGAGGCTATGATTTCAATTTCTTAGGTCCCTTCTTATTTGGTGCAGTTATCGTCCTTTTGGTGTTTTCCATGATTCAGGTGTGTAAATATGTATAACTTACTGCGTTATGTTTTTTATTAGATTGCAAAGTGTGTGCTTGCTTTGTTTGGTTGGGCTCTGATAATTTTCTATATTTCAGATACTGTTTCCCCTGGGAAAAATATCAGTGATGATCTATGGGTGTCTAGCATCAGTTATATTTTGCGGGTACATTGTATATGATACAGATAATCTGATCAAGAGGTACTCATACGATGAGTACATCTGGGCTGCGGTGGCTCTTTATCTAGATATCGTCAACCTCTTCCTTTCGCTGCTCACTGTTTTTAGAGCTGCTGATAGTTAGACAGAGAAGTGTTTTAGATTCTTCCCTTTCCACCTCTTCATAACCATTTGTGGATGACAAGGCATATGTAAGTGTTATGTGTTTTACCCTATAATGTATCTAGACCAATGTATACCTGATATTGTCTTTGAAATAAAATAATTTGATACAAATAGTTATTAGTAGTCTTTTTGCCGGATCCGGTTATCATGAAGTCATGGTAAGTTGGTCAATTGACCAATACAGTGTTGAGATCACTTCCTACCTGCGTGTCGATACTGTATTAATCAATTGACAAAAATTAACTTCATGTTAATCGCTCCTCTTTCTGCCCCTAAACTTCTTTGCTCATTCTTTCACATAAACGTTCATTCTTTTTGTACTCTGTCTTGTGAGTTTGAAGGTGTGGGTAGATATTTCACTAATATCTTCCGCACCTTGCAAGTTACATAGTTGGTGGGCTTTTTCTAGACTTGCTTTCTTTTAAACTCCAAGTATATGTTTTATAGTAATCAAAATTTATGTTGACTACGTGTTCATTGTTATACGAAAGTATTCCCCATTTCCAAATAATAGTGTTACGTTTTGAGGAGCTAGTTCCAATTCTGCAGGTGTGCCAGCTAAACATTGAAGTATTGGTTTATTGGCAATTTTATATATATATATATATATATATATATATATATATAATTTTTTTTTAAGTGACCTAAATCTATAAACGAAACAAGAATATTGACTACAAACATTTAAATACAACTATACAAGTAATCCATTTTATAGAGGTTTAAAATAGTAAATATTAAGATTTTGAAAGTCGTCTTATATATTGTGAAAGATTTATGTCGAATTACAATTTCGACGTATATCATTACATAGATTGGTTCACTATATTGAATATATCTTAAAAGTATTGGATAATGATTATAAAATTGGTTTAATATATCGAATATATCTTAAAAGTATTACCAATAAAATTTATTCACATGACTTGCAACAAAAAAGTCGACATGCAATATATATCATTTTCTCGTTGTGAAATGAGAGATGAAAAGTGCTGTTTGCTTTCCAACCTCCACTCCAACATCTAATTGTGGATGTTGACGATAAGCCCAGAGATCGAGACCCTTGATGTTAGCTGGATTGAGGTCTCACTGTCTGAGCATAAGAGTTAATTAGGATGTGGATGAATCTATTGTTTGAGAATCTATGTAATTACTTATAGGTGGACGAAAAAAATTAACAAAAATTCATGTGTCCTGAAAGGGGGCCCATCAAAAGTGAAGGAATCTCTCAATCACTAGAGAAATTCGTTTCTCTCCAGTAATTTCTTTCCTCTTTGAGCTGTCAAAAAAAAAAAGAAGAATAATTTTTTGATAATCTGATAGTGTTTACTTTGGGTCCTTTCTAAGGCCTCTAAGCAGGTTATGAGTATTCGTCAAAAAAATAGTCTTCTGTAATGGGGGGAATGGGGACAATTTCACGACAGGAGTAGCATCTGACGACGAATTATTTCTGAAAAGTCTCAAAACTACGTCAGTCATTCACGGTGGTGCCTGTGCTGCCTTGGCTTAGCTGCACCCTGATTATACAACTCATGCTCTTCATTACGTGCTCTTACATTTGGACTCCAACATGTATTGCTGTCTTTTGTCCAAAGAATATTCCTTGCAGGCTGGCACTCTCAAATTAGCACCTCCATAGCCATGTTGGAATTAGTGTCAATGTTCTTGTACTGCATTGGATATTTAATTCCATTATTCCAATTATCCTCCTACTCCAACTCATAATTGAGCCCAAACTATTTTCTTCACGGGTGGTTGGTATTGCAAGCTTATGTTTCTTCTTTTTGCTGTACTGCATGCCTTAAGTTTCAATTTAAACAAGAAGCTAGAATTGAATTCGAGAACTACAGATGTTATTAATTAAGGACACTGTTCTGTCGATAAAATTTAGAGCAAAGTTCACCTGTCCTAATTGGATATCACCGTCACATTCTTATATATGTTACTATAGTGTTATAAAATTGCAGTTCTCTTTAGTATTTGCAGGAGAAACTAGATATACATTATGTGAAGTGATTGCTAATCCTATAAACATACTGTTGATGGTTTCTGTTTAGAAATGGTATCTGACTAACTGTAATTTCAATGTATAGTAACACTAAAATCTTTGGGGAGGTTAACGAATTTGACTTTTCTTATTTGTAATTAATAATAGGTATATAACTATTATTTAGAGGATATAATTAAATGGTATTTGTTACGTTAGTATACTGTCTAGCGCCTAGATAAGTAGATATTATTGGATGGTGGGAGTATTGTTATCAAGAATTACATAGCACACATTCTTAAACCTTAAATAAAGTAGGAACAAAGGAATTCAAGGATGGCTCATGATGTTTCCAAAATTAAGATCAAAGGAGCAGACATGATCTGTGTTGGGCTTACAAAAGCAGAGGAAAAGGAAAAGGAAATTTCATTACGAGTTTTAGAGACAGACAAGACACACCAACAAGTCAAGGATGGTGCCAAGCTAAGCTTTGTAGAATTATGTAAAATTATAATCATATCATCACTCTTAATATCTCTGAACCACCAAGTCAAAGTAATTCTCTCTCTCTCTCCCCTCCCTCTTTGGAAGTTTATTTGGTACACAAACTTGTTTATCTAAATTTAAGATAAAGTTATTAATTATGGAGCGAATCATAATAATGGGGTGGGATTAACAGTTTTGGGACATATGTTAATTAGGATGGATCAGGTAATTCAGGATGTGGCAATGCAATATGGCTCCCAGCTCAAAAGAGACCTCCTTGCTTCCTTGCAGTTCCTCAGAACCACCAATTCTTGTTGCTCATATGCCTTCGGCTTATTGAAAGCAACCACTTTGTTGGTAGTGCTGTTTTTGATGGGTGAGTAATGATGGTTGAGCTGATTCTTAAAACTTGCTACTGCGGGCTTGGCTCGCCAGAAATACTCGTAGGCATTGAATGAGGCGGCCGGTGCACCTGGTATAAGACGTGGCCCCCGGGGGCGTGGCGGGAGAGACTGCGGCAATTGGGTTGTCTCGTCCTCATCATCCTCTGCATCAACCTCCACCAATTTGGCTGGTGTATAGTTGAACTTGTGAGACCATTTTGGGTTCTGGTTTTCGATTCCCAGGAGTTTTTTCATCATTAGAGCTGACCTATGCACATTTATCAACCCACTAGTCATCTTTGGCATTGCATGCTCCATCACAATTCCCATATCTTTGGCTCCCTTAATTTCTTTCTCAACTTCTTCATCAATTTCTTCTTCTTCTTCTTCATCATCATCATCTTTTTCAACTTGACTTTCCTCTACATGAAAGATTTCAAACATTTCCTCAAAATCTTCAACAAGATTAGCTCGTTCAACTTTTTCTTGCTCTTTTGGAGTATTGAGGAGGGTGAGGCGAAGGCGGCCATCTTGGCGTTGAGCGTGGAAGTTTTTAGTGGAAGGAACAGACACAGCTTCAAGGACTAACCGACCATTTACGCGGTGAGAATGCATGTGAAGGGATGGCTCTTCGCAGCTACGTGTGAGTGAAGGAAGTGGAGGAGGGAAAGATCGAGGCAGCACTTTCTTACTGGCAGCTGCAGAGTAATTATACTTTGCGACTACAGGTAATTCCTCTGGATCAAAGCTACTTTGCACGTACTCTTTCTCTTGTTGAGTTTCTTCTAATTCATCAGCCTCAGAGCTAGTCTCTGAAGAAGGATGTGATGAAAACCCGTCGGAGCCTGTCTCGGATCCAAGGTTTTCTGTACATATCTCGAGGCTTTTTTCGCTTAAAGTGCTGTTAGATTTTTTCACAAGAGGATGAACATAAGGAGGTGGAAGTTCCTCAGTCTTGTTAGCCTGCAATATAATTGAACTCCACACATCGTCTTGTTTTTGGAATTGATTGAGCTTTTTACCATCGAATTCTTCTAATTCTACTTCTTCATCGGATGAAGAAAAAGAAGAATCGATGATTGAGAGTTGTTCAGAGGATGCGATTTTTTTCATGGTGGGAGATTTGAAACCGTTTTGAACTAACCATTGCTTGGAAGACATGTCAGCTGAAAGTGTTCTTCGAAAGGAGGCAGCTGGTTTGAGACCTTGAGAGTCAGATCCAAGAATGGAGACTATTCCTTGCTTTTCCATCACCTTCGGTGCCATTTCCTCTTCAACTTTTAGAGGTGAAGAAGATAAACGAAAGCTCTTGATGCTAGACATCTTAGGCTGGCTGCAGCTGGCTAGTGAAGGAAAATAAGTTGTCCCTGCAAAATAAGATGAATTTTGAGGGGAAAAAATAGGAGGAAAATTCCAATATGAAATTCAAAACTAGTGCATGTCATAATATTTACAAAATTAATTTCGAGCTACTTAGTTGGTTTTTGTACATTCACGTAGCTAAATTTACAGCAACTTATAATATAAGAATGGTAGATCGATCAGAATGCATATATGTATATGTATGTACATGTAATGCCTTATGAATTACCTCAAGCAAGCAGCAGCAGCAAATAACAATCCAAAGGATAGCAGTTGGAGGGAGGATGATAATATGAAGATGATGTTTGAGGAGGAGGCGGCGGCGTTGTGTTGTGTTGTATTTGGGTGTGGATATGACTGCAATTACGAAGGGTGGGGAGCGTCGGGTATTTGTAGGAGCCCAAAAAGCCTATGGAACCGTGTTCAGGGGACCCGCCTTGCTTAATTAGAATAAGTTTATTTATTTTCATAGGAGTATTATTAAGAACTAGAAGAATGATAATTATATCTTACCCATTTTACACCAATCTCTCACATTTATTAAATCAAAGTGATAGCCATTGAATAATGTCTCTTTTTGTTGTTGTTGTTGTTGTTGTTGTTGTTGTTGTTGTTGTGCATACTCCTTCCGTTTTTTAATATAAGTCGTTTTAGAATTGTGCACAAATATTAAAGAAATAATTGCAAAACATTAAATATACTATCAATTGTCTATACTGCCCTTATATTGAAAAAAGAGAGTGTTATTTATTGGACAAAAAATAGTGAGAGAACCAAAGTTATATTTATTAGTTGGGGTAATATTGGAAACTAAGCAATAAATGCTTACTTGAAATTCTCAAACGACTTATATTTAAGAACAAAAATATTTTACTAAAACGACCTATATTAAGGAACGGAGAGAGTACATTAGTAATTACCTTAAAAAGTCATCAAATTAATCTTATATTTCATGAATGATCAGGGAGTACATATTTTTATAAGCAATTTAGATATTTTGGGACTTGGCTTCCCTCCATTATATCTTTCTTTCAATTTTCATCTAATAAATTATATTTTTATAATTTTAAATTGAATAATTAAAATTAACACGTGTCAATTAATTTGTAATATTGAGTTACATAATTGTTTCAGAAATGAAAGTAATCTGACACTTTTAATTTCACCATTTGATGAACATTTTGAATTTTTCATCAAAATTTTAATGGTTGAATTTTTCATTAAAACTTTTAACAGTAAAAATATTTTTAATGATTCTAATTTATGGCCAAATCTGATAATTTGATATGACTAGTAAATTATCCAAAATAGTTGTTAAGCACTTTGTTAAAGCGCATATTGCTATTCATGCTTTTATTTTTTTTTACCTTTTATAGAAAAAAAAACATGAGTAATTTTTGTATGAATAGTTTGGATTCTACGATCATGATTCATGAATTGATGTTTGAGGCTAATAATAAACGTCCATCTTGAGATTGGAATTAAAACAATTAATACATAGGATTTGAGTATGGTGAGACATTGCTATGAATTTCATTTTTCCTTATTATTTTTTTTTAAATATATGTATGGTTATATATGGTAAAGGGCAGAGGTCATGTCACAAAGCTAGCAATTAATAGGAGAGCATTGGTAAATGCTGGATAAAGTAGATGGGAAAGAAAAAGAAGAAGATGAAATCAATCGGATGGAAATGGGTTGAGAAGGAATCGCCTTTCACAGAGAGCACCGTATGATTGCGGCCCCCCATAATCAAAATCTTCAATCAACGTTATATATATAGCTCCACTCCACGGAAAAAGATAGTGTCATCTCGATCATATACTACTATTATCTATAAATCTATAATCTATCTATAATATAACAATAAAATAGAATCCAATTTAAATTTGGACGAAAAAGTACAAGCACGGTTTAGATTTATTTTAATTGATTTGAATGAGAGAACACAAGAACAGTTCAGATTCATTCTAATTTTTAAATATATATGGACATATTTAATTGAGGATAAAACTAATTAATTAAGCATATTATAGTGTGGTATGATGTATAAGAAAATAAGGCAACGTATATACGTCTACTAAACTATGCATGGGTGATGGGATGGGACCTCCAGCCCTCACTCTTACCCTTAGCAGATGCTGAGAGGTTTGTACGTATGTATATGGAGAAGGAATGGCAGATATGTCCGTCCACCTACACTTCACTCCTACCAAAAGGTTGTGACGTTGATCACTTCAAAGCACATAATATTTATATTATCCACATAAAACGGGAGGTATATACTTGGCCTCGTTCTAAAATAAAACAGATCTATTTTTAAAAATTACAATTATTTTATGTGATCAAATTCATTTTTAATATTAGCTAAAAATTTATAGTGATCCATACCGGTGCATGTAATGTTTGTGATAAATTAAGAATTAATTTTATGGAATTAGATAGAATTATAAAAAAGCTCGACGCACATATCGAATTACTACTGATAATTGATAATAATTGATATATATATATATATATATATATATATATATATAATTGATAATCAAAATGATTTGTAATATACTATAGTATTATTTTGTTATTTTAATTGTGTATGGAGAGAGAGAGAGAGATAGATAGATAGAGAACCCACTTAATTCCGTAGTACACACTCCACTTAATTCCGTAGTACACACTTTGCCACACACCCAAGAGGAACGCAAATAGAAACATGGATGCTTCTTGTCTGCCTATATAAAACGATACCACTCAAACCTCCCAACCCTTATCTACAATTTATACCTTGATATCTGCCTTTGCTTTAATTAATTTCTTAGAAAGAAATTAAGCTGGTTTAATTTTTTCTTGTTGGCGGAAATTATCAAGGACTTATATAATTACTCGATCATTCACTTTGGATATTCATGCTTTTACCAATTAATAAATTATTAAAATTCTTAAGAATTAATTAAGGAACTTAATATTTACTGACAAATTAAACGTACAACCGGTAAAATTGCTCTAATTTTTTTTAATAATCTTTATTTATATAAACAGACAAATGAAATGAAAGTCGTCTTAAGACTCTAAAGTCTAAATGGATATTATTCTAATCGCTAGCGCCTAGCAATGCGCATTTTGTACGATTTTAATTTGTAAAACGGTAATGGGGTTCTTAGAGGAATGATTACCTTAATAATTAAAGGTTCTTAAAGTTTTAAATTAGTGTTTATTAGGTCAACCGTTTCTCTAATTGGTTGACTAGCTATAGGATATATTTTTTTTTTTATCATCTATAAAGAATTGTATACAACATATATAATATCTTAAATCAAGATGAATTGCTTCCTTCTTAGCTGACTCATATAAGAAACTATTACCCAAGGAATCGATTGAGGTGCTTTAGTTACATAATTTTTTAGTACTGATGATTATATATATATATATATATATATATAATTAATTATGTTTAGTATCATTCCTTCGGTTTGAATATTTACATAAAGGTATCAAAATAATTAGTCGATTAATTAAGACATTATTAGTAAACTAAACTACGCACAAATTAGTCGTCTAAGTTTGACAATGAACTTTGGATCATATACTTCAATCCATAATATTAATTTCTCAAGTGATTACTTTTTAGGGTTGTTATTTTATTGTCTATATTATTAGCATTAGCATTTGCATTTAGTACATAAAAGGGGTTCGAAATGATTAAGGGCTAATTTTTTTGAGGAGGGAAAATAAAGGAAGATGCTTGAATACACGCGGACTCAAATTCAATTGGTCAAGTATTTTGAGATATTATAATTTGGAGTGCTTCTTTTCTCATTTGTAGCAAAACTTGAGCCAAAGACAAAACTTGAGCCGGGTCCGTCGATTGTTAACGTATGTTTTCAAAATGTTATGCCGACGTGTCAATCGTTACGTTTAATGCTTTACATGTTTCCTTCTTTTTAATTATTTCAAATAATTCTTCTGCCAATTAATTTTACGTTTATTTATTTCCATTGGAAATAATTTTTCGACTACTTTTATGTATACTAACAATGAAATGCACACACACACACACACACACACACACACACACACACACACATATATATAGATGTATATGTATATGTACCATACTACTACAAGACATGCATCATTTTAAAGTGTCATGCAAAGTAACAAATGTGCACGTACGTAAGTAAATTAATTACTCCTAAGCTTGAAATTATATAACACTAGTGGCACCATCCGATTATACTTAAAATAAAATGTAAGAAGCACTATATATATATATATATATATATATACAAAAATATATCAACCATTAATTTGCAAGTGGATTTAAATTGTCAAATAAATGGTGATAGCGAATAGGAATGAGCCACATAATCAAGTGGAGAAAAATGAGTCTACTAAAAGGCACAGCTGGTAATGGCGGTTCCAATAGAATATGTAATTAAAAAATGAGACCATAGGTTATGGAAAAAGAGAGCATATGGTTCTGCAATTCCACTACGTACCACCAAAGTCCATATATATATATATATATATATGCAGCCAACTCTCCAACTCTTATAATAGCTAGCTAATAGCTCCTTCCACAATATATTCCCACTTGCACCGGCCACTGAGAGAGACAACGTCCATATCTATATATACCTGTAGCTATACCATGGTCCATGAGTGAGTGATTCAGCCTATTTCCCGGCCAATTACCCTTTTCTTTTCTTTTCCACTAAAAATATTGATATTATAATAATAAATAAATAAAAAACAAACCAACCACAAGATTACAAATAATTAATATGCGCCCCTTGTACGTATTCACGCACGTACTTTGGGGCTATCCTTTTGCATGTAATTTGTCCTCCATACGTAGCAGTAGCGCCAGCATGCAGCCACTTCAATATACTCAACTCTGAAGGTACTTTTTTTTCCTTAAATACATAAAATAAAATATATAAAATGAAGGATAAATATGTTATTTAGTGAAAATTATTACTATAAAAATAAATAAAAGTACTCATAATTTTATATAATTGTGGGGTCATTAATTAAGGATAAATTTGATTTTTTTTTAATATGTGTATAAATTGTACTTTACTCATCATTTTTTAAGACGGAAGAAGTATACCACAACACTCTCAAGTCCCAAATGTCAATTTCATTTGACTTTTTATTGCACATGCCAAGATTTGTTTATTTCTTTTGATAATTATGTTGAAATTTACTCCGTTAATAATACTAATTTTCTAAAAATATATTTATATATAAATTAGTGTGTGTTAATTTTCTTAGTTATTTTCATTCTTTGAACATGAGACCATTAGAATCATTTATTTTCGAAAGATGTGGCAGACAAATTAAGTCAAAAGTGATCGAGATGAAATTTCATTAGTGGACATAAAGAGTACTTGTAATGACTAAAATTTATACTTTGCAAATATATTTAATCTTGTATATAGCATAAGCATGTACATCTAATTAATGCTACATTTTAATTTGTTATCAAATTTTGGAAAATTGAGAAGCGCTGATATATATATATATATATATATATATATATATATATATATGGTAGAAATAAAAATAAAATAAAAAAGAAAGAAAAATAAAACATGCATATATCAACGTAACTAACTAAGAACATATATGGGTCTTCACAGCGGAGGAAAAAAAGTCATGATTTAATCGATCACAACTAATTAAGAATAAAAGGCTCAGTGAGTTCATGGGTTAACTTTATACCGTGGAAATATAAATGCTCTTGCGCATCATTCAAACTCAACTTGATTATTATTGGGTGATATTATTAGTAGTATGACTTTGTTAATTCTCTCTTCTGATACAAACTAATCAGAAAAGAATGCTTTCGCAGGAAGGTGAGATAATATATATATATATATATATATATATATATATATATATATATATATATATATCACCAAATTAATTTATATTATTTTATACATACCCCTCCATTATAATATAGTAGTATATTTTTAAAACAAAATTAAAGATAATTAAGTAGGTTATTGATTCTAAAGATGATGAAATCACTTTCGGTGGCTTTCTTGCCTTAAACGGTACTTACCAGAAGGGAAAATCTTCGCCGTTGAAATATATATATTAATTGCGTCTCTTGTATATAAAACTTAAGCTATACTACTTTATCTGATCAAACCTAAAAAAGTACTCTATATATATCTGTGTGTGCGTGTGTGTGTGTGTGTGTGTGTGAGATAAAGCGTAATAATGTAAAGTGATGCATGCAATCTGGATCATCAGTGCTTGAAGATAATAGAATACAATTCCCCATAACTGAAATTGCTAGCTGTGAATGTCAGCCAATGAGTTGAAAGAATTTACCTTTCATCTGGATCTTTGTTTTTACATTTTACTCCCTCTTTTTAAGAATATTCTATATAAAAATAACCTCTACAATATTATAAAAAAAATTAATCCCAATTTAGACCAGTTATAAATAGAAATAACCTCTAAATTGTAATATGTTATATACTTTTTAAGTCCCGTATTAAGAAACTATACCTCTATATAGTAATAATTTCATATATATATATATATATATATATATATATATATGAGAGAGACAATATTAATTTTAAAAGACTACATTTCCTATAAAGAACTACATTTTTCTATAAAACACTACATTTCCTATAAAGGACTACATTTTCTTATAAAAGATTACATTTCCTATAAAAGACCACATTTTTCTATAAAAGACTATTTTGCATAAATATTTTTTGAATAATAATTATTAGGGAGTTCTTATTGATATTTTTGTTAAAGTGGATATTTTTGGGTGTTCGAAAAATATTTTGTACCAATACCTCTATTTAGTAATAATCTCTCAATTAGAATACAAATAGTTTGGTCCCAAGTCTATTCTTAAATTAATAGAGGTTTTACTGTACTACCTTTATCCGTTTTAAAACTACACGGATACACTTATTAAAAGTATAAAATGTATTTTTATACTATTTGCTATAAATTATATAATTATTATCATTTTTAAATTTTAATTTGAGATTATTTAAAACTCAAAATTAAAATAATTTATTAAAAATTATGAAAAAATAAAACTTAGTATATTTATACTCTTTGATTTAATAGCTTGAATCTTGATAGTGGAAATTAAAAATCAGATTCTGGCCTATAATTATACCACTATAAATACTCCTAGCTAGAAAACATATTATAAGCATTTGGATACGGTTTTATATATATATATATATATATATATATATATATATATATATATATATATATATATATATATATTGTCAAATAAAGCTAACTTTTGCCAAAGAGAAACGAAAATGTGTTTGCCTCATTTTTCCTTTATCTAGCAGGTTCGACTTTTGAAAGAAATGAAAACAGTTTTGAATTTTGATTATTCACAAGTTCCTTTAATCCAGTCGAATAATTTTTTTTGGCCCAGGAATAATGACGACATGTTTGGAGGGAGGGACTATTACAAACAGGGGCGGAACCAGAACAAAATTTGAGGAGGGTCAAAATTTGAAGGCTGTTACCGGAGGTCCGGAACATCCACCACATGTAGGTTGCAGCGGCGAGGGAGCGGAGTAAAGATCCTTGGGTTTGATTTTGACCCAGATTGAAAAAAATGAAAAATATATTAGCGGCCCAATGCATACCGACTAGAGAATTGTGGTCCAATGCGCAAGGCAGCACGCTACCGAAAAAACACTAATGATCATAATGTTGGGCTTGACAGAAGTCTCTGTTCTCTGTCTTGGTCTTAATGCAGAAAGAGATCACAAACTAAACATGAAATTGTGATGTGTGAATGTGGGATTACCGACATATTTTTTCCTTGCGAATAATTTTCTCTCCCTTTGATTTCCCCCCAAACCAAACCTATAAACCAGCATCTATCTCTTCCGTATCTATGTATGTATGTATGTTTATTGTTTTCTACCAAATCAAGTCCTCCAATGAGAGAAGACACAAATCAGAAGCTAAAGTAAGGGAGAGAAACTAAACGGAGCATAGCAAAAACTAAAATCTTCAGTCTTGGTTGCTCTGCTTCTCGTTCCCACCTTCTCCCCAACACTCAAGTTGCTCGTATAAACCACACAATGAAGTATTCTTCCCACTTCCAATGATGTCAAATCAAAGCTCACTCTCAACAGATTAATAACAGTGACCGAGTTGGGTCCAATTCTTTCCATTTTAATTCTCTCAAATATCTGAAAACACTTCTTAGGATCAGCATTCTTATAGGCCTCAAAAATCAATGCATTCCAAAAATCAACACTAACAGGTTTTTTTCTCAATCACCTCACAGACATTACCAGAGTCATTAATCACCTTATTCATCTCTAATACAACACTACCCACCAACTCATATAAATCAAATCCAAGTTTTATCACATGTACATGAATCTTTTCCAAATTTCCAACATCTAAGAGCTCAAAACATGACTTCAACACAAAAGGGTAAGTATTTTCATCTGGGTACATAGATTTCATAGAGATGTGCAGAAGATGGCACGAAAGCTATTCGACCGAAGAAGAACAAAAAAACAAACAAACCTGCAGAAGACCGAAGAAGAACTGAAGAAGACCGGAGTCACCGGACCGCCGGCGCCTGTCTGGCCGCCCCCCGCCCCCGCCCCCACCCCCACCCCCACCACCGCCTGGACAGCCGATCTACCGGGGTCAGATGCCCCCCCCCTCCCCTGTTCCGCCACTGATTACAAAAGAATTAATGACATAACTGATCAAAAGGAAAACAATTCCCGTAACCGTACATTATATATTGAGAATTATGCTACCGCATATTATCCCAGAAAAATTAACTAACATATATATACTCCACCCTCCCAAATTCTGAGTTTTATTTTAAAAATCGTGTACAATGCATTTCAAGAAAAACTGTCCAATTTTTATTGAACAATATTCTATAATAATTTAAATTGAGGTTGAATTTAAGAGTCTTCTTTTTATAATAAGAGTCTCATTTGCAAAAGTTATAATTAATTTAAAGGTCTATATATACATTTTAATAAGGTAGTGTTTAATAAGCTCTTTTTACCTTTTTTTTTGGCCTAAGCTCTTATTCGCGCAGAGCTTATCTTGTTTCATAAAATTTTACCCAGCCTCTTTATGGCTCTTAAAAAAAAGACAATCAACCAAATCTTTTTAGAAAAAGAAGTTCTCATTCCATTTTTACCCTTACAACCTTAATTTTATTTTTTTAATTCTTCACTTCACACCCACCACCCGCCACCTACTGCCACCCACCCACCGCCACCTACTGCCACCCATCCACTACCACCACTCGCCACAACGTACCACCCACCACCACCACCCATATTTTATTAGACTTGAAGAATATTTTATTAGTTATACACTTGGTGGTTTTATTTGAAGGCACATAAGCTTGCCTTTTTAGCTAGACCGTAGATTTCTTTTCTAAGTTTGTATCATCTGAAAACACGTAAAATACCAAAAAGTTAGAATAGGGTTGGAATAGAATTAGTAGCTATAAATATCATTTATTGTAAAATCTTATGTAACTGAAATCATCAATAAAACAACTAGCCGTCTGTGGAGTATCCAAATTGAGGAATCTCGTAATTTTCCGTGTTAATTCTCTATTATCGTGTGCGTGTGTGATCCTAATTCTAACAAATAAGGTCGGCTTATATTTGAAGGAGAATGTTCTGTCATCCAACAGTTATTAATTATTCAATATTTATTATAATACTATACTCGCTCTAAATTTGTATAACGTTTTTAAAGATAAAATAGTAAAATGTTATATTAAAATACTATACATATTAGTTATCAAATATATTTTTATATTTAAGTTTTATTTTAAAAAAAATTATTTTATAATTTTATTTTATTTTAATAAATTCTTATTACACAATTTTATCTGCTCGAAGAATAGGGCGTGACAACAATTTCGATCCTTTATTCGTAGTTACTAGTTTTGACCAAAAAATCATGTTGAAACGTTTTGCATGGAAACAAAATATCTGAAATAAAGAGAGATGCAATAAAATTATATTCCATCTATGTAGGGCCTAGTGTAGGAGTAACGGAATCTGTGATGGAACTTTTAGATGGGAATTTAAATGTCACAAAAATTAATTAAATGAATGGTTTGCTTATATATTATTTGAGGGTCATTCATGTAAATTTAATCTTGCATTGATTTATTATTAATAATAGCTTTTGTAGTAAAGCAGCCATGCACGTGTTACGAATAAGCAATCTTTGCTTAAAAATGCATGGTCCCATGCCATGCATAATAATGCATTAATTAATTAATAAATGAATTATGCATGTAAATTCTTATATATAAATCTATTGAACCAAACGACGTCATCCAACAGCATTGGGAACATTTCTCCATTAAACATACTTTTGTTCGATTATTTTAAGGGAAAATCAGAAGGAAAAAGAGTGTAATTAAAAGTTAATGTCGGGAAAGAAATCAAAGGGGGAAAGATATATATATATATATATAGATATATATATATATATATATACGGGAAGGATTAAGAGCATAATCCTTAAATAGCATAACGCCTTAAATAACATAATTTTTTCAAAATGACGTAGTTTTGATAAGACGCGGTGACATTTTTGTAAAAATGCGGTGGCATGATATTTATAAAAATGCCACCGCGTCTTATCAAAATTACGTCGTTTTGATAAAATTATGTTATTTAAGGCCTTATACTATTTAAGGATTATGCTCTTGATCCTTCACGTATATATATATATATATATATATATATATATATATATATATATATAGGGAGCAAATCCTATCCGGACTCCCGCATTTTAACAAAATGCGGACCTTTTTTTTTTTTTTTTTTGCTTTTTTTTTAAACAACTAAAAAAAATATTTAATATTTTATGAAATTAAAATTTTTTCATAATAAAGTGTTTTGGGCGTGATTTGGGTACGTATAACAAAACATGATGGTACAGTCTGTGCAGACTGTACCACCATTTTTTGGTATAGGTATTCAAAACACGCCCAAAACACTTTATTATGGAAAAATTTCAGTTCCATAAAATATTAAATTTTTTTTTTAATTGTTTTTTAAAAAAAAAAAGGTCCGTCTTTTACTAAAATTCGGGATCCCTGATAGGATCCTGGTTGTATATATATATATATATATATATATATATATATATATATATATATATATATATATATATATATGGAAAGGATCAAGGGCATTCTCTTTAAATAGCATTCCGCCTTAAATAACATTCTTTTATTAAAACTACGTCGTTTTGGAGGGACGCGGTGGTATTTTTATAAATACAATACCACCGCGTATTTACAAAAATGTCACCGCGTCCCTCCAAAACGACGTAGTTTTAATAAAAGAATGCTATTTAAGGCGGAATACTATTTAAGGAGAATGCTCTTAATCCTGACCGTATATATATATATATATATATATATATATATATATATATATACGGTCCGGATCTTAAGCTCACCCCTTATTTAAGTCACCCGAGCTCACCCCCATTTAGCGACGGACCGGGCGACGGTTCGGTCATACAACCGTCGTCTATATTTTTAGTGACGTTATATGTTGTCCATCGCTAAAAGTATAGGCGACGGTTGTATGACCGAACCGTCGCCTGATCCGTCGCTAAAAGGGGAGTGAGCTCGGATGAATTGAATAAGGGATGAGCTTAAGATCCGGACTATATATATATATATATTCGGGTCCAACAAGAGGCTACTTTATTTATAATTAAGGAGGCCAGGGCGGGGCTATGGCCTACTGGCCTTTGGCTAGCTTTAAGCTTTAACCTTTGTTATTCTCATATCAACTTTCTCACCATTATTTCCACTGATCGGATGATCTGATGGTACACAAAGAAAGTGAGAGAGAATCATTAATGCATATATGGTGGAATATATACGTACATATACTTATATATATATATATGTGTGTGTGTGTGAATTAAAATTCCTCCCCACCCTTTTCTTTTCTTTTCTTTCCTTTAATTTCCACAAACAAGGATGAATTGAATTAAGGCCGATATATATCCGCATCACAATTAAATGAGGTTCAACCACGTGGCGAAATGGGTAGGAGGACACGTTATTCAGTCATTGGCTTGACCTAGGGGCTTATCTCTGGTTGTTGTACTAGTAGTAGTCGTGGTCCAAATCTTTACCCCACGATGATGAGACAAGCGGTGCCTATATATAGCTTTTGCCTTTTCCACCATTTCCTTCCATACCGGTAGCCAGCCCACCAGAACCTTGGTATATATATATATATATATTCCTGGATACTACATCCCTTCCTAAGTGAGTGTTTGTCCTTAATATTATTACTATTATCGTGTACTATAAAAATGTTGGAAGTATTCAACTAAAAATGAGTATAAATTAATGAATTGTCGTATTGAATCTTCAGGTCTTATATACACATGTGGGCTGTTGCATAAATAAATGTTAATTTTTTATATCATGTTAAAGTATTCAATTCAAAAAACAATAGCTAAATTTATAAAGTCATGCAATTTTTAGTTTATTTATAGCAAACAAACATGACTTAAAACAATATACATTTAGCGACATAGTTACAATAATTAATATTTTAAACAACATTTATTATTCAGATAAACATTATTTATGCATGCTCTTAAAAATATCATATATCAAAATCATAGGTCTATCCTCAAGCTAGTAGTGTGGTATTTGCTATCCAGTTCAGCTAATATAAATATTTAAAACAAAAAGGAATTATTATATTTTTGGAATAACATATGCTTACCAAGGTTAAAGCACTAAAGTATTAATTGATTGTGGGATGCCCCTTTGACGAGACATTAACTAAAAGCATAAATTGGATTTATATATACTGATTTTTCTCCAAAATTTACAATTTCATTCATATGTGCGGCTTCCCCACAGCCAAAACTCCGTCTCTTTTTTTTCTTGCGGTTAATTTCTCAAATTTAAATACTTTTTGTACGTCTCTACAAGAAAATATTCTGAAATCCCTCTGTGTCTGCAATTTCAGCCTTTATTTGATTTAAGTGCATATATATTTAATAGTAAACTTAAAATTGAAATATTAAATAATATTAATTATGAATATTATTAGTAAATTAGTAAATATTAATATTATTTAATATTTTAATTTAAATTTTGCTATTAATATTTATTAATAATATTCATAATTAATATTATAACTAATTTACTAATAATATTCATAATAAGAAAAGGGAAGCAAAGGGCCAAGGAAAAAAGGGATGCGGCAGGGAAGGAAAGGCCTGCCGCTACAGCCTGTAGCGGCAAGGAAGAAAATGGGAAAGGCCTGCCACTACATCCTATAGTGACAGAGTTGCCATGGCAACCGGTTGCCATAAATTAATTCCCATATATATATATATATATTATATTATATGGGATATTACTTGTCCTCTTGGCTTTAACAACATTAATTCCGACTCAACTAGAAGGTGAAGAAGAAATGTTGAAAAAGAATAGGGTGGAGGACTCTGACAACAAGCCCAAGCTTGTTAAGCCCTTCCAGGATAATCGGTTATAGCCCAAAATAAAATAGCTATAGGCTGGCCGGGTGACCACATTTTCAGCCCATTAGAGCCTGGCCTTGATCATGTTCTTGTTCTGGGTTGGTTTAAAACTTGCAGGAATTTGATTTTGAGGGAGAGTAAATTTTATTTAGAATCCAATATTTCATTAGTAAATTGTGAATCTTAAATGCACTTAATTTTTTTTCACCATTTACACGTCACTACAAGTCTTCAAAGGTTAAAATACTTGAATATGTGTATATCTAGTTTTTCTGATGTATTCTGTTTTCTAATAAAGAGGCAATGCAAACTATGAGTACGTACTGAAATGGTGCTCTCCCAAAATTTAAACCAAGTAGCAGCCTTTAAACCTGATATGCATTCTTCCTTGAGCAGTAAAATACAAGGGATATATAGTTAATGCTAAATAAGATAATCTAACTTCATTACCAGGTCATCCTAAAGACCTTCATCTTAAGCACGATGGTTGTTTATTCTTGGTATCGGATGCAATGGAGAGAAGCCTCGACACTCCCTTTATCCACATTTCATACTCTCTCTTGTTCTTGCATTCAAACTCTATAACCCGAGTCGTTGTCCTTAGTCCAAAGTAACCACGCTGCTCTCCACTTTCCAACAAGTGCCTTCCTGGCCATTCCGGCACGTTCTTGCACACCTCCAACACCACATCTGCAATCCAAAAGTATCCAATCACTTGCATTAATTCAATTATTTTATTTATTGCATGGGTACCATTGTGCCAAATTTACAATAGCTGCTGCACTTACTTTTCTTCTTTTTTGTTATGGTAGATGCAACATGTTTACTCTTCATCTTCAACATCACCTGCAAAAAGAAAATAACGTGGGCTTGATTTTCAACCTGCTAGATTCAATTTTATCTGATATTACAATGCTTTATTTTTCAGCAGTAATAACCTGTCCAGTCCGATGAATGTAAACTGAGACAACTTTCCAGTGGAGATCACCTGCATCATCAAATTAACTAAAGTTAACTTTGGTTAACAAAAAAAAGACGACTACTATGACGACTTGTACAATTGAAAGTACATTCACCATTGCGAGTTCGTTTGAGAAGCTCAGTTCCCCTAGCTAGGAGTTCTTGATTACAAGCACCTATAAAACTCTCTTCAGGGAAAAGCTCCTCACAATAGCCACCATTAATAGCATGACCATTTAAGTCGCTCTGACCTACCCCCATTCCCAAACCTTTATCTATTGGGATCACTGCTGCAATATTCCATACTTCCTTTAGTGCTCTTGCCTTCAAGGTCGCTGCCCCGCGTAGAGCTGCAGTACAGAGAAAACTAAATCACCCATGAAAGCATAACTAATATATCCTATTCCATCCATAAGCAAAACTATCTATTGGGGTAATTGCTCAATCTTTGTTAATCTATGACCATGAAACTAAGGTCTTGCCCAATCAATCCACTATTTACCCGTACTACAACTATGTTTGGTAATTTAGTTCCAAGCCTTACATATTTTAACTAAATTTCAGTTATGTGGAATTGCAAATGTGCTTTCAAAATTCAAATCTAATTTCAAAGCTTAAAACCGAGTTGCCAAACGTAGCGTAAATTATTTCAGTAACTTATATAGACGCTCTGAAGTAAGGATTTTATTTACCAGTGGCAGCTGCAGCTGTAAGAGTCAATATATCTCCATGTGAGCGTACATTAACCGCTGAGTTTACTGCCGATATAAGATGGTCGCGCTCAGCTCCCATGGACTCCGCAGCCTCCACACATTGTGCAGCCACTAATGTAGCTGCTGAAGCTACAGCCATTTCTGTCTTTGCCATTTGTTCATCATTTCTGGATGCTGATGTGGCTGCGGTGGCTGCTGCAATGGCTGCCACTGCAGCAGCCACTCCTGCAACCGATACAGCCGCGTGGATTTGGGCATTATGAGTTCTCGTATCTTCTTTCTTCTTCTCTCTTCTCCCCTTCAACCATCTCCCAACTGTCTTGCCGCCTGGCGTGTTACTGCCTCCGGTGCCGTAAGCATTGCGGTTGGTTGCAAATAGAGGCTGTAGTGTGTTGTTTGCTCCTAAAAACTGTGTTGCAAGTTTTGAAATTGAAGTAGAAAAAAACAATTTACCCACGACTCTTTTAATGAATTATATATGTTAGTACAAACTATAAGTCTCAAATAACTTCATAATTACAGACAATAAATATTGAAGGAAAGATTTATGTATTTATTTATTCTTCTAAGAATAAAGAATAAAGAATAAAACAATGCACCATTGTTGGTCTCATAATCATGCTTATTTATAAATTTGATACTTGAGATTTCTTAAATTTTACAGTTCTCTTACATATTGTTTACGTTTAAGTGTTACAGTCACTGGTTGGCTGATTGACGGACTATAGGCCATAATTCTTTATTATTATACTTTTCATTGCAATATACAATATTATTG
The DNA here is from genome assembly GCA_016801055.1 of Panax notoginseng. Lineage (NCBI taxonomy): Eukaryota > Viridiplantae > Streptophyta > Magnoliopsida > Apiales > Araliaceae > Panax > Panax notoginseng. Next base: position 8,892,532 of record CM029013.1, read on the forward strand.
TCATATTTAATTATAAAGAAAAGCTTGTCGATCGGCTCTGCCTGAGTCTGCCATATGTCAAAAGAAAGGGTATGTATGGGATATGATGCTTTGATGTAGTATTTCACTATGTGACCATGCAATGCGGCCACATAAAACAAAGGGTAACAACATATAACAGATTTATCAAGAAAAATAAAAGAACATGATGAATCTCAAATTATTAGTTTGACAAAATTACACGTTCTCCAATGAAATTCTCTCATTTTAAAATTTTTCTCAACCTTTTGTACTATAATAGTAACTGATCATTAGGAAAAAAGAGGGGAAATGTTTCAGAGAGAAAACAGAGTATCTCAGAGGTCAGCAAATAGACAGGCAAACCTTGTTATTTACCACCGCTACTACACACGCAGTTCTTTAACTGTTCAAACAACGAAGAAAAGGTTAAAAAAAACGAACGGGAAAAGCAACTCTCGGCCAGACAAAAGTTTACAAGAAGATGGTTACCCACCAAAACACTCCACCCTGTCTGTCTCTTCAGCCACTCATTTTCTGATGTCATAATGGGGGCACAAAAAATATACTACTGTTATACTTTTGGCACTTCTGTAGGGGTAATTTTTATGGAATTGAAAACTAATACGCTATGGTTCTGGGTAATAAACCAATTATGTTTAAATCTAGTTGTTGAATCTGAGTATTATATTTAATTATTTTTCCCAATTTATTACTAAATGGCTAGACATGAACCAAACAATTAAATAATTCATTTTTACATATTTTATGTGTCCAAGATACGGTTAATAAAAGTCGGTCGAAAATAGACTGTAGACACCACCAAAGCAAAATTAAGGTTTCTTGGTATAAATAAATAAATCAAAAGGTTTTTCCTTGAAATACACGAAAGCATTTGTCTAATTGTTTCTCTCTCTCTACCCTCTTTCTTTTTTCTTGTTAGTGAGAAACAAACACAGGGAGTGAGGGAGAGCGGAGACGATGCGTGCCATTGTGATGCACATATATATATATATATATATATATATATATATCGATCCGTCTCTAAAGCGAACCTTAAAGAGCGAACTAAAGACGAACTGTCGTCTTTGGTGTCTATGGCGACGATTCGATCCATCGCCATAGCCATATAGTCTTTGGCGACCGGTCGAACCGTCGCCATAGACATCAAAGACGACGGTTCGCTTTTTAAGGTTCGCTTTAGAGACTCTCCGTATATATATATATATATATATATATATATATATATATGTGTGTGTGTGTATATATATATATTAGGATAACATAAATTCGAGAACAATCACAGTTACTAACTTACTATGATTATATAGCAAAACTTTTAAGTATTATTGTAGTTTTGTAGGTTAATTATCATTCATTAATCACACATTTTCTCTTTCTATATATATATATATATATATATATATATATAGACATAAATACATACCTTAACGACGTCGTCATACTCAGAGGGAGAAAGTTGATGACCATCCGGCGACATTTCTTCCGGGAGGGAAGCATTTAATGGTTCGCTGCCGTGAGATAGCCTCCCAGATGTTAATGGCGATATGTCCTGCATGCCAATTAATTAAATTACCACATTTTCCACCAAATTATTAAATTCCTTCAATATCATTGATCAATGCCTTAACAAAACAAGAAAAAACAAAGAAACTCACAGATTGAGACATAATGCGTTCAAGAACAAGTAAAGAAGTTGCAGAAGAAGCGAATGAGAATGTGCTCCTTGTAAGCACTGCCGACTCCTCAGCCTCGCCGACGCCGGTTATTTCCTCGGTTTTGGTGGAAGAAGAATTATCACTGCTGCCAGAATCAGCAGACATGGTAGCCGCCTTTGTGGGAATTATGGACTTTGGGGAAAGAGGAGCTAGAGCTCTTGAGAGTTGAAAAGCTGATGGACTCCATGATCTTGCCAGGAACTCCATAGGCTCTGTTGGGCTTTCAGGCAACTGAACCCCACCGGTTGCGGCGGAGGGGTTCTGCTCCGGCCACCTACTTTCCATTATGATTAAGAAAAAGAAAGATTTAGGGAATGAGCAGAACTGCAGAAGTTTGGTTTTCTTTATCTAACTAGTTTGTTTTCGAAGAGAGCCGGCTGGGTTTTTAGTAAGGGATAACTTTTGGAATATATATATCAGATATTGGCATGGCCCATCTTATTTGCTGTGCAAATATGTCATGTTAATATGCATTTAAGTGTATATGAATGGTATATAAACAGTTGTATATGATAGTAGATTTATTAATATATTTTATATTAATAAGATAGAACTTATTTTAAATTTGGGCAAGCAAAAGAATGATTTAGATTCATTCTAATTAATTTAGGCAGGAAACATAAGTACGGTTCAGATTTATTCTAATTGATTTGGACGAGAAAGGGTGGTAGAAAAGGGAGGAAGATAAAGAGATAAAATAAAAGTGAGATTATTAAAAAGAAGATAGAGGATTTCGTTACGCCGTGCCTTTAAGCACGGACAATCGATTAGTAGTATATATATGCCGGAAAAAAAAAGTGTAATGCACATAGGCAGGCCCGGTCTAATAGTTAAGTTATTTAAGTAATGACTTGAGACCCCAAAATTGAAAAGGCTCTCAAATTTCAATAAACCATATATGTTAGAGTTCGTTAAAAAAATCTAAAAAAATTTTTCCAAGTAAATCAGTAGCTACAACTATAATCATACAAGTTTAATTAATAATTTTGTATCTAAAAAAGCTAAAAATTGAAATTCTAATTTTTTTTAAAAAAGTCATAGAAATTAATTTAATTTAATATCGAATAATTTAAAAAAACCCAATTTAAAATTTGACTTGAAATTCCAAAAAAATTAGACCGACCCTACACATAGGCTTAGTACCTATATAGTGAGTGTGAGTCTGTGACTGTGAGCCCCACTAGTCAAGCTCGATCACATTATATGTTAGTTACTTCTAGCTCAGCTTTTTCTGCCAGGTGTCTTCTTATTTTATTCCTTCAAGCAAAGAACATCATGATTAATGCTATAAACGAGCCGGTTAGTTCGTGTTCTGTTCGGACTCAATTCAAAAAAATATAAACGAAACTTGAATTTATTAATAATATAATTTAAATTTAAATATTAAAAATAATTTAAATAAAAATAAGAATAAAATCTAAACAAAATTATACTCAACTCATTTAAATTTCAAACTATTCAAATTCTTAATTATAATTTGATACATACTCGATTGATACGTATTCGATTAGATGTTCGATACATTCTCTTATAATATATATAAATTTAAATTAAATTAGAATAATTAATTATTATTATTTTATTTTATTTTTTAAATTTTAATTATGATTTTATATTTATAAAGTGTAATAGTAAATATATTTTCTCATTTCTAAGTAAAATAATAAATTCAATTTATAATTATATTTATTATGAAACTAATAATTATATGAATACTTGAATTCGAGCTTGAATTTGAACCTCGCGAGTAGTTTGAATATAATTCGATCCGAGTTGGAACGAATTCGAATAATAAATATTCGAGTCTAGTCGAATATAAATAAATTTTTTTAAATACAATTGGAATTCGAGTACAAATTTATTATTTCGAGTTAAATTCGAACAACTCTCTATTTATTTCGGTTCAATTCATTTACACTTTTAATCACTATAAATAATGTCCATGAATCACAACTTATAAATTTGTAACATATTTTAGACTAAATTCTGTCGTAACCCAAAAAATTAATGGCTGCTTTTCTAAAGAAAAAATGTTAATCATCCAAAATATCACCATCGTTTATATAAAAATTAAAATTAAATTTATGCGTATATAAGAAGTAAAGTTTTAAAAGTTAAAACAATCATGTAATAATATCCAATAAACATAAATAATGACAATTGTGCTCTAGTTTTTATTATATTTAATCATTTATATTCTATTATAGTGATAGAATATAACTCATTAAACATGAACAATGTGACAAGAATTTTGCCTTAGACAGACTCTGTGACGCCCCCAAAATAAGTATACATTATCTATTTTAAGTTGTCAAATACATGGTATAGAAAATAACTATAACTTTAGTATTACAATTGTCGTGGAAAATACGACAATACATACTGTGAATTTAAATACAAATATTATCTTCTAGACAGTATTCAAATTCAAACAAGTCCTCGTTATAATTATTGATACACTATTTTATAAAATAGCGAGGACTACTAAAACAACTATCTTGAATCATCACTCTATACCCCGGTTAGTTCCTACTAAATTCTCACTTCCTGAGAAGAAAAAAGGAACAAAAAAAGGGCGAGTTCAACTAGCCCAATAAAAGATATTATGACTAAGATAATATACAACAAATTATCATTAGTCTTTAACAGGGAAAAATTTGATAAAATATAATGGACAACAAGTTTTAGATCAACAACTGCAGCGAAAACAACAATCCATTAGAAGAGTCAAGTAGAGAATGTATTCTACTATCTTCTAATATTTAAAAGTTCATCATCAATATTTTATCCCTGTAACGTCAATTAATATACATCTTGAATCAAATATTCATCTTTGCACTACAGGTCAAATATATTCATTTGTATCACCAGTTGGTCATGTTCATTTCAACACCTGTTCATCTTTGTACTACAGGCCAAAGATATTCATCAGTTAATCATTCATCTTTGCACTACAGGCCAAATATATTCAATAATATCATCATTTAGGACTGAGAATGATGAAAAAATATCTTAAATAAAAGGAATCCAGTGAGACAAAAGAACAAATATTAGGGATTCGTATTACAGTTTATCCAAGTTCAAAAATACTCTAAAATAATCATTTGGGGAGCAGAATTCAAGAATAAAAATAAAAATATTGATACAATCAAAGATAGTAACCACAATAGACAACTTGAACAAAGAAAAAAAAATTTATTTTTCTGTGAATAGTACCGTATTCGTGAATAGTATAATATACGTGAATAGTAACCCCAACACAAAAAGGTAAAAAATTCACAATAAAATTTATATTAATATTTCGACATAATGATATTGAAAAAAATAATATCATTTACGAAGAAAATAATATTCCTTACCTCAAAAGAACAGTACTTCTAGCTGAAATATAAGGTGTAAGGGTGAAAAAAACTTGTACTGAATAACAACTCTCAAAGTATCTAATTACTCATAAAAATACGCTTGATAATATAGAGATAGAAAAAAAAATTTGTTTCTGGTGTGATTTTCAATTCTAATTAAGCACCCTATTTATAGGAAAATACTTAAAACGTCAAAGCAGACTAACATGCTACCTGATGGCTTTATCTGCTACTATTCACGTCCACCACTTTTGAAATAAATTTTCAAGACATTTTTCACCAACCAAAAGTGGGGCCCACTAATTCTAGAAATTTCAAAAATATTTTAAATTTAAACAATAATCAACAACTTAATAATTCATAATAAATAGTCATTTTATCAAAAAAAAATTCAAATCTTATATCTATTCCATAGAAAATTTAATTCTCTACAACTTTGTAGAAGAAATTTTTTCATAATTCCAATAAAAAAATATCCGAAATTTACATACGGATGATTTTTAATACCTTCATTCTGATAAAGTACTGATAAAACACCTCAGCATTAATTCTTTCATTTATATCCATATAAAATAAATATTTTTTTATCATATAAATCAATAAATAATTATTCACAAGTAATATTATAGAATCACAATTATGACAACCAGGTTGTTCCCAAGAAAGAGGGGGCTTTCCGATAAGGATTTCTCCTTATTGGCGCGCAATTAGGCGACCAAGCATCTCCTTAGACAGAACTTCCTTAAACATTATCAATAATGCTATCTAATAATATTATTCAAATAATATGAATTATTGATCTGATAATAAAAAATACTGTACAGTGAAAATTATTGAAACAACAATAATATAAAATATCTACGTAACAATTATTGAATCAATAAAATAAAATATTGAACAATAATTACTGTAACAATTATTGAGTAGTGCCTTCTTACGTAAGGATCAATAATTCAACAATATTGTGGAATACCGTGTGCTGCTGTGCAACCACACGTATTACTGTACTTTAACCACCGGGTATTCTAACAGTGTTAACGGTAACAACTATGCCGTTATTTATAAAAACTCAAACTTGTCGTTTTCTTCATCCGACTATTTTTTGTTATGGGGCCCACAAATAGATGCGCCATCGTACGAACATTCTCCGACAGCAAGAATATTCCACGACCAAACGAATATTCCCCGACAACAGTGAATATTTTATAACCATTTGCTTATTTTATAAAATTTGCACCCATAACCAAAGCATTATATCAAATTAACACTGTGACACCCCCAAAATAGGTATACAACACCCATTCTGAGTCGCCAAATACATGGTACAAAAAGCAAACTACAACTCCAATAATACAATTGTCGTGCAAAATACGACAACACATACTATGAGTTTAAATACAAATATTATCTTCTAGACAATATTCACACTCAAGTAAGTTCTCATTACAATTATTCAAATACTATTTTACAGAAATAGTGAGGACAGCTAAAATATCTTTCTAGAACCATCACTCCATACCCCTACTAGATCCTGCTATGTTCTTACCTCATGAGAAGAAAAATAGAACAAAAAAAAAGGGTAAGCTCAACTAGCCCAGTAAAGAATATAATGACTAAAATAATATACAACAAATTATCATTAGTATTCAACAGGAAAAAATCTGATAGAATATAATCGACAACAAGTTTTAAATCAACAACTGCAGCGGAAACAACAAACCATTAGAAGAGTCAAGTAGAGAAAGAATTCTACTATCTTCGAAGATTTAAAAGTCCATCATCAATATTTTATCTCTGTAACATCAATCAATATACATCTTGAATCAAATATTCATCTTTGCACTACAGGCTAAAGATATTCATTTGTAACACCAGTCGGTCATGTTCATCTCAACACCTGTTCGTCTTTGCACTACAGGCCAAAGATATTCATCAGGTAATCATACATCTTTGCACTACACGCCAAAGATATTCAGCAATATCATCATTCAGGACTAAGGATGATGAAAAGTATCTTAAAGAAAACGAATCCAGTGAGACAGAAGGACAAATAGTAGGGATTCGTATAACAGTTTATCCAAGATCAATAATACTTCATAATAATTAATTGTGAAGCAGAAATCAAAAATAAAGATCAATACATGGATACAATCAAAGATAGTAACCATAATAAACATCTTGGACAAAAAGAAAAATTTTTATTTTTCGGTGAATAGTGTCGTATTCGTGAATAGTGCCGTATACGTGAATACTAACCCCGACACAAAAAGTTCTAAATTTAATAAAAAAACTCATATCAATATTTCAGCATAATGATATTGAAGAAAATAATATCATTTAAGAAGAAAATAATATCCCTTACCTCAAAATAACCGTACTTCTGACAGAATATCAGATATGAGGCTGAATGAAACTTGTGCTGAATATAAACTTTCAAAGTATCTAAATACTCACAAAATACACTCAATAATCTAGAGAGAGAGAGAAAACTTATAAATTCTGGTGTGATTTTTAATTCTAACTTAGCCCTCTATTTATAGGAAAATATTAGCACGCCGAAGCATACTTAACCTGCAACCTGATGTCTTTACCTGCCAGCACATTTTTTCACCAACCAAGAGTGGGGCCCACCAATTCTAGAATTTTCTACCAAAATGATAAATTCCGAAAATTCAACAATTTCTGAACCAGTCATCTCGTAAAATTCATAATAAATCATACGTTCTTTGTGGACATATACTCAACTTATATATGTATAACATATCCAAAAATTACCACGATCCAACGGTCGGATTAAAAATTATAATCCCCGCAAAATATCTCAAAAATCCTAATTTAATTTTCAATACCTCAGTTCCGACAAAAATACTGATAAAACACCTCAACATTAACTCCTTCATTTTTAACCACAAAAATATATCACTCATTTATATCTACATAAAATAAATATTTCCTTATCATATGAATCAATAATTAATTATTCACAAATAATATTACAGAATCACATTTATGACAACCAGACCGTTTCCAAGAAAGAGGGGGCTTTCCAATAAGGATTTTTCCTTACTGGCGCGCAATTAGATGACCAAACCTCTCTTTAGACAGAAATTTCTAGACATTGCCAAAAATGTTATCTAATAATATTATTCAAAAAATATGAATTATTGATCTGATAATGGGAAATACTGTGCAGCAATAATTATTGAACAACAATAATACAAAACTTCAACGTAGCAATTATTGAATCAATAAAATAAAATATTGAACAGTAATTACTGTAACAATTATTGAGTAGTGCCTTCTTACGTAAGAATCAATAATTTCAAAAATACTGTGCAATACCGTGTGCTACTGTGCAATAACGCGTATTACTGTATTTTAACCACCGGGTATTCCAACAGTGTTAACGGTAACAACTACGTCGTTATTTGTAAAAACTCAAATTTGTCGTTTTTTTCATCTGACAGTTATTCTGTTATGGGGCCCACAAATGGCTGCGCCGTCGTACGAATATTCCCCGACAGAAAGAATATTCCACGACCAAACGAATATTCCCCGACAACAATGAATATTTTATAACCACTTGTGCATTTTGAAAAAAATTCATATATCACCCTTAACTTTAACATTTATCAATTTAACCATTTACTGAATAGTAATTATAAGAAAAATTGAATACTTTTATTTCATAAAATTTGGGGTCTTACAATCTCCTCTCCTTATAAAATTTCGTCCCCGAAATTTACGTACCTGGTATTTCAAAGAGTTGAGAATACCTTGCTTTCATTACAGATTCCATCTTTCCTGTCATCACGATTTCTCCATTGATCATCTCCTGTATTTCAGATATCATTCTAAAATACAGTTTCAAAACAAGGGTTAATTGAACAAATTAACATTTACATAATATCCCGATATTATGACTGACCAACAAATAAGCTTAGGTAGGACACACTAGCGAAGGATTTACTAATCTCTCCCCTCCTAGTTCTATTTCCCGATTTCTGCCAAAGATCATATCCCTAAGCTCTGATACCAACCGTGACAACCCCAAAACAGGTCCATTCCATCCAACCTATTCTGAGTCGCCAAATACATGGTACAGAAAATAACTACAACTTTATTACAACAATTGTCGTGCAAAATACAACAACATATATGCTGTGAGTTTGGATACAAATATATACCAAATGTAACTCATGTCCCAACCGTGGACAGCACCTCGTAATGACACCTTACATAAAGGTATAGTCAAAAACTGTTTTAGAAATTAGAATCTTTGAGAAGTGCTCAAGGAAACCTTTGTACATGGGAGGCCATGCGTCTAGGTTATGATAGATATCATATGGCCACAGAATTATCCTTGGTTGACCCAATAGACCCCAAAGAAAAACGAGAAGATTACTATCATATTCTTCCCAATAGTGAGTATTCTCTTGACTTATCATTATCTCCACTGTCTCTAATTGAGAATTATACTTCAAACAAATACCAAGATTATATAGGTAGTGCTCGTAGATATACTCAGCAAGTGGATGAGCACAACCCTGTCTTATGATGACACGAGGTTGTATGTCATTAGACATCTTGTATGATAGTGACGAAACACCCTTCCAACGTTGGGTTCGCCTCACCCTATTTTCTTCACCAAATATAACTACTAAATGATGACCACCGATCTATTCCCTTGTTACCCCCGCTCGACCCAGCTACACTCTTATTACCTGAAAGGAATTGTGAAATAAAAGGGTGAGCACAACTAGCACAGTAAAGAATATCATGACTAAAGATAAATAAATTATCAATAATCTTCATCAGTAATAAATTAGAGATTTAGAACATATGGTAGACGATAAAATTTTTCAACCATAGTTGCAGCGGAACGAGCAATCCATTAGAAGAGTCAAATAGACTATAAAGTCTATTATCTTCTCCATGTTAAAAGTCCACCAACAATATTTTATCCCTGTAACATCAATCAATAATTCCTGTCCACAATCACATGTATAACTCATAATCGTAATTGTGATTCTAAATTTTTCTTCGCACCCAGGACGAAGAATATTTTCATCACCTGTCTTTACCTGAAACATCAAAGATCATGGTTATACCAAATCACAGTTCATGTTCATAATCATACTAATAAATCCATCTTTATACTACGGCCAAATATATTCAACAACAGTTCATCTTTGCACTACATGCCAAAGATATTCATCAACAGACCATCTTTGTACTACAGGCCAAAGATATTCATCAATAATTCACCTTTACACTACAGGCCAAAGATATTTTTTAATAGTTCATATTTGCACTACAGGCCAAATATATTCATCAACAGTTCATATTTGCACTACAGGCCAAATATATTAATATCTCAAAGAAATATATAATCATTTCAGAATTTATATACACCATAATTATAACCATGTTAATCAATTCATCTTTACACTTAAGCTAAAGATATTCAATTGTAAATTCAATGGTCATGATCATACCAGTCACAATTCAACTTTGCACTACAGGCCAAAGAGAACCCTAGTCATGATCATACCAATAATCTACCCATCTTTACACTCCAGTGAAAGAGAATTTCAACATCAGAAATATAAAAATATTACATATGATAATAAAAATAATATAATCAATACATAGTTTTAATCTCAAGAGTAATATTCATAACTCAACTATAATTTGGTTAGAAAAAGAAACCAATTTTGTCGTGAATAGTAACTCGTGAATAGTAACTCATAAATAGTAACTCGTGAATAGTAATCCCTACACAAAAAGGTAGAAATTTCACAATAAAATATATACCAATATTTTCGGTATAATGATATTGAAATAATAACATTTCTTAAATTTATAAATAATTTATTTTAATTGTTTACACTTTACTAAATAATGCATTTAATCATCATAAAATGCCAACTCTTAAGATTTCATCATCAATAACCAAAACCCTCATAAAAAATCTGCATATACCTCATATAGGATTCTCAACTCATAAAATCCTACTTTCCAATTTTCTTACTTCATAAAACATATTTAATTCATTTACTCATAAGTAGACCATTTTCATGAAAAATATTAAATCAGTTCCAAAAATATTTCTTTTCTTGAATTTAGCATAATATAGTACCATAGTGAACATATATTTTTCTCAGAATTTTTAAAAGTCATTTACTATTTTTCATATGGCCAAAACAGCCGAATATTTAGACATTTATCAAAAATTGTACTTTTGTCCAAAAATTCTAAAATTTACATAGTATACTTCTATCATATACATGTACTCTAAATAAAAATTTCATCAATTTTGGAGTTAACCATAAGGAATTATAAGCGGTTACTTTTAAAATAGTTTTTTCTCGTAAAATTCATAACTCTTAATCTATACATCCAAAAATCACCATTTTTGGACACAATCAATAAAACTCATCAAAATACCATTTCAAATTTTTCCAGAATTTTTGAAGATCAGAAAAATTACGAAACTGAAAATCATAACAACCCTTAAAATCCCTTACTATCCCTTACTATCCCTTACCTCAAAAGAGCAGTACTTCTGATCGGTATAAGGCTGAAAAAAACTTACACTGATGAATAGAAACTCACAAAGTATTTAAATACTCACAAAATACACTCAATAATCTAGAGAGAGAAAGAAAGAAAACTTATGAATTCTGGTGTGATTTTCAATTCTAACTTAGCCCTCTATTTATAAGAAAATATTAGCACGCCGAAGCAGACTTAACCTGCAACCTGATGTCTTTACCTGCTACTATTCCCACCCACCACATTTGAATAAAAATCTCAGCACATTTCTTCACCAACCAAGAGTGGGGCCCACCAATTCTCGAATTTTCTACCAAAATGATAAACTCTGAAAATTCAACAATTTCTGAACCAGTCATCTCGTAAAATTCATAATAAATCATACGTTTATTTTTAACGTTCAAAATTTGTGGACATATACTCAACTTATATATGTATAACATATCCAAAAATTACCACGATCCAACAGTCGGATTAAAAATTATAATCCCCGCAAAATATCTCAAAAATCCTAATTTGATTTTCAATACCTCCGTTCCGACAAAAATACTGATAAAATACCTCAACATTAACTCCTTCATTTTTAACCACAAAAATATATCACTCATTTATATCTACATAAAATAAATATTTCCTTATCATATGAATCAATAATTAATTATTCACAAATAATATTACAGAATCACATTTATGACAACCAGAGCGTTCCCAGGAAAGAGGGGGCTTTCCAATAAGGATTTTTTCTTACTGGCGCGCAATTAGATGACCAAACCTCTCCTTAGACAGAACTTTCTAGACATTGTCAATAATGTTATCTAATAATATTATTCAAATAATATTAATTATTGATCTGATAATGGGAAATACTGTGCAGCAACAATTATTGAACAACAATAATACAAAATTTTAACGTAGCAATTATTGAATCAATAAAATAAAATATTGAACAGTAAATACTGTAACAATTATTGAGTAGTGCCTTCTTACGTAAGAATCAATAATTTCAAAAATACTGTGCAATACCGTGTGCTACTGTGTAATAACGCGTATTACTGTATTTTAACCACCGGATATTCCAACAGTATTAACGGTAACAACTACGCCGTTATTTGTAAAAACTCAAATTTGTCGTTTTCTTCATCCGACAGTTATTCTGTTATGGGGCCCACAAATGGCTGCGCCGTCGTATGAATATTTCCCGACAAAAAGAATATTCCACAACCAAACGAATATTCCCCGACAACAATGAATATTTTATAACCACTTGTGTATTTTGAAAAAAAATTCATATATCACCCTTAACTTTAACATTTATCAATTTAACTATTTACTGAATAGTAATTATAAGAAAAATTGAATACTTTTATTTTATAAAATTCGGGGTCTTACAATGCGTCTAGGTTATTATGGATATCATAAGCCCACAGAATTATCCTTGGTTGACCCAATAGACCCCAAAGAAAAACGAGAAGATTACAATCATATTCTTTCCAATGGTGAGTCTTCTCTTGACATATCATTATCTCCACTGTCTCTAATTGAGAATTATACTTCAAACAAACACCAAGATTATATAGGTAGTGTTCGTAAATATACTCAGCAAGTGGATGAACACAACCCTGCCTTATGATGACACGAGGTGGTATGTCATTAGACATCTTGTATGATAGTGTCAAAACACCCTTCCAACGTTGGCTTCGCCTCACCCTAGTTGATTCACCAAATATAATTACTAAATGACGACCACCGTTCTACTGTTACCCTCGCTCGACCCAGCTACACTCTTATTACCTGAAAAGAATTGTGAAGCAAAAGAGTTAGCACAACTAGCTCAGTAAAGAATATCATGACTAAAGATAAATAAATTATCAATAGCCTTCAACAGTAATAAATCAGAAATTTAGAACATATGGTAGATGATAAAACTTTTCAACCATAGTTGCAGCGGAACGAGCAATTCATTAGAAGAGTCAAATAGACCATAAAATCTATTATCTTCTCCCTGTTAAAAATCTACCAACAATATTTTATCCCTGTAACATCAATCAACAGTTCTGGTCCACAATCATATGAATAACTCATAATCATAATTGTGATTCTAAATTCCTCTTCGCATTCAGGATGAAGATAACTTTCATCACCTGTCTTTACCTGAAACATCAAAGATCATGGTTATACCAAATCACAGTTCCTGTTCATAAACATACTAATAAATCCATCTTTGCACTACGGGCCAAAGATATTCATCAACAGACCATCTTTGCACTACAGGCCAAAAATATTCATATCTCAAAGAAATACATAATCATTTCAAAATTTATATAAACAATAATTATAACTATGTTGATCAATTCACTTTTGCACTTAAGCTAAAGATATTCAATTATAAATTCAATGGTCATGATCATACCAGTCACAATTCAACTTTTAACTACTGGCCAAAGAGAACTCTAGTCATGATCATACCAATAATCTACCCATCTTTACACTCCAGTGAAAGAGAATTTCAACATCAGGGTTATAAAAATGTTATATATGATAATAAAATCAATATAATCAATACACAGTTTTAATTTCAAGAGTAATATTCATAAATCAACTATAATTTAGTTAGAAAAGAAACTAATTTTGTAGTGAATAGTACCCGTGAATAGTAACTCGTGAATAATAACTCATAAATAGTAACTCATGAATAGTAACCTATCATAAATAGTAACTCGTGAATAGTATATCTTGAATAGTAACTCGTGAATAGTAACTCGTGAATAGTAACTCATGAATAGTAACTCGTGAATAGTAACTCATGAATAGTAACACGACATGAAAAATTCTAAATTTGATAAAAATTCCAACCAATATTTCGGCATAATGATATTGAAGAAATAATATTATTTTCGAATAAAATAACATCCCTTACTATCCCTTATTATCCCTTACAATCTCCTACCTCAAAAGAGCAGTACTTCTGACTAGAATAACGCTGAACGAACTTGCACCGTATAGCAACACTCAAGATATCAAAATACTCACAAGAATACACTCGATAATATAGAGAGAGAAATAAAGAGAAAACTTCAGTTTCTGGTGTGATTTTTATTTCTAACCTAAACACCTATTTATAGAAAATTGCTTAGAACACCAAAGCAAAAAATTTATTAAAATAATATTATTTATAATAAAATTTCCTTAGCACACCTTTGAATCTGAATTCAGCACTTTAACACATGCAAGTGGGGCCCACCAAAGTGTAAAAAACATTTTTCTTAAATAAAACAATTAAAACTTCCAAAAATCAATTATTCTGGAACTTCAGAACTTCAATAATTCATAATAAATAGCCCTTTTATCATAAAATTCGAATCTCGCGAATTTTTATAGGAAATTCAATTCTCTACAACTTTGTAGAAGAAAGTTTTTTCAAATTCTAAACAAAAATTGATCGAAATCCATAAACGGATGATTTTACAAGCTATAATCAAATTTCAGTCAAGAAATGGGGTCCACCGACACACAAAACATGTGTTAATCATTTAATACAACAAAAATACTCTTTCTCCTCATATACTTATTTATCCCACATTCATTGTAAAAATATCATCATTATTATATTATAATAATATAATAAAATATTATTTTATCAGAAAAGATAAAATATCAATTTTCAACAATTTTTACTTTAAATTTTTTTTTCATCTATATCCACATAAAATGAATATTTTCTTTATCACATAAATCAATTACTAATTATTCATAAATAATATTACAGAATCACAATATTGACAACCAGGCAGTTCCCAGGAAAGAGGGGGCTTTCCAATAAGAAATTTTCCTTACTGGAGCGCACTTAAGTGACCAAACCTCTCCTTAAACAGAACTTTCTAGACATTGCCAATAATGCTATCTAATAATATTATTCAAATAATATGAATTATTGATTTGATAATGAAAAATACTGTGCAGTGACAATTATTAAAACAACAATAATATAAAGTATCAACGTAGCAATTATTGAATCAATAAAATAAAATATTGAACAGTAATTACTGTAACAATTATAGAGTAGTGCCTTTTTACGTAAGAATCAATAATTCAAAAATACTGTGCAATACCGTGTGCTACTATGCAACAACGCATATTACTGTGTTTTAACCACCGGATATTCTAACAGTATTAATGGTAACAACTACGCCGTTATTTATAAACAACTTATACTTATCGTTTTCTTCATCCAATCGCTTTCCGTTATGGGGCCCACAAAAATACTGCGCCGTCTTATGAATATTCTCCGACAGGAAGAATATTTCACGACCAAACGAATATTCCGACAACAATGAGAATTTTATAACCACTTGCGTATTTTTAAAAAAATTACATATCACCCTTAACTTTAACTTTATCAACTTAACTATTTACTGAATAGTAATTATAAGAAAAATTGAATACTTTTATTTCATAAAATTCGGGGTCTTACATAATAATAATAATAATAATAATAATAATAATTCGACAGACAATTATTATTATTATTATTAATCGGATTGTAATATAAAAAAATAAGACCGCTACATGGTGTAGCGGCTCTGTATGTTTTTGTTTAGTCACTTTATTAAGCTTCTATCCATGTATTATTATTATTATTATTATTATTATTATTATTATTATTATAAATATTATTATTGTTATAATAATAATGCGACTTTAATAAAAATAATAATAAAAAAAATAAAGTAGAATTATTATTATTAACAATATTATTATTATTATTATTATTATATTATTATAATGGTGAGTTGCACCGCTCCATCATGTAACGGCTGCATTATTGTTAATATTAAGAATAGTAATAATAATAATAATAATAATATTGTTAATAATAATAATCTCACTTTATTTTTTTTATTTATTTTTATTATTATTATTATCAATGTGACGCCCCCAAATAGGTATACAACACCCATTCTGAGTCGCCAAATACATGGTACAGAAAGCAAACTACAACTTCAATAATACAAATGTCGTGCAAAATACGACAACACATACTGTGAGTTTAAATACAAATATTGTCTTCTAGACAATATCCACACTCAAATAAATCCTCATTACAATTATTCAAACACTATTTTACAGAAATAGTGAGGACTGCTAAAACATCTTTCTAGAACCATCACTCCATACCCCGACTAGATCCTGCTATGTTCTCACCTCCTGAGAGAAGAAAAATGGAACAAAAAGGAAAAGGGTGAGCTCAACTAGCCCAGTAAAGAATATTATGACTAAGATAATATACAAACAAATTATCGTTAGTCTTCAACAGGGAAAAATCTGATAGAATATAATCGACAACAAGTTTTAGATCAACAACTGCAGCGGAAACAGCAAACCATTAGAAGAGTCAAGTAGAGAAAGAATTCTACTATCTTCTAAGATTTAAAAGTCCATCATCAATATTTTATCCCTGTAACATCAATTAATAATCATCTTTAACCAAATATTCATCTTTGCACTACAGGCCAAAGATATTCATTTGTATCATCAGTCGGTCATGTTCATCTCAACACCTGTTCATCTTTGCACTACAGGCCAAAGATATTCATCAAGTAATTATACATCTTTGCACTACAGGCCAAAGATATTCATTTGTATCATCATTTAGGACTGAGGATGATGAAAAATATCTTAAAGAGAACGAATCCAATGAGACAGAAGGACAAATAGTAGGGATTCGTATAACAGTTTATCCAAGATCAATAATACTTCATAATAATCAATTGTGAAGCAGAATTCAAAAATAAAGATCAAAACATGGATACAATCAAAGATAGTAACCATAATAGACATCTTGGACAAAAAGGGAAAATTTTATTTTTCGGTGAATAGTGCCGTATTCGTGAATAGTGCCGTATACGTGAATAGTGCCGTATACGTGAATAGTAACCCCCGACACGAAAAGTTCCAAATTTGATAAAAACTCATGTCAATATTTCAGCATAATATTGATAATATCATTTAAGAAGAAAATAATATCCCTTACATATCAAACAATAATATTCATTACGCGAATATAATAATCACGATATTGAAAGAATAAAATCTATGTAAACAGAATAATATTCATCGAATATGAAAATAATATCTCTTCAGAAGAAATAATAATACCCCTTACCTCAAGATATCAGTACTTCTGGTCGGAATACCGGTATAAGGCTGAAAGAAACTTGCTCTGATGAATAGAAACTCTCAAAGTATCTAAATACTCACAAAATACACTCAATAATCTAGAGAGAGAAAGAGAGAAAACTTGTTTCTGGTGTAATTTTCAATTCTAACTTAGCCCTCTATTTATAGGAAAATTTTGGTAGGTTTGACCTGCAAACTGATGGCTTTACCTGCTACTATTCCCACCTACCACATTTGAAATATAATTCAGCACATTTCTTCACCAACCACAAGTGGGGCCCACCAATTCTAGAATTTTCCATCAAAATGATAAACTCCGAAAATTCAACAATTTCTGAACCAGTCATCTTGTAAAATTCATAATAAATCATACGTTCATTTTTAACGGTTCAAAATTTGTGGACATATACTCAACTTATATATGTATAACATATCCAAAAATTACCACGATCCAACGGTCGGATTAAAAATTATAACCCCCGCAAACTATCTCAAAAACCTGATTTTTAATACCTCCATTCCGACAAAAATACGGATAAAAACCTCAACATTAACTCCTTCATTTTTAACCACAAAAATATATCCCTCATTTATATCCACATAAAATAAATATTTCCTTATCATATGAATCAATAATTAATTATTCACAAATAATATTACAGAATCACATTTATGACAACCAGGCCGTTCCCAGGAAAGAGGGGGCTTTCCAATAAGGATTTCTCCTTACTGGCGCGCAATTAGATGACCAAACCTCTCCTTAGACAGAACTTTCTAGACATTGCCAATAATGTTATCTAATAATATTATTCAAATAATATGAATTATTGATCTGATAAATGAAAATACTGTGCAGCAACAATTATTGAAACAACAATAATATAAAATATCAACGCAGCAATTATTGAATCAATAAAATAAAATATTGAATAATAACTACTGTAACAATTATTGAGTAGTGCCTTCTTACGTAAGAATCAATAATTGGTGCAATACCGTGTGCTACTGTATTTTAACCACCGGGTATTCCAACAGTATTAACGGTAACAACTACGCCGTTATTTTAAACAACTTATACTTGTCGTTTTCTTCATCCAATCGCTTTCCGTTATGGGGCCCACACAAGGCTGCGTCGTCGTACGAATATTCCCCGACAGCAAGAATATTCCACGACCAACCGAATATTCACCGACCAAAATAAATATTTTATAACCACTTGCTTATTTTGCAAAATTTGCACATTTCACCCATAACCAAAGTATTATATCAAATTAACCCCTTATTATTCACAATAATATTTAGAGAAAATTTGATTTTATTCATTAATAAGTTGGGGTCTTACAACCTCCCCTCCTTATGAAATTTCGTCCTCGAAATTGACGTACGTACCTGATGTTTCAAAAAGGTGAGGATACCTCGCTTTCATTTCTGATTCCAACTCCCAGGTCATTTCTTCAATAGCATGGTTTCTCCACAAAACCTTAACTTGTGGTATAACCTTCGTGCGTAGGACATGCTCTTTCCTATCCAAGATCTTAACAGGTACCTCCTCGTACGTTAAATCTTCAGCTATCTCGTCTGGTTCTAACTCAATAATGTGGTTCGGGTCTTTAACATATTTACGAAGCATAGATATGTGAAAAACATTATGAACACGAGACATGCTTGGAGGTAATGCGAGTCTATATGCCACATTTCCTATTCGCTCAAGAATCTCAAATGGACCAACAAATCTTGGATTGAGCTTTCCTCTCTTCCCAAATCTTGTAACTCCCTTCCATGGTGCAACACGTAACAATACATGATCCCCAATATTAAATTCCACGTCCTTTCGATGAAGATCCGCATAACTCTTTTGTCGATCCTGTGCCGTTTGTATACGTTGTCGAATCGTTTGGATCTTCTCTGTAGTAATGCGTACCAATTCTGGTCCCAACAATGTTGCTTCACCCACCTCGTCCCAGCATACTGGAGAACGACATTTTCTTCCATACAACGCCTCAAATGGAGCCATACCTATGCTCGCCTGATAACTGTTGTTGTAGGAGAATTCCACCAATGGTAGGTACTTATCCCAACTCCCTTTGAGATCTAAGACACAAAGTCTTAATAGATCTTCAAGAGTTTGAATAGTCCTCTCTGATTGTCCGTCCGTTTGAGGATGGTATGCTGAACTGAATCGTAAATCCGTGCCCATAGCTTTCTGCAAGCTAACCCAAAATCGTGAAGTGAATCTTGGGTCACGATCCGAAACTATGGATACTGGCATGCCATGCAATCTCACAATCTCGTTCACGTACATACTAGCAAGACGTTCAAGGGAATAAGTCTCACGTATCGGCAAGAAATGAGCGGACTTGGTTAATCTATCAACAATAACCCAAATCGCATCTATGCCTTGAGAAACCTTGGGAAGACCTGTAACAAAATCCATAGTAATGTGTTCCCACTTCCATTTCGGGATCTCAAGTGGTTGCAATGGACCCTTTGGTACTTGATGCTCCGCTTTTACACGTTGACAAGTTAAACATCTCGAGATAAACTCCGCGATCTCTCTTTTCATATTGCTCCACCAAAATGTATGTCGAAGATCGTGATACATTTTGGTACTCCCAGGATGGATTGCAAACGGTGTGTTGTGTGCCTCCATCATTATTCTATGCTTCAAGTCAAAATCGTTAGGAACACAAAGTCTGGAGTTGACTCGAAGTATTCCTTCTTCATCGATTCTTGCTTCTGGAATAGCACCTTCTTGCACTTTCTTCTTCATACGCATCAGCTCTATATCCGTAGCTTGAGCAGCTTTAACTTTATCGATTAAAGTCGGTTCTACTCGTATATTTGATATCATCATGTGGGTACTTGGAGCCTTCATCTCTATCTCCATCCTTTGCAAGTCATACAAAATGGGCCTTTGTGTTAAAAACATTGCACTCGTACCCGCATATGATCTTCTACTCAATGCGTCAGCTACTACGTTTGCTTTTCCAGGATGGTATTGGATGGTATGATCGTAATCTTTCAACAGCTCAAGCCAACGTCGTTGCCGCATGTTGAGTTCCTTTTGGGTGAAGAAATATTTGAGGCTTTTATGATCTGTATAGATCTCCACTTTCTCCCCATACAGGTAGTGTCTCCAGATCTTCAACGCAAAAAACGACTGCTGCCAACTCCAAATCATGAGTAGGATAATTCCTCTCATATTCTTTGAGTTGTCGTGAGGCATAGGCTATGACTTTCCCATGTTGCATGAGAACACATCCTAACCCTTTGCCTGAAGCATCGCTGTAGATAACAAATCCATCCGAACCAGATGGTATTGTCAAAACAGGTGCCGAAATGAGTCTCCTCTTGAGTTCTTGGAAACTCTTCTCGCATTCCTCACTCCATACGAATTTTGTATCTTTCCGAGTCAGCTGAGTTAACGGAGTAGCGATTCGAGAAAATCCTTCCACAAATCTCCGATAATAACCAGCTAAGCCCAGAAAGCTACGTACTTCGGTTACCGACTTCGGTTGCTCCCAACTTTGTATGGCTTCAATCTTCGCCGGGTCGACAGATACTCCATGTTTTGACACCACGTGCCCAAGGAATGCTACTTCCTCAAGCCAGAACTCGCATTTCTTCAGTTTGGCATATAGCTTGTTTTCACGAAGCCTTTGCAGTACCAGCTTCAAATGGCGCTCATGATCTTCACGGCTTTTGGAATAGATGAGGATGTCATCAATAAAGACAACAACGAACTGATCCAAATATTCTTTGAATACACGGTTCATCATATCCATGAAGGCAGCAGGAGCATTAGTCAATCCAAAAGACATTACTAAGAATTCATAATGCCCGTACCGAGTTCTGAAGGCAGTCTTTGGAATATCCTCAGTTTTAATCTTCAGCTGATGATATCCAGAACGAAGATCGATCTTTGAAAAGAATTGTGCTCCTTGCAACTGGTCAAACAGGTCATCAATGCGAGGTAGCGGATACCTATTCTTGATGGTGACATGGTTCAATTCTCGATAGTCAATACAAAGTCGCATACTCCCGTCTTTCTTCTTTACGAATAAAACAGGAGCAACCCAAGGAGACGTACTAGGACGAATAAAACCGATGTCCAACAACTCCTGTAGTTGGACTTTTAACTCCTGAAGTTCAATAGGAGCCATTCGATATGGGGTTTTAGAAATGGGCTTTGTACCGGGTTCAAGGTCAATAAAGAATTCAATTTCTCGTTCGGGGGTAGACGGGAGTTCTTCAGGAAATACATCGGAAAATTCTCTAACAATAGAAATATTATTCAAATCTGACTTGTCTTTGTTCAAATCCATAACATGGGCTAAGAAAGCTTGACATCCGTTTTTCAATAAACGAATAGCTTTGTGGCTTGATATGACAGTGACTGATTTTAGTGGTTTAGTAGTTTGAATTCGTATGACAGGTTGGTTAGGAATATGAAAACTAACAACCTTACGAAAACAATCAATTTTAGCATGATGAGTGGTTAACCAATCAATTCCTAAAATCACATCAAAAGCAAGTATCTTTAAAGAGATAAGATCAACAGGTAATGTGATAGTGCCAACTTGGATCATGCAAGATTTATAAACTGTAGATGTAACGAAGGTTTCACCCAACGGAGTTTCAACAGATAAGTTAAAGTCCAATTTCTCCGGAGTCAAGTTTAAACGTTGAGCACAAGCAGGAGAGATAAAAGAATGGGTAGAACCGGTATCTAGTAAAGTATAAACTTCGCAAGAATTCAAGATTAGCTTACCCGTGATCACCTCGTTCGGGTTTCTCGCGTTTTGGCCAGTTACGACAAACGCTCTTCCAGGA
Source organism: Panax notoginseng (assembly GCA_016801055.1). NCBI lineage: Eukaryota > Viridiplantae > Streptophyta > Magnoliopsida > Apiales > Araliaceae > Panax > Panax notoginseng. Next base: position 8,915,198 of record CM029013.1, read on the forward strand.
ACCGCTGATTTCGCCTTATCCGGGACAGCCTTGGAATCACCACTCCCGCTGAACTTGGTTTTCGCTATAGTACATCTCGAGCGATGTGGCCTTCCTTCCCACAGTTGTAACACACCTTGGATTGTTGTGGACAGTTTGGGCTGATATGTCCCTCTTTCCGCATTTGTAACATCTAACTGGCGGTCGTTCTCCTCCCCTAAATTTGTTGTTGTGCTGGTGTGGTGCTGATGTCTTCCCGTCATTGTTGAATCTCTCTTTTGAAATTTCCACTTGACTCACCTCTCTATTATCATGGCCACGATGACCACCCAGAGTGGTTACCGCCTTTGTTCGTATTTTTCCCTCCTCTGGGTTATCATCGCTCTGATGATTGCTGTCACGGTATGACCCTGGTTGTGGTCCCTCGGTTGAGTATACTCATTATCTCTCTCTAATAATTGGGCCTGTTGACAACGTCTGAATACAGAGAAAATTTATGAGAGATAAGGTATTGACGAATCTCAGGTTTTAAACCTCTCAGAAACATCCGCGTCATTCGTTCCTCATTTTCGACCAAATGAGGTGCAAACCTGGATAACTCTGCAAACTTCGCCTCGTACTGGGACACCGTCATGTTGTTTTGTTCCAGTCTAATAAACTCAACCTCCTTCATATGACGAATACTTTCAGGAAAGTACTTGTCATTGAACAGTTTTTGAAATGTTTCCAGGACATGTTGAGTGCGTCAGGCTGGGTACGCTTCACAGACTCCCACCAGTAGTCTGCCTCACCGCGGAACATAAATGTGGCGAATGGAACCTTCTGTTCCTCCGTGCATCCCAAGACATCAAATATCTTGGTAATTTGCTTGACCCACGTTTCCGCCATGATCGGATCCGGCTTTCCCTTAAATTCTGGTGGTCCCAATTCTTTGAACTGCTTAGCTGTGACAAACCGCGCGTTGTTATCATTTCCACCCGTATTCTGCACACGAGTCTCCTCGTCTGATTTTGCATGAACTGCAAAAAGCTCCTAAACATTCCATCATTCATCGTTTGCTCGGTAACGTTGTTTACAGGAGGAATATTGCCTTCCTGTTACACGTTCCCCTGGGTAGTGATCAAAGGTGTCTCCACGGTCTGATTTACTCCATTATTAACGTTCTCAGCTGCCATTCTTAAATACTGCCATAAAACAAGGGTTAATAGTCATGTCATATATTATCCCTATACTCTGACCGACCAAATAAACACCAAATAAACTTAGTCAGGTCATACTAGCGAAGGAATTCCCCGTCTCTCCCCTCCTAGTTCTTGTCTCACATCTCAGCCAGGGATCATATCCCTAAGCTCTGATACCAACTGTGAGCCCCCAAAATAGGTATACAACACCCATTCTGAGTCGCCAAATACATGGTACAGAAAGCAAACTACAACTTCAATAATACAATTGTCGTGCAAAATACGACAACACATACTGTGAGTTTAAATACAAATATTGTCTTCTAGACAATATCCACACTCAAATAAATCCTCATTACAATTATTCAAACACTATTTTACAGAAATAGTGAGGACTGCTAAAACATCTTTCTAGAACCATCACTCCATACCCCGACTAGATCCTGCTATGTTCTCACCTCCTGAGAAGAAAAATGGAACAAAAAGGAAAAGGGTGAGCTCAACTAGCCCAGTAAAGAATATTATGACTAAGATAATATACAACAAATTATCGTTAGTCTTCAACAGGGAAAAATCTGATAAAATATAATCGACAACAAGTTTTAGATCAACAACTGCAGCGGAAACAGCAAACCATTAGAAGAGTCAAGTAGAGAAAGAATTCTACTATCTTCTAAGATTTAAAAGTCCATCATCAATATTTTATCCCTGTAACATCAATTAATAATCATCTTTAACCAAATATTCATCTTTGCACTACAGGCCAAAGATATTCATTTGTATCATCAGTCGGTCATGTTCATCTCAACACCTGTTCATCTTTGCACTACAGGCCAAAGATATTCATCAAGTAATTATACATCTTTGCACTACAGGCCAAAGATATTCATTAATATCATCATTTAGGACTGAGGATGATGAAAAATATCTTAAAGAGAACGAATCCAATGAGACAGAAGGACAAATAGTAGGGATTCGTATAACAGTTTATCCAAGATCAATAATACTTCATAATAATCAATTGTGAAGCAGAATTCAAAAATAAAGATCAAAACATGGATACAATCAAAGATAGTAACCATAATAGACATCTTGGACAAAAAGGGAAAATTTTATTTTTCGGTGAATAGTGCCGTATTCGTGAATAGTGCCGTATACGTGAATAGTGCCGTATACGTGAATAGTAAACCCCGACACAAAAAGTTCCAAATTTGATAAAAACTCATATCAATATTTCAGCATAATGATATTGAAGAAAATAATATCATTAAGAAGAAAATAATATCCCTTA